>CM076583.1:1275724765-1276437815 GCA_034641835.2 Pinus albicaulis | reverse complement strand
TCCTTCTAGCGCCAAAAATTTTGAAGCCTAGAAAATCTCTGCTTCAAACATCGGGGAAAACCACCCGGTCGGGACCTTAAGACAGCTCCTTTTCCGTTTGGTATGGTGGCTCCGACTGGATTTAAAGGACCAGTTTCCTTATAACTAAATGGATTGGTTTGGATGGGTGGAAATGGGACTAAATTAACTGAAATAAAACTAAATACTGGTAAAGAAATTCTAACACTAACCCGGGTAATTATATGTGAATACAACTTAAGATTGTTCCAATTTAATCAATAACCATGAAAATGTATTATTATTTGAATTGAAATGTGCAGAAACAAATAAAGATAACTCTGTTTAAGAAATTAAACAGAGTTGTATTAGCATATTGCATTCATCATTATATACCATCTATACATACTTATGAAAGATAACGTTTCAATTATACTCAGAAATGATATATAAAAGGAAGCGTTGTGAAAACAAATATATATAAATGATAGCAATTTTAAAACGAATATCATAAGACAAAAGAAATCAACAGTGAACAGATAGAAATACCTTGTTCATCTTGAAGACTTTCAAATGCAATCTGATACTCTAATCCAGTAATTCTGATGCAAAATCAAATTCCAAGGTACAGAAATGCAACACTTCAAAGATAATTCCACATGAAAATCACCAGATGTGATCCTTTTTAAAAAATATATAAGACAATGGAGTACAGAAATGCTATCTCCAAGTCAAAAATATTAAGATCCATGACCCTTCTCTAAATGCATTAGAAGGGTTTAAATACTACTTAACTAAATCTAAAAATAGTTTATTACAAAAATTAAGGATTCAGTTCAATGACCGTCCTTTTCTTAGGCTGAAATACAGTGAAATTAAAACTAAATTTATCTATCTATGAACTTGATCTTTAAACTTGCAGGCATCTAGCATAGTTTTGAGCAGATGCGGTTGACCGACTTCGGAATTCAACTGTCTTGAAAAGACAGAGTCGGCAAGCGTAGGAGCAATCTTCTCTGTAGCATTGATGATACAATTAAGCGCACTGTGCTGACTGTGTGGCTTCACCAAGTACATCCAGTATGAGTCCCAATTCAATCTTGTCAGCCCTTGGATAGATTTTGCTCTTTCTTCTGCCTTTTGCCTCCATTCTGTTTGCAATTGATGTGCCTGTGGGAGATATCCTGGAACAGTTTCAGGAATCAAATTAGCTTTGTGTAAATTGTCATTTACACAATCAGTGAGAGTGTTTGCCGCTGTAGCCGCCTCCTCTGCCCTTTTGATTTGTGCATTTTCCTTTATTTGAGCTTATTGCTCTATTATTAATTTTGCAATTTCATCTTGATTTTTCTTCACCATTTTCTCATATCATACTTTAGCCAAAGTAGTTTCTTTTTATCATTTTGACCTTTCGTAGTAATTTTTCTCTGTGCCGAACACGCTCCACATCTTTTTCCTTACTCAGCATGAAGTGTCTTGAATTTGGTCAATGTTTCCTCATTTTGTCTTACAGTTATTTCAAGTCTTCTTCAACTCCCGACTTCTCTCAAGAAGAGCTTTGTGTTTCTCTGAGAACTCTTGATCTCCAACAGCTTCTTTAGTAACTTCTAAAAGTTCTATAGAGGATGATTTTGGAAAACTTACATACCTTATCTTGTGGTAGAAACTGTGTCAATTTGCCCACTTGGATATTTGAACTTGTGAACAGCGTCTGAAACATCCTTTTTTGGTAATGTCCACTCGTGTTTGATTTTCTTCAATGGTTCATCTCTTTTGGTCCATTCCTGTGTGCATTCTGACAAATTCGCATGTTCTCTGGCAAATTTTTTCATAAATTGCTTATTATAAGGCGTTTGAGGTTCCGGCAACTTATGCATCAGCTTCATGTCTTCCGTGGTGAATGACCCGATTGGCTCTTCAAATGGAGTTCTAAATTGCCTGTCTGAAATATCAGTGCTATCCAGCACCCATTTTACCATGTCCGTATACGGGAGAATCCTTGGCCTTGCCGCTATTATATGCAGAAATGAGCAAGCCAGTTCTCTAAAGGTTGCTTCAGACGTATTACTGGAACCTGCTGTAGCCACAATTTTCATCACCACAGGGTTTTCTTCCTCTAGCAGATTATACATTCCTTCCCAAGTAGATATACCGACATCCTTATTACAAGCGGTGTCTGCATACAGCGAAGCCATTTCTTTGTTTTCAGAACTCGAGCTCTTCTCCTTCTTACCCATATTGTTTAGTGGAAGCTTTGTATAGACGTTTGCTCCTTCGTGCCTGTGTTTTACGAGTAAATGAGAGTAATGGCATAAGAAAGGTGATGAGACTGTTTTAAATGTGAAAGCGGATGAAATATAATATTTTAATCGTGAAACGACTTTCAATTCAAACACAATCTCATTTACCATTAATTTTCAATCCAATCATTTAATTTAATCATTAAAGCGCATAACAGATTTGATATATGGGAAGATTGCCTTGGGATAGCGTGCCTGCATGAATCTGCGACATTGCGATCTACGATTTGCGGCGCAATATCGCAATATCGCAATGTCGCAATATCGCAATATCGCAAAATGAAGTCATCGCAGTTATGTAAATAGCGCAAAAGCGGAAATTGCGCAATGGCGCAAAAGCGCATATCGCAAAATCGCAAAAGCGCATATCGCAAAATCGCAAAATTGAAAATAGCGCAAAATATATTCACTAATCACTTATGTTTCTGCGCTATGTGATTTGCGACCAATGCGTTTGTTGTATAGGCTTTTGGGATCGCATTATCGCAAAAGCGCAAAATCGCATTTTCAGTTCTATAAAAGATATATATCATTTTGCTATGGATGCGCTATTTTGTTTAAAGAGAATGTTTAAAGAGAAATTCTATTATAATCTATCATAAACTTAAGTGTTTCTTAATGTTCTTTCTAGGGGATTTCTATAAGTTTATGATAGAAAGTTTTATTTGAAAAGGAAAACAAATCCTAATTGATTTTTTGGATTTTTTAACTAAGGGTCCCCATTTATTTAGTATTATTACTAATATTTAAATAAAAGGGGGGTTGTTGCTGGTCACAACAGTTTGTTGTTTGTATAAAATGATAAAAAATCAAAAGAAAAGTTCTTTTTCTTTCAAAAAGGTGGACAGGAGTAGTCTAGATGTCTTCAAGTATATTGGAAATATTAAAGAGAACCTTGAGAGGCCCCCAGAAAACAGAGAAAAGAAACTTTGTCAATCAAACACACCACCTGCAAAACCAAACAGTCAAAAAGGCACAGTGAGAAAAGGTAAATCAACAAAAACATTATCAAAGTGGGTTTCGACTTCTAAATTATTTTTTCAAAAGGGTTATAAAGGCCTTGAGCATATTCCCCCCCACACCATTTTTCATCTCCAAACCACAAAGAGCCGTTGAGAGAAGATTTTGTCATTTTCTGAGTGAATTGGGGAAATTTGCAGGCGTTACGCTCCTGGGTCACTGTTACGCATAGGAGGGGTGGTCGCAGTGTTATTTAACACTATGTTACGCACCCAACACCCGCTATTACACACCTGGCGCAGTGTAACGCACATAGCCCGACAGGCCCAACTCAACTGTTATGCACTTGCGGTCTAACATACAGAGCCCGATAGGTCCGACTCAACTGCTACACACCTGGCGCCGTGTAACGCATAGAGCCCGACATGACCCGACTCAACTGTTATGCACTTGGGTGTTACACACAGCGCCCTGTTGAGAATGCAGCAAGATGATGGAGCTTAGTGAAATGAAGTCGCCTTCACTAAGTGGGCCCGCAGGCAAATTCTGGCGCAAAGTCTATTTTTAGACTATGTCTATTTTTAGACATACGGAGCATAATTTGGGAATTCTACTTGGAGATTCTTGGAGTATGCGACATGTCGGTAAAAATAGATGAGACACTAATTTTTAGGACCCAGGCTATTTTTAGACTGATCTCCTAAAAATATGGAAGTCAAATATTATTTACCCTTAATAATATTTTGACTATAAACAGCAGTTTACTCTCTTGGCGCACTTCAGTTTGAGTCATGGAGGTGGCTCATGCAACTGACACAAGGAATCACGTGTTTCCTAGGGTTTGATGGCATCTTGCATGGTTGGCTTCAGTTAGACTTCAGTGGCAGAAGTTTTGGAGGAGTTAACGGGACAAATAGTGGAGTTGTGTTCTATTTATTTTAGTTGAACTAGTTGGGATTAGTTAAACTAACTAATCAACTAGATATGAGTGGATTAAATTAAATAATATTTAATTTACTAAATATTAACTCATTAGTCAACTCAAGAACACTTCAGTTCACTACAGTGCATGATCAGTTCAGTGGAGACCAGTGAAAGAGATAGATGAAAGGGTGAGTAAAGCTATCAGTTGTGACTATACTGTTGCTATTTGTAACACATAGATAGGTGGAGTAAGCTATGAGTATTGCAAAGTTTAGGCTGGTGGTTTATCTATATAAAGAGGCCATCCCATAGCTTTGAAAACGCAATCAAGGTTGGCTATCAAGTGGCTAAGGATTGGAGCAAGTGATTTGCTAGATCTAGCTTGATAGTGTGTAGCATGGGAGGTAGTGCATGAGAGCTTGTAAAGAGTTTTTGTACTATGATTGTTACATGATTTCTCCATTATAATATACACAATAGCTGTGGGGTTTTCAGCTATAGGCTTTCCCCATACATACTGAGTTAATGTGTGATTGAATTGATGTGAGATTGCTTCTGTTATTTCCGCATGTGACAATTAATTGTAGAAGAAAGTTATGTGTTATGTATGCAATTCGAAATTGATATATGACCAGGTTAATCTTCAGTGAATAAGTGATTTATTCAGCTAATTTCTACATGGTATCGGAGCGAGATTAATTGTCGAGATCTACTACGGTGATTGCAAACTTATTTCCTCGGACAGAGTCTGCATGCGGGCCAGGTAGCCTCCGGAATATTCATCCTTCTTTGTAAGGTGAAAGATCCGGTGAATGCCCTTGCAGTCAATCTCTGATTTGGAAATAATTTGTTTTCAAGTATAGATCGGAAGCGATAGAGCTTGGAGTTTGGAATTCGAATTTTGCAGAAGGTTGATTTTCTTGGTGCCGATGTTGAAAGATGTCTTCTTTCAATGGATTGCGACTCGAATATGCTCTTGAAGGCAGTTCGAACTATGTTGCATGGAAGGATCGAATGGAAGCAGTGTTAGAAGATAATGGTCTGAAGGAGTTCGTGGATGCGGATGTCCCAAAGCCCACTGATGCAGCTTTGGTCGATGCATGGCAAAAGAAGATCGCGAAATGTCGAAGGATCCCGTTGGAGGGCGTCAAGGATCATATTGTATCCAGCCTGCATGGAAAGGCTACTCCATATTTAATGTGGAAAGCTTTGACGGATCTATTCCATAGTAAGAGTGACCAAAGGAAGCTGGCGCTCAAAGATAAGCTCAGGAACATCAAGATGGAGAAGGGCGACAGTATCGCCAAATACCTCACGAAGTTCACTCAGTGCAGAGATGAGCTAGGAAGTGTGGGGGTGGTTGTCAAAGTTTCACTGATTGCATGCTTAGTTTCAAGTATGCTGGGATCGGTGTGGTTCTTGGACAGCGGTGCGTCATTTCATATGACGGGAGATCGGGAGTTGTTCTCAGATCCGGAGGACAAGGATTTGGGTATGCACATCGAGATGGGCGATGACGGTAGATACAGTGCGACTGGTATCGGTACCGTATCCTTTCAGAGGGAGTCTGGTAAACCCTTTGTCTTAAAGGATGTCATGCATGTACCTGGATTGAAGAAGAACCTGATTTCAGTAGCGATGTTGGAGGATAAGGGTTATGATGTGGTCTTCAGCGAAGGAAAAGCTTTCCTGCGCAGTAAGACTACTGGAGAGACCCGGAAGATAGGGGTTCGAACTCAGAACCTTTATCAATTGCAGGTAGATGACTGCGCAGCTATGGCATGCAAGGCGGGAGATGTGGTGAGCCGGGATGATGAGGGCGAACTATGGCACAGGAGATTGGGCCATCTTCACCATGGAGCTTTGAAGATTCTGCAGCAGATTTCTACTGGACTTCCTAAGGGCACTCTTGCGCAGTCAGATCAGTGTAAGGGGTGTACTTTAGGGAAGTATGTGAAAGCCACCTTTCACGAGAAGGATAGTCGCGCCACGACGATCCTTGAGAGAGTTCACACAGACGTGTGTGGTCCTTTCTCGGTTGCTTCGACAGCAAAGCACAAGTATTATGTGATCTTTGTTGATGATTTCTCTCGAAAGTGCTGGATCTTCTTCATGCAGAAGAAGAGCGATACATTCGCGAAGTTCCGTGAGTTTAAAGCACTGGTCGAGAAGGAGTCGGGGAAGAAGGTGATTGCTCTAAGGAGTGATAACGGTGGTGAATTCATCTCGGCTGAATTCAAGGAGTTCTGCATCGCAGAAGGGATTTGGAGAGAGCTCATCGCACCCCATAACCCACAGCAGAATGGGGTGGCTGAGCAGAAGAACAGAACGATCGTGGGTGCTGCACGGGCGATGTTGCATGATCAGGGCCTACCCCTTCACTTGTGGGCTGAGGCATGCAATACAGCAGTGTATGTGCAGAACCGTTGTCCTCACAAGGTTCTTGGCATGAGGACACCAGAGGAGGCTTATTCTGGCAAGAGGCCTGATATTTCCCATTTGCGGATTTTTGGTTCTCCTGTCTACATGCATGTGACGAAGGATGCGAGAAGGAAGCTGGATCCAACTGCTGAGGTTGGAATATTTGTGGGGTACACCGATACACCTCACAACTGTCAGGTGTATTTGTCAGACAGTCACAAGACTGTTGTGCGACGGGATATAAAATTTCAGGAGGAGAAAGCCATGCAGTGTTCGCTTGAGAGGGAGCTACACTTGCATGCAGATGAGGAGCTGTTAGTTCCTAAGGAGGAGATTCCGGATGTGGATCAGCCACAAGAGGAGGTTCAGGAGGTGGAAGAAACCACCCAGGCAGCGCCAACCATCAGAGGGCGCATGCGCACTACAGAAGCTGAGCGACTGGCTCGGGATGCACAGAAGGTTGTAGGACCACCTACAGCACAGCGCAGACAGAGACAGTCACCGGATCGGTACACTGGATACATGGCTCTTATGAGTCAATGTGTTGTGACAGAGCCATCCTCTTTGGAGGAAGCTGTGGAGGAACCCGCATGGGTTGATGCCATGATCGAAGAATATGATTCGATCATCAGGAACAGTGCATGGGAGATTGTCCCAAGACCGGTTGGGAAATCAGTTGTAGGTTCGCGATGGATCTACAAGGTGAAGCAGGCGGCTGTCGGGAGTGTGGAGAAGTACAAGGCGAGATTTGTCGCCCGTGGCTTCTCACAGATCGAGGGGATTGACTATGAGGAGACTTTTGCACCTGTCGCAAGGTACTCTTCCATACTGACGATCCTTGCTCTCTCAGCGCAGATGGGGTGGCACATTCATCAGATGGATGTGAAGACTGCGTTCCTCAATGGAGTTATTGAGGAAGAAGTGTACATAGAACAGCCTGAAGGTTTTGAGATCTTCAGCAGTGAGTCGCATGTGTGCCGACTCAAAAGAGCACTGTATGGGCTGAAGCAAGCACCTCGTGCTTGGTACACTCGGATAGACAGCTACTTCACCGGGCTTGGATTCTCCAAGAGTGAGGCGGATCCAAACCTGTACCAGATTGTGGTGGAGGGGAAGCCGTTGATCATCGTACTGTATGTAGATGATCTGATTTTGACTGGCGACGAGCAGTTGATACTTTCATGCAAGGAGGATCTTGCACGAGAGTTTGAGATGAAGGACCTGGGCATCCTTCATTATTTCCCGGGATTGGAGATTTGGCAGCGCAGTGGAGGACTGTTTGTTTCTCAGGGCAAGTATGCCCGGGAGATTCTGGAGAGGTTCAACATGCAAGGCTGCAAGCCTGTTGATACCCCTCTTCCTGGAGGTTGGAGGAAGGGATATGCTACTTCTGAGGAGGTAGTGGATGCCACTGTCTATCGACAGTTGGTGGGGTCGTTGATGTATTTGGTCAATACTCGACCCGATATATGCTATGCAGTTAACCAGCTTTCGCAAGCTATGGTTAAGCCTACCAAGCTCTTTTGGAAGGCGGGCAAGCATGTATTGCGCTATATCAGAGGCACATCGGGATATGGTCTATGGTACGGACAGGAGGATGGAGTGAAACTTTCTGGTTTCACTGATGCAGATTGGGCAGGGAGTCCAACGGACCGGAAGAGCACTTCTGGAGGAGTTTTCAGCATTGGGTCGACAGCAGTTTCCTGGTACAGCAGGAAGCAGAGATCCGTGGCACTCAGTTCATCAGAGGCCGAGTACATGGCAGCAAGCTTGGCTGCATGTGAGGCTATTTGGATGAGGAAGATCCTCGCAGGTTTGTTCAGGTTGCATTTGGAGCCTACAGTGATCTACTGTGATAACCAGAGCTGCATCAAGCTCTCGGCTAATCCAGTATTTCATGATAGGTCCAAACATATCGACATCGGGTACCATCTATCAGAGATTGTGTTCAGCGGAGGATCATGATGCTTTCATATGTTCCCACGGAGGATCAGGATGCCGACATCCTGACGAAGGCGCTCACCAGGAGCGAGTTCGAATTCCACAGAGGCAGGATAGGGATTGCAGATAATCCATATCTTGCTGAGAGGGAGTGTTGAGAATGCAGCAAGATGATGGAGCTTAGTGAAATGAAGTCGCCTTCACTAAGTGGGCCCTCAGGCAAATTCTGGCGCAAAGTCTATTTTTAGACTATGTCTATTTTTAGACATACGGAGCATAATTTGGGAATTCTACTTGGAGATTCTTGATGGATGCGACATGTCGGTAAAAATAGATGAGACCCTATTTTTTAGGACCCAGGCTATTTTTAGACTGATCTCCTAAAAAATATGGAAGTCAAATATTATTTTCCCTTAATAATATTTTAACTATAAACAGCAGTTTACTCTCTTGGCGCACTTCAGTTTGAGTCATGGAGGTGGCTCATGCAACTGACACAAGGAATCACGTGGTTCCTAGGGTTTGATGGCATCTTGCATGGTTTACTTCAGTTAGACTTCAGTGGCAGAAGTTTTGGAGGAGTTAACGGGACGAATAGTGGAGTTGTGTTCTATTTATTTCAGTTGAACTAGTTGAGATTAGTTAACTAGCTAATCAATTAGATATGAGTGGAGTAAATTAAATAATATTTAAGTTACTAAATATTAACTCATTAGTGAACTCAAGAACACTTCAGTTCACTACAGTGCATGATGGGATTAGTGAAGACCAATGAAAGAGATAGATGAAGAGGTAGAGTTAAAGCTATGA
Organism: Pinus albicaulis; assembly: GCA_034641835.2. Lineage (NCBI taxonomy): Eukaryota > Viridiplantae > Streptophyta > Pinopsida > Pinales > Pinaceae > Pinus > Pinus albicaulis. The sequence continues at coordinate 1,276,428,462 of CM076583.1, read as the reverse complement.
GTTGTAACTATCTTGTTGCTATGTTTCAACACATAGATAGGTGGAGTAAGCTATAGTATTACTAAGTTAGGTACAATTGGTTTATCTATATAAAGAGGCATCACGCTTTAGAAAAACGCAATCAAGGTTGGCTATCAAGTGGCTAAGGATTGGAGCTAGTGATTTGCTAGATCTAGCTTGATAGTGTGTAGCATGGGAGGTAGTGCATGAGAGCTTGTAAAGAGTTTTTGTACTATGATTGTTACATGATTTCTCCATTATAATATACACAATAGCTGGGGGGTTTTCAGCTATAGGCTTTCCCCATACATACTGAGTTAATGTGTGATTGATTTGATGTAAGATTGCTTCTATATTATTTCCGCATGTGACAATTAATTGTGGAAGAAGGTTATGTGTTATGCATGCAATTCGAAATTGATGTATGATCGGGTTAATCTTCATTGAATAAGTGATTTATTCAGCTAATTTCTACACGCCCAACTCAGGTGTTACACTCCTAGGTGTTACGCACAGTGCCCAACTCAGGTGTTACGCTCCTGGGTGTTACGCACAGCACTCAACTCAGGTGTTATGCTCCTGGCTATTACGCACAGGCAGAGTTTCCCTGAAATTGCTAAAGGGAGTAAAATTTCAAATTTTCTTCACCCTCAAGGCCTCAGCAAAGGACGAGAGCAAGGTTGGTGATTTTTTACCTCCTAAACCTCCATTTTTCTAAGCAAAATCATATTTAAAGTCTCAAATGAACCAAATCCTAAGTTGCATTACAATCAATTTCTAAAAAATACCTTTGTTTAGGATTGGAAAGAGGAAATTGATATATATACCAGAGGAGGGTGAGTGGCATCAATAAAACCTATAAAAACACTGAATACACCTTTGGAGACTTCCATCTTGTCTTCATTTGCTCAGATTTGACCCTCAGGCCTTCATCTAGCAGAACTTGCCTTCCATTTCACAACCATCTACCTCCACTCATCCATCACCTCCCCATGTGCCTTCTCCACAAATAATGTCACCTCTTGTTTCTTCTCCTAATCTACAAAGTGAAGAGGTTGACAGTAGCCCTAGTGAAGAACAAATAGATGGAAGCAGTCAAGAGGAAACCGAAACAGATAATGATGGCCATGAAGAAAGAAGTGGTGGCCCTGAAGAAAGTAGCCATGATCATGAAGAAAGCAGTCATGATCATGAGGAAAGCATTAAGGGAGAGGATGATGAACATGATGAAGAATAAAATGAAGAAGAGGGAGATTTCCAAGAAGAAAGCAACGATTGCCAAGAAGAAAACAACAATAGCCATGAAGAAAGCAGTGATAGCAATGATGAAATTAGTGAAGGCAGCCACAAAGATGAAAGTAGTGGGAAAAATAATGAATAAGAGCAGCCAAATAATGAAGAAGAGCAGCCAGACGATGAGGAAGAGTACCCAGATGATGAGGAAGAGTAGCGTGACGAAGAGGACAGCCATTAAAGTACACCAGACAGTCAAGGAAAGAGTCATGATGGTCATGACAACAGTTATGACTGTCTTGACAAAAATCAGTCCATGGATGACAAAGAAAATCAGAGTGAGGCAAGTGCAGAAGATATCAAGCAAATTAAAATTCAAAATAATGATAGCACCGCCTTTGAAACTTCCATTGTTACCCCTCTCACATGCACATATCACAGAGGGAGAAGAAATGTGTTTGTTGCCTCTAAAAGGCAAAGGGCCATTTCTTCTCAAACTGCCAAAACATTGGACAAGGGCAAAAAAAGAATGGAAAATGTTGAGCAGAAGGTAGTAAGAAGGAGCAAAAGGATCAAGAAGACTTCTCAAGGGCCTCTTTTTATTGATCTAGACAGTGATAATGAGGACCAAGGGATGAGTACTAAGTTGCTCCTCTTAGAAATGGATGCACAGCTTCAAGAATGGGAAAAGGACTTTAAGAGGGCACAAAGGGTCATTTACTATTATAAAAAGGAGCATCAACATTTCAAAGAGATAAAGAGGGGCCTTGCCTTACAGAAGAAAATGGTCAAACACTATGCAACGAAAAGCATGCTTGCTAATGCCAAACTAAAGCAAGCCCTCATGGATCTAGACGAGCTAAAAAGGACCAAAGTGCATGACAGCCTAGAGATCTTGGTTGATGCTTCTTAGAAGGTATCTAAAACCCCTTTAGGGGTCTACACACCAATTTTGAGGCAAATCCGGAAACTCTTTGTTTTTTTCCAAATTTTTCCCCTAGGAGCACTGCACCCTAGGTTTTACGCACAAAATTGGGGCATCCTCAGCTGCTAAATTTTAAATTTTTGGATTTTTCATGTCACCAATAGTCTACCCACAAAATTTCAAGTCAATTGGTGCATTTTTCCCCCCTCAAAAGGTCAAAAAACACCTCAAATTTGACCTTTCTGCCTCCTTTTCAGAGCAGGTGTTACACACAGAGCAGTGTTGTGAGATTTAATTTTTGATAATTTAAATGGAATCCATTCAGCACAAATCAAGTATTTTTGGAAATTTTACTCATCAAGCTTTCCAACGAGCCATCACGGGGCCAAATCCGATGTCGGGAAGGGGTCCAAAACTCAGCTACAACAGACCCTATTTTCTGCTGAAAAGGTGTTACGCACAGGAGCAACCTTTTGCCAAAAAAGTCAACAAAACACACAGATTGATGGCAAAGGAGTTTTTTAATATTTTCTTGGAAAAATCACTCCTGATTTGATTGGGGAGTTATGTTTTGGTGTTTTTCATTTATTTTCTTATCAACTATGTGTCATGGGCCTTGCATGTTCATTAAGCACATTTATGGCATTTATGATTAGATTAGGGTTTCTAGAAGCCTCTTAAGGCTTCCCACCTCCTCAGCTAATCCATAAATAGAGCCTGAAGATCTCATGTATTAGTTGGATTTTGATGACTTATGCTGAAGCAATACATAGTCTCTTGGAGTTATTGATAACGATTTGATGTCTTGGAGCTCATGCATGCCCTAGTTTGCTTGTTGATGGAGAGAGACTGTTTGCAGGATCCATAAGCTTGGTTGATGGTGAAGTTTTCTTATGTTCATGTTTTCTAGTTTTCCATTATGTTTTCCATCTTGCTATTTTGCAGTAGGACAAAGAATTTAGATTAAGAAATGTTTTCTAATGGAACCTTAATTCTATTTGTCCTTCACTGCCTCAATGTTTTCTTCTGTTGAGATATGTTAGGGAATCCATCTCTTGCTCTCTAATAAGTTCTTAGCTTTTCCATTTCTTGAATGTTTTAGATCAGTTAGTGTCAAGTATGATTTATGGCTAGCCCTACATATTGTTGCCACTGAAATACTCTGTTCTTGGAATCACCTCTTTAAAGTAGCTTTGCCTAGGTTTGTCAAAGAAGTCTATTTGAATCATGTTATTTGCCTTTACTTAGCTAAAATTGTTTCAAGGAAACTTCATAGCTGTAACTTTAGATGTTAGGATTTTCTCTCCTTCTATGGTTATAGCTACTTGTGCATATTAAATGTTTTTCTGCTCTTGATGATGAAATCTATGAAAGTTAAATAAGTTTCTTGCCATTCTATGTTTCATATAAATGTTTGTCTTGATTGATTATCTACTTTCAGTCTGAAATCAAATGTATTAGGTTTTTCTTATGCCTTTGATTCTCTTGCTATGCTCATAAATCTTCTAAATCTCTCAGTTTACAAGTACATAAAGGATTCAGTTTTTTCCCTTTATTAGCTTATTGTTCTCAAGCTTAATGTTCACTTCATGATCCTTCACAACCTTAAAAGATCCACCAACCAAGTTAAAATTTCCCTGCAAATGCTCTTGAAACCATTGATGAACTTATCATTGCCTTGTTAGACTCCATTGCCCAATGACTTAAAAAACTTCCTTGTTTTCTATCTAAACCTATCTGAGCATCATACCCAACCAAAAAAAATCAAAATACCCTGCACTTAACATCTAGCCTAAAATCAACCCAAATCAGCAAACAAGTTCACATCTTTGCACCTACTAGAGAGATCCCTCTTCGAATACAGGAATGTTAGGTCCTTGGATTCCAAAGCTTGGTTTGATGTTACCCCTGTCCATTTGTATCTCAATCAATCTAGAAAATTATAGGGATCTAACATAATGGCGATCACGGTGGGACAAAGTTCATAATAGCCTAACAAACTCTTATAGACTCATATAGATCCTCAGTTTGACTTATAAAATCAACTCATAGCCAAGAGTAGGAACTAATTACTTCACCATCCTAGCAAGATGATGACTCCACTAGAGGATACTCATTGAAACCTTAAGGCTGCATAAAGAAACTCAAAAGCTCAAAATAGTCCCTAGATTGATTATTATCAAAATTTGGTGGTGGACCATCATATACATACCCTAAAAATTGAAAAAAACATCCACCTAGCGACTCCACTATCCTCCAGTAGTCCTTTTTTCATCTCACTAGTCCCATAGGCTTTCCTAGGATTGTGTCAAATCAACCTAAATCAGTTTTTAGGGCCTAGTTATACCTTGTGTCAGTAAGATAGACACTAAGAGAGGTTAGCCTCCCAAAAAAAAAAGCAGTCCCAAATCTTCAGCCTCTCTGATTTTTGAGTAAAGAGATCTGGCTTCACAAAGGATCAATACCAGATCACACCCGTACCCAAATCCTCCTACTGTAGTTGATGACCCAGAAAAGATTTTGTGGCAAACTTCTAAATTTAGAAACTCACCCACTGTTAGGACCATTCATAGAGAAAGTTCTGCACTAGAACCCCTTACAATTTCACAAGATCCTCAGTTTGACTTTCACCATACCAAGAATATATTTAGGACAAAGTCACAAAATAGGGTTAACCAAGCTGACCTTGAGCCCATAGATTTGCAGCAAATCTCCAGTAGAGAAGCTTCTCCTTCCACCCCACCTGACTTTCAGCTTCTCCATCATTTCAGCCTTTTTCATCTCAAATATACTCAGAATCAGTTCTCTGGTCCAAGTACCTCAACTAGACCCATTCATACCATCACTGTGAAAACCACCTCACTCCATCCTACTCCACCTCTCATAAATCCTCCCCTTGTAAATCATCCTTTGTTTCCATTTCCTCCCATCATGGCAGCCTAGTATGCACCACTGGCCCTACAACAACCACTATTACCTTTGCCAAATGACTATCAGTCCAAGATCCCTCACTTCTTGGGGACTGATTCCATCAGTGCTCACATTCATGTAGATATAATTAATGATGCTTTTGACTACATGGATATAGAAGAAGAAACCATGCAGGTGAGGATTTTTGCTCAAAGCCTAGGGGGAGAACCCAAGAAATGGTTTAAAAACTTACCTCCCAACAGCATACATGATCTCCCTACTCTCGACCAAACCTTTGTGAACAAATGGGAAATCAAAAAGAACCCCCTTCAAATTCTTTCCAAGTATAACAATCTTAAAAGGAATCCGGGAGAAAGTGTTCATGACTACTCCACTAGGTTTAACAGTGTTTACAATGCCCTCCCACTCCCACCTCACATAAAACCTCCCCAAGGCTTAGCCTTAGTAAAATATCCCGAAGGATTTGATGATGATATGGCCTATCAACTAAGGGAGAGAGATTACCTAACTCTAGAAGACATGCAAAAAGGGGTTGTGAGTGTAGAGGCCAATTTAATTGAGAAAAGGGCTAGGATGATATTAAAAAAAAGGGTGACTTATAAAGATGACACAACACCTACACCCTCCTCTTCTGACACCAAACTTGACTCCATAGTTAGGACAATGGAGAGGATGATGGAAAAAATCAGTTTGAATGAGAGAACACCTCCTGTTAGTCATCAGTATTTTTCACTTGTTGGTGATGACTAGTTGTAACAGCCAAGTTTCTAGCAGTTGATCTAAAAATTGTCAAATTTTCCAGCTGGAAAACACCAATAAACATTTTTTTCCCTCCTACCTTTTCAATCTGCCCATGACGAGATGAAACCTCATTATCAAGCCCTATCTAGCCTCAGCCATACTAGCTTGTCCATCATCTCCAAAGAAAACAATCCAAATATGTCTAAAGAAGTCTCCCCTAAGTTAGGTAGTGGTGCTTTAGGCATTTCTCCCTTGGAAAACTATCCTAACGCCAAAGAACCTCTATCTGCTACATACCAGTCATAACAGACTTTACCATTCTGCAAATAAAGTTGGTTACAGCCCTAAGTCGTGCCACTAACAAGCCCTAAAGTCTCAGCAATGCACATGCCCTAGATCAAACTAATATTAGGTGGTTTTACAGTGTTTCAAATAGATATTTCAAGAGCATAAGTGTACCAGCATCCCAGAAGACAGTATTTGGCTCAACATAAGAAGACAGCTGCTTCTCATGTGATTTTCAGCCTGGGATGCAGCTACAGGGCAAAGAGTTGTTTCATTAAGCTCTTACGATCACAGTCAAAGGTTAGTAAATTATGAATGACAAAAAGTGCTTTGCAAATACTAACCAAACTGCTTGTGATGTCTAAAGAGGCACAGAGATATTTTAAAAGCAGAATTGCATGTCTCAGAGAAGTGCCCATCTTGACTATTATCAATTTTTCATTCCTCATTTTCTCAAGCATGAAAAGGAACTGAAAGGAAAAATAACATTGTTAAAAGCTGATGAAATGGCATCACTGAGAAAAACCTCCTTCATTTTATAAGCAGAGGGTTGAAGACTGAGAAAACCTCCTTCATCTATAAGCAGAGTGCCAAGGATAAAGTTTGTTTCTAATTTTTTCACTAACTGAAAAGGAAAACTTTAGGTACAGTGGAAGAAAATTGAAGGTCTCTGAATAAAAATGATGTTAAAGGCAAAAGCAAAGCAGTGGGTTTTTAAAAATTGTTTGCATGAGTGTCACTGTTATTGAATTACAATAAGAAACTAGTGGGTTGATTATAAATGAAGAAATATTATTAAGCAGATGACCAAAGGAGTCTTGGTCTCAAAATAACTTCTGCCATCATGAATAAAGGAAACCACTATCAGTATTTACATCAAACATTCTTCATTTGGTTGAGACAGAGGTTGAAAAGAAACCAGGCATCTGTCAAAAAATAGGCCTCCTTCATCTATAAGCAGAGGGCCAGGGACAGTGATTGACTTTAGCGTTTTCACTGACTGAGAGACAAATTTTAAGAACAGTAGGAGACAATTAAAGGCTTCTAAATAGAGAGATGGTGTTAAAAAGCAAAGAGAAGGCATGGGTACTATAATAATCCTAGAGGTTGATCTTATATCTTATCAGAGTTTCTTTCAAAAAGCAGTCTGGAGCCAACATGAAACAACCTTGCTGAGGTTGAGAGATGTGTTAGACACAGGCCAAAAAGTGATGATTGATTTTCAAAAAGTTCTGTTCTTCCTGTTCATAAGGAATTTTTTTTCAATAACTCATCATAGTGGACAAGAAGGCAACTTGAGCTTAGTTTTCCCAAAGAGGCATTGCAACTAAACACATAGGTTCACAAATGTGCAAGAAGGATAATAGCATGTGTTTCAGGTTCTGGAACAACATTCAAAACCAATAAAGCATGCCATCGTTACAAATGAAGGCATGTTCCTTATAAAATAGGTCAAAGATACCTTGTTGTTGCATTTTGAGTAAAGGAGATGTTTTTAAAAGAAGTTACCTTTTGATGGACAGATGATGTTAAAGCCTAGGTGAATACAACTAAGCCTCACCCACAGTCAAAAAGAAAAGTCATTTGGAGAATGCATCTACAGTCACTATATGGTTTTGAGCCAGGTTTCCCTCTAACAAGCATATATAAGCAGAGGAAAGACATTTTCCCCTTTTATAGGAAAACAATGAAAGGAGTTTGGCACTTGAATGATTTTCTTATAAGTAAAAAGGGTCATATCTATCAAAACTGTCCAGATATCATGCACAGCCTTTTTACCAACGTTATTTAAAATATGGGCCCCTTATAGCACGATCAAAATCATTTTGGTTTTTTCATTATGAACAAAGGCATTTGTTTTAAATAAATAAGCCTTCAGAACCCTCACAAATCCAAATCAAGGGTAAATTGACTTGTTCACTTTCAAAAGGAGTTAAATACTGTTGCCCATATCTATTTCACATTTCAAACATGAGCAACACTCCTCTTAGTTGTTCACTAGACCGAAGAAGGAGTTCTTGAGCGAAGATTTGCAGAATTTAAGGTTTGGAAACTGCACGGCACGCCTGGAAAAGCGCGTGGCGCGTTCAGGAGCAAGTTTGCGAAGAAGTTGTATTTCTGCGCGGCGCACCTATAGGCGTCGGTCACGACTGCCCACCATTGACCCGACACCTTGTCTGTTGCGCGGCGCTTACCCTGTTGAACGTGCCGCGCATGTTTTAAACGATCAAAGCGCCTCCAAAAAGTCTTGAAGATGCTCAATTCCTCAAGCAAAGGCCACCATCGATCTTCAAGGTATTTTGTTTGCCTCCTTGCTATATTCAAGCTACTAAGTGGTGATTTAAAAAGAGAAACTCTCGGTATAAATCAAGGTGTGTTGGGGTAAATGGTTTGAAGAAGATTGTTTCAGGTGGATGAAAGTGGAGTAGTCATTTTTGTTCAAAGAGCCTAGAGCTACCCTCAAGACTGTGATAAAACCATAAACTCTATCAGCTATATGTAGTAGAGGAAACAGTGGTAGGGAGGGTTGAGTGTTCGGTTTAAGATCCGAGATTGTTGTGGCTATGATTGCCCAAGGTTGACATAGTGATAATGGTGTGTTTTATTGATGTCAAAAGGCCTAAAAAATGCCCTCAAGACAGTGTTAGAAGGTGAAGCAGTGTTTGTAAGGAAAGCATAGTGATTATTTGAATAAGTGAAACAGTGAAACAATTGCTGCCTCATTTGTCCCATAAAACAAGTTGTGGTGAAAAAGCTTTCAAACTCAGTCTGGAAGTGTTTTATCCACCTGTGTATGTGAAACAGTGAAGAACAAGAGGAGTGTTTTTTGATTGGGAAGGGTGTGTTTTTTTCTGCAAGACTGCCTTGCTTACAAAAAAACACAAAGAGCTTTGTGACCTTACCCAAACACAGTAATCTTTTGACTGTGTGTACCTTTTATTTGACTGTGTGCTTATTATTATAACTACTTCTTGATTGGCATAGAAAGGAAAACACAGTATTCCTAAGTTGAAATAGTGAGCCTAATTTAACAACAGTGATCATACATAAATGACTTTGTCACTTTCAAAATTCCTCTCTGTGCGGTGAAAAGAAAAATCAGTGCTGCCTCTTTATCCATGAAACAGACTGTAGTGAGTGAAGTTGTTATTGCAATTTGAAGGTGTTTTGTCAAACTGTGTGTGAGAAATAGTGAATACAAGGAGGGTGTTTTTGATTGGGAGGAGTTTTTTGCCTTTGTATAAATACAAGGTTGTCCTGTTTTTATCAAAACATAAAGGATCCTTGTAAGCTTACCCAGCCACAGTAACATTTTCACTATGTTCTTGTTATTTTGATAACTTTTTGTTGATTGGCATACAAATGGAGACAGACAGTGTTTTGTAAGGAACAGGAAGTTTTGTGTTAAAGAATTATTTCACATAGCATTTGAAGAAATCTGCCTTGGTCAAACAGTGACTAACAAAGAAGACAGAGTTGTGTTTGAGAAAGCATTTGAAAAACCACTTTGAGGCAGCTTGGTGTTGCAGAGAGCATTCAAAACAAGATGCCTCCCAGGCAGGATAGTAGGAGTGGATTGCATAGGAGATTTTAGCCTGTTTCCACTGAAGAATTGAATGCCCACCCATCAGTCTTGTTCAATTTCCATGAGGTTGGGTGTTTATATTTTTTTCAAAGAGTGCAAGAGGTGAAGATCTTTTCTCCTTTGACACATCTTGGCGCTTTGAGGTTTCAAGACAAGCATTTCCAGCTAGCAGGCCTAGACTTCAAATTCTCCCCAAGGTCCATCTCCAAGGCCACTAAAATCCCTTATATTGGGGAGAAGTGGTTTAAACAAAGCCACTTGGACTCAGAAGATTACAAGCCCTTTCTAAAGCCCGAGCACAGAGATTCATGTCCTGCCATTTTCCCCTTCTCATATCTTTTGACTAGCTACGCCCCCCTCATGAAGATCATCATGAAATACTTCATGTGTGAGGGAAGATTCTCCCGAGTCTATGCCTATCAAATTCGATTACTCATGCATTTCACTAGGGCCAAATTGCTAAATCTTCCTTTCTTCTTACACAGGAGCATTGAAAAAATGGCCTCCACTGTTCAGAAGAAGCCTCCTTCACAGCAAACAGTCTGTCTCTTCCATCACTCTCTCATCAAAGTCATCATTCTTCATCAGCTTGAAAAGAGGGAGGTCTCTTGGGATATTTTCATCACCCATCTGGATTTCTCCACTGTCCCTCCAGTTCATACATCCCCTACACCTCCTACTCACCATCCTTCACCTTCTTCTAGCAGACCTATTCACAAAAAGCTCAAGTTTACCATAAAACAAACAAAGGAGCCTGAAGAAGGAGAAGAGCATGACCATGATGAGGAAGAAGGACATGGGGATGAAGAAGAAAGTGATGATGAGCAGTAGCAAGGGGATGAAGAATAAAGTGTTGAACAGCAGCATCACAGTGAGACAAAACAGCAAGAGCATGAAATTGTTGAACAAGAGTAGCATGGAGGTGATGAACAAGGGCATGAAGGTGATGAACAGGGGTAGCCAAAAGATGCTGAACAGGGGCAGCCAAAAGATGCTGAACAGGGGCAGCCAAAAGATGTTGAACAGGGGCAGCCAAAAGATGCTTAACAGGAGCAGCATGAAGGTGATGAACAGGGGCAGCCAAAATATGATACACATCAGCTACAGCAATATGAGCATAGGCAGCCTCAGGGTGATGAACAGCAGCCTCCTCAAGAGGAACAGTAACCTCAATAAGAAGAGGGGCAGCAGGATGAAAAATTGCAACACAGTAAGGAGGAAAACCCTCAAAGGGAAGTGCAAAAGGACAGCCAAGGCATCCATAAAGAACTCCAATACAGTGGCAAAAATGAGGGGCAAAGTGACAAGGGTAAAGATCCCATGGAGCATGTGCTAGCTGCCTTTCCTAGGCAAGGGGCCATGCTCTCTTCTCTGAAAGTTGCCAAGCCCAGGACAGTGAAGAAAAGGGTGCCTAGATTTGTAACTCCAAATGTGACTAGGGCCCTCCGAAGCAAAGGAAAATTGCCCAATAAACCCATGGTCGAATTTCCCAAGAGGAAGAGTACTAGAAGAGCCACCCAAAGAAAAGGGAAGGACAAGGAAGAAAGCAGTCATGAACAGGAAAGGGAATTCGACATCATCCAAATCCAGAGTGATGATAGTGATAATGAAGCCCGGATCCTAGAAAAACTCTTGATCCATAGAGAAATTCAAATTGATGCTTTGAGGGCTGATCTTCATAGAGCTAGGAACTTCAAACACTTTTTGCAAGTCCAAAACAAGCAAATGAGTGTCCATATGGCTGTTTATGAGACACGGGCCATCCGATACAAAAAGGAGGCCTCCAAAGCATAGGTGAGATTGGAAGAACTCATGGGTGAGTTCGAGGAAAGTGAATGTGAAGATCAGCCTAGGCGAAAGAGGCCTAGAACCATGGGTCTAAAAAAGGCCCTTGAGAAACAAAAAGAAGAAGAGGATGCCCTTCTCCAATCTACCCCTCTCACTGCATTGTTCGAAAAAGAGATAGAGAACAATCGGGAAGCATGGCTTGAGAGAGTTAATGATCACTTGGAGAAGAAATTGGAGAAGGAAAACAGGGACTTGGCCCTTCAATGGAGGATGACCGGGCATTATAAAAAGCTCAATTAGTTTGCTCGACGGAAGTTGAAGGCTGCTCAAGAAAAACTCAAGGAGGTTAAAGGGAAGCGCCCGGCACAAAAATTGAGGAAAGAGACCTCAAGGCTCCAAATTTTGGCCTCTTCTTCACAACATGTTTCTGAAAACCCTTGAGGGGCATGCTTACCAATTTTGGGCAAATTTTGACATATTTTGGTTTTTTGTCATTTTTGGGTTTTTGGCCAAAACTCATGGGCATCGCCATTTCAGTTTGGGACATCATCAAAGGATGAAAATGGTATCATTGGATGCCATAATTTCAGGGGCACATACTCACTGATTTTTAGAACAATTGAAAATCTTTTGCTCCCCCAAAATGGCGAAAAACACTCGCTTTTTCTACACTCTGCCCCGTTTATCAGCAAGGCTTATTTTTTGGGTTTTTACACACAGGCCTATTTTTGGAGGACTTCCAGTGATCATTTGGAAGAAAACTAAACATTTTCAGAAAGTAGACACTCAGAGCTTTCCAACGAGCTATCATGAGCTCATTTTGACATCGATAAGGCCTCCAAAGGTTGCCGGAAAGTCAAGGGACCTTTTGCTGATGTATTTTTTGAGTATTTTTGTAAAAATTGAACCTTTCAAAATTGACTTTTCCTCATGTGTGTTTAGCTATTTTTGTACATGATAAGCTATGAAAATTCAATTTATTTCCCTTTTTTTAGCAATTTTTGAGATTTTTATTAGATATTTTGTGCCTTGGGCTTTGCAAAGCCTCAAGGACAAGTCTAGATATTTTGGATAGGCCAATAAGATTGCAAGTTGAACCAAGAGGTTTTCTTCACTTTGGCCTATTTATTCCAAAGGCTTTCATTGTAAACAAGGCTGAAATTGATGAATAGAAGCAATATATGGTCATATAAGCTTTGGAAGAAATACTTGTCTCATGCTTTTGGATAGTCTCTTTTATGTTCTTGGATGATGAAAGAGGATTGTTGTTGGATTCCATGACCTGGTAGAATGGTATAGTGTCTCTCTCTCTCTGTTTTTTTTCCTAGTTTTAATTCATAAATCCATGTTCTTTCTTGCTATAGAACAGTAGAGAACAAATTTGAGATATGCCCTTGGAGGCACCTCAAATTTCCTGTTTCTTCATAGATTCCATGTTTTCTTCATTCTTATTCACATTAAAGAATTCTTGATTGCTCTTTAATAACTTGAGAATATTGTTTGCTTGTTTCATTCATGGTTTTATGCATGCTAAGTATGATTTACGGTATGCCCTGCTTACTCATGGCTAGCCATAGTTCCATCTGTGAAACTTCTCTTTGACTAATTAGATTGTCATTTGTTGAACCAAGGAGGTCTTGTTCTGATCTTGCCCTTTGCCTAAGACTATGCAATCTTGTTTTCAAAGTGCCCAATAGCTTGAAGTATTGTGTTTAGGCATTCCGGCATAGTGATTTGAGTTGTTTGTATGTCTTAAGTGTCTTTCCCCAAATTCTGATAGCCATTTCCTAAAGTTAGAGAGTTATATATATCTATGCTTGGCTTGAATGTTTATTTCTATGAATTGATTAGCTTAAAGTTACATTTCTCATGATTAATGGTTTTCCCTACCATGTTTATGTCAGCTATTAAACTGTTTATGCTTGAAATCCTTTGTTATTCACAAACTTGATGTCCATCTTATTCCATTTTGCCCAAAGATCCATTTTACCTCGAATCAAATCGGCCCTTCAACAACCTTGTATCACCATCTGAAAGCTTTCTTGACCTCTTCAACCCCATAGCCCAGTTGATCTAACATCTTTTTACCTATCTTATATCTTTGATTAGTTCATCCCTCACAACCTAAAAACCAAAACCAAAAACCTACTTCATAACTAGCCTAAAATCATAACACAATAAGCAAACACACAGATATCCCTTACACAAATAGAGAGAGCCCTCTCTGAGTCCAGGAAGGATAGGTCCTTGGGCTCCAAAGACTGGTTTTATGTTACACTGTCATTTAGCTTTCCAATCATCCAAATCACGGGACACTATCATAATGGCGATCACGGTGGGACTTTGAGTGAGAAACAAACTTAGATTCCCTAAACTTTCCAGCAGCTTTAAGAATATTGTCTGATTAACTTATCCCGCCGCTCACTAACATAATGGTGATCACGGTGGGACTAACTGAGTACATAACAGTCTAGAAAACTCTTGTAGATTAATTAGTCTTTAAAACTTAAACAGGCAAGCAGTCCATAGAATCATTTAGAGTAAACTCTTTTTGTTATCACCACCCTAGAAAAGTGATGAAACAGGTTTAGAATACTTTAATAAACCATAGGGTGCACATAAAACTCAAAAAACCCTCAAAACCGGAACCAAAACTTTAGAAGAGACCAGTCTCAAAATAAACCAAGGGGAAAGGACCAACAAATCAGGCAATCCTTTAGTGAGAATTATGTTGATGAGGATGATAAGGATACTGAACCCATTGATGAAAATCATTTGAACCTCATAGGTTCTGATAATGAGAGTGAGGTTTACCTCATAGCAGAAGAGCAAGAGTTCTTCTCTCCAAATCAGGACGAAACCAACTATGAAGATCCTGAAGATCCTGCCATAGATTTTCATAATGCCATTATAGAAGCTCACAGGCAGTATAACCTTAGAAGCAGAAAAAACCAAGACAACTCCGAGAAGGGTAGCCATGACACTACTAAAACCCCTAATACCATCCTTAAAAAAGCCATGGATAGCAAAAAAATCATGGTCAAGAAAATTGACCAAAACAAAGATAAATCTATTCAAACAAGTCTGGGCTCAGATGCTCCTAGTACCTCCACACAGACTCCCGAGGTGGTTGTGTCAAACAAAGTCCCGAACCAAAGTCAACAAATTAAGAACATAGAGAAATTCATGTCCGAAAAAGCTTAAACAAATATGTCCAAGCTACAAACTCCTTTTAGTTTCGAAGGGGAAATTTCCAAAATAAAAATAACTATACCCCTTACTGAGCTAATAACTGTAGACAGGTATAGATCTCAAATCTTCAAAGTTTTTGATATAAGAAATGAGGTAGATACTTTCAATCTAACTAATGACAGACCCGAGCTCTTGTTCAGCCCCAAAATAGAAGGTGAATACCAAGAAGGAATTGTCTCCCCTTTCTATGTAAGCTTAAACATACAGGACAAGATATTACATAATTCCATGTTAGATTCTGGTGCCTCCCATAACCTCATGCCTAAAGAAATCATGGAAAACCTGGGACTAGAGGTAACTCAACCTTACAAAAACTTGTACTCCTTTGACTCAAGTCAGGTCAAATGTTTAGGTCTAATAAAGACATTTTGTTTTGCTTTAACACAACTACCAGCAAAAAACCTAGTCATGCACGTAGTAGTGGCCGATATTCCTCCTAAGTATGGAATGCTACTATCAAGGGCATGGGCTGCCAAAATACAAGGTAACCTTCAAATGGATATGTCATTTTCTACCATCCCAATTTTCAACCAGACTAGGAGATTATACCGAGAAACTCACATGAAATACATGGTTAGAAACCGGGATAAGCCAAACAACACTCCCATTTATTCCATTCGTTCTAATTTAGATTCTTTTATCTTATACAATGAAAGTGATATAAACAAGTAGATAGAAGAAAATGAAGAGGTTTTCAAACCATCAAAAACACATTTCCCATTATTGAATGAATAAATTGATGACCAAAGCCCCAAGAAACCTGAAAAACAGCTTAGTATCATGTATGAAAAAGAAGCTCTTTGGACTATAAGCTTTGACAGTTCTTGTGGAAAAACTGGTTTGGGGGCCAGCATCTAGATACACAATACTAATAAAGGTCATTCTTTCATATTAGAATTCCCATGTACTAACAAAATTGCAGAATATGAGGCCCTTCTCCTTGGTCTGCACATACTCAAGGACTTAGGCGCCAAGAAAGTATCAGCCCAGGGAGATTCAGAACTTGTAATCAGGCAAATCAAAGGTGAATATTCAGCAAAAAACCCAAGACTAAGAGAATACAGGAATGCAGCTTTAGACATCCTCAAAACCTTCGAGAAATATGAGCTCACCTATATTCCTAGGATTCAAAATAGCCTAGCAAATGAGCTCGCCTTTGCTGCAAGCAATGGCCAAATACCATCTTTAAGTGAGCAATATAATATTCAGGTCAAACATCGCCCTACAGTACTGGATAATATTGACCATTGGAAAATATTCAAAGATGATGATCAAATTTATGATTTCTTACAATCTAGGAATGAATTTGAAGTAACCAAAACAAACTTAGAAAATGAAGAAAAGAAATCTGGCCAAAATCAAGACCAAGAGCCAAATCCACCTTCTTGGACAAATATAAACCTAGTAGACCATTCATATGGAACTGAGATAGGAGAGGACATTGACCAAAGAGAACTCGAAGTCTTACACTGTGAAAATGACACCATACCCAGAGGGCTTGTGCCTTTAGAGGAATTGTTTGATTTTAACGATGTGGACAAAAAGCCAAAAATGGAATCTATTGAGGTCAACATAGAAGAATATAACATAGGGAGCTTGGAAGAGCCTAGAAATATCAAACTATCCAAAACCCTTCCGCCTCACATAAAACAGAAGTACATTAAGCTGTTTAAAGAATTTAAAGATGTGTTCACATGGGGATGCCAAGATTTGAAATCATACGACACCAGCATCATTCAACACAAGATCCCCCTCAAAGAAAAACAGAAGCCTTTCAAACAAAAGTTAAGAAGAATAAACCCAGTGTTACTACCTTTGGTTGAAAAGGAAATCAAAAAGATGTATGATGCTGGGATAATAGTGTCCCTCAGGTACTCTGAGTGGGTCTCAAATCTAGTATCAGTTAGGAAAAAGACTGGAGAAATTAGACTCGGTATCGATTTCCGAAACCTAAATAGAGCCTGTTTGAAGGACAACTATCCCTTGCCCAAAATGGACCACATACTTCAAAAGGTAGTAGGCACTAAAAGGATCTCATTACTTGATGGCTTTTCTGGTTATAACCAAGTGCTGGTTTACCCCACTGATCAACACAAAACAACTTTCACCACACCTTGGGGCACTTTTATGTACGTTAAAATGCCCTTTGGATTGATGAATGTCGACGCCACATTCCAAAGATCCATGGACATAGCCTTCTCAGAAGACATAGGTTTTTTCATAGTCATATATCTTGACGATATTACAGTATATTCCATATCAGATTAAGAACATCTGGTACACTTAAGAAAGGTTTTCAACAAATGTAGAAAATATGGTTTATCCCTAAACCCCAAGAAAACACTCTTCGGTCTAGAAGAAGGAAAACTCCTAGGTCACATCATTTCGGAAGAGGGAATAAAAATAGACCCCCAGAGAATCAAAGGTATATTGTAAATAAGTCACCCCAGCAACATGAAAGAGCTGCAATCCTTTATCAGAAAGATTAATTTCTTGAGAAGATTCATCCCAAATCTTGCCAAACTTCTGAGAGATATCACAAATATGTTGAAAAAAGAGGTCGGGGTTAAATGGACTACGGAAGCCAAAAAATCTTTTGAACTAGTTAAAAAGGCCCTGACTGAAACACCAATATTGATAAGTCCTGATTTCACCAAATATTTTTACATTTTTTCATTTGCCTCAGAACACACAATAGTTGTTGTGTTGTTGCAAAAAAATGCAGCAGGACAAGAGCAACCCATTGCCTTTTTCAGCAAATCCCTGAGAGATGCTCCTTTGAAATATAACATCATGGAAAAACAGGCATTCGCGTTGGTAAAAGCACTGAAAGATTTCCGAGTTTACATCCTGCATTCTCATGTAATCCATTTTGTTCCTAATACCGTCGTCAAAGACATACTAAACCAAGATCCCGATGGTAAAAGGGGAAAATGGATTGCTATCATCTTAGAATATGACTTAGAAATCCAACCTACCAAACTAGTTAAAGGGAAAGGACTCGCAAGACTAATGGCTGAAACCAACCTCCAAGCTTTAGATATAAATTTTTTTGATGCCTTAGAAGAACAGGAAGAATGCACAACCCCTCATGTTGAACAAGTATTTTTAAATTCACCTTGGTATGCAGATATTCTTTATGTATTATTTTATCTAAATGCTCCTCCAACTTTATCAAAGACAAAAGCAAGATTTCTTAAACAAAAGTCTTTAAAGTTTTGCATTATAGATGGTCTTCTGTATTGGAAAAATCTTGCTGGTATGCTGCTTAAATGTTTGCTTGAGTCTGATGTAGAGAAAATTATGCACGAAATGCATGAAGGAGAATGTGGAGGCCATCTCTACTGGAAAACTACAGCGAACAAAATACTTAGAGCCGATTATTATTGGCCTACCTTATTTCCTGACACTCACAAACTAGTTATGACATGCCATAAGTGTCAAATTTTTTATGGCAAGAAAAAGCTTTTACCTTTGCCCTTACACCCCATCATAGTCGAAGGACCCTTCCAGCAATGGGGTCTAGATTTTATTGGGGAGATTCACCCTTCCTCACCTGCTCAACATAAGTGGATCCTTACAGCCACTGATTACTTTACCAAATGGATAGAATCCATACCTTCCAGGAATGTGACTGATTCAGTCATCATCAAGTTCCTAGAAACTAATATCTTATCTAGATTTGGTTGTCCTAGAAATATCATTACTGATAACGTCGTTGCCTTCTCCTCCAAAATAATGGTTGACTTCTGTTACAAATATCACATTTCATTAGGACATTCCATAGCTTATTACCCTCAAGGTAATGGTTTAGCCAAGTCCTCTAACAAAAGCCTAGTCAACATCATCAAGAAACTTCTGGAACAAAATCAAAAGGCATGGCATGGAAAACTAGTACATGCACTATGGGCTGATAGACTGACCACCAAAAAATCCATAGGTATGTCTCCCTACCAACTATTTTATGGCATAGATGCCATTTTCCCAACATCTTTAGGGGTTCCAGTAATGAAGCTATTGCAGGAAGTTCAAATAGAATAAAATGACATGCAAAGGAGGGTAAATCAGACTATCCATTTACAGCAAACAAGAGAAGAAGTTTACCAAAAGGCTCAATTAGCGCAAGACAAAATAAAACAGATTTTTGACAGAAGGACTAAGGAAAATGATTTTCAGATTAGGGACAAAGTGTTAAAATGGGATTCAAGAAGAGAAGACAAAGGTAAACATGACAAGTTTGAAAATTTATGGAAAGGGCCTTTCATCATCAGCTCAATCAGCAGAAACAATGCCTTTTTCCTGCAAGAACCTGATGGGACTGAAACTTTTGGAGGTCCTGTGAATGGCAGGACATTAAAGCATTATTTTTGTCAAGAGCTCCAATTTTAACACATTTTCAATAATTGTATATACCATTGTTTGAAAAATAGATAAAAACAGAAAATTCAAAAACAATAGAAAAATAGAAAAAGAGGGCGGTTTGAAAAATAGAAAGAAGGCCCCATGTTCAAAAAATAGTCATTCA
This sequence comes from Pinus albicaulis, assembly GCA_034641835.2. NCBI lineage: Eukaryota > Viridiplantae > Streptophyta > Pinopsida > Pinales > Pinaceae > Pinus > Pinus albicaulis. Next base: position 1,276,409,196 of record CM076583.1, on the reverse strand, counting down.
GAAAGCGCGCAAGTCTAAATGCCGCTACTAGTGCTCAAATGTCTTGTTCAGTTATCTAGCCTAATCATAGCTGAACATGTTTTAAATTTATTTGCTGATAAGTTAGTGAGTGGAAAAGATGGTCAACATTGTGTAAGCTTGACTTATCAAAGAGAGTAGATTAGGAAAAGATATTGGTTCCACATGCTCAAAACAGAACAAAAGAGGGAAGCAGGGATGAGAAACAAATTGTGCATCCTAGCCCCGTTTTTTCTAAAATTTCATTTTTTTGCAAAATAATATTTGTGTGCAGCTTGTCTTCCATGCTGCAAGTACATGACAAATCAGACTATCTAACCCTGATTTGATCATTTTTCAATTTCATGTTTTAGATTAGAGAACAAATTCCTGTCAAATAGCTTAACCTTGACAATTGATCTAGCATAGGTAGAGTAATGAAGGAGTTCATCAGCTTAATCTGAACTCCCGGCAGATATAAGTGTAGAACTAGATAGGTTCATTTTTCAAAAAAATATATATTGTCAAGGGGTTGCTAGTCCAAATGCACCCAAAGGAAGAAAAAATGTTAGGAAAGATAGTGGGGTAGGTAGAAATATCATTGATGCTAATCATGCTGTCAATTTTCAAAAATAGCATCAAGGAAGAATGAAATTTGCGCCATTGGATAAGGCACTGGTCTTCATAAGCCAAAGATCTGAAATTCTGGACACCTCCTGAAAAGGAGTTGCCCTCCCCAAATGGAGCCACTGTTAGTCATCAGTATTTTTCACTTGTTGGTGATGACTAGTTGTAACAACCAAGTTTTCTAGCAACTGATCTAAAAATTGTAAAATTTTCCAGCTGGAAAACACCCATAAACATTTTTTTCCCTCCTACCTTTTCAATCCGCCCATGACGAGATGAAACCTCATTATCAAGCCCTATCTAGCCTCAGCCATACTAGCTTGTCCATCATCTCCAAAGAAAATAATCCAAATCTGTCCAAAGAAGTCTCCCCTAAGTTAGGTAGTGGTGCTTCAGGCATTTCTCCCTTGGCAAACTATCCTAAAGCCAAAGAACCTCTATCTGCTACAGAACAGTCATAACAGACTTTCCCATTCTGCAAATAAAGTTGGTTACACCCATAAGTCACTCCACTAACAAGCCCTAAAGTCTCAACAATGTACATGCCCTAGGTCAAACTAATACTAGGTAGTTTTATAGTGTTTCAAATAGATCTTTCAAGAGCAGAAGTGTACCAGCATCCCAGAAGACAGTATTTGGCTCAACATAAGAAGACAGCTGCTTCTCATGTGATTTTCAGCCTGGGATGCAGCTACAGGGCAGAGAGTTGTTTCATTAAGCTCCTACGATCATAGTCAAAGGTTAGTAAATTATGAATGACAAGAAGTGCTTTGCAAATACTAACCAAAATGCTTGTGATGTCTAAAGAGGCACAGAGATATTTGAAAAGCAGAATTGCATGTCTCAGAGAAGTGCCCATCTTGACTATTATCAATTTTTCATTCTTCATTTTCTCAAGCATGAAAAGGCGGTGAAAGGAAAATTAACATTGTTAAAAGCTGATGAAATGGCATCACTGAGAAAAACCTCCTTCATTTTATAAGCAAAGGGTTGAAGACTGAGAAAACCTCCTTCATCTATAAGCAGAGGGCGAGGGATAAAGTTTGTTTCTAAGTTTTTCACTAACTGAAAAGGCAAACTTTAGGTACAGTGGAAGAAAATTGAAGGTCTCTGAATAAAAATGACGTTAAAGGCAGAGGCAAAGCAGTGGGTTTTTAAAAATTGTTTGCATGAGTGTCATTGTTATTGAATTACAATAAGAATCTAGTGGTTTGATTATAAATGAAGAAATATTATTAAGCTGATGGCCAAAGGATTCTTGGTCTCAAACTAACTTCTGCCATCATGAATAAAGGAAACCACTATTAGTATGTACATCAAACATTCTTCATTTGGTTGAGATAGAGGTTGAAAAGAAACTAGGCATCTGTCAAAAAATAGGCCTCCTTCATCTATAAGCAGACGGCCAGGGACAGTGATTAACTTTAGGGTTTTCACTGACTGAGAGACAAATTTTAAGAACAGTAGGAGACAGTTGAAGGCTTCTAAAAAGAGAGATGGTGTTAAAAAACAAAGAGAAGGCAGGGGTACTATAATAATCCTAGAGGTTGATCTTATCTCTTATCAGAGTTTCTTTCAAAACGCAGTCTGGAGCCAACATGAAACAACCTTGCTGAGGTTGAGAGATGTGTTAGACACAGGCCAAAAAGTGATGATTGCTTTACAAAAAGTTCTGTTCTTCCTGTTCATAAGGAATTTTCTTTCAATAACTCATCATAGTGGACAAGAAGGCAACTTGAGCTTAGTTTTACCAAAGAGGCATTGCAACTAAACACATAGGTTCACAAATGTGCAAGAAGGATTATGGCATGTGTTTCAGGCTCTGAAACAACATTCAAAACCAATAAAGCATGCCACCATTAAAAATGAAGGCATGTTCCTTATAAAATAGGTCAAAGATACCTTTCTGTTGCATTTTGAGTAAAGGAGAGGTTTTTAAAAGAAGTTCCCTTTTGATGGACAGATGATGGTAAAGCCTAGGTGAATACAACTAGGCCTCACCCACAGTCAAAAAGAAAAGTCATTTGGAGAATGCATCTACAGTCACTATATGTTTTTGAGCCAGGTTTCTTTCTAACAAGCAGATATAAGCATAGGAAAGACATTTTCCCCTTGAATACACAAGCAGTGAAACGATTTTGGCCCTTGAATGATTTTTTTATAAGTAAAAAGGGCCATATCTATCAAAACTGTCCAGATAGCATGCATAGCCTTTTTACCAACGTTATTTAAAATATGGGCCCCTTATAGCACGATCAAAGTCATTTTGGTTTTTTCATTATGAACAAAGGCATTTGTTTTAAAGAAATAAGCCTTCAGAACCCTCACAAATCAAACTCAAGGGTAAATTGACTTGTTCACTTTCAAATAGAGTTAAAGACCTTTGCCCATATCTATTTCACATTTCAAACACAAGCAACACTCCTCTTAGCTATCCATTGGACTGAAGAAGGAGTTCTTGAGCGAAGATTTGCAGAATTTAAGGTTTGGAGACTGTGTGACGCGCCTAGAAAAGCGCACGGCGCGTTCAGGAGCAAGTTTGCGAAGAAGTTGTATTGCTGCGCAGCGCGCCTATAGGCGCCGGTCACGACTGCCCACCATCAACCCGACACCTTGTCTACTGTGCGGCACTTACCCTGTTGAACGTGTTGCGCATGTTTTAAACGATCGAAGTGCCTCCAACAAGTCTTGAAGCTGCTCAATTCCTCAAGCAAAGGCCACCATCGATCTTCAAGGTATTTTTTTTGCCTCCTTGCTATATTCAAGCTGCTAAGTGTTGATTTAAAAAGAGAAACTCTCGGTATAAATCAAGGTGTGTTGGGGTAAATGGTTTGAAGAAGATTGTTTCAGGTGGATGAAAGTGGAGTAGTCATTTTTGTTCAAAGAAGAACTGACTACCACTCAAGCCCAACGTGATAAAGAAACATGAAATTAACTGAATAAATCACTTATTCAATGGATATTAACCCGATTACACATCAATTTCGAATTGCATGCATAACACATAATCTCATCTACAATTAATTGTCACATGCGGAAATAATAGAAGCAATCTCACATCAAATCAATCACACATTAACTCGGTATGTATGGGGAAAGCCTATAGCTGAAAACCCCGCAGCTATTGTGTATATTATAATGGAGAAATCATGTAACAATCATAGTACAAAAACTCTTCACAAGCTCTCATGCACTACCTCCCATGCTACACACTATCAAGCTAGATCTAGCAAATCACTTGCTCCAATCCTTAGCCACTTGATAGCCAACCTTGATTGCGTTGTTTAATGCTAGGTGATGGCCTCCTTATATAGATAAACCACCAGCCTAAACTTTGCAATACTCATAGCTTACTCCACCTATCTATGTGTTGCAAATAGCAACAGTATAGTCACAACTGATAGCAAACTCTACCCTTTCATCTATCTCTTTCACTGGTCTTCACTGAACTGATCATGCACTGTAGTGAACTGAAGTGTTCTTGAGTTGACTAATGAGTTAATATTTAGTAAATTAAATATTATTTAATTTACTCCACTCATATCTAATTGATTAGCTAGTTTAACTAATCCCAACTAGTTCAACTAAAACAAATAGAACATAACTCCACTACTTGTCCCGTTAACTCCTCCAAAACTCCTGCCACTGAAGTCTAACTGAAGCCAACCATGCAAGATGCCATCAAACCCTAGGAACCACGTGATTCCTTGTGTCGGTTGCATGAGCCACCTCCATGACTCAAACTGAAGTGCGCCAAGAGAGTAAACTGCTGTTTATAGTCAAAATATTATTAAGGGTAAATAATATTTGACTTCCATATTTTTAGGAGATCAGTCTAAAAATAGCCTGGGTCCTAAAAATTAGGATCTCATCTATTTTTACCGACATGTCGCATACTCCAAGAATCTCCAAGTAGAATTCCCAAATTATGCTCCGTATGTCTAAAAATAGACATAGTCTAAAAATAGACTTTGCGCCAGAATTTGCCTGCGGGCCCACTTAGTGAAGGCGACTTCATTTCACTAAGCTCCATCATCTTGCTGCATTCTCAACACTCCCTCTCGGCAAGATATGGATTATCTGCAACCCCTATCCTGCCTCTGTGGAATTCGAACTTGCTCCTGGTGAGCGCCTTCGTCAGGATGTCGGCATCCTGATCCTCCGTGGGAACATATGAAAGCATCATGATTCTCCGCTGAACACAATCTCTGATATGATGGTACCTGATGTCGATATGTTTGGACCTATCATGAAAAACTGGATTAGCCGAGAGCTTGATGCAGCTCTGGTTATCACAGTAGATCACTGTAGGCTCCAAATGCAACCTGAACAAACCTGCGAGGATCTTCCTCATCCAAAGAGCCTCACATGCAGCCAAGCTTGCTGCCATGTACTCGGCCTCTGCTGAACTGAGTGCCACGGATCTCTGCTTCCTGCTGTACCAGGAAACTGCTGTCGACCCAATGCTGAAAACTCCTCCAGAAGTGCTCTTCCGGTCCGTTGGACTCCCTGCCCAATCTGCATCAGTGAAGCCAGAAAGCTTCACTCCATCCTCATGTCTGTACCATAGACCATATCCCGATGTGCCTCTGATATAGCGCAATACATGCTTGCCCGCCTTCCAAAAGAGCTTGGTAGGCTTAACCATAGCTTGCGAAAGCTGGTTAACTGCATAGCATATATCGGGTCGAGTATTGACCAGATACATCAACGACCCCACCAACTGTCGATAGACAGTGGCATCCACTACCTCCTCAGAAGTAGCATCTCCCTTCCTCCAACCTCCAGGAAGAGGGGTATCAACAGGCTTGCAGCCTTGCATGTTGAACCTCTCCAGAATCTCCCGGGCATACTTGCCCTGAGAAACAAACAGTCCTCCACTGCGCTGCCAAATCTCCAATCCCAGGAAATAATGAAGGATGCCCGGGTCCTTCATCTCAAACTCTCGTGCAAGATCATCCTTGCATGAAAGTATCAACTGCTCGTCGCCAGTCAAAATCAGATCATCTACATACAGTACGATGATCAACGGCTTCCCCTCCACCACAATCTGGTACAGGTTTGGATCCGCCTCACTCTTGGAGAATCCAAGCCCGGTGAAGTAGCTGTCTATCCGAGTGTACCAAGCACGAGGTGCCTGCTTCAGCCCGTACAGTGCTCTCTTGAGTCGGCACACATGCGACTCACTGTTGAAGATCTCAAAACCTTCAGGCTGCTCTATGTACACCTCTTCCTCAATAACTCCATTGAGGAACGCAGTCTTCACATCCATCTGATGAATGTGCCACCCCATCTGCGCTGAGAGAGCAAGGATCGTCGGTATGGAAGAGTACCTTGCGACAGGTGCAAAAGTCTCCTCATAGTCAATCCCCTCGATCTGTGAGAAGCCACGGGCGACAAATCTCGCCTTGTACTTCTCCACACTCCCGTCGGCTGCCTGCTTCACCTTGTAGATCCATCGCGAACCTACAACTGATTTCCCAACCGGTCTTGGGACAATCTCCCATGCACTGTTCCTGATGATCGAATCATATTCTTCGATCATGGCATCAACCCATGCGGGTTCCTCCCCAGCTTCCTCAAAAGAGGATGGCTCTGTCACAACACATTGACTCATAAGAGCCATGTATCCAGTGTACCGATCCGGTGACTGTCTCTGTCTGCGCTGTGCTGTAGGTAGTCCTACAACCTTCTCTGCATCCCGAGCCAGTCGCTCAGCTTCTGTAGTGCGCATGCGCCCTCTGATGGTTGGCGCTGCCTGGGTGGTTTCTTCCACCTCCTGAACCTCCTCTTGTGGCTGATCCACATCTGGAAGCTCCTCCTTAGGAACTAACAGCTCCTCATCTGCATGCAAGTGTAGCTCCCTCTCAAGCGAACACTGCATGGCTTTCTCCTCCTGAAATTTTATATCCCGTCGCACAACAGTCTTTCGACTGTCTGACAAATATACCCGGTAGTTGTGAGGTGTATCAGTGTACCCCACAAATATTCCAACCTCAGCGGTCGGATCCAACTTCCTTCTCGCATCCTTCGTCACATGCATGTAGACAGGAGAACCAAAAATCCGCAAATGGGAAATATCAGGCCTCTTGCCAAAATAAGCCTCCTCCGGTGTACTCATGCCAAGAACCTTGTGAGGACAACGGTTCTGCACATACACTATTGTATTGCATGCCTCGGCCCACAAGTGAAGGGGTAGGCCCTGATCATGCAACATCGCCCGTGCAGCACCCACGATCGTTCTGTTCTTCCGCTCAGCCACCCCATTCTGCTATGGGTTATGGGGTGCGATGAGCTCTCTCCGAATCCCTTCTGCGCTGCAGAACTCCTTGAATTCAGCCGAGATGAATTCACCACCGTTATCACTCTTTAGAGCAATCACCTTCTTCCCCGACTCCTTCTCGACCAGTGCTTTAAACTCACAGAACTTCGCGAATGTATCGCTCTTCTTCTGCATGAAGAAGATCCGGCACTTTCGAGAGAAATCATCAACAAAGATCACATAATACTTGTGCTTTGCTGTCGAAGCAACTGAGAAAGGACCACACACGTATGTGTGAACTCTCTCAAGGATCGTCGTGGCGCGACTATCCTTCTCGTGAAAGGTGGCTTTCACATACTTCCCTAAAGTACACCCCTTGCACTGATCTGACTGCGCAAGGGTGCCCTTAGGAAGTCCGGTAGAAATCTGCTGCAGAATCTTCAAAGCTCCATGGTGAAGATGGCCCAATCTCCTGTGCCATAGTTCGCCCTCATCATCCCGGCTCACCACATCTCCAGCCTTGCATGCCATAGCTGCGCAGTCATCTACCTGCAACTGATAAAGGTTCTGAGTTCGAACCCCTATCTTACGGGTCTCTCCAGTAGTCTTACTGCGCAGGAAAGCTTTTCCTTCGCTGAAGACCACATCATAACCCTTATCCTCCAACATCGCTACTGAAATCAGGTTCTTCTTCAATCCAGGTACATACATGACATCCTTTAAGACAAAGGGTTTACCAGACTCCCTCTGAAAGGATACGGTACCGATACCAGTCGCACTGTATCTACCGTCATCGCCCATCTCGATGTGCATGCCCAAATCCTTGTCCTCCAGATCTGAGAACAACTCCCGATCTCCCGTCATATGAAATGACGCACCGCTGTCCAAGAACCACACCGATCCCATCACACTTGAAACTAAGCATGCAATCAGTGAAACTTTGACAACCACCCCCACACTTCCCAGCTCATCTCTCCACTGAGTGAACTTCGTGAGGTATTCGGCGATGCTGTCGCCCTTCTCCATCTTGATGTTCCTGAGCTTATCTTTGAGCGCCAGCTTCCTTTGGTCACTCTTACTCTGGAATAGATCCGTCAAAGCTTTCCACATTAAATATGGAGTAGCCTTACCATGAAGACTGGATACAATATGATCCTTGACGCCCTCCAACAGGATCCTTCGACATTTCGCGATCTTCTTTTGCCATGCATCGACCAAAGCTGCATCAGTGGGCTTTGGGACATCCGCATCCACGAACTCCTTTAGACCATTATCTTCTAACACTGCTTCCATTCGATCCTTCCATGCAACATAGTTCGAACTGCCTTCAAGAGCATATTCGAGTCGCAATCCATTGAAAGAAGACATATTTCAACACCGGCACCAAGAAGAACAACCTTCTGCAAAATTCGAATTCCAAACTCAAAGCTCTATCGCTTCCGATCTATACTTGAAAACAAATTATTTCCAAATCAGAGATTGACTGCAAAGGGCATTCACCAGATCTTTCACCTTACAAGGAAGGATGAATATTCCGGAGGCTACCTGGCCCGCATGCAGACTCTGTCCGAGGAAATAAGTTTGCAATCACCGTAATAGACTTCGACAATTAAACTTGGCTCCGATACCATGTAGAAATTAGCTGAATAAATCACTTATTCACTGAAGATTAACCTGGTCATATATCAATTTTGAATTGCATACATAACACATAACCTTCTTCTACGATTAATTGTCACATGCGGAAATAACAGAAGCAATCTCACATCAATTCAATCACACATTAACTCAGTATGTATGGGGAAAGCCTATAGCTGAAAACCCCCCAGCTATTGTGTATATTATAATGGAGAAATCATGTAACAATCATAGTACAAAAACTCTTCTCAAGCTCTCATGCACTACCTCCCATGCTACACACTATCAAGCTAGATCTAGCAAATCACTTGCTCCAATCCTTAGCCACTTGATAGCCAACCTTGATTGCGTGTTTAATGCTAGGTGATGGCCTCCTTATATAGATAAACCACCAGCCTAAACTTTGCAATACTCATAGCTTACTCCACCTATCTATGTGTTGCAAATAGCAACAGTATAGTTACAACTAATAGCTAACTCTACCCTTTCATCTATCTCTTTCACTGGTCTTCACTGAACTGATCATGCACTGTAGTGAACTGAAGTGTTCTTGAGTTGACTAATGAGTTAATATTTAGTAAATTAAATATTATTTAATTTACTTCACTCATATCTAGTTGATTAGTTAGTTAACTAATCCCAACTAGTTCAACTAAAACAAATAGAACACAACTCCACTATCTGTCCCGTTAACTCCTCCAAAACTTCTGCCACTGAAGTCTAACTGAAGCCAACCATGCAAGATGCCATCAAACCCTAGGAACCACGTGATTCCTTGTGTCAGTTTCATGAGCCACCTCCATGACTCAAACTGAAGTGCGCCAAGAGAGTAAACTGTTGTTTATAGTCAAAATATTATTAAGGGTAAATAATATTTGACTTCCATATTTTTAGGAGATCAGTCTAAAAATAGTCTGGGTCCTAAAAAATAGGGTCTCATCTATTTTTACCGACATGTCGCATACTTCAAGAATCTCCAAGTAGAATTCCCAAATTATGCTCCGTATGTCTAAAAATAGACATAGTCTAAAAATAGACTTTGCGCCAGAATTTGCCTGCGGGCCCACTTAGTGAAGGCGACTTCATTTCACTAAGCTCCATCATCTTGCTGCATTCTCAACAAAAACCATAAACTCTGTCAGCTATATGTAGTGTAGGAAACAGTGGTAGGGAGGGTTGAGTGTTCGGTTTAAAATCCGAGATTGTTGTGGCTATGATTGCCCAAGGTTGACATAGTGATAATGGTGTGTTTTATTTATGTCAAAAGGCCTAAAAAATGCCCTCAAGACAGTGTTAGAAGGTGAAGCAGTGTTTGTAAGGAAAGCATAGTGATTATTTGAATAAGTGAAACAGTGAAACAATTGCTGCCTCATTTGTCCCATAAAACAAGTTGTGGTGAAAAAGCTTTCAAACTCAGTCTGGAGGTGTTTTATCTACCTGTGTATGTGAAATAGTGAAGAACAAGAGGAGTGTTTTTTGATTGGGAAGGGTGTGTTGTTTTCTGCAAGACTGCCTTGCTTACACCAAAACACAAAGAGCTTTGTGACCTTACCCAAACACAGTAATCTTTTGACTGTGTGTACCTTTTATTTGACTGTGTGCTTGTTATTATAACTACTTGTTGATTGGCATAGGAAGCAAAACATAGTATTCCTAAGTCGAAACAGTGAGCCTAATTTAACAACAGTGATCATACATAAATGACTTTGTCACTTTCAAAAGTCCTCTCTGTGTGGTGAAAAGAAGAATCGGTGTTGCCTCTTTATCCATGAAACAGACTGTAGTGAGTGAAGCTGTTATTGCAATTTGAAGGTGTTTTGTCAAACCGTGTGTGTGAGAAATAGTGAATACAAGGAGGGTGTTTTTGATTGGGAGGAGTGTTTTGCCTTTGTCTAAATACAAGGTTGTCTTGTTTTTATCAAAACAAAAAGGATCCTTGTAAGCTTACCCAGCCACAGTAACATTTTCACTATGTGCTTGTTATTTTGATAAATTTTTGTTGATTGGCATACAAATGGAGACAGACAGTGTTTTGTAAGGAACAGGAAGTTTTGTGTTAAAGAATCATTTCACATAGCATTTGAAGAGATCTGCCTTGGTCAAATAGTGACTAACAAAGAAGACAGAGTTGTGTTTGAGAAAGCATTTGAAAAACCATTTTGAGGAAGCTTGGTGTTGCAGAGAGCATTCAAAACAAGATGCCTCCCAGGTAGGATAGTAGGAGTGGATTGCATAGGAGATTTCAGCCTATTTCCACTGAAGAAGTGAATGCCCACCCATCAATCTTATTCAATTTCCATGAGGTTGGGTGTTTAGATTTTTTTCAAAGAGTGCAAGAGGTGAAGATCTTTTCTCCTTTGACACATCTTTGTGCTTTGAGGTTTCAAGACAAGTATTTCCAGCTGGCCGGCCTAGACTTCAAATTCTCTCCAAGGTCCATCTCCAAGGCCACTAAAATCCCTTATATTGGGGAGAAGTGGTTTAAACAAAGCCACTTGGACTCAGAAGATTACAAGCCCTTTCTAAAGCCCAAGCACAGAGATTCATGTCCTGCCATTTTCCCCTTCTCATATCTTTTGACTAGCTACGCCCCCCTCATGAAGATCATCATGAAATAATTCACGTGTGAGGGAAGATTCTCCCGAGTCTATGCCTATCACATTCGACTGCTCATGCATTTCACTAGGGCCAAACTGCTAAATCTTCCTTTCTTCTTACACAGGAGCATTGATAAAATGGCCTCCACTGTTCAGAAGAAGCCTCCTTCACAGCAAACAGCATGCCTCTTCCATCAGTCTCTCATCAAAGTTATCATTCTTCATCAACTTTAAAAGAGGGGGGTCTCTTGGGATATTTTCATCACCCATCCTGATTTCTCCACTGTCCCTCCAGTTCATACATCCCCTACATCTCCTACTCACCATCCTTCACCTTCTTCTAGCAGACCTATTCCCAAAAAGCTCAAGTTTACCACAAAACAAACAAAGGAGCCTGAAGAAGGAGAAGAGCATGACCATGATGAGGAAGAAGGAAATGGGGATGAAGAAGAAAGTGATGATGAGCAGAAGCAAGGGGATGAAGAAGAAAGTGTTGAACAGCAACATCACAGTGAGACTAAACAGCAAGAGCATGAAAGTGTTGAACAGGAGCAGGATGGAGGTGATGAACAAGGGCATGAAGGTGATGAACAGGGGCAGCCAAAAGATGCTGAACAGGGGCAGCCAAAAGATGTTGAACATGAGCAGCATGAAGGTGATGAACAGGGGCAGCCAAAAGATGATACACAGTAGCTACAGCAATATGAGCAGAGGCAGCCTCAGGGTGATGAATAACAGCCTCCTCAAGAGGAACAGCAACCTCAAGAAGAAGAGGGGCAACAGGATAAAAATTTGCAGCACAGTAAGGAGGACAGCCCTCAAAGGGAAGTGCAAAAGGATAGCCAAGGCATCCATAAAGAACTCCAAGACAGTAGCAAAAACTAGGGGCAAAGTGACAAGGGTAAAGAGCCCATGGAGCATGTGTTAGCTGCCTCTCCTAGGCAAGGGGCCATGCTCTCTTCTCCGAAAGTCGCCAAGCCCTAGACAACGAAGAAAAGGGTGCCTAGAGTTGTAACTCCAAATGTGACTAGGGCCCTCCGAAGCAAAGGAAAATTGCCCAAGAAACACATGGTCGAATTTCCCAAAAGGAAGAGTACTAGAACAGCCACCCAAAGAAAAGGGAAGGAAAAGGAAGAAAGCAGTCATTAACAAGAAAGGGAATTCAACATCATCCAAATACAAAGTGATGATAGTGATAATGAAGCTCGAATCCTAGAAAAACTCTTGATCCATAGAGAAACTCAAATTGATGCCTTGAGGGCTGATATTCATAGAGCTAGGAACTTCAATCACTTTTTGCAAGTCCAAAACAAGAAAATGAGTGTCCATATGGCTGTTTATGAGACACGGGCCATCCAATACAAAAAGGAGGCCTCCAAAGCACAAGTGAGATTGGAAAAACTGATGGGTGAGTTCGAGGAAATTGAAGGTGAAGATCAGCCTAGGCGAAAGAGGCCTAGAACCATGGGGCTAAAAAAGGCCCTTTAGAAACAAAAAGAGGAATAGGATGCCCTTCTCCAATCTACCCCTCTCACTGCATTGTTCGAACAAGAGATAGAGAACAATCGGGAAGCATGGCTTGAGAGAGTTAATGATCACTTGGAGAAGAAATTGGAGAAGGCAAATAGGGACTTGGCCCTTCAATGGAGGATGACTGGGCATTATAAAAATCTCAATCAGTTTGCCCGACGGAAGTTGAAGGTTGCTCAAGAAAAACTCAAGGAGGTTAAACGGAAGCGCCCGGCACAAAAATTGAGGAAAGACACCTAGAGGCTCAAAATTTTGGCCTCTGCTTCACAAAATGTTGCTAAAAACCCTTGAGGGGCATGCTCACCAATTTTGGGCAAAATTCGACATATTTTGGTTTTTTGTCATTTTTGGGTTTTTGGCCAAAACTCATGGGCATCGCCATTTCAGTTTGGGACATCATCAAAGAATGAAAATGGTATCATTGGATGCCATAATTTCAGGGGCACATACTCAATGATTTTCAGAACAATTGAAGATCTTTTTCTCCCCCAAAATGGCGAAAAACACTCGCTTTTTCTATACTCTGCCTCGTTTATCAACAAGGCTTATTTTTTGGGTTTTTACACATAGGTCTATTTTTGGAGGACTTCCAATGGTCAGTTGGGAGAAAACTAAACATTTTCAAAAATTAGACACTCAGAGCTTTCCAACGAGCTATCATGAGCCTAGTTTAGACACCGGGAAGGCCTCCAAAGGTTTCCGGCAAGTCAAGGGACCTTTTGCTGATGTATTTTTTGAGTATTTTTGTAAAAATTGAACCTTTCAAAATTGACTTTTCCTCATGTGCGTTTAGCTATTTTTGTACATGATAAGTTATGAAAAGTCAATTTATTTCCCTTTTTTAGCAATTTTTGAGATATTTATTAGATATTTTGTGCCTTGGGCTTTGCAAAGCCTCAAGGACAAGTCTAGATATTTTGGATAGGCCAATGAGATTGCAAGTTGAACCAAGAGGTTTTCCTCACTTTAGCCTATTTATTCCAAAGGCTTTCATTGTAAACAAGGCTAAACTTGATGAATAGAATCAATATATGGTCATATAAGCTTTGGAAGAAATACTTGTCTCATGCTTTTGGATAGTCTCTTGGATGTTCTTGGATGATGAAAGAGGATTGTTGTTGGATTCCATGACTTGGTAGAATGATATAGTGTCTCTCTCTCTGTTTTGTTTCCTAGTTTTCATTCATAAATCCATGTTCTTGCTTGCTATAGAACAGTAGAGAACAAATTTGAGATATGCCCTTGGAGGCACCTCAAATTTCCTATTTCTTCATAGCTTTCATGTTCTCTTCATTCTTAGTCACATTAAAGAATTCTTGATTGCTCTTTAATAACTTGAGAATATTGTTTTCTTGTTTCATTCATGGTTTTATGCATGCTAAGTATGATTTACGGTATGCCCTGCTTACTCATGGCTAGCCATAGCTCCATCTGTGAAACTTCTCTTTGACTGATTAAATTGTCATTTGTTGAACCAACGAGGTCTTGTTCTGATCTTGCCATTTTCCTAAGACTATGCAATCTTGTTTTCAAAGTGCCCAATATCTTGAAGTACTGTGTTTAGGCATTCCGACATAGTGATTTGAATTGTTTGTCTATCTTAAGTGTATTTCCCCAAAGTCTGATAACCATTTCCTAAAGTTAGAGAGTTATATATCTCTATGCATGGCTTGAATGTTTATTTCTATGCATTGATTAGCTTAAAGTTACATTTCTCATGATTAATGGTTTTCCCTACCATGTTTATGTCAGCTATTAAACTTTTTATGCTTGAAATCCTTTGTTATTCACAAACTTGATGTCCATCTTACTCCATTTTTCCCAAAGATCCATTTTACCTCAAATCAAATTGGTCCTTCAACAACCTTGTATCACCATCTGAAAGCTTTCTTGACCTCTTCGACCCCATAGCCCAGTTGATCTAACATCTTTTTACCTATCTTATATCTTTGATCAGTTCATCCCTCACAACCTAAAAACCAAAACCAAAAACCTACTTCATAACTAGCCTAAAATTAGAACACAATAAGTAAACACACAGATATCCCTTACACAAATAAAGAGAGCCCTCTCTGAGTCCAGGAAGGCTAGGTCCTTGGGCTCCAAAGACTGTTTTGATGTTACACTGTCATTTGACTTACCAATCAGCCAAATCACGGGACACTAACACCTCCTAGAGAAAATCAATCCAATCTTCAAAACAGGAATAGGAATCAAAATTTTAGAAGAGACCCTCCCACAGTCATACAAAGAGAGAGTGACCAACAAATCAAACCCCCTTTCCAAGACAACTATGTAGATAAAGAGGAAAGAGAGCCAAAGCAGTTGGAGGAAGACCATGTAAATGTCATAGGTTCTGATGATGATGATAACACTTTCCTTACCGAAGAAGAACAAAGGATGTTCTCTTCCAAACCAAATGAAAAATTATATGAATATTCTGAAGGCTATAAACTAGGATTTGAGAATTCCATAATGGAATTCCATAGGTAGTATGACCTTAGGAGCAAAAAGACTCAAGATATTCCTAAAACAAATCAGCCAAACACTGCTGTTAGAAAAACCTCTGAACCCATTTCTTAAAAGACAGCAAAAAACACAAACACTATGGCTAGGAAAACTGATCTAAACAAACCAAAAAATAGCCTGAGGGAGCATAGAAATGCTACCCTAGACCTTCTCAAACTTTTGAAAAGTATGAGCTCACTTTCATCCCTAGGGCCCAAAACTGCCTTGCCAATGAGCTTGCCTTTACTGCCAGTAATTGCTCTTTACCCTATGAAAGTAAACAAGGCCTCATCAAAGTGAAGAATAGGCCTACTGAACCAAAAAACTTGAACCATTGGCAAGTGTTTGACAGTGATCAGCAAATTGATGATTTTCTGCAATCCAGAAATGAATTTGCAAGCACAAAACGAAGTTTAAGATTTGAAAGAAATAATTTTGCTGAAAATGAAACTCCCAAAACAGAGCTGCCCTTTGATGATGATATGAACCACCTTAAAAACCCTTGTGTTGCAGAAATATTTGATAAATCAGATCAAAGAGAACTTGAAATTTTGAAATGCAAAGATGACACCTTTCCAAAAGGCCTTACACCACCAGAAGAGTTGTTTGATTTTAATGATGTAGCTAAAAAACCCAAGATGGAATCCACTGAAACAAATGTAGAATAATGTAACATTGGAGGGATGAAAGAACCCAAAATAATCAAACTGTCCAAAACTCTCCCGCCTCACATAAAACGGAAATGCATTGAGTTGTTTAAAGAATTTAAAGATGTGTTTGCTTGGGGGCATGAAGATTTGAAGTACTATGACACCAAAATCATTCAACATAAAATTCCTCTAAAGGAAAATCAGAAACCATTTAAACAAAAATTGAGAAGAATTAACCCCCTCTTGTTACCCTCAGTTGAGAAAGAAATCAAAAAGATGTATGATTCCAGGATCATAGTCCCTGTCCAATACTCAGAATGGGTGTCCAACCTTGTGTCAGTTAGGAAGAAGACAGGGGAAATTAGGCTTTGTATTGACTTCAGAAATTTGAACAAAGCCTCCTTAAAATACAATTACTCTTTGCCTAAAATTGATCACATACTCCAAAAAGTAGTTGGCTCGCAAAGAATCTCATTACTAGATGGCTTCTCAGCTTATAACCAAGTTCTAGTCTTTCCAACTGACCAACTCAAAACTGTTTCACTACACCTTGGGGTACATTCATGTATGTTAAAATGCAGCGGCTACTTTCCAAAGGGAAATGGACATATCTTTTTCAGAAGACATAGGTTACTTCATAGTCATATACCTTGATGACATCATTGTTTACTCTAAGACTGATGAAGAGCACTTAGTCCACTTGAGAAAAGTCTTTGAAAAGTGTAGAAAGTATGGCCTATCCCTAAATCCTAAGAAAACTTTGTTTGGCCTTCAGGAAGGAAAACTCTTAGGGCACATCATCTCTGAGGAAGGAATCAAGATAGACCCCAAAAGGATAGAAGGCATCTTACAAATCAGCCATCCTAGAAACATTAAAGAGCTGCAATATTTCATTGAAAAGGTTAACTTCCTAAGAATATTTATTCCTAACCTTGTTGAGATCCTAAGAAATATCACAAACATGTTGAAGAATGAAGTAGGATTTAAGTGGAATATGGAAGCAAAACAATCTTTTGAGCTGGTAAAACAAGCACTCACACAAACACCGGTCTTGATCAGCCCTGACTTCACCAAGGACTTCTACATATTATCCTTTGCCTCTGAACATACTGTGGCAGTATTATTATTGCAAAAGAACATCATGGGGCAAGAAAAACCCATAGATTTCTTTAGCAAAGCCTTAAGAGATGCTCCTCTAAAGTATAACATCATGGAGAAACAAGCCTTTGCCTTAATCAAAGCTTAGAAGGATTTTAGAGTTTATATTTTGCATTCACATATCATAGATTTTGTCCCACACACAGTTTTCAAAGACATACTTAATCAAGACCCTGATGGTAAAAGGGGTAAGTGGATTGCTACCATCTTAAAATATGATTTAGAAATCAGACCCACCAAATTGATTAAAGGACAAGGACTTGCAAAACCTATGGCTGAATCAAATTTCCAAGCTTTAGACATGAATATGGTTGATGTGTTAGAGGAAACTGAAGAATTTATAGCACCATACATTGAAGAAATGTTTTTAAATTCATCTTGGTATGCTGATGTTATTTATGTGCTTCTTTATCTCAATGCCCCCCCTTCTTTTTCAAAAACCAAAGCTAGATTCTTAAAACAAAAAGCATTAATTTTTTGCATTTTAGATGGAGTTTTGTACTGGAAAAGTTTTGTTGGTTTGCTACTTAAATGTTTGCTTGAAGATGATGCAGAAAAAATCATGCATGAATTACATGAGGGAGAATGTGGGGGTCACCTTTATTGGAAGACCACAGCCAACAAGATCCTTAGAGCTGGCTACTATTGGCCTACCCTATTTCCCGATACTCACAAACTAGTCATGACTTGCCATAAATGCCAAATCTTTGATGGCAAAAGAAATCTCCTACCTCTGCCCTTGCATCCCATCAGTGTTGAAACTCCTTTTCAGCAGTGGGGTTTGGACTTCATAGGAGAGATCCATCCTACTTCATCTGCTCAACATAAGAGGATCCTCATTGCCACTTATTACTTCACCAAATGGATAGAAGCCATCCCTTCTAGAAATGCCATTGATTCATTGATCATCAAATTCCTTGAAACCAACATCTTGTCTAGGTTTGGTTGTCCTAAAAAGATCATCACTGATAACGATGTTGCCTTTGCACCTAAGAAAATGGTGGACTTTTGTTACAAATATCACATCACCCTGGGCCACTCCACTACTTATTACCCACAAGGTAATGGACTAGCTGATTTCTCTAACAAGAGCTTGGTAAACATCATTAAAAATCTCCTAGAACAAAATCAAAAAGCATGGCATGGCAAACTAGTGCATGCACTATGGGCTGATAGACTAACCACCAAGAAATCAATTGGTATGTCTCCCTATCAACTAGTGTATGGCATGGATGCAGTTTTTCCCACCTCTTTGGGAGTTCTAGTCATAAAGCTTCTTCAAGAAGTACAATCAGAAGAAAATGACATGCAGAGGAGGCTGAACCAAACCATTCATTTGCAGTAGAAAAGGGAGGAGGTTTACAAAAGGACACAAGCTATACAGGACAATATCAAGAAAATATTTGATAGGAGAACCAAAGCAAATGATTTCTAGATTAGAGACATGGTTCTGAAATGGGATTCAAGAAGGGAAGACAAGGGCAAACATGGCAAGTTTGAAAATCTATGGAAAGGCCCTTGCATCATTCAGTCAGTTAGAGGCAACAACGCTTTCTTTTTGCAAGAGCTTGATGGAACTGAAATGTTTGGAGGTCCGGTCAATGGGAGGATGCTTAAACATTACTTTTTGTCAAGGAACCTAGTTTTTTTTCTCATTCATTGTACATACCACTGTTTGATGAAAAGAAAAATCACAAAAACAATATAAAAAGAAAAAGAGGGCAGAGTTTGAAAGAGAGGTACAGCCCCATACCTAAAAAATAATAATGTTGAAAGTGTGCAAGTCTAAATTCCACTACTTATTTCAAAAAGCCTTGTTCAGTCATCCAGCCTAGTCATGGTTGAACATGTTTTAAATTTATGGTTGATAAGTTAGTGAAAAAGAGTAGGTCAAAATTTTCAAGCTTGACTTGTCAAAAGATAGATTAGGAATGCTAGTTCCACATGCTCAAATATGAACCAAAGAGGAAAATAGAGATGTTAAACAAATAACATATATTGCTCTTATGTTTCCTAAGTTTTGTCTATACAGAAATAACATTTGTGTGCAGCTTGTTCCAATGCCACAAATTATGGTAAATTAGACTGTCTAATCCTGATTTAGCCATATTTTTCAATTTCATGCCAGTAGCCTAGAGAACATTGTCAAATAGCTCAATCTTGACAAATGAGTAATTTAGGTAGACAAAATAAAGAGAGTTTATCAGTCTAATCTGAATTGTCGAAAGACATAAGGGTGCATTTTAGTTAGTTTGATTATGTTTTCAAAAAGGAAATATCAAGGGTTTGCCAGTTCAAGCACACCCAAGGAAGAAAAAATCTTAGGCGAGTAGATTGGGTAGGTAGAGATGATGGTGATATGAATCATGTCTTTTCAGATCTCAAAGATTACAGACTCAAAACAAACATCAGCAAATGAAGAAAAAGCACATTTTCCCAATGGAAGAGGCACTGGTCTCCAAAAGCCAGAAAATCTGAAGTTTTGGACACCTCCTGAGAAGGAGCTGCCCTCCCCAAGTGGTGCCACTATTAGTCATCCATAATTTTTACTATCTGAAGATGACTAAGTATTGGTCCTAGATTTCTAGAAACAAAGTTCATAAACATGACGAGTTCTAGAAATATCATTGCCTTCATTATCCTAAGATAAAATTTTCACTATTTTATCATCCTATCTAATCATAACTGGCCCACCATTCCTGGAAGACCCATCATGGGCTCAAGCCATTCATTTTAACCATAACTTGTTACCTTGGCCCAAATCCTCTGTTTTGTGTTCATACAACATTTCCCACTACCACCTAAAAACCACCAATAAAACAGCTTTATTGTACCTCCTTTTAAAAAAAAAACTCTCAAACACTGATTGTCTTTGCATGCCCTTTGGATATTCAAGTATGTTGGACCTTAGGTTTTCAAATACACTAAGCTTAGCATGGATCCTATCTTACACTTGTGAACCCTAAATCTAGATCTCAGTCCAAAGTCCAAATCCAAGAAAGCCCCATTAGGTCACCGAAGGTCTCACTCAGTCATAGGATGGATTTGGTGCCCTGCAAACTATGCTTTCCTATATGAAGAAATTGTATGCAAAGAGGAAAAAAATCAAGAAATTTGGCCCAAGATTGGTTAACAGTCATTCAAGAAAATCCTCTTTAGCTTAGAGCACAAATATTACAAGGGACAGTTGCCCTTGTTCATATTTTTGCAAACAAATGATCAGGGTTGCCATCAGCAAAAGGAGAGGTAAAGTAATAGGATGAAATCCTCACTAGGAGACATCCACAAGCAAGAAAAAGGCAGCAAGCTTGTGTTTAAAGGAGAAACAAGGTTTTTTAATGGTTGTTGAACAAAACAATGGTGATAAGCGAGAAACCATCGCAAAGGCCACAAGGGAAAAAACCACCTCAACTCCATTGATCCGAATGGAAAATGGCATCAACCCATGGTATTCATCTACCCATGTTATCCATCCACCCATGGAATTTACTCATGGTATTGTAAATGGCATCGACCCATGGTATTCATCCACACATGGGATTTACCCATGGTATTGTAAGTGGTATCTACCCATGGTATTGGCCTATGGTATCTACACATGGTATTGTAACTCAAAAATGCTATAAATAGCAAGCCCCAGTTTGTAAAAGGATAGATTGTCCGCCACAATGTAGCTGCTACAATTATTCTCTGTTTTAATAAAATAAGTTTCTTTGTGGTTTTATTTTCTTTCTGTTCTCTCTTTTTTCTGGCATTCTAATTTTTCAGATTTTGTCAGACCCATTTCATTTTTTTTAGATCTTGGGGGCCTCACCTCAAGATCCGGATCAGTGGTATCATATGCAGGTTACGCCTTGATGGGAATGAGGGTTGAAACATATTTTAGTTTCAATGTTTTGCAGCAATCTTCAGCAAAATCCGTGAATTTTTTTGGGCAGCGAGTTTTCAGATCAGATCTGAAACTTTTTGTGAAAAACTTACAAAAACAAAGACCATATCTGGATTCCTTGCGAAAAAATACTCAAATTCAAAAAACAAAATTGGCCAAATTGGAGTTCGAATGACGGAGATATCGCTGATTCAAAATCAGCAATGTTGAAGCAATTTTTTTGCCGACAATTCATGGACAACGACTCTCCTATCATTTTTTGCAATTTTTAGTGAAAAATTTCAGAAGAATGGATATATATCTGAGCTCCTCTTGAAAAATCACCCAATTTAAAAAAAAAAATCAGTCGAATCGGAGTCTGGATGTGGGAGTTATCGTTGATTTAAAATCAACTATTTTTTTCAGAAATTTTGTGACGGCGAGATAGTTCCAGCGCAAATTTGAGAGTCTAGAGTCTCCAGATAGTAGTTTCAAACACATGAGAAGATGTAGAATGATCATTCCATTTCCAAAAATAGGTTATAATAAATATTCTGAGTTATATTGACCGAGTTATGCTCATTTTAAATCTGGAGCAGCATTCGGAGCGAGTTCCCTTTGGAGACATGCCCTCCCACCCTGCTTTAGTAGGCACCTGATTCACATTCATCGGTTTCATCATAGCAGTGTTCAGCTTGGGTTATTTGGAGACGTGCCCTCTCACCCCAAGCTATGTAGGCACCTGCTACTTCATCAACAATCAGCATCATGGTTATGGGTCAACCGCACAAAATCATTTTCATCGAAGTCCATTTGCTAAGCCACACACTGTTAGCAACACAGTTGGTCATAAGCATTACAGGGTATCTCTATCCTTGGATCTTCGTTTGTCATGGTTTTGGTTCATCCACAAACCCACACTTCATCGCAGTCCATTTGCTAGGCCGCACACTGTCAATATCATAGTTGATCACAAGCATTACAGGGTATCTCTATCCTCGGATCTTTGTTCATCACGGTTATGGGTTAACTACACAAAACCCTTTTCTTCAGTGGATTTTCATATTCAACAAAGGCTTATCAGGAGGGAACTTCACGCAATGGGGACCATTGCTTCTTAAGGAGGGAGGAATGATCTGAATGGAAAATGGCATCAACCCATGGTATTCATCTACCCATGTTATCCATCCACCCATGGAATTTACCCATGGTATTGTAAATGGCATCGACCCATGGTAGTCATCCACACATGGGATTTACCCATGGTATTGTAAGTGGTATCTACCCATGGTATTGGCCTATGGTATCTACACATGGTATTGTAACTCAAAAAGGCTATAAATAGCAAGCCTCAATTTGTACAAGGACAGATTGCCCGCCACAATGTAGCTTCTACAATTATTCTCTGTTTTAATAAAACAAGTTTCTTTGTGGTTTTATTTTCTTTGTGTTCTCTCTTTTTTCTGGCATTCTAATTTTGTAGATTTTGTCAGATCCATTTCAATTTTTTTAGATCTTGGGGGCCTCCCCTCAAGATCCGGATCATCCATCAAGTGCACATTGAAGATTGTTGCAAAATAATAAATAAGTCCTAAGAGGTTATAGAGAAACTTAGAAAGCAACACTCCTTGTTTTTTCTGAAAAGCCCTAAAAACCTAAGGGTTTGCACAGATTGGAAAGACAGGTCAAATAAAGATGACAAGGCCTCCTTCTTA
Organism: Pinus albicaulis; assembly: GCA_034641835.2. Taxonomy (NCBI): domain Eukaryota; kingdom Viridiplantae; phylum Streptophyta; class Pinopsida; order Pinales; family Pinaceae; genus Pinus; species Pinus albicaulis. The sequence continues at coordinate 1,276,386,646 of CM076583.1, read as the reverse complement.
ACAACAGAGGGCATACAAGGGATATCAGTTTAAAAGGGAGAAATGGAAAAAAGGGATAGGTTTGCTATTTGTATAAAATGATAAAAAATCAAAAGACAAGTTCCTTTTCTTTCAAAAAGGTGGACAGGAGTAGTCTTGATGTCTTCAAGTAGATTGGCAAGATTAAAGAGAACCTTGAGAGGCCCCCAGCAAACAAAGAAAAGCAACTTTTTCAATCAAACACGCCACCTGCAACACCAAACAGTCAAAAAGGCACAGAAAAAGGTAAATAAACAAAATATTATCAAAGTGGGTTTCGACTTCTAAATTATTTTTTCAAAAGGGTTATAAAGGCCTTGAGCATACTTCCCCCTGCACCATTTGTCATCTCCAAACCACAAAGAGCCATTGAGAGAATATTTTGTCATTTTCTGAGCGAATTGGGGAAGTTGCAGGTGTTACGCTCCTGCGTCACTATTACGCACCTGGCGCTCAGTGTTACGCACAGGAGGGGTGGTCGCAGTGTTATTTAACACTACGTTACGCACCCAGCACCCACTGTTACACACCTAGCATAGTGTAACGCATAGATCCCGACAGGCCCGACTCAACTGTTACGCACCTGCAGTCTAACACATAGAGCCCGACAGGCCCAACTCAATTGTTACGCACCTGGCACAGTATAACGCACAGAGCCTGACATGACCCGACTCAACTGTTACGCACCTAGGTGTTATGCACAGCACCCAACTCAAGTGTTATGCTCCTGGGTGTTACGCACAGTGCCCAACTCAGGTAATACACTCCTGGGTGTTACGCATAGCACCCAACTCAAGTGTTATGTTCCTAGTTGTTACGCACAGGCAGAGTTTCCCTGAAATTGCTAAAGGGAGTAAAATTTCAAATTTTCTTCACCCTCAAGGCCTCGCAAAGGACGAGAGCAAGGTTGTTGATTTGTTACCTCCTAAACCTCCATTTTTCTAAGCAAAATCATATTTAAAGTCTCAAATGAACCAAATCCTAAGCTGCATTACAATCAATTTCTAAAAAATACCTTTGTTTAGGATTGGAAAGAGGAAATTGTTATATATACCAAAGGAGGGTGAGTGGCATCAATAAAACCTATAAAAACACTGAATACACCTTTGGAGACTTCCATCTTGTCTTCATTTGCTCAAATTTGACCCCCGGGCCTTCATCCAGCAGAACTTGCCTTCCACTTCACAACCATCTACTTCCACTCATCCATCATCTCCCCATGTGCCTTCTCCACAAAGAATTTCACCTCTTGTTTCTTCTACTAATCTACCAAGTGAAGAGGTTGACAGTAGCCCTAGTGAAGAACAAATAGATGGCAGCAGTCAGGAGGAAACCGAAATAGATAATGATGGCCACGAAGAAAGAAGTGGTGGCCCTGAAGAAAGCAGCCATGATCATGAAGACAGTAGTGATGATCATGAGGAAAGCATTAAGGGAGAGGATGTTGAACATGATGAAGAAGAAAATGAAGAAGAGGGAGATGTCCAAGAAGAAAACAACAATAGCCAAGAAGAAAGAAGTGATGGCAATGATGAAATTACTGATGGCAGCCACAAAGATGAAAGTAGTAGGCAAAATAATGAAGAAGAGCAACCAAATAATGAAGAAGAGTAGTCAGATGATGAGGAAGAGCAGCCAGATGATGAGGAAGAGCAACATGATGAAGAGGGTAGCCATCAAAGTACACCAGACATTCAAGGAAAGAGTCATGACTGTCTTGACAAAAATCAATCCATGGATGACAAAGAAAATCAGAGTTAGGCAAGTGCAGAAGATATCAAGCAAATTAAAAGTCAAAATGACGATATCACTGCCTTTGAAACTTCCATTGTTACCCCGCTCACATGCACATATCACAGAGGGAGAAGAAATGTGTTTGTTGCCTCTAAAAGGCAAAGGGCCATTTCTTCTCAAATTTCCAAAACATTAGACAAGGGCAAAGAAAGAATGGATAATTTTGAGTAGAAGGTACAAGTAAGAAGGAGCAAAAGGATCAAGAAGAATTCTCAAGGGCCTCTTTTTATTGATCTAGAGAGTGATAATGAGGACCAAGGGATGAGTATTAAGTTGCTCCTCTTAGAAAAGGATGCACAGCTTCAAGAATGTGAAAAGGACTTTGAGAGGGAACAAAGGGTCATATACTATTATAAAGAGGAGCATAAACATTTCAAATAGGTAAAGAGGGGCCTTGTGTTATAGAAGAAAATGGTCAAACACTATGCAAGGAAAAGCATGCTTGCTAATGCCAAACTAAAGCAAGCCCTCATGGAGCTAGACGAGCTAAAAATGGCCAAAGTGCATGAAAACCTTGGGATCTTGGCTGATGCTTCTCAGTAGGTATCTAAAACCCCTTGAGGGGTCTACACACCAATTTTGAGGCAAATCCGGAAACTTTTTTTTTTCCAAATTTTGACCCCTAGGAGCGCAACACCCTAGGTGTTACACACAAAATTGGGGCATCCTCAGCTACTAAAGTTTACATTTTTGTATTTTTCAGTCACCAATATTCTACCCACAAAATTTCAGGTCAATCGGAGCATTTTTTCCCCCTCAAAAGGTCAAAAAACACCTCAAATGTGACCTTCCTACCTCCTTTTCAGAGCAGGTGTTATGCACAGATTAGTGTTGGGAGATTTAATTTTTGAGCAGGTAAATGGCATCCATTCAGCACAAATCAAGTGTTTTTGGAAAGTATACTCATCAATCTTTCCAACGAACCATCATGGGGAAAAATACGATGTCGGGAAGGGGTCCAAAACTCAGCTACAACAGACCCTATTTTCTGCTGAAAAGGTGTTACGCACAGGAGCAGCCTTTTGCCAAAAAAGTCAACAAAACACATGGATTGATGGCAAAGGAGTTTTTTAATATTTTCTTGGAAAAATCACTCCTGATTTGATTGGGGAGTTATGTTTTGGTGTTTTTCATTTATTTTCTTATCAACTATGTTTATTGGGGCTTGCATGGTCATTAAGCACATTTATGGCATTTATGATTAGATTAGGGTTTCTGGAAGCCTCTTAAGGCTTCCCACCACCTCAGATCCTCCATAAATAGAGCCTGAAGATCTCATGTATTAGTTGGATTTTGATGACTTATGCTAAAGCAATACATAGTCTCTTGGAGTTTTTGATAACAATTTGATGTCTTGGAGCTCATGCATGCCCTAGTTTGCTTGTTGATGGAGAGAGACTGTTTGCAGGATCCATAATCTTGGTTGATGGTGAAGTTTTCTTATGTTCATGTTTTCTAGTTTTCCATTATGTTTTCCATCTTGCTATTTTGCAGTAGGACATAGAATTTAGATTAAGAAATTTTTTCTAATGGCACCTTAATTATGTTTGTTCCTTCACTGCCTCAATGTTTTCTTCTGTTGAGATATGTTAGGGAATCCATATCTTGCACTCTAAGAAGTTCTTAGCTTGTCCATTTCTTGAATGGTTTAGATCAGTTAGTGTCAAGTATGATTTATGGCTAGCCCTGCATATTGTTGCCACTAAAATACTCTGTTCTTGGAATCACCTCTTTAAAGCAACTTTGCCTAGGTTTGTCAAAGAAGTCTTTTTGAATCATGCTCTTTGCCTTTACTTAGCTAAAATTGTTTCAAGGAAACTTCGTATCTATAACTTTAGATGTTAGGATTTTCTCTCCTTCTATGGTTATAGCTACTTGTGCATCTTAAATGTTTTTCTACTCTTGATGATGAAATCTATGAAAGTTAAATAAGTTTCTTGCCTTTCTATGTTTCATCTAAATGTTTGTATTGGTTGATTATCTGCTTTCAATCTAATAGCAAATAAATTAGGTTTTTCTTATGCCTTTGATTCTCTTGCTATGCTCATAAATCTTCTAACTCTCTCAATTTACAAGTACATAAAGGATTCAGTTTTTGCCCTTTATTAGCTTATTGTTCTCAAGCTTAATGTTCACCTCATGATCCTTCACAACCTTAAAAGATCCACCAACCAAGTTAAAATTTCCCTACAAATGCTCTTGAAACCATTGATGAACTTATCATGACCTTGTTAGACTCCATTGCCCAATGACTTAAAAAACTTCCTTGTTTTCTATCTAAACCTATCTGAGCATCATACCCAACCAAAAACAATCAAAATACCCTGCACTTAACATCTAGCCTAAAATCAACCCAAATGAGCAAATAAGTTCACATCTTTGCACCTACTAGAGAGATCCCTCTCTGAATCCAAGAAGGCTAGGTCCTTGGATTCCAAAGCTTATTTTGATGTTACCCCTATCCATTTTTATCTTAATAAATCTAGCAAATTATTGGGAGCTAACACCTTATTCTGAAAAACACAGTTCTATTGCCCATTCTATGTCCCCTCTGCGCAAATTTGCTTCCATCATGTGGGCTCAGAAAATCTGGGGTGGATAGGTGTGTATGCCTTCGATTTTCTTATGCTTACCACTCCCCTTTTCTATCCATTCCATCTCTAATGTTTCCCAATCATTGGTAACCTTCCCTAAGGTGATTAACCACTGGACACCCAATGTCACATTGGTGTCTAGAATATCAACCACAAAGAAGTGGGTTGTTAATGTGTAGGCTCCCAAAGTGATGGTTAATGTTGAAACATATTTGGAACACTGCATGGTTCTAGCTCCTGGAACCAATACTGAGAAACCCTCAAATTCTTCTATGTGAATGCCCCTCCTTTGCACCAGCTGGGTATCAATAAAGTTATGGGTAGCTCCACTGTCTACCAAAACCAATATTCTTTGTCCCATAATAGTGCCTCTAACTCTCAAAGTTAGATACTTGGGAACTCCTCTCAAAGCTGCAAGAGTCCCTCCCATTGGAGAAAATGCCTTCACTACATCTTTTGTGGGTGGTGCACCTCCTTCTGTTGCTACAGCGTTGTTCTCCTTCTCCTCATCAGAAAATATCTCAATGTAATGTGCTTTCCCTGCAACACATTGATGGTTTGGTACCCATGGCTCCCGACAAGTGAAACAAAATTTTTTCTTCCTTAGATCTCTCTGATCATTATCAAGATATGTCTTCTCCTTATTCTTCTTTGGGCAAGAGGAGATATTTTTCTGGAGGGGGGCTTTGGCCTTGGGTAAAGCATGCTGCAAATCCCTAACCTTCTCCATACCTTATTGGAGTGTAGTTAGTCTAGTGGATTTCACCAACCCATGCAATGGTTCAACCATCCCATTAATGAACATGCACACTCTCTGGTTCATAGTAAGGTCAGATACCATGACTGAAAGCTTCAGAAACTCAGAGATACAGGTTTCTAAATCTCCCAATTTCTTGAGCTTGGTTAGCCCAACAAAGTGCGTTAGGTCCCTATATTACTAGTATAGTCCCTTATTGTTGTTAGTGTAATCCCATTATTGTTATTATTGTACCCCTGTAACCCCCATATTTTTATTATTGTGCCGTTAAATTATTATTGTTAGGTCGGATGTGATTACATTGTGGCCCCACTAGGATTACATTGTGGCCCCATGGACTCCTATATATAGAAAGGAGGTTTTGTAATTTGTATCATCCAAGAATTTTTCATTCATGTAATGTATTGGAGGTTCCCCCCTCGAAGTGGCTTATTTATAAGGTGTTGATATCTCTTTTCTTCTATTTTTAGAGTTGGTTTCACAACATTTGGTATCAAAGCTTTGGATTCTAGGGTTTCACTCCTCCAAACCGATCATCGTGGAATCTTCACTATAACTTTTTTTCTATGAAAGTTCAGAAGCTGAAATTTTTAGAGTGTGAAGCCGAAATCCTAAGGAACGTCGTCAAAAAATTTCAGAGCTTGGTTCACAATATTTTCGGAGATATAAACTATGGAATTTAAGGTTTTTTTGCAGGCTCCTGAATTTCACTTAAAAAGGTCATCACGAAATGTTCGCTATAAAGTTTTTTATACGAAGGCTCAGAAGCTGAAATTTTTAGAGCGTGAAGCAAAAATCTTGAGGAACATCAACGCAAAATTTCAGAGCTTGGTTCGCAATATTGTCAGAGATATGATCTGTGGAAGTTAGGTCCTTTTCAAGCTCTTGAATTTCATCTCAAAGAGGTGATCGTGGGAAAATATTCATAAATATCTCTCTGAGCATAGGATTGGAATTCTGTAAAAAATAACTGGAAGTAATCTGACTTCAATTTCTTGTCTATAAATTTCAGAGCAAAAGGAGCGAACAGTGACACGTGGAAAGTCGTACAAGTTCGCTCTATTGAACCAGTCCATAATTAGGTCATTGTGGGAGATTGGACATAACTATGTCTTGAAGAACCCAAATCAAGTCAGACCTATTGCATTTGAAAGAAGCTTCTAAGGAATACTACAGGACCGAATTTCATATATTGAGAATCTGCAAGTATAAAGATAAGTCAATTTCAATATCGAGCTCCTCAAAAGGAAGTAAAAGGTGTGTATTTTTTTCCGAATTGCATAAGTCTTGTTTGAAGAATCAAGTTGAATTGATTCCAAGGGAATATTGTAGAATAGATATCAGTATTGGATTCTAAAATGGCATCTAAAAATAATTCAACACCCATTAATCCTTTAGAAGGCTCTACTATTACTCATGAAGATGAAGAATGGCAACATGACATATCAAAATTACAAGAGCAAGTGCAGCAAATTTTGCTCTCGCAAAGAGCAACAAAAAATAACATGGAAGTTTTGAAGAAAGGCGTGGAAACTAAGATGGATGGTTTCAAGAAAGGCGTGGAATCTAAGATGGATGGTTTGAATAATGGCATGGAAGCTAAGATGGATGGCATGGAAGTTGACATTGAATCTAAGATGGATGACATGGAAGCTAAGATGGAAAACATGAAGAATGGTCTAAAAGCAGACATGGAAGGTTTGACAAAGTTGATACAAGAAATGTTTCCTAATGGTGAAAATATAGTAGAGGAAACTCATGATGAGAACAAAATAAATGTTAATCGTGACTTCATAAACTCTAATGTTAGTGGGAAGAACCACCATATTCCAAAAATGGATATGAGGAAGTTTGATGGAAAGGATCCTGTAACATGGATACTACAGATGGAGCAATATTTTGATCTCCATAACGTGCAAAACACACAAAAGATACGCATTGCAACTTTACATTTAGAACAAAATACATTTGTATGGTATCGATGGCTTTGCTCCCGTAAAAAAATTGTCACTTGGTCAATTTTTACGGAGGAAATAATAGCACATTATGAGGATACAAAGAGAAACACCTTCTTTAGCCAATTGATAAATCTCAAACAAAAGGGTTTAGTGGGGCAGCACATTGAGGACTTCCAAAAATTGAATATAAGGGTAACTGATATTCCAGAGGAACACGGGATTGATCTCTTCATAGGCACTTTAAAGGATAACATCCAACATGAAGTTCGCGTTTTGGAACCTGATTCATTGGAGAAGGCATTCGGGTTGGCAAGAAAAATTGAATGTAAAATTATGGCGACAAGGAAGCCTACCACTCACTTCTATAAAGAAGGAAGTGTTGCTATGCCTAGATTTCCACAACCTACAAGGTTGACACCACAAAAATTGGAAGAAAAAAGAGCAAAGGGCTTTGCTACAGTTGTGATAGCAAATACACTAAAGGTCATAAGTGTGCTGAGAAGAAATTATTTTACATAGATTGTGAAGAGGAAGAAGAAATGAACAAGAATCTTCAAAAAGAGGAGGATACCGGGACTTGACCCTAAAGGAAGAAGTAAGATCCGATGAAGGATAAGTATGCATTGGCAAGGTACCACTCCTCAAACTCTCAAGATGAGCATATCAAGAAGAAAAAGGAGAAACAATTATATGCAAAACCATCCAAATGTTTCTTTGGAGTACAAGAGGTGGAATATCTGGGTCATATTGTATCTCACGAGGGTGTTAAGGTAGACCCTAACAAAATTAAAGCCACGAAGGAATGGAAAGTCCCCACAACCATAAAGGAGTTGCGAGGATTTATCAGGTTAATAGGGTATTATCGCAAGTTTGTTAAGAATTATGGGAGAATAGAAACACCTCTAACAAAATTATTGAAGAAAGATGTATTTTCATGGACTCCTGAAGCAACTAAGGCCTTTGAACATCTTAAAGAGGCAATGTGCGTAGCACCAGTCTTAGCTACACCAAACTTCACAAAAACCTTTATTGTGGAATGTGATGCCTCAGAAAATGGAATTGGTGCTATTTTAATGCAGAGAGGAGACCCATTTCTTTTGAAAGTCGTCCAATCAAAGCAAAGTATCTACAAAAACCTATTTATGAGAAGGAAATGTTAGCAATACTGCATGCACTAAAAAATGGCGAACTTACCTAATGGGAAGACACTTCAAGGTAAAAACTGATCATGATCGTCTTAAACACTTTTTGGAACAAAGACTATCTTCAGAAGAGCAACAGAAATGGATCATAAAGATGTTGGGTTATGACTTTGAAATAATCTACAAAAGAGGGAAGCTTAATGTTGTTGCAGATGCACTCTCAAGAAAGAATGAAGAGGTGGAAGCATTGCTTTGTGCCATTTCTATTATCCAACCAGATTGGATAACCAAAGCAAGAGATGAATGGAAGAAGGACAAAGAAGTATGGACACTCATTCAAAAGTTGCAGCAAGATCCTAATACATCTGATACATTTAGTTCGAAAAATGGTTCTTTATGGTACAAAGATGGCTTATATCTTTGTAAGAACTCCCAACTAAAATAAAATATTCTTTTGGAATTGTACACTTATCCTTTAGGAGGACACTCAAAATTTTTAAAAACTTACCACAGGGTGAGAAAGAATTTTTTTGGGATGGCCTTAAATATGATATTCAAAAGTTTGTGGCGGAATGTTTTTTTTGCAAACAAAATAAAGTTGAGACAATTAAGACCACAGGTATTCTAGCCTTTATCCATTACAAGTCAACGTTGAGAGGATATTTAAAATAGGTTTTATCATAGTTTACCATAATAGAAGGAAGAGTGTCATCAGGTGATGATTGATAGACTTACCAAGTATGCACACTTTTATTGCATTATCTCATCCATTTAAAGCAAGTACAGCTACTGCTACATTTATGGACACAATTCAAAAGCTACATGGAAACCCAAGGGTTATTGTGAGCAACATAGATCCCCGTTTTACTGGAAATTTTTGAACGGAGTTATTTTATTATTTGGGTACTCAATTAGCTCATAGCTCATCTTATCGTCCTCAATCCGATGGTCAAACTGAGATAGTAAATAACTATTTGGAAGGGTATCTTCATTGTTTTGTATCTAATAAACAAACATAATGGGTCAAGTGGTTACCTTTCGCTGAATGGTGGTATAACACTTCCTTCCATATTGAAGCAAAAATTACCCCATGTATGCCACTTTATGGATATCATCCATCATCCATCACATCATCTTTAAGAAAATTCGAAGATTCAAGCGGTGGAAGATCACATCGAGCATCAACAAAAGTTCTCCAACTCTTAAAGATACTTTGAATTTGGCACAAAATCAAATGAAACAACAGGTAGATCAACATCGTAGTGAAATAATTTTTGATGTAGGAGACTGGGTATTTTTATGGCTACAACCATATAAATAAATTTCCCTCAAGCAAGATAAGAAGGATAATAAATTATCGCCAAAATACTACGGTCCTTACAAGGTGTTGCAAAATATTGGTATTATGGAATACAAATTGGAACTTCCTATTTCTTTGCGAGTGCATCCAGTTTTCCATGTTTCATGCTTAAAGAAGTTTATAGGTGACAAACTTCCAGTTCAAAAAATATTTCTAGAACTTGATGGGGAAGGAAAAATCATATTGGAACCTAAAACAATCACGGAAAGAAGAATTCAATAGTTATGAAATCGATCAATTTCAGAGTATCTCATCAAGTGGAAGAACTTACCCACTGAAGATTCTACATGGGAGGATGATAATTTTATATAGAAGCACCCAGAGCTACTCAAGCGTTAAGGACAACACTTTTTTGAATGAGAGGGGCATGTTAGGTCCCTATATTACTAGTATAGTCCCTTATTGTTGTTAATGTAACCCCCTTATTGTTATTATTGTACCCCTGTAACCCCCATATTGTTATTATTGTTCCCTTAAATTATTACTGTTAGGTCGGCTAGGATTACATTGTGGCCCCACTAGGATTACATTGTGGCCCCATGGAGTCCTATATATAGAAAGTAGGTTTTGTAATTTGTATCATCCAAGAATTTTTCATTCATGTAATGTATTGGAGGTTGCCCCCTCGAAGTGGCTTATTTCTAAGGCATTGATATCTCTTTTCTTCTATTTTTTGAGCTGGTTTCACAACAAAGTGTGCCTCCGGATCCCTAGGATCAAATCTCTCCACCAACCTCCTGGTGAAGTCTGAATATGAAGTGATACTAGCATGCCCAAATGTATATAACCCATGAAAACACCACTCATGTGCCTCACCTTCTAGTTGCAGTGCTGCTATTTTGATAGCCTTTAATTTAGAAACTATTTTGAGTTGGAAATAAGTATCCAACTTTTCTACCCAAGCCTTGGTTGTGCACTTGGGTGATCCATCATAAGAGGGAAAAAATAACCTTCCAAAATTGCATTGTAGATATGATTTCTACATATACCCTCCCTTTTTATGGTGATTGAAGGATCTCCTACCATCCTTGATCCGACAAAACTCCTGAAAGTTCAAATGTTCTTTGAATCTTCGGGATTGAGATTCATATTCCACAAAATAATCAGCAAGGGTTTCTTCCCTCAAGGGCCTTCCTTCCTCACCTTCCAAAGATATGAATGTGGGCATAGTGGAGCATTGTGAAGAAGGTTGCGCTATTGTTTTCTCCCACCACAAATATGAGGTGTCGGAGCTTTCTCCATGGTGAAACCCTCTAGGGGATTCCTTTTGTCTTTCAAATCTCATCTCTTTGATATCTTTGGAAATGTCCTACACAGTCTGAAGAAGAAGTTTTGGGATCTCTCTCTCTCCTCCATGGCTATGGAATTATTCCCCCCACAAGCTGAGCCAAGATCAGAGCTCTGATACCACTGTAATATTCCTATTTAGGAAAATCATCAATATAGGCACCAAAAATGCATTTTTCAGAAAATTGCGCTATAAAAGTCAAAAAAAACCCATGGATCCATTATTTTATGTATTATAGCATTCAAATACACAACGGGATCAGAAACAAATCATTCTAGATTAGTTAAACAGATCTCCCAAGCCCTATACAACCCAAAAACACTAAAACCCCATGACTACTACAACACAGAAATTCTGAAGCATGTGACAGTGTAGTTTAATGAGGATTTATGCTATAGAAATATAGAAACAAATGGATCTGCTGATATATTAATCAAAAGAGCTGAAAAATGGAGATCTAGTCTCTTTTACACAATCCTAAGGTAACCCGGCAAGGGTTTCTTAAAAGGCATGAGGTACAAAAAGTATAAACTGTAGATCTGTTGCTGGATCATGCTGTCTGACTGAAGCTCTGCATATATATGGCTGATAATACGAAGAAATGGTTGTAACTTCTCCTTACTAGCTTCCCTGGTGAAAGGTTGATCCTTCCACTAGGAAACTAGCTCATCAATAGGGGTTTTGACCCTTCCATGGCAACACCATGAATAATAATGCAGTTTCTCAAGGAGACTGTGTTGTGGTTGTAGGTGAATACTTGGCCCAATGTCGGATGGTGGAAATGAAGCCCTGTCATATTTCTTCACCAATTCCTCCAAGGAAGAGTGTGGAATTCTCGCATGAGAATACCCTTGTATTAAAAAGTACAGCAAACCCAGCTAAACAACTGAAGCATGCAATAAGTCATAAGACTCAAACATAAACAATATTCTGAATGTCTTTTCATGGTTGCCATCCTTTCCCTTATATTCTTGGTAAGCTTCCTCACCCTTGCTCCCACTCATTTATGAGGTTACTTCCATGCAAAGACACCTCCTCCAAAACTGCGTTGTTCCCACTAGCTCCACTCTCTTCTATGGAAGCATTGTTGATTTGGTCAACCTTGATCTAGTCTACATGCATTGCTCCCTTTCACACCCAAGGTGGCTTTATTTTGACTATATAAACTGATCCACTTTCACACTGGAAGTGTTTTATTCCTACTAAAGATATTTAAGGGTCTCCTTACCCCATTTATTCTTTTACTCTGAAAATAGAAGTAACATATAATATTCCAACTAGCTAAAAGCTAATTGGGAATATTACAATTCAGAATTTGGTATGTTGAGATCTGTACGCAGGTTGCATTCATGAAAAGCATGTATACACACAAGTTTGTTTAAGAAAAGTAGCATACATATTTTGTTATATGATTTATCAGGGTTGTCATTGGTTCAATAGGTTGATGAAGTGTTTTCGGTTCAGTAGTGATGTTCTGGTTACCGTGATCTCATTGTTTTGAATGTTTAAGAAGAGGTTGGTTGATTAGAGTTCATGATTGGTTGAGTGATTGTTTGGTTTAGTGATTGATTGGTTCAGTCGCTGTTTGAGTTAGTGATTCAGTGATTGTTTGAATGATTTGGTACAGTGATCATTTTCAGTATTGATATATGGTATTGGGCTTAAATGATGGTAGTGGGTCCAGTCTGAAAATTTGATTAAAAGTGGCCTACAGGTTGTAATTTGTTGAAGCAAGTGGATCCAATGTGAAAATTTATAAAACGTGGTCCATGATGGTGCTGAGGGTTGGAGCTTTCAATGAGGAAGTTGAAGCTTCCTACCAGTTGTAGCTGGTGATTAGTTCAGGGGGTTGGATCTCCCTTCCAATGGGTAATGGTAAATGAGATCAAGGGGTTGGAGCTCCCTTATAGTGGGTGTTGGAGAAAGAGTGAAGGTTGTATTTTTCTACATGTAGGTTCCTGTATGCTGGTATGAGTCTGTGTCAATACAAGATTGTAAGAAGTTTTCATTATAATAAAAATTGAAGACAGAGATGACAACAACAGTGGTTTTCTCCCAAATTGGGTTTCCACCTTAAATCGTGGTGTTCATGTGTGTTTCTCATGTGTGATGATTTATTATGTTCTTACTGTACATTTTTATTGCTTATCAAATGTCTGATGAATCACTGATATACTAGTTTAAGACAAACAGATGAAGATTGAACTGAAATAGAAGTTTACTGAATATACGCTAGTTGTCTACATAAAATTCACATACATATGCAGGTTTACTTCAAAAAAGTAGCATACGGAAATCAAAATAAAAGACAAATTTATACATGTTTTAAATATTGACTCCCCCCCCCCCCCGCCCCCTCTCAGTATTTTTCTCAACAACTGTTTTCAAAGTCGATGCTTCAGAAGAAGCTTGATCATTTGCAGGAAGATCCACCTAGATGAGCCATCAAGAAGGGAAACATCTATCATGCCACCACTCTTGAAAAAAAGTAATCTACTTTTCTGGAAGATGACAACTATATCCTATCTATAGTCTCTTGGAGTAAATGTATGGGAAATCGTTGAAGGAGTTTATAAATATCTAGACTTCGCTCCCACAGATGAGGTAGGAAAGAAGAAATTTGAATCCAATGCAAAAGTTTTCAATGATTTATTGGGAAGCCTGACAGAATTAGAATTTGTCAAAGTCATGCAGTTGAATTCAGCAAAGGACATATGGGACAAGATCATACAGAGCTATTAAGGTGATGATAAGGTAAAAAATGTTAAACTTCCCTTATAATTCAATAAGAAACTCTCAAAATGCATAATGATTAAAGTATTGCAAGTTTCTTTCTAAGAGTAGATGAGATTGTGAATCGTATGAGAAATCTGGAAGAAGATATAAAAGACTCAACCTTAGTAGATAAAATCTTGAGATATCTAACTACAAAATTCTAGTCAAAAGTGTCTGCCATTGAAGAAAAGTAGGATCTGTAGAACCTTACTGTTGTTCAACTCCGCGGGATTTTAACAACCTTTGAAATGAGAAAAGGAGGTCCCTCATAAACCAGAGAACCTACATTCAAAGCAGCTGCAAGAGAAAGATAAAAGGAAGAACACAAGGAAACAAGTTATATATTGATCAATTTGTTCCACCTAGATCATATATCAGAAGAATATGAGGCAAATTTTGTAAAGAAACCCCAACTAGGCACCGAAAGGTTCATAGGTAAGCTTCCCTTCAAGTGATTTGTTTGTGGTAGAGTTGGTCTTATGTTTTTAAGTGTCCTTATAAATAAAATCATGAAAAGGGGACAGAAATTTCAAAAGGGAATAGGAAACATTTTGAAACTTAAGAGAAGTTACTATACTCATGAATATAGTGATGGTTGGTCAAATAGTCAAGAGGAAGAGTATGATCAAGATTTTAAATTACTCATGGCATTGGAAAAAAGTACTAATGAGTTTGATTACAAATTCATGGATGCTTTAGAAGAAAAGGATTTTTTGAAGATATCACTAAGCTTAAAGTATGTTTAGAAGGAGATAAAATAGCTATATATACTTTAAAAAAACAACTCATAGAACAGGAGAAGCATAATGAAAAGCTAGAATGTGAAATAGTAAGTCTAAGAAAGGAACTTGAGAAGATAAAAATTATAATTCTTACATTTGATAAAGGTTCTGAAACCTTAGATGAAATCATCAAGGTACAACACTCTCCTCTTATGAAGATAGGTCTTGGATACATTGGCAAAACATCAAAGAAGGAAAACCCTCTGCAATAACAGGAAGTTATCTTAATGCAACAAAAAGCAGTCATCCAAATACCAACCTTTAGGAAAAGAATAAAGATACTTCACAAGTAAATCATGCACTGATCCAGGTGGATATTGGTGGTCACCCCTCTATTCCACTTGGGGCCCCACCATTGTCTCTTTCAGTTTTTCAGTTTCGGCACAACTTACTATTTTTAGCAGTTTTTTGGGTCCTGAACTTCCGGAGCCGTTTTGAGGCCCTAAACGACGTTTTTTGGGAAAACTGGGAGCAACATGGGTCCATAGACTGATGCTTCTCACTCAAATTTTGTAGTCCTTGAATATATCTTTCTAACAAGGCATGATTCACGTCAAATGGAGATCGTATGCCAAAGTTATGTCCCCAGGAAGTTGAAACACCAATTTACCCAAACGGGGCCCATAGTTTTGGCGCTTCATCTCCTAGGGTTAGGGTTTTGGATGTTTAGGGTTTTCCATTGTTTCTAAATAATAAATAGGCCCTCGAGCCTCATTGTAACTCAGTTCAGAGGCCTGTAGCCGCCACATCTCTTCCCAGAGATAGCTACCAGCGCCCTAGCTAGTTTATTTCTATTATGTTTATAAGAAAATTGCAGTTCTTTGATATTAATGAAATGAAGTGATTTTTCCGCTACATCTTTGTGTTTATGGTTATATGTTTATTTTGTTGCGTTCCTGCATAAATACAGATCAGTGGTATCAGAGCGGTCTGCTTTTTCTCGATCCTTCTTTGCATGTCCCCAACGAGGTCGGGGTATAAGGAGTTAGGGCTCGATCTAGTGGAACTTTTGCAAGATCAGCCTAGCAAACCCCAATGGACGCCCATGGGGGATGAAAAGAAAGATGAGGGAGCAGGAGATCCTATCAAAATATTGCTCGAGGAGGCCCTCGAAAAACAAAGGAACGCGATGATGGATAACTTTGCCTAGATCCTTCAACGGCTGCCCACCGGCGGCACATCTACATCCAACAGCCACTCTGGAGGTGCGAATCCTTTTAACGTACAAGTAAATTTTGACATTCCCATATTTGAGGGTCAAATAGATGTAGATGTCGTAGATAGATGTTTGAATCTATTAGAAGCATATTTCTCGATTCATGACTTTTACGACTGGGAGAAGATTATTTTTGCACTCCTCAAAGCTACCCCCCATGTCAAGGACTGGTGGGAAACCTACTATGAGAACAAGGACCAGACAGAACCCTCTCTATTCTCAGCCATACCAACCTAGAATTCTTTCTGAGACGCCATCAAGGAACAGTACTATCTCGTGGGGAGCTATGAGGACAAGTACATACAATGGACCACGCTGCGACAACAAAGGGATCAAGATGTGCATGAGCTGACAAATCTGTTCCATACCCTGCGCACAAAGTTGGGTATCAAAGATTCAAAGAAACATCTGGTGCTAAAGTATCGCAATTTTCTGCATAGATACATTCAAGAGGAAATGGAGTTCCTCAACATCTCCTCGCTTGGTATGGCATACCGGTATGCTACCAAGATTTAGCATAAATTCAAACAGAAGAAGCGAGACTTTGGATCTGCGAATCAAAAGAAAAGGAAAGGTGCTCCCAAACCATAGAACAAAGGACAGAGCCAAGGCATGGTGGCTCAAGACAACCTGTCGAAGCCACAAGCAAAGAACAACACCACAAAGCCAAAGAAGGACACGGGAAAGCAGTGTGAGTTCCATAAGAGCTCCACTCACAACACAAGTGAGTGTCAGGCCAAGCAGTCGCTAGTGGCCGAGATGAGGGCTTCTGAGTCAAATGCATGCTCCGACTCTAAATCAGAACCTCACAAGGGGAATGAAAAAGGGAAATAGATTATTGATGCAGATCCCAACGCCATTGTTGCAACTGCGAAGATCCAGAAGGAGGAACCGGAAGATCCAGAGGAGGAGGAACGTCTCTTCCACTCCCAGATGTGGGTAAAGGGCTCCTTGGTACAGTTCATTGTCGACAATGGGAGCCAAAAGAACCTCATTTCAAAAGACGTCGTGAAGCGGTTGGGCTTGCCGACCACAGCTCACCCACATCCATACACCATCGGGTGGCTTCACCAAGGACGAGATCTCTACGTCAGCCAGTAGTGTCGCCTTCCTTATAGCATCAAGCCCTTCACGGATGAGGTATTATGTGACGTTACTCCTATTGATGTTTCTGATGTATTATTAGGACAACCATACTTGTGGAAGCGTCATGTTATGTATGAGTCTCGGCCTTGCACTGTTATTGTTACTTTTGGAAATAAGTTGTACAGGATACCAGAGGTACCACCTCATGCCGTTGTCTCTTTGGTTACTGCAAAACAATGCAGTAAGCTCATTTCCCAAACCAGGAAATTTATTTTCCTGATGATCCACCCCTAGGGCAAGAAGAAGACCGTGGCCACGACCTTTAGGAAAGGCTCCTCTACACGACAAAAATAAATGGAAAAGATTGTGGAGGAGTATGAGGACATCTTCACCTCACCCACAGGGGTTCCTCTACACTGTCAGGTTAAGCACCCGATTGATCTGACCCCGGGTGCGCCGCTACCCAATGGACCGATCTATCATCACTATGTTCTAGAGAACGATGAAATCAAGAGGCAGATTCAGGAGCTACTGTAGAAAGGTCACATCCGACCGAGTTCATTGCCCTGTGGGAGCCTAATCGTGTTGGTACAGAAGAAGGATGAGATGTGGAGACTTTGTATTGACTATCGGGAGCTGAACAAGATCACTGTCCGGAATAGGTACCCGATCCCATGGATTGATGACCTTCTGGACCAACTCAAATGAGCGAAATATTTCAGCAAGATCGACTTGAAGTCTGGGTATCACCGGGTACCAATTGAACCCTCCGATGTGTGGAAGACTGCCTTCAAAGCCAAGGAAGGCCTTTTCGAATGGCTGGTCATGCCTTTCAGATTGACGAATGCTCCTGCAACCTTCATGAGGTTGATGGATGACATCTTGCAGCCATTCACCAACTCATTTGTAGTGGTGTACTTGGATGACATTCTGATATTCAGCCAGACTTGGGAAGAGCACCTCCACCACATCTGACAAGTCCTCCAAACACTGTAGCAAAACAAGTTGTGTGCCAATTTGGAGAAGTGCACTTTTGGCATGACCCAGGTTCAATATCTGGGATACATTATTGATGAAAGGGGGGTGCATGTGGATCTAACCAAGATCCAAGTCATTCGGGATTGGCCAGCCCCAACCACTATAACAGAGCTTCGAAACGTTCTGGGTCTTGCTAATTTCTACCGTAGGTTCATGTTGGGATTCTCTCATATCACTTGGCCCTTGAGTCAAGTCACCAAGGGAGGAGCAAGAGAAAAATTCGTTTGGTCGGAATCTCAACAGAAGGCATTTACGGAATTGAAAAATCACCTCTATTCTGCCCCAGTGCTCACATTACTAGACTTGCAACAACCATTTGAGATCGATACAAATGCCTCTGACTATGCTATTGGGGCGGTTGTTACTCAACAGGGACTTCTAGTGGCATATCACAGTGAGATATTGTCTGACACGGTTCGCAAGTACCCCACTTATGACAAAGAAATGTATTCCATTGTGCAAGATTATTGACAATGGAAGCATTACATTTTGGGGAAGGAAAAAATCATCCACATAGACCATCGGCCCCTACAGTTCATACAGACACAAGGGAAGTTGCAGAATGATCACCATCAGAAGTGGTCCACATATCTGCAACAATTTCATTTGAACATCAAGTATAAGATGGGTAGCACCAATAATGTTGCAGAATGTCTCAGCCGACCACCGACCATGGCACTCACCACCGTTCTCAACTCTTGTGGGCACGAGACTTCTGATTGGCCACTTCTCTATGAGAGCGATCCAGAATTCAGCCACACATACAAGGCACTCTTGGGGGGTATGCAAGTTCCGAATTTTCACCTCCAAGATGCACTTTTATGTCACTTGGGATAGATATTTCTAACGAGGTATGATTCACGTCAAACGGAGATCGTATGCCAAAGTTACGTCCCCGGGAAGTTGAAACACCAATTTACCCAAATGGGGCCCATCGTTTTGGCGCTTCATCTCTTAAGGTTAGGGTTTTGGATGTTTAGGGTTTTCCATTGTTTCTAAATAATAAATAGGCCCTAAAGCCTCATTGTAACTCAGTTCAGAGGCTTGTAGCTGCCACATCTCTTCTCAGAGATAGCTACCAGCGCCCGAGCTAGTTTATTTCTATTTTGTCTGTAAGCAAATTTCAGTTCTTTGATATTAATGAAATGAAGTGATTTTTCCACTGCATCTTTGTATTTATGGTTATATGTTTATTTTGTTGCATTCCTGCATAAATCCGGATCATGCACGCTCTAATCCAAGGATAAAAAACAACAGAAGATTCAATCAAAATTTAAACAACATGAGATGATACTATGATCACATAAATTTCTAATTTAATGGGCAATGTTTTTCATGCCATAATTTTGGTCACAAGGTTTCTCAATGTGTTGCATACAAAACCATCATGACTAGGGAAGCAAGAAAACAAGGGAAGGAGACACAAATCAACAAAGACACCTATAATAATTTCTCACCTCTTCAAGATTAAATTGAATGCTCATTTTTCAATAACTTTGGACATGAGGAATTTGAATGCAGGAGAAAAATATAGCCAACATCTCAAAAGGAGCAAGTAACAACAACTTTTAAGGCATGGAAAAGGAAAAACTTGTAATTTGAAAGTTATGGTATAGCATCATATGCATTAGATCAATAAAATCAATGGTAAATTGATAGTGGATGCTCAAAGCACATGACAAGGGATAAAGATAATCTCAGTTCATACACTGAATTAGAGAAATAAAATAATACTAATTTTGGAAATGACTCACCTAATTTCATTAAATGTAAAGGATATGATTTTATAAAAGGAAAGGTTAAAGATGGTAATGTTTTGTCTATCTATGGATTAAAGCATAACTTGTTGAGTGTTTGTCAAATGTGTAACCAAGGAAATGAGGTTATTTTCATATCAAAAGAATGTGTGGTTCGTGAACTTGACATAGGGAAGACCATAATAAAGGGAAAAAGAACTCGAAGTAATCTTTATGTCTTGAAAGGTGGTCAGGAACAATGTTACTTAGGCAAAGCAAAGAAAAGTTGGTTATGGCACAGAAGGTTGGGACATCTAAGCTTCTCTCAACTACAAAAATCAAGCAAGCTTAAAGTTTTTCGTGATTTTCCCAACATCACCCTATCAAAAAGTACCATATGAAAGTCATGTCAATTTGGTTAGCAAACCAGGGTACATTTCAATTCCAAAGAAGGATCAAAAAGTAAGCCTCTTGAACTTATTCATACATATTTGTGTGGGCTAGTAAGGAAAAATTCACCTCGAAGGGAAAAATACTTCATCTTATTTATTGATGACTTCTCTAGAATGTGTTGGATTTGTGTATTAATATAGAAAGATGAAGTATTTTATAAATTCAAATTCTTTAAAGAATTAGTATAAAATGATTTAGATCTAAAAATAAAATGCCTTAGATGTCACAGAGGAGGAGAATTCATATCAGATGATTTTTTTATTTTTGTGAACAACATTGCCTCAAAAGGAAATTTTCTCTAGCCAAAACTCCTCAGCAAAATGGGGTAGCATAACTGATGAATAGAAAAATTCAGCGAATGGCTCGTGTTATGTGAGATGAGACTGGAACACCTAAAACATTATGGGGTGAAGCAGCACATACCGCAGTAAATATTTTCAACAAATCTCATGTTCGTGTAAACAATGATAAAACTCCTTATGAACTTTGGTATGGTAAGCCTCCTACTATACAGCATTTTAGAGTCTTTGGAAGTAAATTTTTTATCAAAAATAATGATGAAAATCTCGGTAAGTTTGAAGCTAAAGTAGATGAAGGAATTCTTCTTGGTTACTCCTCTATAAGCAAAGGATACAAATGTTACAATAAGAGACTTCGAAAGATAGTTGAATGTATTGATGTTGTGATTGATGAAGCATGCACAGATTCCAAAAAGTAAACAATAGCAAATGATGATGATGACTGCTTTCCTACGTCAAACCAAATGGATATAGAAAAAGAAACCAATGAAGCATCATAAGAAGGCATCATCGATAGAGAAAATACTCCTTCCAAGTATGCTCAAAAGAATCATCGAGAAACTCAAATTATAGGTGAAAAGGAAGTTGGCATACAAACAAGAAGAGATTTTGTGGGAACTCCTAGTTATCTAGCTTTATTATCCACTATTGAACATCAAAATGTAATTCAAGCTAGAAAAGATGAATGTTGGGTTAAATCCATGGGTGAATAACTTGATCAAATAGAAAAAAAAAAAAAAAAAATCATACATGGGAATTAGTTCCAAGGCCTCATGACAAGAATGTCATTGGGACAAAATGGATATTCAAAAATAAATTGAATGAAAATGGAGAAGTTATTAGAAATAAAGCAAGACTTGTTTGCAAAGGTTATGCTCAACAAGAAGGAATAGACTTTGAAGAAACATTTTCACATATAGCCAAACTTGAATTCATAATAATGTTCCTTGCATTTTCAAGCTTTCGTCATTTCAAATTTTATAAAATGGACGTAAAATATGTATTCCTTAATGGAGATCAAGAAGAAGAAGTGTATATTAAACAACCATAAGGGTTCATTCTATGAAATGATTAAAAACTTGTTTTCAAACTCAAAAAGGCATTATATGGGCTAAAACAAGCCCCTCGTGCATGGTATGATTGTCTTGACAAGTATCTTCAACAACAAGGTTTCACAAAAGGGTCCATAGATAGCAACCTATGCACTAAAATAGATGATGATAAACTGTTAATTATCATTGTTTATGTAGATTATATTATCTTTGGAAGTAATGAAGAATCTATGAGTCAAAGGTTTTCTTCTATTATGCAACAAGAATTTGAAATATCTTTACTTGTGGAACTAACATACTTTCTTGGTTTACAAGTACAACAAGCAAAAGATGGCATCCCTCTCTCACAAACAAAATATATCTAGCAGATTTTGAAGAAATATGGGATGGAAGACTCCAAACCATTATGTACTCCATTGATGACATGATGTATTCTTAGCTCACATGATGAATCTCCCGCGGTGAATCAACCAGAATATAGGTCTATGATTGGAAGCTTACTTTATCTAACAGGTACTGGACCAGATATTATGCATGCAGTTGGGATTTTTGGACGCTTCCAAGAAAATCCAAAATAAACTCATCTTCAGGCAGTTAAGATAATATTCAAATGTCTACAAGGAACTCAATATTTTGGCTTATGGTATCCCAAATATTCATATCTTACTTTGCATACTTACACAGATGCAGACTAGGCTGGAAATTTTGATGACCATAAAAGTATTAGTAGAGTTGAATTTTACTTAGGGCCCTGATTGGTATCATGGTTCAGCGAGAAACAAATATCTATTGCTTTATCTACTACAGAAGCAGAATATGTTGTTGTCGCATCTTGTTGCACACAACTTCTCTGGATGATACAGACATTGCAGGATATTCAAATCAAGCGTTCTCCACCCTTTTCCATCCTATGTGATTATACAAGTGTTATTAGCATTTCAAAAAAATCTGTTATGCACTCCAAAACCAAGCACATTCCAATTAAGTACCAATTTCTAAGAGAACGGGTGCTTGAAAAAAAGGTCAAACTGGAGTATGTTCCCTCAAAATAACAATTTGTTGATATATTTACAAAACCTCTTCCACATGAAGCATTTGGATAACTCGGAAAAAAATTAGGAGTATTATTTGCTTCATCTCTTTGTTGATCAGTCTGTCCTTACTTTCAAGCACTGTTGACATTTCAGGAGTTTACTTTCTATACGCATATTTTATGAAATATAGGCACGTATATACGCAAGTTCCTATACAGACAGTCGCGTATATTTTTCTCTGACAGAGAAACACTAGGACAGACTCAAGAAAAGACTCTGATATGGTTCAGAAAATTATTATTTGGTTTTACTTTCTTGATGTTAATAGTTACAATTTTCTTATGTTACTTATGAATGATTTTGAGTTGTGATGATCTATTAGTTGGTACAACATGGCATTGATGCTTTTCTCACTGATGAAGATACTTTGATGTATGAGGTATGTAGCCAGATCTGATAGTATATAGGTAGTACAGGTTCAGTGGGAGCATTAGCCTTTCTGCTAACGATGTATTGATGACATTATGTTTGCAATATTTCTAAAGAAACTCTTGTAGTTAGTTGATTTATGTTATGTTGATGTCTATTGGTCTTGGTTATAAAAGTCATATCTGTCATTTGATGTACAAGTCATGTAAAGACCAATAATGTAATTCTTGTTATACTTATTCATGTTTGGACTATTGAAGGTCAAGTAATTTATGTATGTAATCCCATGATGGGTAGATGATCATATGTAACCCCACTTGATTGGGCGGTTGATGTATGTTTGAGTCCTTGATGTTAGGAAAGGTCATATTCAATTGAGTCATAAAGTAATGTTCTTCATTTAAACTATTTCAGATGCTTTAGCATGTGCTCAAGGGGAGCATGGTTAGTATATAGTGGAGATCAGATCTGCAATGCTCATGTTGGTACAAAAGGGAAGCTTTCATTCGGCATTGGTAAGCCCTTTTCCCTTGATGTCAAAGGGGGAGAAAATTAACTTGGTCATTTTTATTGGTTGTGGCGATCAAACACCAAAGTGGTTTCCATCAAGTCCAAAGGGGGATATTGTTGGAATTATGATATATGTGTTGTATTTGATGGCAACCTACTCGATAAGTTGCATATATATGGAATCTTCTTGATGCAGGATGTATCTACAGGCTAGTGCAGGTGTGACAGAGAAATAAATACCAGTCAGTCACAGGGGAATGATGAAGGTAAAGTTTGAGGAAGTATATGCAAGTTCTGTAAAGTAAAGTCATGTACATACGACGGTATGACGAAGAGAAGTTGTGTATATGCAGGTTTGGTAGAGCAAAGTCGTGTACACAGGCAGGTATGAAGAAGAAAAGGCGCATACAGTTTGCGCACTATGGTTTACTAAATATCAAGGGTCCTTACCATGGTATTAGCCCATAGTAATGAGCATGTCAATGGAGATTTGATCCCTTCAAATAATACCATCGGAATTAGTGTGGTTTTGACCCATGGTATTGGCTAAGACCTAAGCTATATAAGGACATGAAGATCCAAGTGTTTCGATGTGCAAGTAATGTGTGATAAATGAATACTTCACTCTGAAGTATATATGCATGGTATGGGTTATTGATGAGTGGTTGATCTAAAATAAGTATGCACCCAGTAATACAATGATGGATCAGGCTTAATAGACCTTAAATGACTATGCATTGTATGATATGCTTATGGGTTGAATAGATCTATGATTTGACTTGTGTTTACTTCTTTCAATGTCATGATCTCGGTATGTGTGAAATTTTGAAATGCAACATAATTATAAGTTGAAAATTTCACATATATACGCGGTTTTGTCTATGGAAAGGCATGTACACACGCATATTCTCTTCTTAGTAGTAGTGTATTGATTCTGCAGTATGGGCTTATCTGTACGCAGGTTTCATTCTTGAAAATAGCATATACACGCGGAAATGCTTTATGATAAGCGTGTATGAAAGCTAGGGTTTTTGCTGAAAAATATGTGTGATCAGTCTAATCAAACCTGTTGTATTTCTATTGTTTGTCAATGAAGTCTTCATGTCGATCTGGGATTAATGGTGATATCTGAAGTTGAATTGATTGAGTATTGATTTGTTGAAGAATTTCCCTGATGCATCTCAATGTATGGGGTTCTGAGATCTGTGATCTGACATAATAATTAAGTATGTTTGTATGCAATCCATTGTCTGGTTCAGATTGACAGTAGTTCAAAATTTGGTATGTTGAGATCTACACACAGGTTGCATTCACGAAAAGTGTGTATACACACAGGTTTGTTTAAGAAAAGTAGCATACATATTATGTCATTTGATTGATCAGGGTTGTGGTTGATTCAGTAGGTTGATGTAGTGTTTTGGGTTTAGTATTGATGTTCTAGTTACAGTGATCTCACTATTTTAATGTTTAAGAAGAAGTTGGTTGATTTGAGTTAGTGATTGGTTGAGTGATTGTTTGGTTTATTGATTGATTGGTTTAGTGGTTGTTTGTGTCAGTGATTGGTTGAATGATGATGTATAGTGATTATTTCTCGTTTTTACATATGGTATTGGGATTAAATGATGGTAGTGGGTCATGTCTGAAAATTTGATGAAAATTTTCCTATAGGTTGTAATATGTTAAATCAGGTGGATCCAATGTGAAAATTTATGAAACATGGCCCATGATGGTGCTGATGTTTGAAGCCTTCAGCGAGGAAGTCGAACCTTCTTTCTAGTTGTATATGGTGATCAGTTCAGGGGGTTGGAGCTCCCTTCCAATGGGTGTTGTTAAACGAGATCAGGGGGTTGGATCTCCCTTCCAGTGTGTGTCGGAGAATGAGTGAAGGTTGTAGCCTTCTGCTGGTGGGTTCCTACGTGCTGGTATGAATCTGCACCAGTACAATATTGTAATAAGTTTTCATTATAATAAAAATTGAAGGCAGCGACAGCAAAAACGGTGATTTTCTCCGACATTGGGTTTCCACCTTAAATCTTTCTGTTCATTTGTGTTTCTTGTGTGTGATGCTTTATTTTGTTCTTAATGTACATGTTTATTTCTTATCAAATGTCTGATGAATCACTAATATATTCTTTTAAGACAAACAAATGACGATTAAACTGAAATAGAAGTTTAATGAATATATGTTAGTTGTCTACATAAAATTCGCGTACATATGCATGTTTACTTCAAAAAACTAGTGTACAAAAATCAGAATAAAAGAAAATTTTATGTATGTTTTAAATACTGATTCACCCCCCCTCTCAATATTTTTCCCAACAACCTCATCTACCCATTAGTATGAGTGATAACCTAATAGGAAAGTCATCATGGAAATAACTTGTCTTGACATCTTAGGGAAAATTGCAGCAGAGTATGGGGGATCAGTTCTAAGAAATTCAAAATTCTCAAGAAAAAATCATTAAAAAATATGGGCTCGCTGGGAGAAAGTAATATTTTGGTATATTTCCATGACTGCATTAGTTGAAATTGGGTGTAAAGAGGCTTGGGGATTTATTTGAAGGACTTGAAAAATAGCTTCAGGGGTAACTGAGAATAGGATTTCATTGTTGTGAGAAATTACTGCTTTCAAGCTAGGGAGGTACCTAAGATGACACGATGTAACGAATTCAGGAAAGATATGAGTCTCAGGAAAAATAAACTAAGGCAATCTTGATTCCCATATACTTGCATCATCATTGTTATCCAAGAACTTCTAATTTGTCCAATTTCAAAGCTCATACTGGGTGTCAACCAATGGGGACCTATCTAAATCAAGGACAAGAGCTGACATAGGATTCTCATCATCCTTCTTTCCCTTTCCTTTAAGTGAATACATATTTGATTTGAAAGGAAACTTGAAGAAAATTGTGTTACCGGGTCGTACTTTGATTAGTTATAGAAGGGGAAATATTTGTAGAAGGCGTTGGCAAACTTGGAAATCTTCAATATGAACCTGTGTGAATCAAAAAACTAGGAAAAGAGATAAAACAGGCTTGATACGGGGTTTTAAAACGAGAATTGAGGGTAAATAACAAAATTTTAACGTTTTGGAGTGTAGCATTAACTATAAATTCATGCGTTGGCAGGGAAAATTTAATGGCCAACGTCCATATTACTGTTGGCAGGAAATTTGAAAGCTAACGGTTATGTGACGTAGAGGAAGAGTGACATAGACAATGGGATGGGTGACAGGTGGCATGGTGAGGATGAAGTAGGAGAAAATGGGAATAAATGACATAGGATGGTGTTTTTAAGGGGGGGTAGGAATGGTAAGTGGTAAAGGGAGGAGACCCCCCAAAAACCCAGTGGATCCTACATGTTATCTTGGGTGTTGTCATTGTAAACCATATTTCACCCCTCCTTCCTGTAAGTCCTGAAATCTCGGAGCGGGTTCGAGCATCGTCCCCCACCATTGATCTGGGCGGGGATGATCTCCACCATCCAAAAGTACAAACTCTTTATTAAAAGTCATAGAATGTCAAATCAAACTTTGTATTTCAAACTTTAAAAAAAATTAAATAAATTTTGACAATTTGCGGCATTTGAACTAGCACGCGCCTTTAGGGATTTTATTTTTTTTATTTTTTTATTTCTCTTCATTCCCCTTTATTTTTTATTTTTCTTTCAATTTTATTTTTCTATTTTTTCTTTTCTATATTATTTTTTTTATTTTTTATTTTTTAGTACAAAACAATTTAAAACGAAAATTATTTACAACATCCCACTGGGATGAATGACTAGATAATGATACCTTGATCACTATATTTATAGGACCCTAACAGCTGCTACAGGCATCGTGATTTTCAAGAAGGGTTCTAGCTATAACTTGGCATGAATTTCAAGGCACTGTAGTCACCCATTAGCGCAGAATTCGAGTAATATTTGGTGCAAAATTCGAGGCAATATTTTGGGCACAGAAATTGAGGAGCTAAGTTGAGATAACGTGCATAAATTTTTTGGGCAAAAAAATTGTGAAAATTTGAAAAAAAATAGTGGGCACAAATTTCCAGATTTGCATTTAATGCTTCATTTGCTAAGGGAGATAAGTATTGTGATTATTATATGTACTTAGACTAATTTTCTCACGCAATAAAATCCTCCTTTGAAGACTGGTTTCCCCCAGAAGGTTGTGGGGTTTTTCTGAGGTCACCTTGACTAAAAATAAGTGTCTCACATTGTTGAATGCTTGCCTAAATTTTGTATTAATTTCAGCTGATAGGAAAAGTGAAAAATAGAAGTACTCTTTGAATGATTATAATTAATGCATACTTAAATTTATATCAACATGACAAAACATGTGGGTTGGTCCGAAAAAAACACATGCAAAATTGTAAACTGGGTTAAGGGTGAAAATCATAATTTTTCTACATGGTATTAGAGCTAAGTTGAGGCTCAAATCTAAAATTTTAGTCAACTAATAAAGAGGGCAGCAAGCATATAAATTCTTCAAACATTGAACCTATACCTTTGAAACTTTTCCAGAAACCCAAAGACTTCATCATTTCAGAGGGAGGAAGGTTATAGCTTCCAGATTTACTTCATTTTGTTGGTTGTGAGGTCATGGCTACTGGGTTGAGAGTAGAGCACTAATTAATGGGGGCTGAAAATTTTAGCCCATTGAAGGAGAGGATCGTGCTTTTACTAGAGGAGGTGGAAGTGTGGGATGTTTTTGAAGCAGTTGTGCAAGAACCCACTCATCCAGCTTAGTTGGCAGAGTTCAACAAGAAGAATGTGAAGGCAAAGAGGATCCCTTCTAGATGCCATCAAGGACCATTTATTCTCTCATGTTTTAGGGATGAGTTATGCATATCATATGTGGGAATCCTTGGTCTCTTTGCACCAAAGTTCCAATGAGAACAAGAAGATGGTGTTGAGACAAAAAAATCATAACACTAAGATGACCAAGACCGACATTGTGACATCTTTCCTCACCAGAGTCTCGTAGGCGAAGGATGAGTTAGCTATCATTGGAGAGGTTGTTATAGAGGATTAGTTGGTTAAGATTACCTTGGATGGGTTCACTGAGAAGTGGGATGGTTTTATCCATGACTTGGTGTCCAGAGAGCACTTTCTTGGTTGAAGGAGGATGTGGGACGATTTCATCGAGGAGGAGATCGGGAGGAGTGTGATAGGTGGCAACATGACTGGTGGGGGAGGTGAAGAGGAGAATGTTTATCTTGTGGCAAAGGGAAATAAGGTCTAGAAGATCAATAAGGGGTCTTCTAGTGGAACAAAGCAAGAGAAGTGGAAGCATAAGTCTAAGGAGAAAGTAACCTTCAAGAACATGGAAATTACATGAATCTAACAAGAAACTACTACACTATCAAATATGAAGGACTATGGAAAATAGCCACTTTTTTTTTAGAAGCTACAATTTAGAATGGAGCCTCTGTTTTTAATCAAGATGGGCGATTATGGCAGAGGAATTAAATCAGGAAATGATTCCTTGATCGGAAGCATGTACAAGGAATGTGGTCAAAATACATTTGATGAGAGAAGCATGTGTTCAGGAGGGTCAGTTATGAGTCGCTATAAAAATGAATTGGGTGGCAATGTAACTCCAAAATAGTGAATCAATATTTTTGTGAGTGTAGAAGATAGAGAGGAATGTTGTGTTTTTTCTGGGATGGAGTTCTCGTCGCATGAAGAAAACAACAATCTCTCTCAACATTTGGTTCACATGACGAAAACTATCGAATTCATTATCAATTTACTATACAGTCAAGGGGAAATGAACAAATTTGAAGAGCAAGCCCAACCTGCTCTCTTACATCAAAAATTTAGTCCACTTCATACTAAAGTGGGTTGATTGTATATGGATTTTGACTGCATGAACTTTATACTTGACTAAGTGGTCCCTTTCTAGGTATATCCAATAATTGAATATAATGAATCGATGATCCGTATTTATGCAAGAACGCAACAGAATACACATATAACCATAAATATGAAAATGTAGCGGAAATAACACTTCATTTCATTAATATCAAAGAACTGAAATTTATTTATAGACAAAATGGAAATAAACTAGCTAGGGAGCTGGTAGCTTATCTCTGAGAAGATATGTGGTGGCTACAGGCCTCTAAAATCTGTGTCACAATGAGGCTCGAAGGCCTATATATTATTGAGAAATAATGGAAAACCCTAAACATCCAAAAACATAACCCTAGGAGATGAAACACCAGAATATGGGCCCCGTCGGGGTAAATTGGTACATCAATTTCCCGAGGTCGTAACTTTGGCATACTATCTATGTTTGACGCACATGATACATCGTTAGAAATATCTATTCGAGGACTACAATTTATAAACACAAATATTGAGTTTGGAATGGACAACTATTCACTGGAGGTTTGATGCCCAAAAAACGTCGTCTAGGGCCTCAAAACGCCTCCGGAAGTTCAGGACCCTAAAAATAGTAAAATGTGCTATAATTAAGGAAACTGAAAGAAACAATGGTGGGGCCGTAAGTGAAATAGGCATGTGGCCACCAATATCCACTTAGATCATTCCTCCCTCCTTAGGAAGTAATGGTCCCCATTGCGTTGATTTCCTCCATGAGATGTGGAAACTTCTGTTGAACTTGGTCCATGGTAAACCACTTGCCTCGTGTAGGAGTTGGCCAACTTTGACAACCCGATACAATTGGATCTTCTGTTGGTGAGTGTCCTTGATTTACATGTCCATGATACAATCTATGGTGGCATGTTCCATGTATTCTGGGTTTAACTCTGTCTGTGTGAGTTGTTCTGCAATGTTAGAGGTGTCCAGTAGAGGTGGGAAATAAGGTCGAAGGCTGTCCACATTGAATGTTGGGTGCAGACCAAGGAATGGTGGAATACTGGGCTCAAAGGCATTGTTCCTTACAGCCTTGGTGATGGTGTACGGCCCATATCGAAGCGATCGAAGCTTGCGATGGGGTCCAGTGAGGCACTACTTCTGCAAATTTAGCCACACTTTTTTGCCCACCGGGAAGTGGTGTGGCATCTAATGTTGATCATGTCATTGCTTGTACTTAGCATTGGCTCTGTCCAATATGTCATGAACCTGTTGTTGGATGTGTTGAATGTGCTCAATGAATTTGTTCACTTTGTCAGCTTCAAACTTGACATGAGCTGAATCGGCCTGAGTAGCCACAAATGGCATGGCTACGTCAATGGGACATAGTGGTTGGAACCTCGGGCCCACCTGAAAGGGGTTGTGGGCAGTTGAGCTATGGAGAGCCCGGTTATAATTGTGTTGTACATAGGGAAGGCTCTCATCCCATGTGCATAGATTCTTTAAATTGTACATGCACATAATGTGTACAATCATCCTGTTAACGACCTCTGTTTGGCCATCAGTTTGGGGATGGAAAGCTGTGGACTTGGTGAGCTTGGTGTCCAGCATTGACCAGAGGCTGGACCAAAATGTGTTATGGAACCTACTATCCTGATCTAAGATGATAGACTGTGGATCCCAAAGTGCACCCACACTTGTTCAAAGAAGAGTTTAGCAGTGGCTTCTGCTGTGATATTCTTCTTGTAGGCCGACATAACGGCCATCTTCGAGAATCTGACGACAACCACAAAAACATAGTCGTTTCCATGCTTAGTAGAAGGAAGGCCCGACATGTCATCCATTGAGATGGATTCCCAAGGTCGAATAGGGGTAGGTAGCAGATTATAGAGGCCTTGCTTCTTGATGGTCGGTTTGGCAATGGAGCAAGCAGTGCACAATCTGATGTACTTCCCAACATCCTGTCGAAGGTTCGGCCAATAGAAATACTTCTGCAGTACTACCACTATTTTCTTGACCCCAAAATTCCCAATGACTCGATTGTAGTGTGTTTCCCCAATCATCTTGGCACGCTCGCTTGAAGGGACACAAAGGTGTCCCAAGTGACATAGCAATGCATCCTGGAGTTGAAAATTTGGAACTTGTGTACCCTCCAATAGTGTCTTGTATGTGTGGAAAAATTCTAGATCACTCTTGTAGAGAAGCGGCCAATCAAAAGTCTCATCCCCACAAGAGTTGAGAATGGTGGTTAGCGCCATGATCGGTGGTCGGCTGAGGCAGTCTGCAACATTATTGGTGTTGCCTTTCTTATACTTGATGTTCAAATGAAATTTTTGCAGTTGGACCACTTCTGATGGTGATCGTTCTACAACTTCCCTTGTGTCTGTATGAACTATAGGGGTTGGTGGTTTGTGTGGATGACCATGTCCTTCCCAAAAATGTAATGCTTCCATTGGCAGCACACCTGCACAATGGAATACATTTCTTTGTCATAAGTGGGATACTTGCAGACTATGTCGGACATTGTCTCACTCTGATATGCCACTGGATACCCCTGTTGAGTAAGAATTGCCCCAATATCATAGTTAGAGGCATTTGTCTCGATCTCAAATGGTTATTGCAAGTCTGGTAATGTGAGCACTGGGGCAGAGTAGAGGCGATGTTTCAATTCTACGAACACCTTCTATTGAAATTTCGACCAAATTAATTTTGCTTTCACTCCTCCCTTGGTGACTTGACTCAAGGGTCAAGTGATATGAGAGAATCCCAACACGAACCTCTAGTAGAAATTAGCAATACCCAGAAAGTTGTGAAGCTATGTTAGAGTGGTTGGGGCCGGCCAATCCCGAATTACTTGGATCTTGGTTGGATCCACATGCACCCCACGTTCATCAATAATGTATCCCAGATACTGAACCTGGGTCATGCCAAAAGTGCACTTCTCCAAATTGGCACACAACTTGTGTTGTCCCAGTGTTTGGAGGACCTATCAGATATTGTGGACGCACTCTTCCCAAGTTTGGTTGAAGATCAGGATGTCATCCAAGTACACTACTACAAATGAGTTGGTGAATGGCCACAAGATGTCGTCCATCAACCTCATGAAGGTTGCGGGAGCATTCGTCAACCCAAAAGGCATGACCAACCATTCGAAAAGGCCCTCCTTGGCTTTGAAGGTGTGGAGCGATAAAAAGGTGTCTTTGTAACTCCTAATTACCTCACATTAATTGTCAACCCAGGGACGACTTTTTGTTTCAAGAGTGTACTCAGTCTGAGGCGGCTATTTATTCAAGAGTAATGTTTTGCAGTATATTGCTTAAAATCCAAAAGTAAATGAAAGCTGGGAATAAAATCTACTTACAACAAAGCACTTTAAGACTTAAATCATGCATTCGGAAAAATAAGCAATGTATCAGTCAAGGGTCCAGTAACAATAACTCATCCCTTTGGAAACTGATGTAACCAAAAGTAATCAAGGAACAGATCATTAATCTGGGGACTAGACAGCAAATGCCAATGCCCACTACAGTTTCAGATCGTTCTTCACACCAAAGCAAAGATAATGCAAATAACAAGAAATGGAAAGCTGCCATTGAAAGTAAACTAGGAAAGCTCTTTAAAAGCAAACTCTTGCAATTAATCAACCAAACTAAACAGTGAAGTAAAGAACATGAAACTGTAAAGCATTACGATTCAAAGAAATAGGAGCTAAATCAAACCATCACACGGCGGAAATTGGAAAGATATGATACAACAGCAGCATACTCCACCAGAGGCTGGGCCCTTAGCCGCCAGCGGATGCTGCTGGGCTACTTCAGATCAGGTGAATGAACAAAAACCCTTTTATTTATTCATCCTCAAATTGTGAAATCATTACAACAGCAAAAGCTTTGAAGATTACAATGGAAATGCAACAATCCCTATCCTATCATGAATAACCCATCATCATTCTTGAATCTCTAAGTCTGAATCCTCAATTCCATCATTCGAATCCCCAAAGTCATCCCCCCAAATCATTCTCAAATCATCCCGAATCATCCTCAAAGTCCTTCTCCCTCTCTGATCTCTGTTCTGATTTAAATACAAAGAGAGCAGAGAGTGGTTACAATAGAGATAATTACAACATGATTCTATTACAAAATTGGTTTGCTTCTAACCATTTGATCAACAAGAACAAGGCGAATTTGGCTTTGCAGCTGAGATTTGGAGGACGGCCGCAACAACAAATCTGAGAAAATCGTGCTCAAAGAACCCTGCGTTTCTCTTAGTACAAGCCAAATTTGGGAAAACCATTCTTTGCTAAAGTTAATTGGGTCCGTTCTGGACAAAACCCATGTTCCGGATTTTCCAGATTCTTCTTCATTTTCTCAGAATCTCAATCGCAAAATCGTCACTTCTTATTCCAGCGAATTTCTGAGTTGGCACTTTTAATGATCAAATCTTCAATCTGGAAATTATCTTGGAGACTAAAAATGGTGAATAATGTTACAACTGATTTATTAAAACTATCATTGATAAAATCATACATAATCATCAATTTATTAGAAATAAAGGAGAATAAATAATATTCATTCATAAGAGCATAAATCATTATAAAATGGATTTAAATAATAAATTATAATAAATGACGTGATGAAGAATGGTAGAAATGGGTGGAATAAGCGTTCACAAGTGATAATAATAATGGCATATTAACGGCCCAACAGAAGGCAGTCTTCCACACATCAGAGGGTTCGATTGGTACATGGCGATACCTAGAATTCAAGTCAATCTTACTGGAATATTTTTCCCCTTTGAGTTGATCCATAAGGTCATCAATTCATGGGATCAGGTACCTATTCCAAACAATGATCTTGTTCAATGCCCGATAGTCAATAGAGAGTCTCCAAGTCCCATCCTTCTTCTGCACCAACATGATCGGTCTCCCACAGGGCAATGAACTCGGCCGGATGTGACCTTTCTGCGGCAGCTCCTGAATCTACCTCTCGATTTCATCGTTCTCCAGAACAGAGCGTCGATAGAATTATCCATTGGACAGTGGCGCACCTGGGGCTAGATCAATGGGGTGCTTGACCTGACAGTGAAAAGACACCCTTGTGGGTGAGGTGAATATGTCCATGTACTCCTCCATGACCTTGTCCACTTGTTGTTGTCGTGTGGACGAGCCTTGTCTGGAGGTCGTGACCACAATCTTCTTCTTGCCCTAGGGGCGGATCATCAGGAAAACAAATTCACCGATTTTGGAAATGAGGTTACTACATTTTTTTTGCAGTAACCAAAGAGATAGGTGCAGGAGGTGGTACCTCTAGTATCCTGTATAACTTATTGCCAAAAGTAACAACAACAGCGTGAGTCTGGGACTCATACACAGCATGTCACTTCCACAAGTATGGCTCGCCTAATAATACATCACAAACATCAAGAGCAGAAATGTCACATAAAACCTCATATGTGAAGGGCTTCATGTTGTACGGAAGGCGACACTACTAGCTAACGCGGAGATCATGTCCTTGGTGAACCCACCCGATGGTGTATAGTTGTGGGTGTGTTGTGGTTGACAAGCCCAAACACTTCATGACCTCTGCTGAAATGAGGTTCTTTTGGCTCCCGCTATCGACAATGAATTGTAGTGGGGAACCCCTTACCGACATCTAAGAGTGGAAGAGACGCTCCTCCTCCTCTAGATCTTCCAGTTCCTCCTTCTGCATCTTTGCAGTGGCGATGGTGGCGTTGGGCTCCGCACCAATAATCTTCTTCCCTTTTTCATTCCCCTTGTCGGGTTCAAATTCAGATTCAGAGCATGCATTCGATTCAGAAGCCCTCATCTCGGTCACTAGTGACTGCTTGGCCCAACACTCACTTGTGTTGTGAATGGAGCTCTTATGGAACTGACACCACTTTCCCATGTCCTTCTTCGGCTTCGTGGGGTTGTTCTTTGCTTGTGGCTTCAGTAGGTTATCTTAGGCCGCCATGCCTTGGCTTTTTCCTTTGTTCTATGGATTGGGGCACCTTTCCCTTGCTTTTGATTCGCAGATCCAAAGTCTTTCTTCTTCTGTTTGAATTTTTTCTCAATCTTGGCAGCATACCGGTATGCCATACCAAGCGAGGAGATGTCGAGGAACTCCATTTCCTCCTGAATGCATCTTTGCATAAAACTGTGGTACTTAAGCACCAAATGTTTCTCCAAATCTTTGATACCCAACTTTGTGCATAGGTAATTGAATATATTTGTCAGCTCATGCACATCTTGATCCCTTTTTTGTCGCAACATAGTCTATTTTATGTACTTCTCCTCATAGCTCCCCACGGGATAATATTGTTCCTTGATGGCGTCTCAGAAAGAATTGCAAGTGGGTATGGCTAAGAATAAAGAGGGTTCCCCCTTGTCCTTTTTCTCATAGTAGGTTTCCTACAAGTCCTTGACATGGGGGGTAGCTTTAAGGAGTGCAAAAATAATCTTCTCTCGGTCGGAAAAGTCATGAACTAAGAAATATCCTTGTAATAGATTAACCATCTATCTACGACGTCTTCATATATTTGGCCCTCAAATATGGGAATGTCAAAGTTTACTTGTACCTTAAAAATAGTTGTGCCTCCAAAGTGGTTGTTGGATGCAGATGTGCTGCCAATGGGCAGTCGTTGAAGGATATGGGAAAATTTATCCATCATCGCGTTCCTTTGTTTTTCAAGGGCCTCCTCGGGCAATATTTTGATAGGATCTCCTGCTCCCTCATCTTTCTTTTCGTCCCCCATGGACAGCCGTCGAGATTTGCAAGGCTGATCTTGCAACGGTTTAACCAAATCGATCCCTAACTCCTTATACCCCGACCTCGTTGGGGACATGCAAAGAAGGATCGAGAAAGAGTAGACCGCTATGATAAAACTGATCTGGATTTATGCAAGAATGCAACAGAATACACATATAACCATAAATATGAAAATGCAGCAGAAATAACGCTTCATTTCATTAATATCAAATAATGGAAATTTGTTTACAGACAGAATGGAAATAAACTAGCTAGGGCATTGGTAGCTTATCTCTGAGAAGATATATGGTAGCTACAGGCCTTTGAACTGTGTGTTACAATGAGGCTCGAAGGCCTATATATTATTGAGAAATAATGGAAAACCCTAAACATCCAAAAGCCTAACCCTAGGAGATGAAACGCCAGAATATGGGCCCCGTCGGGGTAAATTGGTACATCAATTTCCCGGGGTCGTAAATTTTGCATACTATCTCTATTTGAAACACATGACACATTGTTAGAAAGATTTATCCTAGGACTACAACTACTGGCCGCGAATATTGAGTCCGGAGCAAACTCGTTCGAAGTTTTGATGCCCAAAAAACGTCATTTAGGGCCTCAAAACGGCTCTGGAAGTTCAGGACCCCAAAAAATTGCTAAAAATAGTAAATTGTGCTATAATTAAGGAAACTGAAAAATAGAAAGAAACAATGGTGGGGCCCCAAGTGGAATAAGAGGGTGGCCACCAATATCCACCTGGATCAAATGACGACTACAAAGTGTGAAGCGCCTCTGATGGAGGCTCTAGAGCAACAAGAAACAAGGATCAATGAAATGAGTGAGGACTTGGCTAATGTTTTGTGCTTCCCACGGCAAGATGAAAATGAAAATGTTTTCATCGTTGCATTTGAAGCAATGGTCGAAGACAAATCTTTTCTCTTAGTATTAATCTATGCTATGTAAATTTGCATAAATATTAAAGCTCTTCTAGCAGATTTATAAGAGCATTTGTCTTAGAATAGCATTATGTAATTAGAATGATGGAGTCTCAAGACTTTTTTGGCTTTTTTAAAGCTTAAGAGAAGAATGTTTTGTACTAGTGGTAAAATGTTTGGTCTTCAAACCAAATTTACTTAATAGAAAGAACCTAAATGTCTCTTAAAAAAAAAGTTAAGCTTGGTTTTAAATGAGGAAACTAACAAGTTCTTTTGATTGCAAGAATATTATAGAGATATTTTGTTTATAGCTCAGGTTCACATTATTGTAGTTGTCTCCCGTATGATACTTAATGTCATTAATACTCAAAAAGGTGGGCCTGGTACCATTCAAAGGTAAAAACTGCTAGAACATTTGCTACAAAAATAAAGCCTCATGTTATTGCATCATAGCATGATTATTCTCTTTGGCACATTACAAACGTTATGTTATGAAAATATCAAATGATAAAAGTAATCTAAGAGTCATGTAGAATTTGAAATTTTTTAAGAGCCCAATGGGCCATGAGGGGATTTGAAAGGTCATGGGAAAGGTGAACAATCACCCATCCACTTGCATAAAATACCCTCACGCCTCATATTGAAGAGGTTTTTGGCATTTTAATCCTAACATAGTTGTAGTATTCAAGGCTTTGAGAGCATTTCCTCTTGGTAGCTTATAGGTTGAGTGATTGTGAGGCTAGAATTTTTGTTTTGAAGATTATATGAACTTCCCTCATTCCACTATTGGGTTTTAATGGGCTCGTGGCTCATGTATTTGAATGGGCGGCAGTGTTAATGAGAATATTTTCACTTATTTCATTGATTCCCATGCGTGTTAATGGTATTTGTAGTGGCTATCCTATGCTTTTATGGTGCATACATGAGTGTTTACATATTGGTTACATTTTAATGAACTAATTTGTAGCATGCAACTTGTATGTTTGGTTTGGATCTTTGCTCTTCATTCCAAGCAAATTCTAGTATTTAATTGTGAACGAATTTGTAGTTGGTGTCTAGCACTTTCGTGCTTGTGTATGTCTTAGTAGTGTTAATTTTAGATAACAATGGTGTGTTATATGCTTGCAACAATCAATTCGATGTCCTTTTATTAGCCCAATGATAATTTCCACTTAGTTTCCAATAGTAATCACATAAATATTAATCACATTAACAATAATTGTAGATAAAACATAAATAATAAAATGCAGAAGACAAGCCAAGACAAGAGAATACCATAATTTGGTTAATTTCAGGGAAAAACCCCAAGATGGGGAAAACTCTTGATCAATTCTTCTTATTATAAATATCAAATTTTCAGCGAAGAGAGAGAGTACAATAATATAAATTAAAATTCAAAATTGAATTGCCAAATCATTGTCCAAAACAACTCTAACAAATATACAATGTTGCCCTGTTGGAGGCTAGAAATTGATTGCCTCAACATCAGGGAATACCACCCAGTCTGGAGCTTAAAGAAACTCCTTTTCTGTTGAAATTGGTGGGTTTGATTGGGGATAAAGGGACTAGTTTCATGTTTTAAAGAGATTTAATAATAACAAAAGAAATGAAATCAATGTGATGGAATGATTTTAAAGCTAACGATAAAATTAAAACTTATTCTAACTATTTCGAGGGATAAAACTTCTTTTAATGTGATCTAATAGATAGATTTCACAAATTACATAACAATATAGATCATTTCTTACTTTGGTGAAAAGAAAGCATGCATAAGAAACTAAATTAATTAAATAGTTGATTAAAACTCAATCACATAAAAGATTTTGTTATTTCATATTGAATCACCAATCATTCAATACTTCATATGAATAGTGACAATAACATATTGTTTTCAAAGTAACTTATATAATTAAAGAACGTCAAAATAAGATAACTATCTAATCCGATAACACAAAACAATAATGCAAAGATAGTAGTACCTGATGCATCAATGCTCTGTATATGAAAAGACAACTTTCAGGCTTGGCTTTCAATTAGATAACTTCTTATCAAACAATAGTGCAAGTTCAAATATATCTTTCAAAATTCTTGACACCTTTCTAAATAAATGAAAGGGGTTCAAATAATCTACTAATATTACAAAAATAGTAAACTTGTAAATGAAATTTATATAAAGTCTTGAACAACTTTAAAATAAGATAAAGGAGAACAAAATAGTAATCAGTTGCAACAATATTCATGACTGTTTCCCATATCCATTCTTTATTTTTTATTTGAGATTGCAAATATCTGTCATCGACTTAAGCTGGGGAGGATGCATTGGATGCATGCGCGTTTTTCCTGTGAATACTACATCGTTAAGTACTGGAAGAAGTTAGGTTGATGCATTTGTGAAACACTTCAACGTGAACCACTAAATATGTGGTTTTACCAGGAATCGTTGATAACTTTCCAAGTTTTCTTTAGATAATATTTGAATATCCCAAGTCTTCTTTCTAGATGCTTCTTTCCAAGATTGTTTCAAGACTATGACTTCTAGAAAGGTGTCTTTTGGGCATTCATGCATCATATTAACTTGTAGTAGAGTATCAATGATGTATTCATTGAGATTTGACGCAAGATTCCTGGCTCTGATAATAGCCATTTCTGCACTTTTCATTTTTATGTCCCAGTCACTGAATACAATATCTTTTTTCGACTCTTCAATCCTAGGAAGATTGGTTGCTCTTCCTTCTATGATATCCTGCCCATCTATGAAGTCAGATACTTTTTCAGCAATATCTTCATAAAATGCCCTCAATTCGAACAGTGGAGTGACTAAAGAATTACTAGTTTTAGATAAGTCATGAATTAAATATAACTTGTGACAGAAAACATATTGTTGTTACGCCAAGAGGATATCCAATTCTGCTGCTTCTTTTGGGACTTCATTTATTTCAGGATTATCCTTCAATTGATCAACTCTTTGCTATAAATTTTGTATATGTTGATCTTTATCTTTGAATTTTGCTTCAAATTTCACTTTCATATTATCGAAATTATTTTGCAAATCGGCAAGATTCAATTTCCATTATTGTTCTATTGCTTGCTTCTCTTCTTGGAAATTTTACTCCAACTGAGCAATTATTTGATATTTTGCTTTTATTAACAATTGTACCTCAATTGCTTTATCCATGGTTGCATTTGCATAAGCTCCTACTAATTTAGATAGTAGATTTAAATCCTCCTCCAAAGAATTTGAACTAAAGTCTCATTGGGAACCAACACTTGAGTATGTTCTAATTTTCATTTCTTCCTGGACATGTTTGTGACTTCCTTGTGTTTTGGAATATAGAAAACGTCCAATGGAGGAATTTCCTCAATTTTAAGGGCTATCTATGTAGTGGAAAAAGTGGGAATTATTTCCATGTCTTCTGTTACACGAGAATAATTTTTCATTTCTACACCAGTATTCTCTACAGGTATTTTAGTATTAACAGTCTTTTGGAGAATCTCTGTAGTAGATGAGATTTTCCCTGTATTTTTTGGAACTTGTGCAGTTTCTCTGTTGGTTATGATTGGTTCTGTAATTGGCCCTATACTAATTACTGTTGGCTCTGTAGTAATTGAAATAGGTTCTGTGTTTATCAAAATTGATTCTATGCCTTCATGGCTGGAACCATTTGCAACATGTATTTCCTCAATCATTAAAACATTTTTGAATTCTTCCCAAACCTTGTCGATCTGTTTCTTGTCTTTAACTTTATTTTCTATCTGAACAACAATAGTAGTTGTGTTTTGTATTTTGAGCACTTGGAACTTGGGAAGAATATGTCGATGCTTTTTCATTCTCTGAGTTCTGACTAGAATGCCTTACCAGAAATTTTGGTAGATGAGCTATTCTTTTCTGACAATATTGATTAAAACTAATCAATTCATTAGGATTCAATATATCAGTGGCTAATATTTCTACCATAGAATATTCTGGAACCATTTCAGATAAATCATCAAATTTATCGGGCTCATTTGAAAACGTCATGAGTTTTACTTGAGTGGTAACATCTTTAGCAACTCCATCAGGGTCAAATTGTCGGTTTTTTATCACTGGAAAACAGAAAACTTTTAATTGTTCAATTTCAAGCAAAGAATGCTTGAAATTTTCTAAGGTATATGTGCCACAAGAAATAAGGAAGCATGGCCAGACGATTTTCTTTGCATCTTTGAGAACTTTAGTCAGGCCCTATCCAACTGTCTGATAGGAAATTTATTTGGCTAACAACATATCTGGAACAAATAGTGGAAAACATGAGAATGGGCTACGCTACTGAAAACTCGAACATAGGTAATTTTTTCTTCTCCTAACTATTTCCCTATTGGCTTCAGGTATTTATTGGATTAATCAGTAAATCTCAAGGATTTATTACCAAAGACTTATTGATATATTGGAATATCACTTCATGAAAAATCTTATATAAACTGGAATGGTACTTGGATTCCCATAAAATTTAAAAGTAAACATGAATAAGGGTGGCGTACTGAACAGACAATTTCCATCCCAAGGATGGAAATTCAAAGGAAAAGCATATGGTATCCATAATGTAGGCACTCATGAAAAAGGTAGGAGTTATCCTTTCCAGTACATTACATTTTTTCCTATAATTACAAATTTTAGTTCCCAAATTATTTGAAAAAATGGTTTCCCAGTCCATAATATAGTCATCAAAGGCGGCCTCAATTAAAGGTACCCATTCTTCAGAAAACCTTTGCATATGTGGATAACCATAAAGATGACAAAACATAGCAACAATGTGGGAGAAAGGGCCAACAAGGGAAGCCAACAAATGCATACCCCTGTCCTCTCGCTTGTGTTTATTTGGGTCTTTTCTCCATTCTTTGATAAGTTCCACAGGGTTCGAATTTCTGTGCATGAATCTCTGGACGAATTGTGTATCGTACTTCTTTTGGGGTTGTGGTAACTAGCACATTATCCTTAGGTATTATGGCTTGAATGAACCAATTACTGTATTTTTTGAAGTGATAAATAGTTTGTTCATTATTTCTACATGGTCCATGACCCATCTCACGATATCTGTGTATGGGAGAATTTTTGGATAAGCAATAATCTTATGAAGAAATGAATTAGCTACATCGATCCATGCATCTGTATCTTTTGGCAGAGACTCAATAGCAGTATCTCCTCAGTTCTCAGTTATTTTTGGACTTTCATCTTCGAACAACTTATAGAGTGCTTCTAAACTAAAGGAACTTTCATCTTGGGTGCATGTGGTATATATAAACAGAGGAGCCATTTCTTGAGTTTCTTTAGGCGTCAAGACTAATTATTGATGAATTGCGGACTTTCTTCGTGCTTTGATTAACCTGGTCATATATTTATGTTGCTCTTAATTAGGATTTACCTGTCAATAAAAAAACCAAGATAAGCAAAAAATCACTCAAAAGATGTAAGAGTCATATCAATTCAATGCATGACTTATGGGAAATCCCTTTGCATTAACTTAAAATCATTACAAGTCATTTGAAACTGCGAGATTAGAAACACATAAGGTGGTCATTTAATTTTTTAATTTTTTTTCATGTGACGCTGACAATTGGCATTATTTCGAAGTTTTGCTTATTGACATTTTGATATTGAGAGCTGTGACGTGCTTTGTGATGATGTGATATGAGAAATAGCGAAATAGCGTGATGCTGATGGGATGCGATGTCAAGATCTAAAAATTGACAGAATACGATATCGGTGCTTTTTTAATTAATGGAACTTCGGCGTTTCGGTGTATTGGCATTTCGTCTTTTCGGAGCTTCAGCTATTCGGTATATCGGGATTTCAAATTTCAGCATATCGGAATTTCGGCATTTCGCATTTCCGCGATTCTCTTTTAGCATGTTTCCATCTATTCCCGACATTCACGTGTTTTTTTAATATGATTGTCCCTTTTGATGTTTTTATTTGT
This sequence comes from Pinus albicaulis, assembly GCA_034641835.2. NCBI lineage: Eukaryota > Viridiplantae > Streptophyta > Pinopsida > Pinales > Pinaceae > Pinus > Pinus albicaulis. The sequence goes on along the minus strand of CM076583.1, from coordinate 1,276,343,873 downwards.
AATCTGATGTTTTCATGTGACTTTGTTTATTGTAGAAAAGTGTTTTTTGTCTCATTTAATTTTCTTGTTTTATTTGGAAAGATAAGAGAAAATAAACTTAACCTATTAAAAAAAAAGGACTTTATCCTAAAAAATTTAAAGGCTTCCCATTATTCCTTCTAAGACTTCTAAGGAAAATGGGGGGTTGTTGAGTACCACAACAATTGGCGACACACTGGTCGAATCAGTTAATCTATGTTATATAAAGTGTTAATCTTTTAAGAAAAATTTTAGAAAGTCATAAATGATTTGAAATCCAAATTGATGTAGATAACTTTTTGAAATAAGATAACCTATTTTATTCAAAAAGTTTATTCCAGGTTTGTTATAGATAAATTTCTTTTGAATGAATCATGATTTGATAGGTTGAAAAGAAAAAGTAATAATCATTTGAAGCCTAGCATATTGGATAAACTTAGTAGTCATTAGTAGAGCCTCTGCTGCCAGCAGGTGTTTATAGCCTCGACAGGTTTACCATTTAACCAAAATGAACCAGTATCCTATTCATATTAAAATAAAAAAAATTCAGAGGTAACATGTTTTATCTTTTATTTCATTTTTGTTTACTTTAAAATCACTACCCTGGTTTGATGCCCAGAAAAAGATAATGACATTCACAAGTTGTAATAAATTTGAACAAGCCGACTCGTAATGAGATCTCTTGTCTCATGGCCTTTTTACTATGAGCCATTATCTTGGTGTGGTTACCAATAGTGATAATGTCAAGCTTATTAGTTTCCCATGATCACGGTAACCAGGCTCGTGATTAGACCTCTTAACTTTAAAGTTTTATATATTTTTTAATTACACTCTGAAAAATTTAATATAAATGAATGGGGAGGTTAGATCTACTCATTATGATTTTTGGATGACCATTGAATTAAAAGATGCTAAAATTCATAATAATTGTTGATTTTATAAAGATAACTTTTAAAATCTGACTCACAACAATTTGGTTTCTCAAACTAATTACAAATCCAAAGGATCTCTTCATTTTAAATGGCTATGCTAATTCAAAGTTTTCTAAAATGATTTGAGTATTCATATTTCAATTTATAGTTTTTCTTTCTTCATTATTTCTTTTAAAAACTAACATTTTCATGATTGAGAAAAAACCGCAATGTGTTATCCAAAGGTGTAATACTTTACAACAGAATTTATTTGAATGAAAATATTTGCATATTGTACAAGAGAACTTCTGTTGTTTTAAGAAAAATACCTTTTTGAATATAAGTCCATTGGCAGTAAGAGTTTCCTTCTTCCCTTGTAAATCTTGCAATATAAAATTCGATGGACCTATCTTCTCAAAAATTTGAAAGGGACGAAGCCAGAGTTTTTGAAATTTTGTATGCTTTCCTTTATCCCCATGCACTTTGTCCCATTTCAAAACTAATTCTCTGATTTCAAAATGTTTGTCTTTGACTGAATTAATATCAAATGAAGTTTTGACCAGTTCTTGATGATGAGAGTGAACCAACTTAGCTTTATTTCTTTATTCTTCTAGCTTAATTATTTGAAACATTCGTAATTGTAAAGCGGAAGAAGGTTCTTCATTAATAAATTGAACTAGGGATGTTGAAGGGATAGCTATATTTAAAGGTAGAATAGCTTCTTTTCCATATACCAGATGAAAAAGTGATGTTCCTATTACAGATTTATTCATATCTTCCCATAAAGCAAATGTTAAAGCTTTGTGCTAGCTTTTTTTTTATTTTGGTCAATGGTTCATTGATAATCCTTATAAGATTTTTATTATTTGATTCTTCCAAACCATTTCCTTGGGGATAATAACTTGCGAAATACTTCAATTTAAATCCTCTCGTTAAAGCAAATTCATTCATTGCATTTCCAGAAAAATAAGAAGCATTATAAAAAATAAGAGCATTAGGAACACCAAACCTGGTAATGATAAACTGATTAATGAATTCAATGATGCTCTCAAAATTGGATAAATTCAATGGTATTTCCTCTACCCATTTCATGAAATAATCTGTTGCAGTCAAATATATTTATGTTGCTTGAAGGAGTGAGGAACGATATCACCTATTATATCAATTCCCCCTTTCTCGAAAGGTTGTTCGATATTAATGGGTTGCAATGGCATAGATATTTTCCTTTGTCTCCTTGAAGCAGTTTGGAAATTTTACATTTTCTAACATACATATGTGCATATTTTAATAAGGTCGGCCAGTAATATCCAGCATGAAGAATCTTATGAGTAGTAGTACCTCCACTGTAATGTCCACCTGTTGGACCATCATGAAGTTCCTATAGAATGTTTTATGCTTCATATTTCTCCAAACATCTCAATAGAAAATAATCATAATTTTTCCTAACATCATTAACAAGTTGATACTTATTTTCCTTCAATCTTAAGGCTCTCGTTTTCTTAAAATCAAGCTCAAGTGGAGCATAACCATTAATTAAGTAAAATATTCAATTAGCATATGGAGAGTGAGTATCAATAGAAAATACCTTTGTAACTTGTTCAATGTTACATGTTACTTCGTCAATTGATGCACCATTTATTCCTGTGACTAACCTGCAAAAACCTTGGCCTTCTACAATCTTAGCGGGTTTTATCTCTAGATCATATTCTTGTAATGATGTGACCAAATTGGCCCTTTTTCCCCTAACTAATTTTGAATCAAAAATTCTTTGACTGTTGAGAAAGGAACAATAAATTTAACATGAGTATTCAGAATAAAAGCTCTAAAATATTTAATATCTTTGTAAACTGCGATGACTTGCTTTTCTGCTCCTGTATAATTTAATTTAGCTCCTTGAAAATTTGAGCTAAAAAAAGTAATTGGAGCTTCAATTTTATGTTCATTTGATTGGGTTAAAACTATTGCGTAAGATAGATCAGAGGCAAAAGTTTATAAAATAAATGAATTAGAAAAATTGGGAGTCGATAGAGAAGGAGCATTAATTATGGCTTTTTAATGGTTTTAAATGCTTCTTTTTCATCATCTCCCCATTTGAAAAATGAATTCTTCTTGATCATTTTCTGTAGAGGTAGAACAATGTGTGAAAAATCAGGAATGAATCTTTTGACAAAATTAATTTGACCCAAAAAAGATTGCATCGATTTCTTAGTATGTGGTAATGATATTTATGAAATTGTTTTAATCCGTTCTGGATCAATACAAATTTCATGCTTTGAAACAATAAAACCTAAGAGTTTACCCTCACTAAGAGCAACAAATTATTTCTTAGGGTTAGGAGAAATTATGTATTTTGTGCATCTTTCGAAGATCTGTTTTAAATCATGCAAATGATTGTTTCTCTTTTTTTAATATACGGTAATATCATCTAGATATGCCACAATAGTTTTTTGGATCAACCCTTTGAAATCAATATCCATTGCTCTATGGAATGTAGCTTCTGCATTCATTAATCCAAACGGAATTTTTTGATATGTGTATTTTCCCCACTTTGTTCTAAATGTACTCTTTAATCGGTCCTCCAGATGAACTAAGATCTGATTGTATCCTGAAAATCTGTCTAATAAAGACATTAGTTCAGAACCAGCGATTGATTGTAAAACTTGTTCCATTGATGGGAGAGGAACATTATCTTTTTGACATGCCTTATTCAAATTTCTTAAATCAATAAATGTGGATATCACCGTTCTTTTTCCTAACTGGTACAAGATTAGAAACCTATTTTGAATGTCTGACTGGAAAGATAATTTTGGCTTTTAAAAGCTTATTCAATTTTCTTTTAATTTTGGTTTCCAAATCCGAATGTGCCCTTCTAAGCTTTTGTTGAATCTGTTTGACTTCTGGTACCATTGGGATAATGTGTTGGATGATGGAAGCATCATATGTTTTGAGGTATTGATAATTCCATGCAAATACATCTTTATATATTTTTAACAAATGAATAAATGCATTTCTTTCTTCAGATGAAAGGCCAAGTCCTCAGTTGATATTTTGAGGTTTTTCATTGGATCCTAGGTTAACTAATTCAAACCTTAAAATTGAACTTTGAATTTTGTAGTTGTTAACCATTTTAAATTTGTCCTTCAAATCATATAGATATTCAATTTTAACTACGGGTTTTGGCAAAGCATTTTTTTCATTGAAATTGTTCATTTGAGTATTTTATTCATCTTCATCAATTACTTGATCAAGATAAGATTCTTCAGATGTTAAAAAATCTAGGATATCTCAATCATTGTTGAATACTCGCCAATTTGTAATATTGTCGGGAATAGATGGGCGAAAAATCAACTCTATAGAAAATCGATCTTGACTAAAATCTTCTGGTGGAATTAAACTAGATGCGACATTGCCTAAAATATCAGTGGTGGCATTTTGAATTCTAGGTATTGGAGAAATTTTGCATGCTAAAAAATGTGAAGTAAGATTTTGAATCAGGGATTGATAATGTTTAAGGTGATTTGATACGCAATGAATGTTATTTCTAACTTGTTTTATTACGATTTCTGAAACACCAAGATTTATTGCCTTATATAATCCCTGTACTATCGCTTCATATTCCACAATATTGTTAGTATATTCAAATTCCAACCTACATGCTAGCATGGTATTCTCATCGGTTGGGTTGATTAATATACATCCTGCTCCTTCACCTTCATTAGATTTAGAACCATCAAAATAAAGTGTCTGAAATAAAGATTCATATTTATCTACAACAATATATACAATATTAATACATTTAGAAAAATCGGTTTGAGAATAATTTTCAATTTGAGAACAAACAGAATTTTCTAAAAAATGTGATTCTTGTGCTATAAAACTTCCAAAAAAGGATTCCGAAGAGTAATTTCCAAGAATGTTATTTGTGAAAACAAGAGGTTCGCTTTCTTTATCCAAATCGACAACTGAGTGTTTCGAATGTTTTTCTCTATCTACTCGAATCTGATTTGGTTTACCATTATAAGAAAGCCAAATATGTGACCAATCTATTGTGAAATACCCATGTAACTTCTCATACCAATCTCCACATAAAATAAGACAGTAAAATTCATGAATATCAGCCATTAAGATATTGATTATCTGACAAACCTTTGGATTTGAGGATAGCCTTATTAAGACTGAGTTTAACTCTCCTAAAACTTTAACCTTGGATCTGTCTAATTGCACAATTTGCACAATAGAATTTTCAGGGGTTATTTTCAATTTGAGACATACTGAATATGGAATTATGTTTGAAGAAGCTCCGAGTCTATTAGACAATTGTGGACGTTCTTGTTAAAAATCTCAAAGGTTAATAAGAAACGATTATGAGAATTGGATCAATCTCCAATTAGAATTTCATCTGAGGCATCAATTTTAACAGGGGTATCTCCTGGAGGCTTTCATTTTCCTAATGCAGCTTTTGTTGTTGGCAAAGGAGAGATGATAACAGCATTTAATTCTTTAAGCAAAAAAAATTTATGTTTCTCAAGTTTACTTACCTCGTACATGGAGATATTGGCTTTCACTTTCTTCATATCTTCGACGATGTTATTTTATGTGTCCTTATCCGAAACGATAAGAGTTTTGGGTGTAGAAGGCGAATTAGAAGGGGATGTGGAAGACTTAGGTGATTTGGGAGAAGAGAACGGAAACTTAGGAGAAGACTTATTCAAGGCAGTTTTATCCTTGTTAATAGGAGTAGTTGATTTCTGCTTTGAATTTAATGATGGTGAATCATTAGCTTTTTTTATCCTAGTTTCAGCCGGTAACGCTTCTTTCTCATCTTCATTTTCATATGGGGTGAGAATAAAATCCCATAAGTTGATGCTTCGACTAATTCTTCTTCTCCTTCTAATTATTCTGCAGACAAAGATTACTCTTCGTCTTCTTCTTGATCTGATTCTGCATTGGATATAACATTTGGTGGTTGAGAGGATGAAGGCTATGTTTTCCTAAAATATCTAAAGTCTTTCCAGGCAAATCTGAAACTTGTTTTTTAATTTCGACCATTTCGTTTGACATTGTTTTAAGAATTTTTTGTAGTCCTTATAAATCAAAAGGGTCTTTTGATGGCTTCTTTTTAATTTCTTCTTTGATAGTTACTTTCTTAGATTTTATTTCTTCTAGAATGGTCTTCTTTTCTAAGGCTAAAATCCTTTTTTCGACAGATATAACTTCTTTCATGTTATCTTTCAGAGTGTTTTTATTAGCTCTATCTACGAATATGGAAATGTTTGAGGGTAATGCAGAAAAATACCATTCTATCTGAACATCTACACCAGGTTCAAAAGTGTGTAGAATCTTGTTAAGAAATTTATTGAATCTAGAATTATAATATTTGATCCTTTAATTTGAATTTTCTTTCAAGATGGAAAGATCATTGATCAATGTCACATTTGTGCGATCATCTCCAAAATTTGTCAAAAATTGCTATTGAAACATATTCCAATCAATAATATAACCTAATGGTAAAGAAAGTACAAGAATCTCGTTGATCCTAAAAATGTATATGGAAACAGTCTACATACGCAATATTCTTCTGAAACCTCTTTAAGATTAATGGCTAACATAAAATTATGCAAGTGTTCTTCTACCTCAGTTCCATCATCTGGATTAAACTTTGGTAACCATCTCTCTGGATACTTAGGAAAAGGATGAAGTGGTGCAGGCATGTTGACAGCACCTGGATTTGTCCATAGTCTATTAGGCATTATGGGAATGTGACTAGAAGAGGTTGTTGTAGGAGAAGAGGCTGACTATGTGGAGGAAGTAGCCCATGTGCTAATATTACTTGTACTAGCATCTATTGTTTGAGAATGGGTGATTTGAATGAATGAAGGGGTTGTTTGAGGAGAAGTGGAAGAAGTGGAATGAACTAAATGTGTTTATGGAGGTGTTGAAGATAAAATCTCGCTAGTAAAGGATTGAGCTTCAAATTTAAGATTCTTTCTTCTAGGAGGGGGCAAAGGGAACTCAAAAGGAGTAATCCCAAGCTTCTCACTTTGAGATTGTGTAAAAATCCGAGAAGGTATAAAAGAAGAAGATATGCTTCCTTTAGATAACTCCAACCCAACACCTTATGATAAGAAAATTCAATAAGTCCATTGATAATAATATTCTTTGCTTTTGCATCATTTATCAAATTATTCTTACCTTGTTCATCCGTGGTTGATGCAAATCCATTTGGACAGTGTCCCATACTTTGTAACCTTGCGCCAAGAGATAGACCTCCATTCTTCCTTTCCAAAGTGCATATTTATTTTCATTGAATAGAGGTACACCATTCTTGGTATGCTCCATGACCTCCTTCCAGTTGCTAAACTTTTATCGAAGGAACGAAGCTCTGATACCAATTTTTGGAAATACTGAGGGGGGGTGAATCAATATTCCTTTCAATTAGTATTATTATTAATCTTTCATAGCATTATTTAATCTTCAATTATTATCAGTGTTTGTACAATGATAACTATAAACAAAAGGAACACAACTACACACAGTTTTTAAGGTGGAAACCCTCTCCAGGACAAAAACCACCTGAATTATTTTCTAATAATTCTTTAATATTAAATTCCAATTGAAAATAAAGCTCCAACTTCCTAGAATCTAGAAAAGCATTCTTCTCCAGCTCCCACTGGATGGACGCTCCAACGCCTATGATTCTCCAGTAGTCAACTGAACGGATGCCCCAACACCTAATGAGCTGCAACTCACCCTACCACCACCCTACCACCCTGAATTCATAGGATTGAACCTGTTGGTGACTTCATGCACCAGATTAGCACCACCCTAGCACCTTATAGAAGAATAAAAGAAGAATGGACTCCCGTTACAGGGAAAATGGTCCACTTTACAATTATATAGAATGATGGAGAAGAAGAAGAGACACTAGACCATAACCCCAACTATGACACAACCACTTAATGATGATCCTAGACCTCCCGACACTACCTATTCAACTCTTGGCAGATAGACACTTGTACAATTTTTACAATGATGCATTTACAATGACTTAGTACAATGATACCTTTATAATGATTATATGCAGTGTTGCCCACTTGAATACTTCGTGTGGTGAACTTATTGTTGTTGTTTTTCACCTTGATTGCTGCTCTTGTCATGCTACCCTCTTTTGCACCTTGCTTTGCTTTGCTGCCCTAGAAAGTCAGGTCCTTTTCAGCCATTGACAACACATGATCTAGCTTTTTCTTGCCTTCTAGGAGCTCTATATTGAATCTGGTGTATCTCTGTTATTTCATATCCCCAATATGTGATTTTTGTCCTTGTAGTAGTCCTCTAATTCTTGTTTCCAATGCCACAGGTCTGACCCAATTTTGATTCTTTAAGGGAGATTTATGCCAAATCTCTCACAATGCCCTAATTATGGACTGGCTCAGTAGATCAAACTTGTATGGTGTGCCACGTATCATTGTTTATTCATTCACTCTGAAATTGATGAAGAAAAAATTGCAGTCTGTTTAATATCCGCCACTTTTTACAGAATTCCAATCCAATACTCAGAGAGAGAGTTATGAATATTTTCCCAAGGTCACTTCTTTTAGATGAAGTTTAGGAGCCTGCAATAACACTGACTTCCACAAATCATATCTCCAGAAATATTTTGCACCTTGATTTGAAATTTTTACAGGAGCTTCCTAAGGATTTCGGCTTTGCCACATAAAAATTTCAGCTTCTGAACCTTCGTAAAAAAAAAAATTTATAGCGCAAATTCCATGATGACCTGTTTCAAGTAGCGAAATCCTTGCATGAGAGGATATGAGGATCACAATTTATATAAATTATTAGTTTGAGAGGGTCTTCAACAACTAAACGTGGGAGGGATTTTAGGAGCTTTTAAATAATTAATTATTGACTTTTCAATGACCCATGCCACAACCCCATGGAGTTTTAGCCCACTAACTGGGGTTACAAGCTTAGAACATGAATATCTCTCAAACCATGAAGAATTACATGGCGTGCCATATATCAACAGAAGCATCTCGACAAGTAGAAACCATAAAAAATATTCTTGACCTAGAATATATTAATTTGGTATGTCAAAATTACCATGCAAGATCGGGGTAGCCCCTAGTGCTGCTCGGGTTGACATCAATGACAACTATTGATCAACAGTAATTGGCCCTATATTGATTATTGTTGGATTTTTAGTAACTAAAATTGGTTCTGTGTTGATCAAAATTGATTATGTGCCTTCATGGCTGGAACCATTTGCAACATGGATTTCCTCATTCATTAAAACATTTTTGAATTCCTCTCAAACCTTGTCGATCTTACTCGTCTTTAACTATGTTTTCTAGTTGAATAGATATGGTATTTGTTTCTGTATTTTGAGCACTTGGAACTTGGGAAGAAGATGTTGATGCTTCTAAATTCTCTCAGTTCTTACTGGAATATCTTACCAAAAATTCTAGTAGATGAGCTATTCTTTTCTGATGATATTGGTTAAAACTAATCAATTCATCAGGATTCAATCTATCAGCGGCTAATATTTCTACCATAGAAAATTATGGAACCATTTCAAATAAATTGTAAATTTTATCAAGCTCGTTTGAAAACATCCTGAGTTTTACTTGAGTGGTAACATCTGTAGCAAGTCCATTAGGGTCAAATTATCGGTTTGGCATCACTAGAAAATAGAAATCCTTTAATTGCTCAATTTCAAGCAAAGAATGCTTGAAATTTTCTAAGGTATATGTGCCACAATGAATAGGGAAGCATGGCCAGATGGTTTTCTTTGCATCTCTAAGAAGCTTAGTTAGGCCCTGTCCAACTGTCTGATGGGAAATTTCTTTGGCTAACAACTTATTTGGAACAAATAGCGGAAAAACATGAGGAGGGGCTAGGCTACTGAAAACTCGAACATAGGTAAAGTTTTCTTCTCTGAACCATTTCCCTAATGGATTTAGGTCTTTATTGGCTTCAACAGTAAGTCTCGGGGTTTTATTACCGAAGACTTCTTAAGGGATGGGAAGCATCACATCTTGACCAATCTTCTAGAAACTGGAATGGTACTTATATTCCCATAAAATGTTAAAGTAAACATGAATAGGGCTGGCGTACTGAATAGTCCATTTCCATCCCAAGGATGGAAATTCAAAGGAAAAGCATATGGTATCCATAATGTAGGCACTCATGAAAAAGAGAGGAATTGTCCTTCCCAGTACATTACACTTTTTCCTATAATTACAAATTTGAGTTCCAAAATTATTTGAAAAAATGGTTGCCCAGTCCATAATATAGTCATTAAAGGCGGCCTCAATCAAAGGTACCAAATCTTCAGAAAAAATTTGAGTATTTGCATAACCATAAAGATGAAAAAACATAGCAGCAATGTGGGAGAAAGGGCTAATAAGAGAAGCTAGCAAATGCATACCCTTGTCCTCTTGCTTGTGTTTATTCGGGTCTTTTCTCCATTCTTTGATAAGTTCCACAGGGTTTGAATTTTTGTGCATGAATCTCTGGACGAATTGTGTATCGTACTTCCTTTGGGGCTGTGGTAACTAGTACATTCTCCTTAGGTCTTTTGGCTTGAATGAACCAGTTACAGTCTTTTTTGAATTGATAAGCAGTATGTATGTTATGTCTACATGGTCCATGACCCATCTCACCATATCTGTGTATGGGAGAATTTTCGGACGAGCTACAATCTTATGAAGAAATGAATTAGCTACATCGCTCCATGCATCTTTATCTTTTGGCAGAGACTCATCAGCAGCAGCTCTTAGGTTCTCAGTTATTTTTGGACTTTCATCTTCGAATAACTTATAGAGTGCTTCCCAACTAGACGAACCTGCATCTTGGGTGCATGTAGTATATGTAAACTGAGGAGCCATTTCTTAACTTTCTTGAGGCGGAAAGACTGATTCTTGCTGAATTGTAGACTTTATTTGTGCTTTGATTAACCTAGTCATATCTTTATGCTGCTCTTTATTAGGATTTACCTGTCAAGAAACAAACCCAAATAAGTAGAAAATCACTCGAAAGATACAAGAGTCATATCAATTTAATGTAGGCCTTATGGAAAATCCCTTTGCATTAACTTTAAATCATTACAAGTCGTTTGAAACGTCGAAATTAGAAACACATAAGTTGGTCATTTAATTTTTTAAACGTCTGTTCATGTGATGCTCACAGTTGGCCTTATTTCGGAGTTTTACTTATCGGCATTTTGATATCAGGCATTGTGACATGCTTTGTGATGATGCAATATGAAAAATAGTGAAACAGCGTGATGCTGACATGATGAGAAATCGAGATATGTCACTTGCTAGAATGCGATATCGGTGCTTTGTTAATTGACAGAAATCAAGTGTTTAGGCGTATCGGCATTTCGGCTTTTCGGAGCTTCAGCTATTCGGTATATCGGGATTTCGCATTTCCGCATATCGGAACTTTGGCATTTCTCATTTCGATGATTCTCTTTTAGCACATTTTCATCTATTCTTGACATTCACGTTTGTTTTTTAATATGATTGTCCCTTTTGGTGTTTTGCTTTGTTATGCAATGTTTTCATATGACTTTATTTATTGTAGAAAAGTGTTTTTTGTATCCTTTAATTTTCTTGTTTTATTTGGAAAGATAAGAGAAAATAAACTTAACCTATTTAAACAAAAAGACTTTATCCTAAAAATTTTAAAGGGTCCCCATTATGCCTTCTAATACTTCTAAGGAAAATGGGGGGTTTTCTAGTACCACAACAATTGGCGGCACACTGGTCGAATCAGTTAAACTTTGTTATATAAAGTGTTAATTTTTTAAGAAAAATTTCATAAAGTTATAAATGATTTGAAATCCAAATTGATATAGATAAAATTTTGAAATAAGGTAACCTATTTTATTCAAAAAGGTTATTCCAGGTTTGTTATAGATGAAAATTTATTTTGAATGAATCAGGATTTGATAAGTTTAAAAGATAAAGTAATAATCATTTGACGCTTAGCGTATTGGATAAAATTATTAGTCATTAGTAGAGCCTCTACTGCCAGCAAGCGTTTATAGCCTCAACAAGGTTGTTATTTAACCAAAATGAACCAGTATCCTATTCATATTAAAATAAAATAAAAAATTCATAGGTAATGTGTTTTATCTTTTATTTCATTTTTATTTACTTTAAAGTCACTATCTTGGTTTGATGGCCAGAAAAAGATAATGCCATTCACAAGTTGTAATAAATTTGAACAAGCTAACTCATAATGAGATCTCTTGTCTCATGGCCTTTTGACTATGACCCATTATCTTGGTTTGGTTTCCAATAATGATAATGTCAAGATTATTAGTTTCCTATCATCATGGTAACCAGGCTCGTGATGAGACCTCTTAACTTTAAAGTTTTATATATTTTTGAATTACACTCTGAAAAAAAATAAAATTAATAAATGGGGAGGTTACATCTACTCATTATGAGTTTTTGATGACCATTGAATTAAAATATGCTAGAACTTCATAATAATTGTTGCTTTTATAAAGATAACTTTTCAAATCTCACTCGCAACAATTTTGATTCTCAAACTAATTACAAATCCAAACGATCTCTTCATTTTAAGTGGTTATGCTAATTCAAATTTTTCTAAAATGATTTGAATATTCAGATTTCAATTTATAATTTTCCTTTCTTCATTATTTCTTTTAAACACTAACATTTTCATGATTGAGAAAACTCGCAATGTGTTATCCAAAGGTGTAATACTTTACAACAGAATTTATTTGAATGAAAATATTTACATACTATACAAGAGAACTTTTGTTCTTTTTAAGAAAAATACTTTTTGAGTATAAGTCCATTGACAGGAAGAGTTTCCTTCTTTGCTTGTAAATCTTACAATATAAAAGTCGATGGACCTATCTTCATAAAATTTGAAAGGGACGAAGTGAGAGTTTTTGAAATTTTGCATGTTTTCCTTTATCCTCATGCACTTTGCCCCATTTCAAAACTAAGTCTCCGATTTCAAAATGTTTGTCTTTGACTGAATTAATATCAAACAAAGTTTTGACCAATTCTTGATGATGAGCATGAACAAACTTAGCTTTATTTCTTTCTTCTTCCAGCTTAATTATTTGAGACATTCGTAATTGTAAAGCAGAAGAAGGTTCTTCATTAATAAATTTAACTAGGGTTGCTGAATAGATAGCTATATTTAAAGGTAGAATAGATTATTTTCCATATACCAAAAGAAAAGGTGATGTTCCTATTAAAGTTTTCTTAGTTATCCTATCTACCCATGAAGCAAATGTTAAAGCTTTGTGCCAACTTTTTTTTTATTTTGGTCAATTGTTTGTTTCATAATCCTTATAAGATTTTTATTAGGTTACTCCACCAAACCATTTCCTTGGGGATAATAACTTGTGGAATACTTCAATTTAAATACTCTCGTTAAAGCAAATTCAGTCATTGCATTTCTAGAAAAATAAGAAGCATTATAAAAAATAATAGCATTAGGAATACTAAACCTGGTAATGATAAATTGATCAATGAATTCAACGATGCTCTCAGAATTGGCTAACTTCAATGACATTGCCTCTACCTATTTCGTGAAATAATTTGTTGCAGTTAAAATATATTTATGTTGCTTGGAGGAGTGAGGAACGATCTCACCTATTATATCAATTCCCCATTGCTCGAAAGGTTGTTCGATATTGATGAGTTTCAATGGCATAGATGGTTTCCTTTGTCTTCCTGAAAGAAAATTTTTCATTTTCTGACATACATATGTGCATCTTTAAATAAGGTCGGCCAGTAATATCCAGCATGCAGAATCTTATGAGCAGTAGTATCTCCACTGTAATGTCCACCTGCTGGGCCATCATGAAGTTCCTGTAGAACGCTTTCTGCTTCAGATTTCTCCAAACATCACAATAGGGAAGACTCATAATTTTTCCTAAATAATACATCATTAATAAGCTGATATTGATTGGCCTTCAATACTAAGGCTCTCTTTTTCTTAAAATCAAGCTCAAGTGGAGCAATGAGTATTGACAGGAAATACCTCTGTAACTTGTTTAATGTTACCTGTTACTTCGTCAATTGATGCATCATTCATTCTTGTGACTAACCTGCAAAAACCTTGGCCTTTTACAATCTTAGCGGGTTTGATCTCTAGATCATATTATTGCAATGTTGTGACCCAATTAGCCCTTTTTCCCTCTAACTCCTTTTGAATCAGCAATTGTCTAACTGTTGAGAAAGGAACAATAACTTTAACATGAGTTTTCAGAAGAAAATGTCTAAAATATATAACAAATTTGTAAACTGTGAAGGCTTGCTTTTCTGCTCCTGTATAATTTAATTCAGCTCCTTAAAAATTTGAGCTAAAAAAAGAAAATGGAGCTTCAATTTTTGTTCATTTCATTGGGTTAAAAATGTTGTGTAAGATAGATCAGAAGCAAAAGTGTTTAAAATAAATGAATTGTAAAAATTGCGAGTCGATAGAGAAGGAGCATTAATTATGGTTTGTTTAATGGTTTTAAATGCTTATTTTTCATCATCTACCCATTTGAACAATGAATTCTTCTTGATCATTTTCTGTAGAGGTAGAATGATGTGTGAAAATCAGGAATGTATTTTTTGACAAAATTAAATTGACCCAAAAAAGGTTGCATCGATTTTTTAGTATGTGGTAATGAGATTTTTGAAATTGTTTTAATTATTTCTAGATCAATACAAATTCCATGCTTTGAAACAATAAAACCCATTATTTTATCCTCACTAAGAGCAAAAAATGATTTCTTAGGGTTAAGAGAAATTTCATATTTTTTGCATCTTTCAAAGATCTGTTTTAAGTCATGCAGATGATTATTTCTCCTTTTTGAATATATGGTAATATCATCTAGATATACCACAACAGTTTTGTTGATCAACCCTTTGAAAGAAATATCCATTTATCTCTAGAATGTATCTTCTGCATCCATTAATCCAAACGAAATTTTTTGATATGTGTATGTTCTCCACTTTGTTCTAAATGTCCTCCGGATGAACTAAGATCTTATTACATCCTGAAAATCCATCTAAGAAATACATTAGTTCAGAACCAAGTATTTATTGTAAAACTTGTTCTTTTTGTGGGAGAAGAAAATTATATTTTTGACATGCCTTATTCAAATTTCTAAAATCAATACAAATGCGCATATCACCGTTCTTTTTCCTAACTGGTACAAGATTAGAAACCCATTTTGAATGTCTGACTAGAAAGATAATTTTGGCTTTTAAAAGCTTATTCAATTTGCTTTTAATTTGGGTTTCCAAATTCATATGTATCTTTCTAACCCTTTTGAATTGGTTTGACTTCTAGTACCATTGGGATAATGTGTTGGATGATGGAAGCATCATATGTTTTGAGATCTTGATAATTCCATGCAGATACATCTTTATATCTTTTTAACAAATTAATAAATGCATTTCTTTCTTCAGATGAAAGGCCAAGTCCTAAGTTGATATTGTAATATCCAAAAATATGGAAAATAAGCAGTAATGGGAATATCTTATAATATTCCAAAATGGACTGCTCAGCAATGCATTCACTAAAAAACACATTTCCAAAAATGTATGCCATAAAAATGTAAACCATCACTTGGATCCATTATATATGTCCCTCTACCATCTAAATCCAAGAGGAGATCAAAAACAAAAGAAGCTAGGTGAGGTAAACAAACCTCCCACACCTAGTGTAGCTGGAAATCACTAAAACCCCAATACACTACTATACAGAAATATTACATGAAAGAGACTGCGCAGTCTTATGACGGTTTCAACTCAGAAATTAGGAGAACAAGTAGATCTACTCATATATTAATAAATAATGCTTAAGATTTGATATCTAGTCTCCTTATACAAAATACAAGAGAACCCGGCAAGGGTTTCTTGTTATACACTCAAAATAGAATGGTGATATTCAGGAATAAACAGAATAATCACTGCAAAATGAGATACAAGAGTGTAGAAGGCTGAAGAATAATAGATCTGATATATATCTCCTCAAATGTCTCCTCCCATGAAAGGATTAACCCTTCAATCACAAGGAAACACTGCAAAGAAACCCCAAGACCTCCTGCTGAAGCTGCCTCCAAAAATAACGCATTCCCTAGCTAGAAAAGTGCTGGGAATGATGGGAAATGTATGGCCTGATGCCACAGATCTGAAATGTGCTCAAGTTCTCTCCAAACAGATCTTCCAGGAGGAGGAAACCTTCCTCCTATGAGAAACTAGCTCAGAAAGTGGGATTCCAATACCCTCCACTGCTGCACCCTGCAACACAGCACAATAACCTACAGAAACTGCGCTTATGAAGTAAGCTGAAGCTTGGCCTGAAAACCTGATGAGGAAATTAATACAATATTCTTCCAAGAGGCTCCTCAAGGAAATAGGTGGGATTCCCGCTCGAGAACACCCGATGCTAAACAGCACAGCTACCCTACTAAATAATAAGAGGAAGCAATAGTCTAAGCAGAGCAATCTCAAAATAATCTAAAACATAACCTCAAAAAAAATTTCATCCTCTTCCTTAAATAGAATGTGAGCTTACTTTCCCTTGGCCCCACTCAATTATGTCATTTCCCTCATGAGATCCATCTTCCTCCAAAATTTCATTATTCCTTCATTAATCTCCACTCCTCCCCAACTGTGTTGTTGACTTGGTCAAAGTTGACTGAATCAACATGATATCATCCCTATTCATACTTGGAGGTGTTTTATTAAGATGAAAAAGGGTCTCCTTTCACACTTGGAGTATTTTTATTGATTCTTAGGAGACTCATGGGCCTTCCCACCCATTTATTCACCTACCTAGTGATAAACTCAACTATAATATTCCATTTAGTTTAAGGCTAAATTTTTGGAATATTACAGTCCTCCCCTCCAAAATGTTGCTTGTCCTCAAGAAACTGTATAGGGAGAGAAAAATTTCTCCCCTCCTCCTCTTGTGGCCTCCTCATCAATAGTCCCCACCACTGCTCAAAACAATCTACAATAAATCTGCCCTCCAATGTTTCCTCCCAAGCATGCAAAACCAAATGGTTCACATCATAAAAAAGTGGAAGGTGTGAGTGGAAACCTTCTTGCTGTCCAACGGCCTCCTCAAGGTAGGAGTGATGACCAACATGGGGAATCTCATTCCCAATGAGTAACTCCATCACCCATCCTATCATCCAAATGAAATGAGCCATTCTAGGTAGCTCATCAAAGCAATCATCAGCCCCCGATTTGTGCAATGTAGTGGGGCTGCATGGAGAGATTAGTTTTCCCCTTTTAATTTGTTTCTCTCTCCATTTATGATAAGTATGGGGTTGTTTATGTCCTTGGGTTGAAACAACATGGCCTCCACAAATGGCCCAAGCTACCCCACAAGACAAATCAACCATGAAGTGCCTCCTCCAAGAACGCAAATTCTCCCAAGGGCTCCTCCTATATGAAGGAAAGAGGTGTGATGTGGCAATCATGGTTTGCCCATTGCTCCTCCTGAAACATACAACATGAATAGTAGGGAGAATCATACTCCCAATGGGCAACGCCATCTCATATCCCACTCTCCAAACAAAGCTTCCCATGAACATAGAAATATCAGCAATACATGGAAGCAAAAACCAATGAAAACAAGTTGTCACAGGACAACCGGAAAGTGGATCATAGTTCCACACATGGAACCAGCGCAGTCTATCCCTTGCCTGCATCAAAACAAGTAATAACAAGTGCTCTCCCAACCACATTTTTTCTACCACAATCATTCTATAAGATAGAAACATGAAAGGACAATGTGGTGTCAATCAGTGCACACCAAGAATCATGTGGCTTCTCCCACAAACCACCAATAAGATAGCCAATCTCAATGCTGCAATTAGCCTCAATTGCATCATAATATAGAGTATAATAATGGATAATCATCCTTAATACAACATTTTTCTCATATAAAGTAAAGAAAGGCAAATCATAATGCAAATGTATACCTTCTCTACCGTGTACTTCGATCCTTGAGTTGAAATGGCTCAACTGAAAATGCTCCTTAACTCCCAATGAGTAGGAAAGTGGTTGTGACATCCTATCTATCACCATCTAGGCTATGCATCTTTCCATATGCTGAAATATATCATGTTGGATTCCCTCCCAAGTGAACTCCTATGCCAAATAAATATATGCATCAAAATTCATGAAAAAGGAGGTCCTCATGTGCTGCAAGTAGCAACTTCTCCTTGAGACTAGAAGCTCTAGTCAAGAGGACTTTGCCATAAGAATAGATGACCACATCATCCACCATATATCTATAATCTCCATCCGAGTCATAAAGAATCCTGCAAGCACCAAGATCCTTGGAGTACTCTACCAAAATTTGATACCTCCAATATGGATCAATCCTCCTAAGAGATAGCGCCGGTGATTTGGAATGTGAAGCTCTCCTCATGTTGTTGTCTACTCCGTTGACATCCCTCATGCCAAAGTCATCCTCCAAAGTCTTCACCCCTCCGGAATCTGAGAGTGGTGAACCAAATGACAGGGTGTCTCCCATCAATTCTAGATCTGGTGGCCTCCCAGGTGGAATGCCTCCATGTAATGAGACATCAGTGTCAAGAGTAGACTGAATATATCGATGGACAGACTTATCCCTGCTCTCCCTGCACAATCCATTCTTCCTCTTCTGTGCATCAACCTTCTAAAATGGATAGGTGTGTGTGCTCCTCATCAAATGAGGTTGTGCATTCTCCCTATCTTCTCCTTCCCTCTGCAATGCTTCACAATCATGCTGCTCATTGATTGTGCTTTGACCTCCATGTATGAGATCCTAGGGAAATTCTTGCAAGGATACAAGAACTCCTCCTGTTGGAGCATGTGCTCCTCCTTCCTCTGCATGAGGTACTAGATGTGCTCTATATGTGACAGCGATGTTGCCCTCATCTTCATCAATGTGTATGGGCAACCCTCTAATAATTGAATCCTCTTGTGAAAAAGAGATCTCCATGCCCTCTTGTTTAGGAAGATGAGATAGAGGTCTTGCCTCTAACGAGGTATGATGCAAGATGTCAACTTCTCCCATGGTTTTCTGAAGTGGAGTTAAGTTTAAATTTTCGTCCATCACATGCAAGGTTTTTGTTTTCTTAGGTTTTCCTTGCTCCAATACATGTGTCTTAGGAAGCTTCCCATCAAACCTTCCCACCAATGTTTTAATGAATCTTGCATAAGAGGAAGTATTTTCATTTTTCAAAGAACAAGATTCAAAAATCCACCATGCATAGGCCTTACCTCCGAATTGCAGTGCTGCAATTATGATGGCTTCATCTTCAGAAATGTGGTGTTGCTGCAAATAGGAGTCTAGCTCCTTCACCAAAGCTCTAGCTGAACATGTAGGTGAACCATCAAAAGTAGATAGAAGAAATATATCCATATTATGTTGCTTGCTTCTCTTCACCTGGATCTTTAAAAACTCTTGGAAAGTGGTATGATCTCTAAACCTCTCAGTTTGAGATTCATACTCTTGCAACATATCACTAAGAGTTTTCCTCTTAGGCATTCTCCCTCCTTTCATCCATCTCATGATAGATCTGGGCATTTGACTGCGCTGTGCATCATGGTGTGTAGCTGCATGCTTACACTTACCATGTGAAAATCTAGATCTAGCTCTAGATCCAAACTCTTCTGAAGATTCCATCTCCCTTCTCATCTTCTTCAGATCTTCTTTGATGCTCTGTATAGGAAGAAGCTTTGAGAGCCTCTCCTCTTTCCTTCTTCCTCCACATGATGGAGTCTTATTTCTATCCATCTCTCCTTCTTCTTATATTATAATGGCCTGAGATCCACAGGCTAAGCCAATATTGTAGCTCTGATACCACTGTAATATCCCAAAATAGGGAAAATAAGCAGTAATGGGAATATCGTATAATATTCCAAAAATGGACTGCTCAGCAATGCATTCAATAAAAAACGCATTTCAAAAAATGTATGCCATAAAAATGTAAACCATCACTTGGATCCATTATATATGTCCCTCTACCATCTAAATCCAAGAGGAGATCAGAAACAAAAGAAACTAGGTGAGGTAAACAGACCTCCCACACCTAGTGTAGCTGGAAATCACTAAAACCCCAATACACTGCTACACAGAAATATTACATGAAAGAGATTGTGCAGTCTTATGAGGGTTTCAAATCATAAATTAGGAGAAAAAGAAGATATACTCATATATTAATCAATAATGCTTAAGAGCTGAGATCTAGTCTCCTTGTACAAAATACAAGAGAACCCGATAAGGGTTTCTTGTTATACACTCAAAATAGAATGGTGATCTTCAAGAATAAACTGAATAATCATTGCAACATGAGATACAAGAGTGTATAAGGCTGAAGAATAATATATCTGATATATATATCCTCAAATGTATCCTCCCATGAAAGGATGAACGCTTCAATCACAAGGAAACACTGCAAAGAAACCCCATGACCTCCTGCTGAAGCTGCCTCCAAAAATAATGCATTCCCTAGCTGGAACAGCACTGGGAATGATGGGAAATGTATGGCCTGATGCCACAGATCTGAAATTTTCTCAATTTCTCACCAAACAGATCTCCCAAGAGGAGGAAACCTTCCTCCTATGAGAAACTACCTCAGAAAGTGGGATTCCAATCCCCTCCACTGCTGCACCCTGCAACACGGCACAATAACCTGCAAAAACTGCGCTAATGAAGTAAGCCAAATCTTGGCCTAAAAACCTGATGTGGAAATGAATACAATACTCGTCCAAGAGGCTCCTCAAGGAAAGAGGTGGGATTCCCACTCGGGAACACCCGGTGCTAAACAACACAGCTACCCTGCTAAACAGCAAGAGGAAGCAATAGTCTAAGTAGACCAATCTCAAAATAATCTAAAACATAACCTCAAAAATGTTGTCATCCTCTTCCTTAAATAGAATGTGAGCTTGCTTGCCCTTGGCCCCACTCAATTAGGTCATTTCCCTCATGAGATCCATCTCCCTCCTAAATTGCGTTATTCCTTCATTAATCTCCACTCCTCCCCCACTGCGTTGTTGACTTGGTCAAAGTTGACTAAATCAACATGATATAATCCATGTTCATACTTGGAGGTGTTTTATTAAGCTGTAAAAAGGGTCTCCTTTCACACTTAGAGTGTTTCTATTGATGCCTAGGAGACTCATAGGCCTTCCCACCCATTTATTCACCTACCTAGTGATAAACTCAACTATAATATTCCATTTAGTTTAAGGCTAAATTTTTGGAATATTATAGATATTTTGAGGTTTTTCATCATATCCTAGGTTAACTAATTCAAACCTTAAAGTTTAACTTTGAAGTTTTTAGTTGTTGACCTTTTTAAATTTGTCCTTCAAATCATATAGATCTTCAAGTTTAACTACATGTTTTGGAAAATCATTTTTTCATTGAAATTGTTCATTTGAGTATTGTCTACCACACATGTGAAAAGAACAACTACCCAATGAGATGTACAGACTAATCAGATGAGGAGAAAGAAGAATGTGTTGTGTGATTATGATGCCAAATGAGGGTGGAGGTATATCTTATTTATATGAATCAATGAGGGTCAAAAGTAATTATTTTGGGCTTCATGAGCCTACACGATGATGTGGTCAACCTTGATAATTTACACATGTGTGGAATTCACTTCAAAAACACATTTCTCCTTGTCCAAATTTAGCAATTTTTTGGTTGATTTTGGTCCTCTCGAAAAGGGGAATTCAATGCAATAATTATCTCCATCAAATGAGCTATCCAGAGTGGAATTTGGCCCTGGTTTACAATTTTAGCAGTTATTCATAGTTATCTGATTCATTCTTAACACAAGCTCTTGCTCATTATTTTGTTGTTATTTTCTTGTATAATGTTTTGCAATACATCAATTGAGGGTTGATTTCATTCTCATTCTTTTCGAATTTTACACTTGATCTCACACTTATTTATTTGCATTTGAAAACCAAGAGAAAACACACACATGGTGTTAGTTGGGCCCACATACCGGATGGGGCTCCTATACCAAACAGTGTGAGGTCTAATTGGGGTTTCACACGGGAGACCCCCTACTGTTGGTGGTACATTTTTGTGTGTCAATATGAGGATAGTTCTCAAAATTTAATTTGGCATCATAAAAATAATTTTGGAAAAGGTGGTTAGGGATTACCAGGTATATACAATGAATGCCTTCATGCCCCCCTCACTATTCCCAGCCTCTATAGGTGTTTGTGCCTCTTTCAGTAGTTGACATTATTTGATTAATTGAAGGAAATGATATTTACAGAGCATGTCTAAATCGTTAAGCGTAACAATAAAATATCCATGTCAAAAATAAATGCACAATTGGCTAAATTAATTACATGTTAAATCAAGGGAACAAAATGGAGACATGACATAGCTATATGGATCAATTGTTTAAGGAATTATCCTTGATGCACTATATCAACTATGCTATTTTATAAAAGTTGAAAATCATTTGGTTTCACAATTTCATTTTGAGCGATGGTGTGTTTTGTGAATAATCTCATATACATTACAATTATGAGATAGAGATGGGATTATAAGGCATTACCCACACCAAAAGATTTTCCAATCCAAGGAATTGGATTAGCTTTGAGGTGCAAGTCCCTGGGTTAATGTGATAACATTTTCGCTCATTCTAGTAATAACATCACTAATACTCTAGGTGTCATGCCATGTGGGTTGCCTTTGGCTTGTTATGTTTCTTATGTGTCGCTATGATGTTTCTCTGTACAATGCATCATTATATTAGGATTTGATTCCCCACTATATTCATTTTTTAAATTTTGTGTGTGTTAATATCATCATTAGATGTTATGACTTATAATCTCACATGCATAAAAATTGTGCAACATAAATGGCCTATAAGGCATTACCCACACTAAATGCTTTAACAATATAGAAGCTTCATTTAAGGTGAAAGTCTTCATTTAATGTTATAATATTGCCTTAAATTTGGTACTAATATCATCGATGGTTTCAATGTGATTCCTTCTAGGCCATCTTTGGCTTGTGCACTATAGCATTTCATATACATATCATTTATGATTCGTGGATATTTTATAATCCATTACCCACACAAAAATATTTCCTAATCCAAATGTTGGCTCTGGGACGCATGTCCTTGGGTTAATGTGAGAGTCTTCTCCTTCTCTTTGGTACTAAAATTCCCATTGGTTTGAGTGTCTTGTGTTATTGGAATGACATCAAAACTTTATTTTGAGTGCAATCCTCTATGTTTATGTAATATCATCATCCATTTCTTCAATATAATGTAGCTCATTATTTCAATGTTATGCATTGGGGTTGTTATTTATGTGACGTAAAAAACTATCTTGCTATAATGGAATATCTCACATACTTAGTAATCACGAGGCAAAAATGATTAATAGTGCATTTTCAACACCAAAATATTTACTAATTTATGAATTGATTTTGGGTTGCAAATCCATATATTGATGTGATAACACCCTCCCTCGTTCTAGTAATAACATTGCCAATAATTTGTCTTTGAGTTGTGATTTTTATCTATGTGATATTACGAGTTTTCTCATTACAATAATATATTATTATGTAAAGATTGCATTTTACATTACAATATCCCACTTCTTCTCTACTATACACACCAATATCAGTAAACAAAACAATGAATGCAATCTTTCAAGATATTTGTGCTGTTACAACTACTCTTTTATGTTTTAGAAACGATTCTCTTTTATTATGGCACATGTAGATACTCAAACATTGAATAACATGTCAAAGGGAGGGCTGCATAAAAGAGGCTTTGTTCTTGTTAGTAAATTTTAAAATATTCCTTATTTTGTCAAAATTTGAAAAACATTCAACACTCTGTTTTAAAAAATTTCTTATATAATAAAATACTAAATTTAAATTCAAATTTCAATACATTATGATAATAAATAAATAAATAAACCATTTTATCTATTAGCTAGACTCCTACTATGTATATGTGTGGTCTAATTAATATGTGAAATGACCCATTTCAAAGCACCTTTTTCGGTTAATTTTGCCCAAAATCTAGTAGAGATTTTCAAGAATCATAAGTTTAAGTTCTTTAATCTGCAAAGTTCAAGTGTCTCAGGGGATTTTTAGGATGTTCAATCTATTTATGCATTTTCTTGGAAAATGAATTCAACTACTATTAAGAATGATTTACATGTAAATACAAAATTGAAGCTATTGGATTCAACTTCCAAGGTTTCTTGGACTTCTAATAATTGTTCAACATGACCCTAACATATTTAGTGTCGAACATTCTCCCACCCCTTAATTCGAAGGGGTGTATGTAAGTCCAAGAAGAGAGCTAAAATGAAAAAATGCATGGCAACCAATGGATGAATGTGCTCTCTGAAATGGTGCCTTTAAAGGAAGACCATAAACCAAAATGTGGGAGAACTCAAGGTATCAACCAGTGGTGGTTTAAGGTTTAAGGAACTAAGATTCGAGTTTCAGAAACTCGATCTTGTCTTCTGCATATTACAAATAGGTTTGAATGAAAGAGAGGGTGTCGTTGCTTATTCTAGCAGTGTTATGAAAAGTAGACAAATTAGAGTGCTTAAAAACTCTAACAAATCATCGATTCTTTCCAATTTCTCCAATTCATTATCATAAAACACTTGCAATCTTCTTTGAAAGTGTGTCAGCTTCAACCGAAAACGCACATGTTTACAATGAAATTAAACAAGTAAAATATGAATAGTTGTTGGTACAATATTCAAAATGCTAAGAAGAGAGGAAGGAAACCCTTTAAGGTAAGAATAACACATGTACCAAGTTAAAAAAATCTAAATTTTTCACTGCTTTAACTCTCATCAACTGATTCACCCATTTGAATATGTGACTTAAACTCGAACGCCAAATATAAAATATGCCACCTAATAAAAATAGTTATTAATTTACTTCACAAAAGCTGCTTCAAAACCCTAGTAACACTCCATTCTCAATATTTTTACACACTTATTCCAATGCACTTTCACCTTTAAAATTAGCTACTTTTAAAGTTCAAATAGTGGAAAAAATAAAAAGTTGCTCATTCTTTTCTTCATATACCTTCAAAGCCTCTTGTAAACTTTTCCAACTATATTGTGAACCTATAAAATAAGCCAACTATGAAATAGAAAGTCTGAAAAAAGGTGAATATTTCCTTTTTGCACAAAATGTGGCCATGCTCTATGGGAATAGAACTATGTTATAATTGGACAACCTTCATACCTCAAAAATTCAAAAAAAAAAAAATTGACCTCCTTTTCTAGCACTAGATGGATGCCAAGGAAAACACAACATCATTGAATCATTTAGTTGTTGAAGTTTGAAAATCTGCATGATACAAACTTCGATCTCTCAGGTTGGATTATTATCCTATTCTTATTTGTTTTTCACTGCATTGGAGCAGTTTCCTAGTGTTGGGAAATAATCCTCCTAGGCCTCTTCGTCACCAAGAAAGGATTTATGGCCATGTTGAAGATCACTTACAAGTCGTAGAAGAAATAAATCCATAAGGTCAAGGGAAAGGCCAAGAAAAATCCCAAACCTGAGGTCCTCTAATTCATTAAGAAGGTTCTGGAAGAAAATCACAATTCAAAGTAACATCTAATCACTATGAACTACTCATGGATACACTAGGGAAAAAAAACCTTGATGGCACAATTAGTGAAGAAACTTCAGTCATAGCATCAAAGTTATGGTTTTGTTAGTCATCAGTATTTTTTCTATTTTGTAGATGACTAAATACTTGTCCTAGATTTCTAAAAACAAGATTCATGAATATTGTGAGTTTTAGAAATCTCACTGCTTTCATTATCCTTAAAACAAATTTTTCACTATTCTACCACTTTGCCATTCCCTGGTTAGCCTACCACTCCTAAAAGATCCCTCATGGACTCATGCCACTCATATTTGTCTTATTTTCACACCCATAACCTCAGTACATTGTTTTGCCTATGCTTAACCCCTCCACTTGCCAACTAGGATCATCAACCAACTTACTCCCTCTAATGTTCCCAGATGTCTCAAGCATTGATGGTCTCAAAACTATCTCTTTAGGTTCCTTAGATAAATCAAGTACATTGGATTTTGGATATTCAATACATTTATATGTCAAAAAACTTTGTTTTTCATACTTGAAGACCCTAAGACAAGTCTTTCAGTCAAAGAGCCTCCCACTAGGTCACTAGGGTTTCTTAGGTTGTAGGCTTATCTTTGGTGTTCTAAATCACTGTTTTTCATGTACTAAGAGGTAAATAAAATATGAAAGAATGGCAGCACCTATTTACCCAAATCAGATCAAGAAAGGTCTCCAAGAAAGGTCACCTTCTCAAGTTCAAGTTCTGCAAAGTGAAATTGTTCATTTTGACATTTCTGCAGGAGTGTCAAGGTAACTATCATCAGGAAAATTGGTAAGGTAAGAGGCCAGCTCCTCCTTAAAGGACATCCACAGCAAAGAAGGAGGAAGCAGCCTATGTTCAAAGAGAAATCAGGGTTTCTAGGACTGATTGGACCAGCAGTTTTCCAAGCAAGGAGTCAAGGCAATAAATCACAAGGACAGAGGCACACCATCACAACGAAGCATGAATTGAAGATTTTTAGAAGTTATAAATGAAGAAGGGAAAAATGTGAGGTGAACTGAACAGGAATTAATGAAATTGAAAGGGCTATAGAGAACTTAGAAGACAACACTAATGATTTTTCTCTAACATCCCTAAAACCTAAGGTTTTGGAAAGATAGGCAAAGAGGGTGAAATGAGGAAAATGACCCTCCATCATGCTAGCAGAAGAAGATTTCAAGGGACTGTTAAGTGTGTCATTCTAAGGTTTCTCAAGGTAAGTGTTCCACTGCCTCAAAGGAAAAGAATGCAAAGAGTATCAGTATGAGGAAGGTCAAGCCTTCATGTTCAGTCATTGTCCCTCAAATGATCAGAGGAATCAAAGCATAGGCTTAAGCTTCAAGAGGAAAGACAAACTGATCATAAGGTGGATACTGTTATGTAATTGAATGTTTCAAACTCTAGGAAACAGAAAACTAAATCATTATGCCATGGCACCTGCAAAAAATCAGAAGTGGCCAAGAGGAGATAATGACAAACATGATTGTAAAGACTATGGTGACAGTACAGGATGGATTTATCATGCCTAGAAAATCAGTGAGAGAAATGAAAACAAGTTCCCCAGTCACCCATCAAGCAGGAGGTAATTTAATCTCCTAGGTAAGAACAGAGGGGTTTTAAAGAGGCTGCCATCATGCAAAGTGCATAAAAAGTTATGAAAGTGATTGGAAGACATGAACATGGCTCAAACACAGTGAATCATATAACTCCAACAGACATTTGCAAAACAAGTTTTAAAGGCATCAATAGGCCAAAGAGAGCCAAAATCCATCATATCAGCTACCAGAAGAGCAGCAAAGAGAAATGGTTGAGAGGAAAAGACACCATTTTTGTGTTTTAAGTCACCCCCTGCAAAAGGTAAAATAATATCAGTGAAATGACAAAGAGATTAAAAAACATTACAAAGTGGGTTTTGTAAAAGATAAATTTGTTTGCCTAAAGACTATAAAAGGGTCAATTCACTTATCACTTAGCTTATTGTGCATTTGAAAGGAGTAAATAACCTCAAGGAGAAATTTTCTGAGTTTTGGTAGATTTCTGGGCTGAGTCACCCAGCGCTACGCTGAGGAGCTGGCACCGCGCTCACAGGACCAGGCGCTACGCTCGAGATCTGGCGCTGCGCTCACAGGTTCCGGCGCTGCGCGAATAGGGGTTTCCGCAGTGTATTTTTGCACTACGCTACGCATATATCTGAACGTGTTGCGCGTACAGATGAGTGTTGCGCCTAGGCAGACCTGACACACCCAAAAACCCGTCGTTGTGCTCAAAGGCCGACCTGACAGGCCCAGCGCTGTGCGTAGGAGCCCGGCAGGCTTACACGCGGGCAGCGCTACACCTAGGAGCACCCGAATCACCCAAAATTATGCTCGATGTTGCGCTTAGGGAAAAAATGCCTCTTTTGCTTGCAAATTTCCCTCAAAAGGCCAAAGGGACCCCTCCAGGTTATTTCCAAGAACCTGCAAAAGAGTCCAAAAATTGGTAAGTGGACATTTTTCCTCCTCCTCAAGTGGATTTTGTGTTTTAATGGTTAAAGGGGAATAATAAAAACCTAGTGCCTACAAACCCTAGGTCTTCATGGAAAACACCTTTTTTTGACCTCCCAGCTAACAATTATCAGTCAAAGAGTGTGAGATAGGGTAGTTACAAATAATTTCAACTTAAGCCCTCATCAAGCTCAAAGAAATTCAGTCATAAACCCACCTCCATCCCACTCATTTACAAGAGCTACCCTCACCATCATTTCATTTTCACTCCTCCTGCCTAAGTTTCACAAGCAGGCCCAAGTTTGTCCAAAAAACAGCCCTAATCACCATGTCAGGAGAAGAAGGCAGTGTCAGCAGTGAAGGAGGCTAAGGGCCTATGAGGCCAAAACACAAGGGAGGGAAGGTCAATAGATTTGAACCCCAAAACACAATGGAGATTACTTCCTCTCCCATGATTCTCACATGCTTTCAGAATGTGGGGTGTTTTTAGTTTTGTGATAATTCAAACAAGTGCATAGTCACCTTGAGCTCACTAGGTTGTTTGTCCTCATCTTACACAATAAACAAGTAAGCCTTGCAGGGGTACATTTTGAACTGTCAGCATATGCCATCTCTAATGCTACTGGACTTCCTAATGTTGGTGAGAAGGCAAATTTGGACATGAGCTATTATGAGCCATTTATCAAACCTAGGTACAAAGAGGGTTGCAAAACCATTTTTCATTTCTCACACTTGTTGGACAGGTATGCACCCTTGATGAGGGTTATCATGAATTACTTTACCTGTGAGGGAAGTTACTCTAGGCTCTACTCCTACCATGTCAGATTACTCATGAATTTCACTAGGGTCAAGATGCTTCATTTTCCCTATTAATTGTATAGGAGTATAGAAAAGATGTCTTTTGTTGTCCGAAAGAGAAGTTATACCCAGCAAATGCATAGTTTGTTCCACCACTACTTGATCAAGATGGTGGTATCACATCAGTTGGATCAAAAAGGAATACCTTTGGATGTGTTCATAGCTCATGAGATATTCACAAGCCCACAGCCTCATCATCAGCCTAGTTTACCCTCATAATCTCATCCTCCTCCTTCCACTCCTCCATCACCTCCTACAGATCATGCCTCATCATCTACACAAGTAGCCTCTCCTCGAGAAAACCTCCCTTCCTCACCTTCTCCCGATGCATCAGAACAAGAAGGAAGTGACAGTGAGCAAGACAGTTAGAATGAGGGTGAAGGTGGCAATGAATTAATCCAAAGTGAGGCAGAGGCAGATGATGAAGAAGAGGCACATAATGAAGAAGAAACAAAAAATGAAGAGAAAGAGGCAGATAATAAAGAAAGCAATGTGTTAGAGTCGGTCTTTACATCCCTCCGTCAGAGATCATTTCTCTTATTGCATTTCATTGTTTAGGTGTCTCAATCCGCTCATTCATCTGCATTCCGTTAGGGGCATGCCATTGCCTGACGGAAGGGTTTTGTTCTCTCATGTTCCCTCATGCTTGTACCTGGTGGGTTAGTAAAAATTTCCCAAAATTCATCAAAGTTCATTTCACATCAGTTACAGTCATAAATGGTTATTTTGGTCAAAAATAGTCATTTTAGTTTCTAGGTCTAGGGTTTGGTCTTTCGAAATGTTGAATAATGCCCGCAGGCCATGAGGAGGTTTTCAAACAAGTTTTCAGTTCAAAATTTTTTATCATCGAATATGCTCGAGGACGTTTCTTCTTCAAAACTCTGTTTTGAAGAAGAAATTGTCAAAATTTGTTTTTGTAATAAAGTGTATCTTTCCACCATGTTGTACTTCACCATGCAAAATCTGGTTTTCCTTTGCCAAGTTTCGATGCCACCATCCCTGTAAAATCAACCAATTTCATCATTCAAGCTCCAGAAAGTCAGTGAGGAAACAAAAGACAAAGTTGTATTTAATGAAAAAATGCCAAAGTCAAAAACATCACAAAATGGGTTTTGAAGAAGCAAAATTAAAACCATGTCTATAAGATATTTCTCAAAGCCCATTCATTCATTTGCATCAAGAAGTTATTGAGAAAATCCAAGAGAGAGTCGAAGTTTGAAGTCTGGAGAAACGAAATTGTGTTTTAGGAAGGCCGACCGTGTGATTGAGTTCAGCGCGGCGCATTGGGATAGGCCGCGGCGCACCCACACGACGCGGCGCATAGAGCCGAAAAACTCAGTGTATTTTCCTAAGGGCGCGGCACACCCACTGAGCGCGGCGCACAAGGTCGATAGGCTTGAAAATTGTCATAGTTGCTCCAAATTCAAACTATTTCAAACTTGTTTGCTCCAAGTAAGTGTGTGATGCTTACTCCTGCTATTAGATCTTATTTGATGATGTTTGGAGGGAAGATTTGAAAGTTTAAAGTTTGAAAATATAAACCCTATATTTACAATAAAATCTGCTCCTTTGGGTTTTGGAAATTGGTGTTTTGAAACTGTAATTTGGATGCCAAACGTCCTTCCCACTTATGATCCTTTCCCTTTTATAATTATAACATTATAGTTAATCCCTTATGCCCTAACCTCCCCAACTACTCATATCCCTTGTTCCCATTTACTAAACCCTACTACTCCTATCTCTTTCTCTTTCCCATATTATGTGCAAAGAGTTTCCAAATCCTTAATCCCCATACAGTCAAGTGATTATTTTCACATCATAAATTTCATTTGACAGTCCTCTTTCCCACTGTTTATACTTACCACAGTACCTCATTATCCCTTGAGTACACATTTGGCATTGAAACAAGTACACCAATTTCTCATTTTCAAACCAACCAAACATACAGTTGACAAACACATTTCAGCATCATGTCAGAAACAAATTCATCATATGAGCAGGGATATGAGCAGGATAGTGATTCAAAAGCAGAGCTAAATGTACCGAGGAGGTCTCATAAGAGTGGCAGACACATCAGGGAGGAGCCCACTTCTTTGGCTCAATTGCAGGCCTGCCCGCTTGCAATGACATGCTTTCAACAACATTCATGTTTTCGGTATTGTGAGATGATATCTCAGATTCAACACCATCCAGAGTTCGTTCGCTTATTTGTTCTACATTTGCGTGATGGTCATGTAAATCTTGCTGGAGTGAACTTCACCTTGACACCAGAGACTATTTCTGAGGCGACCGGGATACCGAACATTGGTGAGGAGTGGAATAAGAGACAACAGCTGGATAGAGCATATTATGAACCTTACATCAGGCCGGGATATTTGAGGCAGTTGAGCAGAGTGTTCCCGTTCCGGTTTCTGAAGGAGTCCTATGCGCCATTAATGAAGCTCATCATTAGATATTTCAGCTGTGAGGGTAGATTCTCGCGCCTTTATGCATATCATATCAGACTTTTGATGCATTTCACAAGAGTGCGAATGATGAATATTCCATACTTCATGTATCGAAACATAGAGCGGATGACTATCCTAGTGCAGAAGAAGACTCCAGAGCAGCAGCATAACAGCATCTATCATTATGCGCTCATCAAAATCATTGTGGTACATCAGCTTCGTTTGCAGGGCATCACATGGGATGAGTTCATTTCCCGTGACTTCTTTTCAGCCCCCCAGCCTCCTCCCGAGATTGTTCATGATGAGGCAGAGCCTTCATCAGTTTGAGGTTCCTGAGACTGAGCCTATCAGTGCTCCAGTGTATGTGACATATCAGAGAGGCCACAGAGCCTTATTTGCAGCAGCACGACGACTACTATCTCCACCAGGGGTGGAAGGGGTCTCGTTATCTTCATCAGCAGCGCAAGTACTATCTCCACATGGCATGGAAGGGGTCTCGCCTTCGACATCAGCACAGGTACAGGACAGAGGCAAGAAGCCTATGCACGATGAGGGCCCTTCAGGAGGCCAAGACACTAAGTTTACACTCATCGATGTTGATTTGAGCTCTCCTAGCTCAAGGATGAGAGAGACCATCCAGGAACAAAAAGCTGAGATTGACACCTTGACCGTGAAGTTACAGAGAGCTCAGTTGGTTATAAATTACTTGGAGTAGCGGAATAAACAACTGGAGGATCAGCAGACACTCATAGAGTTGCACAAATCCGTGAAGACCGTGAATTGGCCCGAAAGAGACCAGGTGACATGACACCATTTGAGCGAGAGACTTGCCTTACGCACGTCAACATTCATCTGGAGAAGCTGTTGGCAAAGGCCAATAGGGACAAAGACATGCTCAGACACATGAAGAATCACTATTAGGCCCGCACACACGTTTGCAGAGCAAAAATGAAGATCCTGAAGGCGAGGTTGAGAAAAGCACTGAAACGTCGAAAGAGGCGGGATCCACTCCGAATATTGGCCGAAGCTTCCTTGGATGAGCATGAGACATGATGGGGGACCTTCACTCCAAATTTCAGCAAATTTGGAGAATATTTTGTCATTTTTGAAAATTTTGGTTACAAAACAGGTTTTTCCGCCCGATGCATCGCGCCACCCGACGCACGCTTATGATTGGGACATCTTCTGGAGGAAAACTTTGCATTTTTGGGTTTTTCATGATATATTATGTATGTTCAGGAATGGCCGAAGCATTTCATCAAATTCTGGGCTGCCTAAAGGGCCAAAAACACCTTGAAAATGGCCTTTCTACCACTTTTTGCACCAGCAGGAACCAGTCTTGGGAGATTGTAGTTTTGGAGGGGAAAATGACATCCAAATTGGAAAATTCCACTTGGATTGGATAGCAGACATCCAGGGCTTTCCAAAGAGCTATCATGAGCTTAATTTGGACTTCGGTAAGTGCCTCAAAATCACCTCCAAAGTGGAGCGACGCATTGAGTTTTTTAGGGCGGCGCATAGAGAAATTTTGCCTCATTTTCACTCTTCAGCTCAGAAATTCGCCCAGTTTTGACTAGTTTTACTTTTTCATGTGATGATTGACCTACCATGATGTAATTTGATGACTATGATGTAAATTTGGCATTTTTTTACTTGTTCTAGAGGATTCATTCACTAAAAAGTGAAAATTGAGTGAATGGATCAGTTTCCTAGCATATAGAGGCAAGTTGTTTGGCTGCCTAGATTTTAGCTCCATGTTTAGAATTGGTTGAAACAGCTCCTAGAAGGATGAGCTCGACCCCTAGAAGCATGGGAAGGGGTTAGGATGGTCTATATATTGTATTTTATGAGACATTTTCATGGTTGGATACTTGGGAAAAGTTTAGCACCTCATTGTATATTCTTTTCAGATTTTTGGCGAAGGAAAGACCAGAGTTTTGCAGCACTTGTTGGGAGTCTTGTGGCTTCTGAGTTTTGATGATGTTCTTCTCATGTTATTTTAAGTTTCATTAATGTTATATGTATGCCATTTCCCTTCTCTTTGCTTCTGAATTAAACAAATGAGTAATTGAGGTAGAATTCATTGATTTGTTGGTGTTCTGCCTAAAGCTTTTGTTTAGTTTTTTTATGTTCTTCATCAGTTTGAAGAGGATCCTTGCACTCTCTTGCCCTCTTCAGCTCCTCAGCAGTCTTTTCAATTCATTCATTTGATCTAAGACATCAAATTCATTTCCTACCCTGCCCCAACTTGAACTCTGCAAGAATTTGGCCTCATCCCCAAGCCCAAAAATTGTTTTTCCCTTTTTCCAACAAAAACCCCTAAAAATCAAAATCAAACCCTCCTATTTGTTTATCTAGCCTAATATCAGTTGTTGTTTTAGTCATCTCAAGCCCCTTTGAATATTTTTATTGAGATTGACCCGGAGAGAGCCCTCTCCTGTCCTCGTAGGGCTAGCTATGAGGCTGAGCGTGGTTTGGTGTTGTCCTTCTTCTGCCTTATTTCAGCCTGAGGTAGATTTGGGAACTAACACAATGGACAAGATAGCAAGGAAGAAAACAGTCATGATAACAGTCAGCTCCACAGTGACAATGAGGATGATGACAGTGCAAAAGATAAAGAGTAAATCAGTCTTAATGATGAACAAAATGAAAGTGAAGAAAGTGCAGAGGGTGATAATGAAAATGATGATCACAGCAGTGAAAAGGCAAGCAATTGCAATGAAGGACAAAATGAAGAGTTTAATGACAGCCGCAAGGATCACATCCATGAGGAAGACACCAACAAGACCACAGTCACACCTCTTTCATTAACATATCAAAGAGGGCCAAGGCTTGTGTTTTTTGCCTCTAAAATGCAAGGGACCATGCCATCCACCTCAGCTCAACCACTAGACAAAGGTAAACAAAATGTAAAGGAAGAAGAAGAAGATCATGAGGTGGAGAGGGAGTTTGAAATCATTCAGGTGGACAGCGATGAGGAGAATGAAGCAAAGATCTCAAACTTTCTCATCCTAAACAAAAATTCCCAAATTTAAGACCTCCAAGAACATTTGGATAGGGCCAAGAGTGTGAATGATGCCCTTGAGATGGAGAACAGGCAGCTAGGAGCACAAATTGCAATTTATGAGGCTAGAGCCATCAGGGCCTGGAAAGAAGCCCAAAGGGCACAAGTAAAGCTATAGGAGTTCATGGGAACCTATGAGGAGAGTGAGGATGAGGAAGGATAGTCTAGGAGGAGACCTAGAGCCATGGGGCTAAAGAAGGCATTGGCAAAACAAAGGGAACAAGAATTAGCCTTAGCAGAACAACTCCCTCTAGATGAGTTGTTGGCCATGGAGATATCACATGATCGAGAGCCTTGGTTGGAAAGAGCCAACATACACTTGGAGGCCAAGTTGGAAAGGGAAAATAAGGACCTTGATCTAAAAAGAAAGATGACCAAACATTATGCCCGGAGGAATCGAGTTGCCAAGGAAAAACTCAAAAAGGCCCAAACCAACATCCAAGTACTCAAAGGGGAAAAAGGCCAAGCTAACCTTGGAATCTTGGCACGAGCTTCTCTATAGGTCTCCCAAACCCCATGAGGGATACATCCACAAATTTTGAAGAATTTTTGACAATTTTTGGTTTTTTGTGAATTCAGTGGCCTATAACGCAGCACCCCTGGAGCTACGCTTTTTCCTCTGACATTCTCAGAGGGATAACTTTGAATTTTTGGAATCCTCATGTCTAGTGCAGTATTCTCACCAAATTTCAGAGCATTTGGAGCATTTTTTACCCCTCAAAAGGTCAAAAAACACCTCATTTTTCACCTTTCTACCTCATTTTCAGGCTTGGCACTGTGCTTATAGAAGTGTTGGGAATTTGGCTTTTAGGATAGGTTACAGGAGCTCAATCAGAAAACCAAGGGTATATTTAGAAATTAGACTCATCCAGCTTTCCAACAAGCCATCATGGAGCAAATTCCGACATTGGGAAGGTCACTAAAACTTGGCTGCAAGTGGACCTATTTTCTGCCTGGGAAGGTGTTGTGCATTCAGACCAAATTGGACAGTTTTGGCCAAAAGTCAACAAAAGACACTCATTTATTGAAAAATGATACTTTAATGTTTTTTTTAGGCCAATCAATCCAAAATTAGGTTCTAGGAGTTATTTTGGCATTTATTTCATGGGATATTTATGCCTTGGGCCTTGCATGGTCTCTTGGGCATAAATGGCATTTATGGATGATTTTGACATTTTCAAACCCTATTTAGGGTTTTTGCCCTCCTTTGCTAGATAAAGAGAGCATGAGGGCTTCATTGTAAAACATTTTCATTTGATGACTCTTTGGATCAATACATAGTTTTTTTTGGAGATTGGAGAATAAATTGGTGTTGTGGAGTTTGTGAATGGCTTGTCTTGATTGATGATGGCGAAGGCTGCTTGTAGGATCCCTGAGCTTGGTTAATGGTGATGTGCTTCTATTCAGTTATTGTTTTCTCATGTATCATTTTGTTTCATCCTTCTAAATTGCAGTAGGACAAAGGTTTTAGACTAAGAAATGTTTTCAACACCTTAGCTCTGTTTGTTCTTCACTGCCTCTATGTTTTCCTCTGCTGGGCCTTTTTAGAGAATTCTTATTTTCTCTCTAGACCCCCTAAGCTTGTTTATTTCATGAATGGTTTAATACAGTAGGTATCAAAGATGATTTATGGTTATCCCTGCTTGTTTGATCTCTCTAAACATTGTTCTTGAGGTCTCTCTCCAAAGTACCATTGATTAGGTTTTCCAAAGAGGCTATGTTTCGATCATACCCTTTGTCCATGCTTGAATAATTGTTTTGGAGATCTTCATAGCTATGATCAATGATGTTTAGGCATTCCATCTTCTTTTATTAAATTTATATGTGTATCTTGAATGTTTTCTAACCTTGAAGATGAAATCACTAGAAGTTAAATGAGTTTCTCGCCTTCTATATTTCATTGGATTGTATGTCTGAAATGCTTATTTGCTTAAGTTGAATCAAAGAGTTATTGGTGTGCCCTGTCTATTGATTTCTTATTCATGCTAAATAGTGTTGAGGTCTTTCCTTGTTTTTAAGTACATGATAAAGGATTCTTAATTTCCCTTTGTCCTACTTTGTTCACAAACTTGATGTTCACTCCATTTCACAAAAACCTTGAGAAACCATCTGACCAAAGCTAGATTTTCCCTGTGATCCACCCTGATTTACTATTGAAAATTTGTATGACTTTCATTGACTCCATAGCCCAATGACTTGAATATTTCCTCACTCTATCAATTCTACTTGATCATCTTACCCAACCAAAACAAACAAAGAAACCCTACACTTAACAACTAGCCTAAAATCAAAACCCTAGAAGCAAACAAGTTCACATCCTTTCCACAAATAGAGAGATCCCTCTCTGAGTCCAAGAAGGCTAGGTCCTAGGACTCCAAAGACTGGTCTGATGTTACCCTGTGCATTTGATCTCACCAATCTAACAAATCACGAGAACCTAACAAGTTCTGCATTATAATCAATGCAACCATCTACACAAGCCAAACTCCAATATCGACATCAACACTTTTCAAGCCATCAAAACGTGATTTCTTTTGAAACTTCAAAGCTATGGTTCTGCGTCATAATCAATGCAACCTCATCTACACAAGCCAAACTCCAATAGCGACATCAAAAAATTTCAAGTTGTCAAAAACGTGATTTCTTTTGAAATTTCAAATTGCGGGCCCACGTAGGAAATATCAACTCCAAAGGCATCTTACTCACAACACACGTGTTGGAGATTATCTTGTCAACTTGGAATAAATGACAAGAGGACTGAAGTACATAAAATTATTGTAAAATCCAATCTCTAAATTGGCACTGTTTAAATAGAAGAAGAATGGAATTGATGAAAAGCTCAAAAAACACTAGAAAGGTTGTATACATTTGAGAAACAACTGCTAAAATCTTGAATTATTTCTCTATTAGTTTTCTCTCAGGTAGTCAAAAATTGTTAAAGATCCAGTTGAGTGTCTCAATATTCATTTTATGAAACATTGACTAGCCTCAATTCAATTTACACAATAAATGATAGGGGTGATAAACAACACCCTCCAAGAACATACTTCGCCCCTCAATCCGTGTGAAGAAATCCCAACACTCGAGTTTTGAGACCTTCATTGGAGCCACAGCCTAGTTTTCATTAACATGACCATCTGGCTTATGGTATTTCTTAGTTGACAGTGTTCGGTAACCTCGTAATCTCTTCAAAAATGTGATGCTTAGCATGAGTACATTTAATAACACATGCAGACCTTTTTTGAAGACCCGCAATTAACTTTTTAGAAACAAATGTTTGTTGTTTCCATTCGGGTTATATAGGTAGTCTTGGCGAGCCTCGTGAAGGCGATATCGTTCTTTCATGCTTAGCTGCAACATGTTGAGTCTCAATGTTGCGGGCTCCAATTTTTCTTGCATGCTTCACAATCCTCTTCCTGCACACACTAACCTCGTGTACTGCAAAAATTCAGGGCTCTCGCAGAAAAATGGTTACCATGTTGTTGACATAGTTGCAAACCCATTATGCAAAAAAAATCATGGTAATCAACATGTAAAACTAATACTGATTCGGGATGGTTTTTAGACCAAAATATGAGAAAGAAGGAGCACCCAAGTAGGCCTAGTGGCTCAAGCTATTCAATAGGGAAGGCCACAAAACTAGTGGCTAGAGCTATTCAATGGGGCAGATATGCAACTGCTCTAATACCATTGTTGGAAAATGAATTCAATTTTTATTACGAATGATGTACATATAGATACAATATTAAAATCCTTGGATTCAACTTATAAGGTTTCTTGTAATTCTAATAAGTGTTCACCATAACCCTAACAAATTAGGTGTCCAACTCATGGATGCGGGTGTTCACTCTGCATAGTTGTGCAGCTCCTCCGCATGGCAGTCGACAAGGCCACATGGCCTTGCATGGCGCACGTGGTTAGTTTATTAATGCCCGCAGGTAGAAGTCCAACGCCATCACTATTTCCTTGCAGAGCCATAACTCTGGCCTCCTTATCTGTCCTCGCAACTACCATTTGCAATTCTTCATGGACTTAGGAAATTTCCTCATTTTTCGCCTCTCCTTGTCGGTTTTTTGTCCAAGTGAAATTTTTTCTCCAACCCTCCATCCGCCATTACTTTGAGACCTTTGGCCTTCACCCCTCCTTCAGCCATCGCTCTGAGCACTCGGCCCCGCAATCCTCCACTCACCCTGCTCTTCAATTGGATGCCTCTTTCCTCCTCTCCCTCTGCAAGCCTTTCCACTTCCCCTCCACGCTTGTGCCTTCTGACGACTCCATGCCACGTAGACAAAGGATGTGATGCCGCAGGGGTCGAGGACGTGGCCAGCCCTCTCCCCCACCTCATCCTCTCCGCAATGATGATTCTGCCTCCCTTGGTGCCAATAGCTCTGCCTCCTTGCACAATGAAGGTTCTGGACCAGTGGAATTCACGGTAAATATGAATTCTATAGAGGCCCCAGAGCTGCATCAGGTCTCAGCCCTCTTCTCGTTGCACCTCCCTGATGTCCCTTCCACCTCGGGCTCCCAGAAGAATTTGTGGAAATCTACTTTGACACCAGCCCACTCTCAGTTCCATAGAAAAATGGAAGCTCTCCCCACCAAAACTGTTGAGCACTCCTCGAACAGCGTGTGTGGTGACAACTCAGCCAATGATGATAACACTGCAGCTCAGGGAACACTTTCTACCGCCATGCCTGAACCGATTGCCCAGATGTCAGAGAAGGATGGTGACTCCTCAGATGACTACGGATGCTTCATTGTGGAAGAGCCACTTCCAGAAGATTGAAGAATGACAAGTCGGGACAGGACTAGAGCCATGAGACCTCCCTTCTACGCTAGTAACAATTTCAATGTTGCTTTTTTGTTTTACTTTTATATCCACAGTATGTTTAAATTTTGGTTAACTAAGTTCTGTGTTGGTTTCCCCACTTGGGGCAGCACTGCTACTCATAACTGGCTTAATCTCAGGACTGGTTTCCCCAACAGGGGCAGTCCTAATTTTTCTATTTTGAACATACTTCCTGCCGGAATTGGCTAGTTTTGCAGTTTCGGCGGGAAAAGCTTGATATGTAATATTTTTGCACCATATAATAGATTATACATACTTAGAAAAAAAAAACAAAAAAACAAAAAAAAAAAAAACAAATTAGGTGTCCAACACATTCAACAATGCATTTAAAATAACAAGAAAACACAATCTTGCTCAAAATTGTACTGTCATATTTCAACCAAAAAAACAATTGTGTTCGTTAATTAGACTCCTATAAATATATGTAGTCTTACTAATAGATGAAATGGCCCTTTCCTGGGCACTTTTTTTGGTTAATTTTGCCCAAAATCCAGTATATATTTTTAAGAAGCATAAATTTATGTTGTTTAATATACAATGTTCAAATGCCTCAAGGGGTTTTTAGCATGATAAATCGGGTTTTTTAGGGTGCAAGATCCATTTATGCATTCAAAAGTACATTTTAAACAACAATAAATTGAAATCTTGCTCATTGCATTGTTGGATTCCGACTACTCCTATATAAATGCATATTCTAACTAATAATTGAAATGGCCCTTTTCAGTCACTCTTTTTTGGTTAATTTTGACCAAAATGTGGTAGAAAGTTTTAAGCAACATAAGTTTAAGTTGTTTAATCTACAAAGTTCAAGTGCCTCATGGTTTTTTAGGGTGTTGAATCAATTTATGCATGTGAAAGTTCATTTTAAACAACAAGAAATCACAATCTTGCTCGAAATTGTATTGTCGAATTTTGACTAAAAAAACCTTCATGTTTATTAGTTAGACTCCTCCTATATATAAACATAGTCTAACTAAAAGACGACATGCCCCTTTTTCAGACACTTTTTTTTGTATAATTTTGCCTCAAATTTGGTAGATATTTTTAAGAATCATAAGTTTAAGTTGTTTAATATGCAAAGCTCAGGTGCCTCGGTGATTTTTAGGGTGTTAAATCCATATATGCATTCAAAAGTGCATTTTAATTTACAAGAAATCTCAATCTTGCTCGAAATTGTATTTCCAGATTCCAGCCAAAAAATTCATCTTTTCTATTAGTTATACTCCTCGTGTATATATGTGTAGTATAACCAATAGAAGAAATGATCCTTTTTCAAGCACTTTTTTTGGTTAATTTTTGTAACACCCTGTTATCACTCTATAATTTCAAGGCTAAAAACAAAACTACCAAGGCAAAATCAAAACCGCTTCGGGCCTAAGATCTAGTCCTCCTAGACCTATAGAGGAATCTCTCTGTTAGATATAGCTTTGTTAGAATGGGCATTTTAGGCTAGTTAATAGATGCAGAATTTGGATTTTGAATTGGTTTGATGGGAAGAGCAAGGAAAAGCCATTGGGCAATGGAGTCAAAGAGGATCGAGTGATTAAATTGCAGAAATATCAAGCACGAGGAATAGTCACATTATGTAATGTTGTCCACCGAATTTCAAGTGACCATTTGAAGAGTAATACAAGACCAGCTGTTCAGGATTCATGTGGTGTCTAAAATGGTGAAGTCTTCTCATGTTTTTATGTGTTTTCCATTGTTTCTTTTTCTCCGTGTTTCTGCAATCTAATTGTAAAACAAAAACTATGATGAATAGGATTTATTATCTATATCACCCTATTCTGGTTGTGTTTACAATAGTCTATGTTTTCTACTGATGCCAAATTGATGAATTCTTAATTGCTCCTCGGTTTCTGCTGAACTTTACATCCTAGGACAGATTGAGGAATTCTTAACTGCTCTTTAGTCTCTACCTAGCCTTAC
This sequence comes from Pinus albicaulis, assembly GCA_034641835.2. Classification (NCBI taxonomy): domain Eukaryota; kingdom Viridiplantae; phylum Streptophyta; class Pinopsida; order Pinales; family Pinaceae; genus Pinus; species Pinus albicaulis. Next base: position 1,276,302,655 of record CM076583.1, on the reverse strand, counting down.
ATTTCTTCTTTTCATAATCCATTCAAAAGTCTGAAAGATCCATGGTAGTGTACTTATCTTGCCCTGTTTCACTCATGCTTGATATTTCTGCAATTTAATCACCCGAGCCTCTTTGACTCCATTTCCCAATGGCTTTCCCTTGCTCTTCCCACCAAACTAATTCAAAATCAAAACTCTGCATCTATTAACTAGCCTAAAATGCCCAGTCTAACAAAGCTATATCTAACAGAGAGATCCCTCTCTGGGTTTAGGAGGTCTAGATCCTAGGCCCGAAGCAGTTTTGATGTTGCCTCCAGGATTCGGTCTTCAACCTCAGAATTACGGAGTGATAACACACCCCACCCCACATTTACCCACTTTAACATACTTACCTGTGTAAACATGATTTGAGAGCTATTATGCATGACCCAACTTCCATGGCGCAATTATGGAAATGGGGTCTAACTTACCAACACATGCTATTCATTTTTACAAACACTTTGTGACTACATTACCTGTAAGTCATGGATGCATAGTTTGGTCATTGTTTACATTAGTTTCATCATATGTTCATCAAGAAGTTTTGTTTCCCTCTCATACTTGCCGCAACAAACACATATAGCTCATGCATCCATACAAAATAACCAAGAGCTTATCAAACCATGAATTAGATCTAGATCAAGAGCACATCATATAATAATAAGTACACCATGCATGTAACATATACTTAACCAACAATAAAGCCTTGAAAAACTAGCGATGTAGACAATAGTAAATCAGCGATCATGCTCATTTATCATCAATAAAGAATAATACATATTAACATATGCAAAGTACCAACCAAGTCAAGGACACTCATGTACCACCCGACCGTAGATTGGGTTGAACCAAATATTTCTTTCATATAATCACCCCCATGTCATATTCCAAGCATAAAAGTTGGATCTTGTGGAATAAACCAAGACAAAACCAACTAGGGCTTCTAGAGGCCAAATCACCTCAACCCTCAACCACAGTGATTCCACCTCTACGATCCAGATATCACTAACACCAACTAGATCAGTCTCTACCCAAGTTGTCCAAGGCTCCAGGAACTAGTAACTCAACCCGTAGTTGTCGCAAGGATCTAGATAGTTTTTCCAACTTGGCTCCAGGGACTAGTAACTCAACCCACCAAAGGCTCCAGAGAATTTGTCCCAACCTAGGCTCCAGGACTAGTTACTCAACCCAATTTGTTCCAGCACTTCCATAGCATTTGTTCCAACCCACAGCCATAAGGAGCATTAGTAGTAACAAAAAAACAACAAGTGGAAAAAACCAAAACACCATGGTTATCCATGAAATGGAAAGTCAAGGCTGAAACCATTATCAATCCATGAAAATCCCCATGCTAATGACAACAAATAACCAAAGAACCACATGCATGCATCATGCATCCATAAACCAACAAGGACATGATACATGCAACCTGTTGCCTGCAAATTAATCAAATTTTACATGTTGATCTTGATGTCTCCTTGTGCTTCCTTGATTTCCTTTGCTCTCTTTCTCCAATCCAAGTGAATAATAGACTGCTCCAACCATGCTCCAAGAATGCTCTAATTGTGCATGAGTATGAGAGAGAGAGTGAAACCAAGGAGAGAGCCAAAATTGAACTAACAAGAAGCCATGAACTGATCCTTAGAGACCTTTTTATCATCGAGGCCTCCTTTTTCTTCATTTTCCTTCATTTTCCCTATGATTTCCCTTACATGCAAATCCGTGACTCTTCGTCTCCCTTTTCTCCTATTTTCCTTTATTTTCATAGATAAATGTCATTTATTGTCTCTTTTCCTTTGCCAATGTCTTTATCAATTTCCATAGCCATTAATAAACTGAAAATGACACCCATAGGATGTTTTTCCCACCATTCGGCTTGGAATATGTCTCCCATGACCTTGGTCTTATATTTTTTACATGGAAAATCAACCACGGGTTGTTGCAAACCCCACCCCCTTGGGGGAACATCGTCCTAAGTGTTTAATGATTCTTATAACTAGAAAAACATATTTCTTATGGAGCTTTATAACACAAATCGCTGCAATATTTACAATAACCAACTGCTAAAAACATGGCAAACACACCACTTACTAGAGCTTTATAACACAACTCAATGTCGTATTTACAATAACAACATATATAAACTCATGCACATTTGCTTCAACCATAAAATAATCATATTGTCTATGGAGCTTTATAAACAAAACTCAATACAATATTTACAATAATATACACATTTCCACATTTTCTCAACTAGCAAATAAAAGGATATTGTGCATGCACAAGCCTTCTTCAAGATTTTATGGCAGTCTCTTTTGCCCTGCAATTCCCTACATCACACAACATTATCTCATGTTTGTATTCATGCCTTCACAAGATTAGAAATCAACCTCTTATCTCAAATATCAACTTTAAGATAACAACATGTCAAATACATGTTCATGAATAAAGCACATATCCACATAATGTTAGACAAAATTAAGGTTAAGGAAACCACTTGTATTCATGTAGGTACTCCTTCATTTGGAATTGTAGTTTCCAAACGTAGCCAAAGGTATTATCACCTAATTCCTTTATTTTCCCTTTTTACATTTTTACCTTGTTGCAATTGATTCTTATTATGTGTTATCAATTTCACCCAAGTGTTAGTTATATACACAAATCAATTGTTACCTTGTCATGTTAATACTAAGCATGTTGCCCTACAATTGTTCACACGTGTCAATCACATCTTCCAAAGATCAATACATCGTGTCTATTAATTTGAAATCATTCTTTACCAATACTAATAGCCATGTCATAGTCTAAAATCAAATAATAGTCATTATTCATAGTGCTACAACTATCACCCACTTGCACTCAAGTGCATATCGATTGTCTCAGCACATATTATGTTAGTACAACTATCTTAAAACATGATCATTCTTTCATGCAATCTCATGAGCACATACCCATGTCATACACTTAATAAAACATTCAAACAACCTGTAAACATACCCCCTTACTATCCATGGTCCACACTAAGGTACAAGGAGGAAGCTACTATAATGGTCTGATCTCCAATGTCCAATTATAGAAATGGGATCTCCAAAGCTCTATTAAATTTAACCATGCTTGCCACAACTTGATTTTATTTTCTCATGCATTTTGTATGAGATTAAATAAAAAACATTGCACTTATTCCACTTGTAACATAATAACTAAAAACATGCCACATAAGCATGCCACTTTTCCATTTCTTTACATGGAACTTTTCAAATTCCTTGCATGCAACATTTCAAATTCCTTGCATGCAACTCTTCAAATTATTTGCATGCAAATTGGAATAGATGAGCTACAACAATATGATCACACAAAAATATTATCCTACCTACAGAACAACATTTTCTTCAAACAATTACCATACTATTACATTTTCTTCAAACAACCACTATACTATTACATTTGCATGAAAGCATTTCTTCGAACACTTTACATGCAAACTAATATAACAAATTCTTTGCATACAAGTAAGCATATATTAGCTACAACAATACTATTACACATCAATACTATCATTCTTTCATGCGATCTCATAAGCACATACCCATATCATACACTTAATAAAACATTCAAACAACTTGTAAACATACCCCCTTACTATCCATGGTCAACACTAAGGTACAAGGAGGAAGCTACTATAATGGCCTGATCTCCAATGTCCAATTATGGAAATGGGATCTCCAAAGCTCTACTAAATTTAACCAAGCTTGCCACAACTTGATTTTCATTTCTTCATACATTTTGTATAATATTAAATAAAAAACATTGCACTTATTCCACTTGTAACATACTAACTAAAAACATGCCACTTTTCCATTTCTTTACATGCAACATTTCAAAATCCTTGCATGCAGCATTTCAAATTCCTTGTAGGAATCTCTTCAAATTATTTGCATGCAAATAGGAATAGATGAGCTACAACAATATGATCACGCAAAAATACTATCCTACTACAAAACAACATTTTCTTCAAACAACCACTATACTATTACATTTCCATGAAAGCATTTCTTCGAACACTTTACATGAAAACTAATATAACAAATTATTTGAATGCAAGTAACAATATATTAGCTAGAAAAATACTATTACACATCAATACTATCCCTAATAAAAAACAACATACTCATTGGGCCATTTTATCAAAAAAATTGTATGCAATGGATCATTTAACCGTTGAATTCATCAAACACTTTGCATGAAAACTAATATGGTGAATGATTCAATGCATATGTCCTAAATTTCAGTAGTACAAGTTATGGAAATTGAACCATATGATCAGTGGGAGTCTCCCTCACTATGGTTCAAGTCACAACTTCTGAAATTTCATAGATGAAAACTTATAACAAAAATATCAACACAGTCCTATTTGGTGCACAATTCTAGGAGCATTCAAGAAGCTCAACTTCTATTGGTCATATATCCTAATGTATAGTGACCCAATGTTTGAAATTTTTATCACAAAATTAGTGGGATTTCCCCTCATTGTGTAAAAAATTTCAGCTCATGAGATTGCCCAAAAAAATAAATTATAATAGATATTCAACCTTGACCTTGTTTGAGGCTTGATTTTAGGAACATTCAGAAGGCTCGATTTCCTCTGCTCATATTGCCTAAAATATTGCGACACAATATCTAAAATTTCTACCATATTATCAGTGGAATGTCCTTACAATGTGTATAATTCTTAGCTCCTGGAACCTAACAGAAGACAAGTTATGGAAAAAATTCCAACCTTCCTATTTAAACATGTATTCTTGAATGCCATCTTCCTCGGGTCATAATTCCTAAAATATTGTGAATCGATATCTAAAATTTTAACCATATTAACAATGGGATTTACCCTCATTGTGGAAAAAGTTTCAGCTTCTGAAACTCCACATAATAAAATCTATAACAAAAAATTAATTTATTGTACTCGTTGATCCCTTTACTCTTCATTTCACTTGTGATCGAGCCCATCCATTCCAAGTGTTTGAACCTGGAAGCTTTGATACCACTCTGTAACACCCCACCCCACATTTACCCACTTTAACATACTTTCCAGGGTAAACATGAGTTGAGAGCTTTTATGCATGACCCAACTTCCATTGTGTAGTTACAAAAATGGGGTCTAACTTTCCAAAGCATGCTATTCATTTTACAAACACTTTGTGACTACAATACTTGTAAGTCATGGATGCATAGTTTGGTCATTGTTTACATTAATTCCATTAGATATTCATCATGAAGGCTTGCTTCCCTTTCATACTTACTACAACAAACACATATTATCTCATGCATCCATATAAAATAACCAAGAACCTGTCAAACCATGAATTAGATATAAATCAAGATCACATTCTATAATAATAAATACACCATGCACATAGCATATACTTAACCAACAATAAAGCCATGAAAACTAGTCATATAAACAATACTAAATCAAAAATTATTCTCATTGATCATCAATAAATAATAACACATATTAACATACGCAAAGTACCAACCAAAACAGGGACTTCCACCTACCACCCAACCCTAGATTGGGTTGAACCAAATATTTCTTTCAACCAATCACCCCGTGCCATATTCCAAGCATGAATGCAGGATCTCATGGAATAAACCAAGAAAAAATCAACCAAATCTTTCAAAGGCCAAACCACCTCAACCACAGTGATTCCACCTCTACGGTCCATAAATCACTAACACCAACCAGACTAGCTTCTGCACAAGCTATTCAAGGCTCCAGGAACTAGTAACTCAACCCACAGTTGTCGCTAGGCTCCATAGTGTTTGTCCAACCCTACTTCAGGGACTAGTAACTCAACCCACCTAGGGCTTTAGAGCATTTGTCCCGACCTAGGCTCCAGGGATAGTAACTCAACCCAAGTTGTTCCAAGGCTTCCAGAGAAATTGTTCCAACCCACAACCATAAGGAACATGAGCACCAATTAAAAAATAACAAGTGGAAAAACCCACAACATCGTGGCTTTCCGGGAAATGGAAAGGCAAGGCTGGAACCACTCTCAATCCAAGAAAATATCTATGTTAATGACAACACATAACCAAAGAATCGCATGCATGCATCATGCATCCATAAACCAATAAGGAGATCATATATGCAACATATTACCTGCAAAGCGATTCAAATTTAGTTGTTGATAATGATGTATCCTTTTGCTTCCTTGATTTCCTTTGCCCTCTTTTGTCCAATCCAAGTGAATAATAGAGTGCTCCAAGAATTCTCTAAGTGTGCAAGAGTATGAGAGAGAGAGTGAATCCAAGGAGAGAGCCAAAACTGAACTAACAAGAAGCCATGAAATGATTTTCATAGTAATTTTTATCATTGAGGCCTCAATTTTCTTCATTTTCCTTCATTTTTCCTCTAATTTCCATTGCATGCAAATTTGTGACTCTTTGTCTCCCTTTTCTACTATTTTCCTTTATTTTCATAAATAAATGTCATTTATTGCCTCTTTGCCTTTGCAAATTTCCATAACCACTAATAAACCAAAAGTGACACCCACTAGGATGTTTTTCCCACCATTCAACTTGTAATAAATGGCTCATGACCTAGGACTTATATCTTTTACATGGAAAATCAATGAGGGGTTGTTACAATTTTGCCCAAAATTTGGTAGAGATTTTTAAGAATCATAAGTTCAAGTTGTTTAATCTACAAATTTCAAGTGTCTCACAGGTTTTTTAGGGTGTCAAATCTTTGTTTTTCCTCTTCCACACTTTAGTAGGTTGCTTTCTACTATCTTTATTTCCTTTTGTCACATTGTTTGGTTTTCTTGCAGTGTACATATTTTGTCTGGGCTTCTTTAGGGTATGTGATAGCTTGCAGTATTTGGCCTTGTGGCCAAGGTTATTACACACATAGCATTTTGTATTGCCAAGAAATGCAGGAAATGGTTTGCTCCTTCTCGAGTTCACGCTTTTCTTTGTGTATAATTTGCATTCAAATGATTTATGACAAAATTCATTGCATAGATAACAATAACCAAAAAAATAGTTAGCGTACCTAGTTGATGAGAGTCTTCTTTGTTTGTTTACATGATGGAACTTCATTGTCTTCTGCACCTTTTGTTAGCTAGTATTGATTTCATTTATCTTACATTTTGCTGCTATATGTATCAATTCATGCAATGGAAGCATGAGACATATTTCCTCCTTTGAAATCTTACCGTCTTTCTAACCTCATCTCTATGAGGAGGTTGCATTCTTTCAAAATGGACATTCTTTGTTTCCTTCTTTTGTTCTTGGTTCTATGTGTTAGCTTCTTTACAAATCATGTTGTAACTGGCTTCTTCTCTTGTAGTTAGTTTTAAGGCTACTCCATTATCCTTTATGGCTATTTTTTCTGGGTTCTCTATGAATACAACCTCCTCTTCTAACTCCTTACACAACATGTTCTTTCCAACTAACTCTATTCTAACTGAAATAATCTCAAATTCTAATCTTTCACATTATACCTCTCTCTCCCTTAGCCGAATATTCATTATCTATTATGTTATCCTTTCCTCTTCAAGTTGGGTCCTTAGATTAACAATTTCTTCCTTGTATTGATGCTCTTTCTCATCACATATCTGCCTTAATTCATTAAAAATTTTGTTTTCATTCTTCGATCTTCTTATTTCAGTCAAAACAAGGTCAAGTTTGGCTTGTTCTTCAACTGTAATTTCTTCATGGAAATCACGTCCATTCAAACTAGTAGATACCTCATTTGATTGAACCTTTTCCTTTTGAAATGGATTTTTCTTCTTCTTGTTTATCTTCTCCTTATTGAAAATGCAACCAGTAGTGTCTCCTTCATGCATGAGATGCAATATATTCCATATTTCTTTTGCAAAAGTTAAATCCATTATTGTTATGAAGACTGTTATACATTACGCATTTTGCCTTGGTATTCCACTGTTGTTCTTGCAAAGAGGGAGAGTATTTTCAATAACCATCACATACAAGTTTCCATACACCAAGTCCATAATCCATTAAATCTGTTTTGACCTTATCTCTCCATTCATGCAAGCTTGTTGAACTCAACACATGTACACTTTGATTGTCCATGACTCAACCAAATATCCTTCAAGCTATTAGGCTTACACCAAAGGAACTGGCTCTGATACCAACTGATGAACCCTTGACTAAAATAAGACATTAAAATTCTCAGTTTAGTCCATTCATGGACATTAAAATTATTTTCATTTAATTCATCAACTTAAAAAATTATATGAGCAACTTATCAAATAATGATCAACAAACTGAGTGTGTGAACAACAAGTAATAAGCAGACCAATACATCACATCAACACATAATAACAATGATATGGACACCAAATATAAGTGGAAACCCATAAGGTAGAAAACCACGATTTTATTATTGTTGTGATGCAAAGGAAAACTCCCACTCCTTATTGCATCTAATTTTCTGTAGGATCCAACCTACATGAGGCTACTACCTCAAATTTATGAAAGCTACAACATGCAAGGAAGCTCCAACTCCCATGTGTTTTATGCATATTACAACCCACAAGAGGCTCCTACCTCAACCAGCTCCAACTGAACATTTTATCGAGACACAACTTGAAAGGAGACTACAATCCCCTGATGTAAATAAGAAATAACAATGTGTTGGTTTATCTGGTCATAAATTCTGCATCTCTCCATCTTCATTTCTGCCTCTTCTTCCCTTCAAATCTACTTCACATAAGCTCCATACGTTCCAGGTAATTAATGCCTAACATCTCAATCAACTCACTTACATTCTCCAACTCTCTAACCTCTCCTATGCTTCCCAAAATCACATATTTTATAAAGATAGTTTTCTGGTTGCTTTTATCCATCAAAGGAATATGAAGCGAATAGGCTTGACTCTTTGCCTTCCACTCATTTGTTTCCACACACTTCATATCTTGAATATTAGACCACAAAATACATAAATAATCCAATATTAATTTCAGACAGATGTAATGATTAAATTCATCAAATTAATGCCAACATCAAATAACGATGTTTTTTTTTTGGAGTCTTGCCAATGCATCACAATAATTCAGTTCAATGAATATGCCAACATAAATGTTCTACCAAACAATCAATGTATATGTTTCTCCTTTACTTCTTTGGTGCCTCTTCACTGCACTTTTGCCTTGCTGCTCCTTTGACTTTGTTGTTGCTCCTCTATACCTTTGTTGATATTGATCTGCTCCTTTGCCATCAAAGACAATATTTCCAACAAAAAGTGCCAGAAAAAGGGCCATGTTGTATATTAGTTAAACTACAGGTATATATAGGAGTCTAACTAATAGATGAAAAGTCTTTTTTTAGTCGAAATTTCACAATACAATTTTAAGCAAGATTGTGATTTCTTGTTGTTTAAAATGCAGTTTCGAATGCATATATGGATTCAACACATTAAAAGATCCTCGAGGCACTCGAAATTTGCAGATTAAACAACTTAAACTTATGATTCTTAAAAATTTCTACCAAAATTTGATCAAACTTAACCAAAACAAAGTGCCCAGAAAAGGGCCATTTTATTTATTAGTTAGAATGGCCCTTTTCTGGGCACTTTTTTTGGTTAATTTTGATCAAATTTTGGTAGAAATTTTTAAGAATCATAAGTTTAAGTTGTTTAATCTGCAAAGTTCGAGTGCCTCGAGGATCATTTAATGTGTTGAATCCATATATTCATTTTAAACTACATTTTAAACAACAAGAAATCACAATCTTGCTTGAAATTGTATTGTCAGATTTCGACTAAAAAAATACTTTTCATCTATTGGTAGACTCCTATATATACCCGTAGTCTAACAAATATATAATATGGCCCTTTTTTGGGCACTTTTTGTTGGAAATATTGTCCTTGATGGCAAAGGAGCAAATCAGGATCAACAAAGGTATACAGGAGCAACAACAAAGTCAAAGGAGAAGCAAGGCAAAAGTGTAGTGAAGAGGCACCAAAGAAGTAAAGGAGCAACAAATACATTGATGGTTTGGTAGAACATTTATGTTGGCATGTTCATTGAGTTGAATCGTTGTAATGCAAAGGCAAGACTCCAAGGCAAAAACATCATTATTTGATGTTGGCATTAATTTGATGAATTTAATCATTACATGTGGCTAAAATTAGTATTGGATTATTTATGTATTTTGTGGTCTAATATTTAAGATATTAAGTGTGTGGAAATGAATGAGTGGAAGGCAAAGAGTCAAGACTATTCACTTCATATTCCTTTGAGGGATACAAACAGCCAAAAAAACTATCTTTATAAAATATGTGATTTTGGAAAGCATAAGATAGGTTAGAGAGTTGGAGAATGTAAGTGAGTTGATTGAGATGTTAGGCATTAATTATCTGGAACATATGGAGCTTATGTTTTAAGGGAAGAGGAGGCAGAAATGAAGATGCAGAGATGTCGAATTTATGACCAAGTAAACCAGCACATTGTTATTTCTTATTTACATCAGGGGATTGTAGTCTCCTTTCAAGTTGTGTCTTGATAAAATGTTCAGTTGGAGCTGGTTGAGGTAGGAGCCTCCTGTGGATTGTAACCTGTAGAAAACACATGGGAGTTGGAGCTTCCTTTCATGTTGTATCTTTCATAAATTTGAGGTAGTAGCCTCTTGTAGGTTGGAGCCTACAGAAAATTAGATGCAATAAGGAGTGGGAGTTTGCCTTTGTATCACAACAATAATAAAATTGTGGTTTTCTCCCTTGTGGGTTTCCACTTATATCTGGGGTCCATATGCATTGTTATTATGTGTTGATGTGATGTATTGGTATGCTTATTACTTGTTGTTCACACACTTAGTTTGTTGATCATTATTAGTTAAGTTTCTCATATATATTTTAAGTTGATGAATTAAATGAAAATAATTTTAATGTCCATGAATGGACTAAACTGATTCACCCCCCCTCTCAGTTTAGTCAAGGGTTCATCAATTGGTATCAGAGCCGGTTCCTTTGGTGTAAGCCTAATAGCTTGAAGGAGATCTGGTTGAGTCATGGACTATGAAAGTGTACATATGTTGAGTTCAACAAGCTTTCATGAATGGAAAGATAAGGTCAAAACAGATTTAATCGCTTATGGACCTGGTGTATGGAAACTTGTATGCGATGGTTATTGAAAAGACTCTCCCTATTTGCAAGAACAACAGTGGAATGCCAAGGAAAAATGTGTAATGTGTAACAATCTTCATAACAAGGATCTTGAAACAATAATGGAATTAACTTTTGCAAAAGAAATCTGGAATAGGTTGCATCTCATGCATGAAGGAGACACTAGTGGCTGCATTGTCAAGAAGGAGAAGATACACAAGAAGAAGAAAAATCCCTTTCAAAAGGAAAAGGTTCAATCAATTTTCTAGTTTGAAAGGACGTGATTTCCATGAAGAGATTACAGTTGAAGAACAAGCCAAACTTAACCTTGTTTTGACTGAAATAGGAAGATTGAAGAATGAAAACAAAAATTTGAATGAATTAGTGCAGATATGTGATGAGAAAGAGCATCAATACAAGGAAGAAATTGTTAATCTAAGGACCCAACTTGAAGAGGAAAGGATAACATAATAGATAATGAATATTCGGCTAAGGGAGAGAGAGGTACAATGTGAAAGATTAGAATCTGAGATTATTTCAGTTAGAAGAGAGTTAGTTGGAAAGAACATGTTGTGTAAGTAGTTAGAAGAGGAGGTTGTTTTCATAGAGAACCAAGAAAAAATAGCCATAAAGGATAATGGAGTAGCCTTAAAACTACCTACAAGAGAAGAATCCAGCTACAACATGATTTGTAAATAAGCTAACTCATAGAACCAAGAACAAAAGAAGGAAACAACGAATGTCCATTTTGAAAGAATGCAGCCTACTCATAGAGATGAGGTTAGAAAGACGGTAAGATTTCAAAGGAGGAAATATGTCTCATGCTTCCATTGCCATGAACCGATACATATAGCAGTAAAACGTAAGACAAATGAAATCAATACTAGTTAACAGAAGGTGCAGAAGACAATGAAGTTCCATCATGTAAACAAACAAAGAATACTCTCATCAACTACGTACGCTAACTATTTTTTTGGTTATTATTATCTATGCAATTAATTTGTTCATAAAGCATTTGAATGCAAATTATACACAAAGAAAAGCATGAACTCGAGAAGGAGCAAACCATTTCCTGCATTTCTTGGCGATACAAAATGTTATGTGTGTAATAACCTTGGCCACAAGGCCAAAGACTGCAAGCTATCACATACCCTAAAGAAGCCCAGAAAAAATATGTACACTGCAAGAAAACCAAACAATGTGACAAAAGGAAATAAAGACAGTAAAAAGCAGCCTACTAAAGTGTAGAAGAGGAAAAACAAAGAACAACTAGTGACCTAGCTTGATCTCAGGGGAATTGCTCAAGAAATCAAAGGATAAATCTATTGAATATTTGAGCAACACCATCTCTGGGGGAGAACAGTTCCATTAATACTCATTGGAGACAAGAAAACAAGTAAGTGAAAATATAAGGAGGGTGAAATCAAACAAAGAAAATTGAATTCATTATTAAGACCCTTGCAATGAAGATGGAGAATAAAATTAAACCTTAAAGTTAAGAGGACTCTCCATTAATGATATCATTAACTTACATACAGAGAAATCATGTGCAGGCACAGAGGGCTTCTGTTACAATTTGGTATAAGATGCACGGTATATAATTGGTAAATCATCCCTCTACATAAAGGGAGTGAAATATACTGTACTTGAAAATATAATTGTCATATGTTGTTATACACTTCTAATTACATTGATCTCAGGATTCGCACCTTATCAAAATCAAGAGACACCAATATGAAGCTAATGAACACATCTCTTTCTCGATGTACTCTCGATTATTTGATAGGCTTCAATATCTCATCTAATTCTATGAAGGAAACTCTTGGTATGCAGTCTGCAAGAAAAATGAAATTAGTAGCTCTTTCCCTTATCTATGAACAGGAAGAGGACTCTATTAGTCTGGAACATTTCAGAGCTTGAAGTATTGAATTTGAAGAGAACCACTAAGCTAAAGACTATGTGATTTCGATGGTAGCTAGTAGAATGTTATGAGACAAAGTTTGGTGTTGTGGTAGAATAATGAGGATGCTGGAGAAGAGGTATTTGTGGTAGGTATACATTGCAAATAACCATTCATTTTACTACATTAATGATAAAGCAACAATATGTTAGTAGATAGCAGAGATTCAGTAATAATCGAGCCTGGAAGCTTGAGAATAATTTATAATGGGAATTCATATCAGTAGAGCAGCGTTAATTTTGGTGCAGTGGAGCAGCATATATTCATGGAAATGGAGCTACGTTATTTTTAAGCGTATGAATTTTGGGCAGCGTTAGTTGCATTGGAGAGTCATGATAATATTCCATTCATTAATATGAGGAGCGTTATATTATTATGGAATCCTGAACTGATTTACAACAAATATATTTCAAGCGTTACAAATTTGATGTGAAATCAAAGAGCCGTACTACACATTGTTTTGCATTCAACGCACGGAGTATAGTGAAGAGTAACTCACGCCATTATGCATCGAACGCATGGATTACAAATCATGTTTGAACACATTAACCATTAGCCCAGTATATAATACTTCCAGAATAAGCATACGCTTTTAAGACCAGCGTAAGATACCTCTCCTCAAATGACCCTGCATGTGGAAAGGAGCAAAAAGCGATTTACCATATGGAGTCACCCAGCAGCTGTTCCGGAAGGAAAAGATCAGATATTGCACGCAGAAAAAAGCCAAAATACCCTGTTTTCCTTGTATGGATGGTTGTGATAAAACCATATGCCTGTATCAGCCCCAAAAAATCGTGGGAATAATGGAAGCGTGGATTCTATTCTACACAACGATCCAACGTTACATTTTAGCATATATACCTTTCCACCGGCGTCTTTTCATATTGCTGCATTCAAATGTCTTCAAGTCTTTCCTGAAGAAGCAATGAATCCATTATTCGAAATTTTTTACATCTCTCCATCATAATCTCTGAATCCATCAGGCAAGTTAAGTTCTGGAATGAACACAGCTTCACGATTTCTTGCAAGGATCAGATACATAAAATCTAGAAGCGCCAAAGGACTGAGAAATAATCACATATATGATATATTACAGAGAGTGTTGAAGTGTTTTTGTAGATTAGGGTTTCGTTCCCTAATTACTATTCTCGATGGTAAAAATGAGACAATATCATCGGCTGCTTCTCATAATGTCGATTGTGTTATAACAACAAATTCTTCGCCATACGAATATTTCTCCCATTGTTATTTTGATGGTGGTGTCGAAGATCGAGGGAAGCAGTAAGCCTGTTTAGGCAAGTGATGAAGGAAAAAGGCGAACAATAATAATCGAGCAGTGTTTATATTGTGTTATGCAGAGAAACGTCAACCATAAGAAGAACAGGTCGAGGAGCAGACTATTCGCTCATCATGGGTTAGTGAAAAGTCAAGAAAAATATGAATAGTTCACTGCCTGGAAATATGAATCTACCTCTGCAGCACCCTTGAGCATATTGGCAATTTAGGTGCATTGAAGATTTATGTCGGAGAAGAGTGCTTCTTGATTATAACCTTGAATTCACCTGCATATTAAATAGAACACCACTTTCCACGAAGAAGGCCTATCAGGATTGTCTTACATTTGATCATCAATAGAAATTAAGAAGAATTTTGTTTTATGCCATATACGATGAGGTGTAGTAGTGGCAGGAATTACAAGAGACGCTGAAATTGAATTAGAATTTGATAGTCTCGAAGAAGCTAAGGAATAGCCGATTGACGCCTATTAGTCTCGCCTCTGGGAAATATAATACAGGGAGAGGCACATAGGGGAGAGTGATGCTAACAAAACCAGGAGAAAATGATACATTGCTGCTCTGGAAAAAAGGCCATTGGGCCTCAAACACATGGAGAATAATAGAGAAAAAAAAGGAGGCCAAACCCGAAACAGAAGAACTAGAGGCTGGGGGATTGCTGCACATCAGCAGATAGTCTTCAACATTGATAGGTCTGTCCGGTGTCCCTTCATCCGAGCAAAAGATCTGACAGCGATGAGTGGAGGGACCAGCGTCGTGGCAGTCATGCTTGGAGGGGCACTAAGCATCTTCTTCGACCTTAGGGCTCTGATGGAGGTGTGCCGCAAAGCTTCTTTTCAAAATGGCGTAGTGAGGGGAGCTTCTATCTATGAAGCGTATGTGGTGCACTTCTTTCATGTAAGCGACAAATTTCTCTGTCAGGGAATCAATTTTCCTCTCAATCTCTTTGTTGTTGTCCTTCTGCACCTGAAGGGCGATGGCCAGAATTTTCTTGGTATGCCAATGCAAGTCAATGATCATGTTGTACAAGTTCTCTCGTGGCCTGGTTAGCCCAGGATCTGGGATCCAACTGAGAGAAGCATCGATCGCCTCCAAAGGTGTTTCTCTACAATGGATGTGGGCGGTGTTTTCCATGTCGGCTATAGGCCTCTGCATATCAGGGTCGGTATTTTCCACATAAGTACTGGCAGAATTTGTAGCCGTGGTCTCAGCCTGAGTAAAAGGAGGGCAAGAAGAGTTCGCCCAGAAAGTTCGACAGCCGCAGCGGGCAGGGGGAGGTGGGTGAGAGGAGCGAGGGACCATGGAGGCGGGGTAAGGAGGAAGAGTGGAGGGTGAGGAACAGAGATTAGGGGGGCAATCGCTTTGATATAGCTTCAGAGGAGGCCGAGTGGAGGCAGGGTTCACAGGCCAAACAGACATGAGTGATATATGAACAAGGAGGAAGGAGATGAAATAGGTGGGCGAGGGGTGAGAATGCTCGGGTAAGCCATTGGGAGCCATGCCCGAAGGGCTATCCGAATCATTAGAGAAATTAATTCTTAGAGTGGGTGCATACTTCTGAGAGCAGGTCATCGAAGAGCCGCCAGAGGGATCAATCGTGGGAAGGAAGGCTAGTGGGGGGTTCATGATTACAGAATTGATTGGGAGGGGAGATCGAGGAAGAGGCCAGTTCCGCCTGCTTCAAATCTAGAACGTTGATGTGAAGGAATTCAGTTTTGACAGATGGTGCCACTATGGAATCCCAGTCAGTTGAGGTGAGTATGTTGGAGTCTGACGTCGGTGTTTGCTAGGAAGTCTGCCAGCTTATTATCCTTTCTCATAACAATCGAGAAGGATATGCCTCTAGCGTTGTCAATATTGTGCTTGATATTTTGTAGGATTTTTCTTATGCGCCAACAGTCGGAGACTTGCTGAACGCTGCGCCACTTTTGGATTTTTTGGCAACCTTGGGTAGCAAAGGTAGAATATCCTTCTACAAGGAGGGGCCAGAAATTGTGATATCTAGTAATGTCAAGCCCATGAGCCAGAGCCTGGAGTTCAGTGGCATTGTTGGTGGAGTAACCAATGCTCCCATAGTAGATCCAAATAATTGTGCTTTTGTGGTTGCAAAAGACTACTCTGAAACCCACATTGCCAAGATTATCCTTGGAAGCTTCTTCATAGTTGAGTTTAATAATATTGGGATCAGGAGGGTGCCAAACAGGCTCAGGCAGGGAGGTTAGGGAAGCAGAGGGAAGAGAGATTGAGAAGGGAAACAATCTAGCATTCCTCCCTAGTAGGGGGGGAGGGGGGAGGAGGGGTCTGGGACTTTGGCTATGGAAACATATTCGCGCAAGGTTTTCTTGATGAGGTGAAGATTTTGTTCTTCTTTGTTTGCCAAGTTTTTGAAGATACGAGAATTCATTTCTTTCCAAAGAGCCCAACATATGATGTTAGAGAGAAGGTTCCATGCCATATTAATGAGGAATTGGGAAGAGAAGGAGGTGCGCCAGAGGTCAAGGGAGATGAGGATGGAGGAGGGATCACAATCCGAGGCCTTGAAGACAAAGGAAAGACAATTCCAAATGTTGGAGCAAATTGACACTCGTTGAGTAAGTGATTGGCAATTTCGGGGTTGGAGTTGCAAAGAGTGCAAATAGACGAACCTATGAAACCTTTTTTTTGGAGATTGTCCCAAGTTATAATTTTTTGGTGCATGACAAGCCAGAGGAAAAGAGAAATTTTAAGCCAGTGATTCCGGTTCCAGGGTCTTTTCCATTTTCTATCCAGAGGGATGGGGTTGGGGTCCGAGAGGAGACTGTAGGCCTATTTGATATTGAAATGCCCTGCTGCGTTGGAAACCCATATGAGTTTATCCAACTCTGCATCCTTTTGAATATGTCTTTTGTTAAGCTCCTCTGCAAGAATTGCCCAAAACTAGGGGTGGTTATGCTGAGCCATTTCATTGGGGTCCAACCACACTCGCCAATCTGTGTTGTCTATTAGTCATCAGTAATTTTCACTATCTGTAGATGACTAAATATTGGTTCTAGATTTCTAAAACCAAAATTCCATGAACATTGTGAGTTTTAGAAATTTCACTGCCTTCATTATCCTTAGAGAATTTTTTTTTTACTATCCTACCATTTTTCCATTTCATGATCACCTTGTAACTCCTACATACTCCAAATGGCTTGTGCCTCTCATTTCCATCCTTTTTCCTACCCATAATCTCATTACTCTGTTTTTCCCTTGCCTATGACTCCATTGTCCATCTAGGGTTTTTCTTATAAGCCTAATGCATTCCCATGATTCCCCAAATTCCTCAGGCATTGATGGTCTCAAAGCTATCTCGGTAGGCTCTTTAGATAAATCAAGTACATTGGATTTTGGATCTTCAATACATCAATTTGTCAAAAACTCTATTTTTCATACTTGAAGACCCTAAGCCAAGATTTCAGTCAAAGACCAAGTCAAAGAGCTTTCCACTAGGTCACTAAGGTTTTGTAGGTTGTAGGGTTATCTTTGGTGTTCCAAATCATTGTTTTTCATGTGTTAGAAGTTGAATCAAATAGAAGGTCAGCACTTGTTTGTCCAAAATAAATCAGAAGAGTCTCCAAGGAAGACCTCCTTATCAAGTCCAAATTCTACAAAGGACAACTGTTCATTTTTGGCATTTTTGCAGGAGTGTCAAGGTGACTATCAGCAGGAAAATTGGTAAGGTAAGAGGCCTGCTCCTCATTAAAGGACATCCACAACAAAGAAAGAGGAAGCAACCAATGTTCAAGAAAATTCAGGGTTCCTAAGACTGTTTGGGCCAGCAGCATGCCAAACAAGAAGCCAAAGTAGCAAAACACATGGAAGAGGCACACCATTACAGCCAAGCATGAATTGAAGATTTTTTTAGAAATCATAGATGAAAATGGGAAAAAGGTAAGGTGAACTAAACAAAAATGAATGAACTTGAAAGGGCTATAGAGTACTTAGAAGACAACACTAATAAATCTTCTTAGACAGCCCAAAAGCCTAAGGTTTTGGTGAGATGATCCATGAAGGTAAAAAGGCAAATTTGGACTCCATAATAGCAGCAAAGGTTTCCTAAGGATATCACTACCTGCAAATATTCCAAGCTCATTCCAAGGAGTTTTTCATGATGAAAATGGTCAAAGCGAAGGTAAAATAAAGATGATAGGCTTCCATCATCAACAACAAAAGAATATTTCAAGAGACTGTTGTAGGTGAATTCTAGGGTTTGCCAAGATGAATGTGTCCAACACCAAGAAAGCATCAAATAGGGCTAAATCATTATGTCATCGCACCTGCAACAAATCATAAGTGGCCAAAGAGGAGATATGGCATACATGATTATAGTCATTGTAAAAGGTAAGTTTATCATGCCCAAAGATCAATAAAAAAAGGGAAGAAAACCATGTTCTTAAGTCGCCCACACTCAGAAAGGTCAAAAGGATTAAAAACGTGATTTCAACTTCACAATGCAACTAAAAAGAGGTTTTAGCAGTGCTAAGGTAAGTACATGTCCCTCAAAAATGTTTTAAAGAGCTTACCCTTACTAAATGAGCTAAAAGGATGTGTTAGATTTCAAATAACAGAGAAGGAAATTTTAGGGTTCTGATATAACAAAATGGGTAAGAATAGAGTGTTAAAAGCATTGACAGGCCAAAGGGAATCAAGTTTCACCATGTCAACAACCTGAAAAGCAACAAAGAAGAATGATTAGAAAGGGAAAAAACCATTTGAATGTTTTTAAGTCACATATTGTAAAGGGTCAAAAAGGATATCAACCAAAGTGATAAAGAGACCAAAAACATTAGAAAGTGGGTTTGCAAGAGATAAAATTGTTTTCCTAAGACTATAAAAGATCATTTTGTTTATCACTAATTTCATTTGTCACTTGCAAAAAAGAGTAAGGAGCCTTCAAGAAGAAAATTTATGAGTTTCAGTCAAATTCTGGGCAAAGTCAACCGGCGCTACGCTTTGGAGCAGGCACTACGCTTAGAGCACCTGGCATTGTGCGTAGGAGCATTTTTGTAGTGTAAAAATACACTACGCTGCGCTTACAGGTGGGTGCTACCCGTTCGCCCAGTTTTTCCCGCTAGGCCTACATGCAGGCAGCGCTGTGCCCAGTAGGAGACCCGACAGGCCCAAATTTTGCCCAGCGCTGCGCTTAGGGAAGAAAGTTTTTTTCACTTGAAAAATCGCTAAAAATCACATGGGAGCACCTCCAAAGCTACATCCAAGGACCTGCAAATAAGTCAAATTTTGGTAGGTGGCTACTTATCCTTATCATCTAAGTGGTTTTGATGATTTAAATGGTTAAAAGAAATGACTAAACCCTAGTGAATAGAAGCCCTAATTCCTCATGGCAAACAAACATGTTTTGACCTCCAAACAAAAAATTATCAGTTAAGGGGGATGTCATTAGGGTAATTGCAATCATTTCAAGATAAACCTTCATCAAAGCTCAAGGGAGGTCAGTCATAAACCCACACCTCCATCTCATTCATTTACAAGAACTGCCCTCACCATATTTTCATTTCATTCCTCCTACCAAGTTTCACAAGCAAGCCTGAGTTTGTCTAAAGGCAGCCCTAGTCACCATGTTAGGAGAAGAAGCGACAATTAGCAGTGAAGGAGGCCAAGTACCTATGAGGAAAAAGCACAAGGGTGGGAAGGTTAATAGATTTGAGCCCCAAGACACTGTGGAGATTACCACCTCTCCCATGATTCTCACATGCTTTCAGAATGTAGGATGTTTTTAGTTTTGTAAAAGGATCAAACAAGTGCAAAGTCACCCTGAGCTCACTAGGTTGTTTGTCCTCAACCTACACAATAAACAAGTAAATCTTGTAGGGGTAGACTTTGAGCTATCATCAGATACCATCGCCCATGCTACTAGACTTCTTGATGTTGGTGAGAAATGGTTCAAAATGGAAAAGTTGGACATGAGCTGCTATGAACCATTCCTCAAGCCTGGGTAAAAAGAAGGCTGCAAGACTATTTTCCCTTTCTCACACCTGCTAGAGAGGTATGCACCCTTAATGAAGGTCATCATGAAATATTTTACCTGTGAAGGAAGATACTCTAGGCTCTACTCCTACCATGTCAGATTACTCATACATTTCACTAGGGTCAAGATGCTTCATTTGCCCTATTACTTTTATAGAAGTATTGACAAGATGTCTTCTGTTGTCCGAAGGAGGAGTTATTCCCAACAAATGCACAGTTTGTTCCACCACTCCTTGATCAAGATGGTGGCACTACATCAGTTGGAGCAAAAAGGCATACCTTGGGAGGTGTTCATTGCTCATGAAATATTCACCAACCCACAGCCTCATCATTAGCCTAATTTACCCTCATCATCTCATCCTCCTCCCTCCTGATGCAGGGGCATTAGGCACAATAAAATACTTTGTATCTAAGTAGACATAGGGGGGTCTCATATTTTTAAATTCTCATGTAATTATTAGTATTTTGAGTAAAATAGTGAGGAATTGTAAATGTTCTCTAACCACTAGAGAACATGAGGGAAGTCGATTTAGTTAGGAAGGTGAAGAGTCAGTTTCAACTATTTTAGGGATGGAGTCTAACTTTAGGACGTTGGAGAATTCCAAGAGTCTTTGTTGAGCTGTTAAGGAAGCTAAACTGATTCATTATTAAGTAGTATAAATGTAAGCCTCAAGGCATTAAGGAGGGTGGAAGTAGCAGAGTTGTTCAGAGACAGAGTGAGGGATTCAAGAGGCAGAGTAGCGAGGATAGAAGGGCCATCGAATTGAAGATCAGGCCACAGAGGAAGTAAGCTCTTGTAATAAATTGAGTTTAATTATACAGAGGAATTCAGGGTCAATTTGATTCTTATTTGAGGCTGCGTATGTTTGAGTTTGACTTGCAATTTGGGTGAATTGATCACTGAAAGGATCGATTCCTGTAGGGATTTTAATTACCTGTCTAAATTTATATATGGCAAGTTAGATGCATTCTGTGTAGGTTTTAACCTTGAACAGAAATTATCTACACACGAATCTTATAACAAAAAATAAACAATAGCGAGAGCATAAAACATAAAACAGATAAACACAGAGATTTTCCCCTGGATCCCAAATCGGGACGACCACCTTGATTTTTCATTATATTCCTTTTAGTGTTACAACACATATATATACATGCCGAAGCATACATAAACCCCAATCCATTAACCCTGGATTAGAACATAATCGTAGTTCCCTTGACCAGATCTACAAAATACCAGGGGTCGAAAACCATCGTACCCCAAAAAACATGTGCAAACTCATGCACAAAACATGGGTGGGTCCGCCTATGAGTGGGATCGCACACCAAAAAAAAATTCGCTGGGGCGCTGCCTCGGACCCCGACAGGGGGGGCTGCCGCCCCCCCTGTGACCCCCCTGCTATGCTCGGCGCAACGTGCATCTCGTGGAGCTAGTCGTGGAAAGAATATAACACATACCCAACATTCTGCAATGAATCGAATTTATGAAATCACTGTATGGCTAAGAGAGGGTTTGATTCCTTTATCCTGAGTTATTATATTTTGGAAGGGTTTGGATTATTACTCTTTATGTGAAGAACCATTTTTTGTTCTTTCGACCTTCCTTTAGTTGTGTGTTGTATATGAGTCTCTGTATGAACTAATCGCACACTAATACTATATGAAGAGGTTCTGGTTAATTCATAAATCTATTCAGAAATTGGTAGGACTCAGTGTAAGAGATTGTTGAGTTCGATTCGTATATTAGACATCGGGTTTGCCAAGACCACGATACAGTAATTGATGGAGAATGTAATCCCGTGTGAAGGGTGATAGAAGTCGATGATGTTGGGACCTCTTGGATGAGGGCGCAAATGAGATCTCTGGTTGTTGAATGCGCAGTGTAAAATCTGATGGAGCAGTGCGTTATAACATGTGGAAGTACCGTGGTGACATGTTGATGAAACAAAGGTTAACGTATAAAAGGACGAAACCTTAAGTTGGGGTTTATATGGTGATAGCGCAGAAGAACGAGGCGAGACCGTAAGGAGATGGAGTCACGAGGTAACTAGTGTTAAAGTGAATGCGAGTTAATGAACAATTGTGCGGAACCAGGAGTCAATGGAGGGTTGAACGACAAAACCAGAGTTTTGGAAACCGGTGGTATTCGCGTAGCCCCAAGACCGGTAAGTGGAATTGGAAAAAAAAACGCGATATCAGTTATCGATTGCCACGTGTCCTGAAGTGGTATTTGATCACCACTTATATCACGATTTCTAAGTACTAAGTTCCGTGTAGTTAGTTTGCGCGATATTCGTTGGATGTTAGGATCAAATGATCCGACGACTGCTGTATTGCGCGATGGGAGAGACTTAAAAGAGGTATGAATTAAAGTTTTATCAATAAAACTTTATTAATATTGAAGTCTGGATATGTGGGCCGAGTGCATATTGTGTAAGTAATTGAGGTTTAATGTTAAATCAGATCGAAGTATAGTTGTGGTAAGATTTAATATTATTTGGGGTTATGGTTTTATATCCCAATTTAAATATTGGCCGAATAGTGGAAAGGTGAGTGAGTTGGTAAAGGTTTGGATTAACCTATATGTTTTGTATCCAAAAGTCAATTGCACAGGTGAACGAATATTTGACACGAATCAATTCATACAAGCCTCGAACTTAAGTGAATATGCGAGCGAATAATTATATGCTTGAAAAAGATAGAATGTGGGCTTTGGCATGGTTATTTAACCTTTGGTTTTAATGTATAAGTCCTTAGTTATACACCGAGGGTTATTTAAATCCAAAGGTTTAGGGTAGGACTTTTGGGGAGGTCGACTATCATCAAATTGAAAGAAATTAACCTTGGATCTGAGATTGGTTGGAGTATAATAGAAAAGTCTGTTATATGCATCATGGGTTTTAATCATGAAATGAAAAAGCTTTCGCATCATTATTGAAATTATTGAGGTTGCCAGATTTGAGTCTGGTAGGGAAAAAATTGGGAATGCATTTTTATATACACATAGAGAGTATGATTGTGGTTTAAGAGGGTTAGCCCGGGCATCACCTCCCACAGACCATGACACATAATCTACACATATATCCTCTTCTGAAGAGAACCTCCCTTCCCCAACTCCTCCTGATGTATCATATCAAGAAGGAAGTGGTAGTGAGAAAGAAAGTGCCAATGAGGGTGAGGGTGACAATGAATCAAGCCAAAATGAAGATGAGGGTGATGATGAGTTGAGCCAACAAGAGGCAGAAAACATGGAAACAAAAGAAGAGGATGACAATGAAGAAAATGAGGAAGCTGAAGTGAAAATGAATTGAGAAGTGATGAAAAAGAGCTCAGCAGTGAAGCAGAAGACATGGAGGTGGAAAATGATGAAGATAATGATAGTGCAGAAAATGAAGAGGCTAAAAAAGGCAGTGACACCAATGAAGCAAGCATCAGTGAGGAACAGGATAGCAAAGAAGAAGACAGTCATGACAACAGTGAGCCCCACAGTGATAATGATGATACTAGGGACAACAGCAAAACTCAAAGCCTCAATAACAATAAAAACAATGAGGTTCCTAGTGATAATAGGGGAAGTGATGATGTTGAGAACAAAGAGGACAATGATGAAGCAGAAAACACGATGACTAATGGTACTAATGACGAAAATGAAGACAATGATGATAACAGCAAGGATCACAGGCATGAGAAAGACACCAACAGGATCATAGGAAAAACTTTTTCTTTAACATATCAGAGAGGGGTAAGGCATGTGTTTGTTGCCTCAAAAAGGCAAGGGGCCAATCCTTCCACATCCACCAAGCCACTAGATAAAGGCAAACAAAATTTAAAGGAAGAAGAATAATATCATGAGGTTGAGAGGGAGTTTGAAATCATTCAGATTGATAGTGATGAGGAGAATGAAGCAAGGATCTCAATATTGCTCATCCAGAACAAAAAATCCCTCATTGAAGACCTCCAATCAAATCTGAATAGGGCCAAGAGTGTGAATGATGCCCTGGAGATGGAGAACAGGCAGCTAGGAGCACAAATTGCCATTTATGAGACTAGAGCCTTCAGGGCCTGGAAATAAGCCCAAAGGGAATAGGTAAAGCTATAAGAGTTCATGGCCACCTATGAGGAGAGTGAGGATGAAGAAGGACAGTCTAGGAGGAGACCAAGAACCATGGGTTTGAAGAAGGAATTGGCAAAACAAAGAGAACAAGAATCGGCCTTAGCAGAGCAGCCCCCTCTAGATAATTTTTTGGCCATGGAGATAGCACATGACCGGGAGCATTGGTTGGAAAGAGAAAACATACACTTGGAGACTAAATTAAACAAAGCAAATCAGGATCTTGATCTCCAAAGGAAGATGACCAAGCATTATGCCCGGAGAAACCAAGTTGCAAGGGCTAAACTCAAAAAGGCCCAAACCAAGATCCAAGCACTCAAAGAGGCAAAAGGCCAAGCTAACCTTGGAATCTTGGCACAAGCTTCTCTATAGTCCTCTCAAAACCCATGAGGATCACATCCACCAAATTTGGGAGAATTTTGACAAATTTTGGTTTTTTTTACAAATTTTGAGGCCTCTAAGCGCAGCACCCTTGGCACTACGCTTTCATCTCAGGCATCCTTAGTAGGAAAACTCTGAATTTTTGGAATCCTTGGCTCAAGTACAATATTCTCACCAAATTTCAGAGCATTTGGAGCATTTTGACCCCTCAAAAGGCCAAAAAAACCTCATTTTTCACCTTTCTGCCTCATTTCAAGACCTGGCGCTGCTCCTAGAGAAGTTTTGGAAATTTTTCCTTTTGGAAATGTTAATGGACCTTAATCACGAAACCAAGGGTATATTTGGAAAGTAGACTCAGCCAGATTTCCAACGGGCCATCACAGAGCAAATTCTAACATTGGGAAGGTCACCAAAACTTGGCTGCAAGTGGACCCATTTTCTGCCTGGGAAAGTGCTGCACGTTCAGACCTCACTGTGCATTTTTGGCCAAAAGTCAACAAAAGAAACTCATTAATTGCAAAATGATATTTTAACGTTTTTTGAGGCAAATCAATCCAAAATTTGGTGCTAGGACTTATTTTGGCATTTATTTCATGAGATATTTTGTGCCTTGGGCCTTGCATGGTCTCTTGGGCATAAATGATATTTATGGATGATTTTGACATTTTCAAACCCTAGTTAGGGTTTTTGCCCTCCTTTTCTAGATGAATAGAGCATGAGGGACTCATTGTAAAAGGTTGGCATTTGATGACTCTTTTGAGAAATACATAGTTTATTTGGAGATTCGAGAAGAAATTGGTGTTGTGGAGTTTGTGAATGGCTTGTCTTGATTGATGGTGGAGAAGGCTGCATGCAGGATCCCTGAGCTTGGTTAATGGTGACGTGCTTCTATTCAGTTATTGTTTTCTTATGTATCATTGTGTTTCATCCTTATTTATTACAGTAGGGCAAAGGTTTTGGTCTAAGAAATGTTTTCAAAGGCACCTTAGCTCTGTTTGTTCTTCACTGCCTCTATGTTTTCCTCTGCTAGGTCATTTTAGAGGATTATTAATTTCTCTCTAGACCATCTAAGCTTGCTTATTTCATGAATGGTTTAATACAGTAGGTATCAAAGATGTTTTATGGTTAGCCTTGCTTGTTTGATGTCACTAAAACATTGTTCTTGAGATCTCTCTCTAAAGTACCTCTAATTAGGTTTGCCAAAGAGGCTATGTTTCGATCATACCCTTTGTCCATGCTTGAATAGTTGTTTTGGAGATATTTATGGCTATGATCAATGATGTTTAGGCGCTCCCTCTTCTTTTATTAAAGTTATATGTTTATCTTAAATGTCTCTAACCTTGAAGGTGAAATCACTAGAAGTTAAATGAGTTTCCTGCCTTCTATATTTCATTGGATTTTTTGTCTGGAATGCTTATTTGCTTGAGTTGAATCAAAGAGTTATTGGTGTGCCCTGCCTACTGATTACTTGTTTATGCTAAATAATGTTGAATTCCCTTCTTGTTTTAAGTATATGACAAAGGATTCTTGATTTCCCTTTGCGCTACTTTGTTCACAAACTTGATGTTCATTTCATTTCACAAAAACCTTGAGAATCCATCTGACCATGCTAGATTTGCCCTGTGATCCACCCTAATTTATTGTTGAAACTTTCCATGACTTTTATTGACTCCATAGCCCAATGACTTGAAGATTTCCTCACTCTATCTATTCTACTTGATTATCTTACCCAACCAAAACAAACAAACAAACCCTACACTTAACAACTAGCCTAAACTCAAACCCTAAAAGCAAACAAGTTCACATTCTTTGCACAAAATAGAAAGAGCCCTCTCTGAGTTCAAGAAGGCTAGGTCCTAGGACTCCAAAGATTGGTCTCATTTTACCTTGTGCATTTGATCTCACCAATCTAACAAATCACGGGAACCTAACATTGTTCACAATTTTCCAAAAGTCTTTGACAACCTTTTTGTTAAGCCTCTCCATTTGCAACCTGATGGGGAGGAAGATGTCAGTGTTGAGCTTGGGGCGTTGTTCCCAAGCGTCATCCCAGAACAATGCATTCTCTCTACTGCACACTTCCCGTAAATAGTGGTCTTGAATGAGAGTTCTATTATCCCAAGGCTGGTTCCAGATCGGAGAACCTTTGAGATTGCTCGAGAGTCTGATCAGGAAGTCAAGATGATGCGTTGGAGCATACTTGGTTTTCCATAGCTTAGCCTAGGATGTGGTAGGATTGGTAATCCAACGCCACCAATTTTTCTCTCCCAATACTTTACCAAGGAGATCCAGATCCCTAAGACTGAGACCACCAGCTTTTTTGGGCTTACAGAGTTTACTCCAGGCAACTAGCGCTCATTTTCAATTATTTGCCTTGCCCTTCCAAAGGAAATCTATTTGTAATGCTCTGATTTGGTTAGAGATTGATTTGGGGGCCGCAATGGCTGAGTATTGGTACCGAGGCATGGCTTTAAGAACAGAACGCACTAGGAAAAGTCTGCCAGGGAAGTTAAGGGAGCGAAAGGTCCAGTTGGATTTTTTTTTTTTTGAACCTTAGAGACTAGGGATTCTTAGTTGCCTCAAGCTAGGGGTTTATCAATTAGGGGGACACCCAAATATTTCGAGGGGAAGTAGTTGAGCTGGAAGCCAAGAATACGGGCGATTTTAATTTGAATGGCATTGGAAGTGTTATAGGAAAAAGAGTTTGGACTTGGCGTTGTTAACAAAGGAACCAGAGGCCTGAGCAAAATCATCTAGAATGGCCCTAAAGGCTAGGGCTTCTTTGACAGAGGGAGTGCCCATGACGAGCGCATCATCCACGAATTATTGGTGAGTGGTCAGGGGGTTAGGGGGTAGAGATTAAGGCCCCTGACATGGCCATCAGAGGATGCAGCAGATATGGAGCGGCCAAGGCCTTCTGCCATGATAACAAAGAGGAAGGGCGAAAGAGGGTCACCTTGTCTGATGCCTCGAGAGGGGTTGATGATGGCTAAAGGGGAGCCATTGAGGAGGATGGAGAAGAATGCCCCTGAGACTAAAGCCATGATCTAATTTATGCTATCTTTGTTGAACCCAAAGGCTGCCATCATGTTCCTTATGTAGTTCCAATATATTTTGTCGAAAGCTTTGGACATATCTAGTTGGATGAGCATACCGGGTTTGCTTTGATCCTTGAGGGAGTCGATGACTTCCTAAGAGAGGATGATGCTGTCCAAAATTTGCCTACCCTCAACATAACCAGTTTGGTGGGGTGAGATGAGAAGCGGAAGGATAATTTTGATGCAGTTGGCTAGGAATTTAGAGATGATCATGTAGATAACGTTGCAAAGGGCGACGGGCCAAAACTGGTCAGGGGAGTCTGCTTTATCAGATTTGGGGATGAGGGTGAGAAAGGTGGCATTAAAGGATTTAAGGATGGATCTTTTAAGATGAGATTCTTCGAATAGGTCATAGAATTCGTCTTTGATCAAAGCCAACAAGATTTGTAGAAATCTATAGTGAAACCATCCAGACCCAGGGCTTTTCCATTGGGCATGGAATGGACAGCTTCTTCCACTTCAGCCATTGTTATCTCTTTTAGTAGCATTTGGTTATGCTCTCTGGTTAAGATACTAGGGATGTTCCTTGTGATTTTTTTGATGTCTTCCTCATTATCATGGTTGATCTTCGTGAGGATGGCCCCAAAACACTGGTTGAGCTCAACTCAATCTCAATATGAGTGCTTAGAGTAAGGCCCTGCTGATTTTTGAGACTGAGGATTTTGTTGAATTTTCTGTGCTGGATCATAGATTTGTGAAAGAAAGTCGTGTTCTTTTCACCATCTTTAAGCCAACTTATTCTTGAATTTTGCCTCCAAAGAGTTTCTTCCTGAGCTACTTGGTTGTCCCAATTTTTTTGAAGCTTGATTTCCTCCTGTTTTTTTGCTCTATCATTCCATGATTGATGATATTCTGTTGGAGAGCTTGCATTTTTAGCTCAATTAGCTTTCCGTCAGCTATTATGTCTTTGAATTTTTTCTTGTTCCAGGCTTTGAGTTCCAGTTTGATGAGCTTTAATCTTTGTTTGAAGTTATACATTTTTTTGCCTTGTGAGTGGAGGGGAGTAGACCACCACTCCTTCATTTTGTCTTTAAATTCTAGATGGGTAATCCAGAAAGCTTCAAACCTGAAAGGAGAATTTTTTGGTCTTTCAGAGAGCTTGATGTTGAGAACGATAGGCCAGTGATCTGAGCCTGCTTGGGGTGCAATGATTGCTTCCATTTCCAAGGAGGATAGGAAGAGGTCCTCAGAGAGCAGAAAGTGATCCAACCTTGAGGCAATTTGTTTGTCCCCTCCTCTTCTATTGTTCCAAGTGTAAGTACCATTTTTGGTGGGAGTGTCTATAAGACCTAGATCATCAATCATGGCTTGAAAGGCCGCAGAGTCAGTGTCCAATCTTCGGAGGCCTCCCCACTTTTCTCCAAGATTGAGAATCATGTTGAAATCCCCAGCTATGAGACTTAAGGAGTGGCTGAGGGAACTAAGGTGCTTCTTAAGGCAGATGAGCCAGGCCACCTACTTCGAAGCAGAGTGAGGGGCATAGACATTAGTGATGCAGATCTTCTCTTTAGTACCAGAGATTTGGAGGACGGCTGTGAGGGCATGTTTGGAAGCAAAAGATTCACATAAGTGGAATTTGGAATCCTTCCAAAAGGTGACTAAACATCCTGCAGTGCCAGAGGTCGAGATGGCCAGATGGCTATAGTGATTTTATGAAGCAAGAATGTTGAATGGAGTCCATATCATTTAAGTTTCTTTTGGTTTCTTGAAGAAGTAAAATGTCAGGCTTGTGTGATGCTATTTTGGATTTCAAGATCCTTTTCTTATTGGGACTATTTAGTCCTCTTATATTCCAGGATGTACAAATCATGATAACAATTTTGGGGAGAGAGATATCATCCTTACCTTTCCTTCATTGACGAGGCAGATTCCGAGCTCCTAAAGGAATTGGTTGTTGTTTTTTCTGCCTCTTTTTCGAGTCTACCCTTTGGTGATGTGTTAGCTAGCTTTGAGAATAGCCATGATTCCTCCTGCTGGGGTTTTCCCTTTGTTTTGTTGCTCTTGTTGCTTCTGCAAACTTTGCTGTAAATTGTAGGCCTCCTCGATTTTCTGCACGTGCTCTATGGGAACTCCTTCTATACCTTTTGCATTCAAATCTTTTGTTATTTTTTGCAAGTCCATTCCCATTAGGACTTGCTCGATCACTCTTTCCTCGGGCATGGGTATGTTCTGAATGCTCTCCATGTCTGTGTCATCTTGAGGTATACTTCCCTCTTGTGTGAGAGAAATGGTTGTGTCCATTTATATGTTGTTTCTATCCATTGGCGTTTCCTTCTCTGTAGTTGTTTCCTTTTCCTTGCTGTGTTGGCCTGCGTCCTCTTGAAGCGTGGATAGGAGATCAAACTTGTTTTGTTGGGTGAACTTTGGGGGATCTTTCCCTGATGTTTGTTCTTTTGCCTTGCTTGTTTCTGCTTCCTTCTTTGGTGAATCCTTGTTCATCCCTTTTGCTTGCTTGATCTTCCTTTGCAGGGGGTTTGTTTTGCGGGCAATCTTTGAAGAGATGCCCGTGTTCATGACATTTTCTACAGCGAAAGGGGATGTGCTCATAATCTACGCTTTGGGTCCATATGTCGTCCCTGAAATTCAGTCTAATGGCTTCTGGTAAGGCTCCAGAGATGTCGATGTAGGCGCAGATGCGAGCGTAGGAGATATAGTGCCCATTTTTTGTGCCTTTAGAAATCTTTATGTATTCTTCGAGTTCGTACCCTATGGCCTTTAGGACTGAGGGAACCCAGTAATCAGTGGGAAGAAAGTACAACCTAATTCAGACTAGAACCCTAGTCAAATCTTCTTTGTCTTGTGTTAAATTTTCCTTCCAATATCTCATGTATGGTCTTGTTGAGTTAAATAAGTAAGGGTCGCCTTCAAATACCATGTCTCTATCTTCTAGGAGAGAAAATACTACTGTGAAGAAGCCTTTAGATCCTAGCTGAAGTTCGATTTCTCCTTTTAGACTCCATTTGGCATGGATCCATCCTTTTAGAGATCTCTTTGTGGGCCAAATGCCCATGAATTTGGAAATAATCACGTGTTCTTGCATGTATTCTCTATAAACTGCAACATCTGGATCCTGAATGATTATTTCGGGGATTTTTTCTGCCTTGGGGTTGCAAGAATTCAGCCTTTTGGCTCCATCGTTAGCTTTCGCTGTTGACTCTAACCCTGTTCCTACAGAGAGGAGGGGATTTTGATTTGTTGCATCAATATCCAGGGAGGTCGTTGTGGTTGTTGTTGTTGCGGTGTTCTGCTGAGGATCAGGAGGATCTTGACTGGGCTCTTGCAGAGGAAGGTTGGGGCGCATCTCAAGGTCGGTGTGAGGGGAGGCAAAGATGTTAGTAAGACACGTGAAGAAGGAGATGTCAGGCGAATGAGAGGTCCCTGTGACTGTATCTTGGAAGGATGAAGACTGGGGGCCTCCATCTGGATCCATAGAAGGAGCCCTCGAAGAGATCTGGTAGGTTTGCGATGGCAGGGCCTGCAGTAGCCAAAGGCTGGGGATGCAGAGTAGCAGGTTGCTCAGAGTATCCGCTAGGGTTTTCCCTCTTTATCTGGTAGATATTTTTAATAATCATAAGTTTAAGTTGTTTAATATGCAAAGTTCAAATACCTCAAGGGTTTTTAGGGCGTTGAATCCATTTATGCATTCAAAACCACATTTTAAACAACAAGAAATCACAATCTTGCTTGAAATTGTATTCTTAGATTCCAATGAAAAAAGTCAACTCGTATATTAGTTATACTCCTGCTATATATATGCATAGCATAACTAATAGATGAAATGGCCCTTTTTAGGCACTTTTTTTAGTTAATTTTGCCCAAATTTTGGTAGATATATTTAAGAATCATAAGCTTAAGTTGTTTAATCTACAAATTTAATGTGTATCACGGTTTTTTAGGGTGTAGAACCCATTTATGCATTCAAAAATGCATTTTAAACAATAAGAAATCACAATCTTGCTCGAAATTGTATTGTTAGAATTTGGCCAAAAAAACCATTTTGCCTATTAGTTAAACTCATCCTTCATATATGCGTAGTCTAACTGATAGATGAAATGGCCCTTTCTTGGACACTTTTTTTGGTTAATCTTGCCCAAAATCCAGTAGAGATTTTAAAGAATTGTAGGTTTAAATCGTTTAATATGTAAATTTCAAGTACCTCAGGGGTTTTTCAGGGTGTTGAATCCATTCATACATTCAAAACTGCATTTTAAACAACGAGAATTCACAATTTTGCTCAAAATTGTATTTTTGTATTCATGCCAAAAAAATCATTTTGTCTATTAGTCAGGTTATACACACAAACAGATATGTATATGTGTGTATATATATATATATATATATATATATATTCTAACTAATAGACTTATTTTCCCTTTTCTGGGCAATATTTTATGGTCAATTTTGTCCAAAATCTAGTATAGATTTTTAATAATCATAGGTTTAAGTTGTTTAATATTAAAATTTTAAGTGCCTCAGGGATTTCAGGGTGTTGAATCCATTTATGCATTCAAAAATGCATTTTAAATAGTGAGAAATCATAATCTCACTGAAAATTGTAATGTAATATTCGAGCCAATAGACACCAGAATAGAAACATCACACACCACATAGTATGCAACCATCGAAATTACTGAAAATTGCCTTAATTTTGAACACCCATATCCATTCCTTCCAACATGTAGGTTACAGAACAAGCCATATCAAGCATACCACGAACAAGGAGGAGATGCAAAGAAGACGGATACATACCCAACTACAAGTTCCATCAACCAGGATGGTGTGGTCGCGACCTGAGAACAACTCCTATACCTCACTCGCACAGACCTAGTTGAGAGGACCAAATGATTGTGGTTTCTCTAGATTACCCAACACGAGAACAAGATACCCAGATACATGACAATAACCCTCCTACCCACCTGGGGATTACGAGATTTTCAACTCTTCCCTTCACCATTAATCATTCACGTGCCTTCTGCCTTACCACTCAACCTTTCACACACGCGAGGAGTGAATGGTTTCCACCCATCAACCTTGCTATCCGTCAACTCAACCATCATTTGAATCTCGAGAAGGATATTTGGCGGTATCTCACCTTGATCGTGGATGATTCATATTTATATTTGTTAATGTGATTTTTTTTTGTTAGGTAAGCAAAGGTGTATTAATTTATTAGATCCAGTGACAATGTTATAGTTCCTTCAACATCTAAAATACTTTAAGGTCACTGAAATTTGAAAGCAAAAGACTACTACCCTGTGGCCTCATACTAGCTAGAACAACTTTGGACTTAAAACTAGAAAAACATATAGATACAATAACAATAAAAGAGAGTATTGAGTGTATCATCTGGATTTGGGAGCATCTGACTCTTCGACTGCGATCAGTTCTTTGCTGCTTCTTGGTGAGCAGTGCGTATCTGGGGGAATGCCCATGTGAGCCTTTACACCTCCATATGTAGATCAAGTCCTTAGGAAATTAGCTAAATTTCATCTAGTATGAGCAACATTTCTTTCCTTGTCGCATTAAGGTTCACGAGAACTTGTCCCATGAGCATCTTGAGATGCCAATAAATATTAATGGCATACATGTAATGATTTAATCTTCCTTTGGTATGTCCCATATCTAGAACCCAACCAAAAAATTCTCAAGCAACCTTTATGTTCAACAAAAAACCTCTTTCACCAACAATCTCTCTTTCAACTTGTGCAATTTCCTCTTGGAACGTTGTTGGCGTGTTTTCCCTATACTTGCTTATCAAGGTTTTAGCTGTTTATTGGGCCCGAATTCAACCCTTTTCTCTGTAGTATGCTACTCCTCGTCTCACCCTAGCCCGCTGTTTAGGCATGATTATGCTTAGATTGTAATCGGTAACTAAGGTGGTTGGAGAAGTGAGGGTGGTTGAAACGGAAGGGACAAAGTGAAGGAAAGGTCTAGTCTGTTTTCTTGGATTAAAATTTGAAGTTGGATTTCTCCAAACTAGTGTAAGAAGGGGGCGCTTGAGGTCTCATACTATTAGAAGTGAGGATGTGTGGGAAGGAGATAACAAAATGGGAATGTGAATGAAACAATGAGGAAGATGACAAGGAAGGAATGAAATTTAATTGAAGAAAAACCATAAAAGAATTAGGACCTAGAAAATTTAGAATAGAAACAATTATACCTGTTGTGCAAAGGAGTTTGAACTTTGATAGCAGAACTGCTCCTCTCGAGCCATGGGAGTTGCATGTGGAAACCCAAAGCCATGATTTCCCATATATGTAAATTGATGTGAGGATAAATGGTGCAAATGCTTCCCAACTCAGGTAATAACTCATTTATGCACAAGGTCTTCACATCTTTGCATGCGTGGTGTAGTTGGTTCATAGTGTAATTAGCCCCATTATTACTGCAACACGACGCCTCCTATATATTTTCCTTGTCATTCGACTTTGAGGTGATGGGGGACCAATTGCAAATTAAAGACCAAATGAATTCATAAAACTTGCCACGCCTTGAGTCGAGTGTCGTCATGATGACAAATTCAGTGGAGTTAAGTGAGAGCGCGGGGCATTGTGCCACATCCACCAACTGCAATGCTTGGTCCGGTAGTGGCCACATGCCCCCCTAACCATCTCCTCCCTATCACCCCATTTGGGGGTTTGTGTGGTAATATTACATTGAATGTAAGGTTTCGTTTATGATAAAATGAAGACTTGAATGTCAAGATCCCTGTGTTAATGAGGATGTTTCTAGAGGTAGCGACCCTTCTACTAATAGAATGATTTCTTTTGTCCATGTGCTCTAGAATTAGTGACTTGATTGAAATGAGTCCCAATTAGAATTTAAGAGGCTTCATGAGCACACGTTAAATAAGGGTGCAAAACTACACCACCCAATTCATTGTGAATCATGAATTTGATGCAATTGAAATGTGTTTATAATAATTAAATAATAATAATAATAATTTTAAGGACAAACATCTATTTGGTGTATGAGATCTCCTTGTTTATGGGACAAGAGACCTTTTTTCGCATAGGGATTTGACTATCAAAATCTATGAAAGTGTGCAAATTTGAGTGGATGTAATGCTTAAAAACACATGTTTCCTTTTAGGAGGTCAAAATTTCAAAACTAGAGGAGGGTAGAGTTTGTACATGTTATTTGATTAATTACGTCGAAGGCGTTTTTACTATGGGGTTCTATGTTATAACAATGTATAGATTTGTCAGCTTGTACGATGAATCTCTCCTCCATGTGGCGTCCACTCGTCTCGTCAGATTAACTTCGCTGTCTTGTTAGTTTAACTCCGCCATCGACGTTTCTTTGCATTCTATGTGCAAATACTAGTATTAATATGTTGTGATAAGACTTTGAGAAATAAATATCCCCATATCTTCATAATAATAATTAAATGCCATCTCATCCCAAATTAAATTATAAATTCCTACTTCTACCAACTTACAAATCTCAATACTAACTCAACCCAATTTCATAAAAATATACCTACTTCACAAGTTAAATTATAAATTCCTACTTCTACCAACTTACAAATCTCAATACTAACTCGACCCAATTTCATGAAAATATACCTACCTCACCCCATTAAATTTAAACATATAACCTCGTATGAAAAAATACATTCTTTTAACCATTAAAATATCATCATACAAGCTTTCATACATTTTTCACTTAGATTCACCTTTCTACGATGTTGTAAATGCCTGTCCTTTATATATCTTATATAGGCCCTTCCATTCTTTAGACCTCCAATTATAAAACTTGTAAATACCCTTCCCGTTCCACAATAAAAACCATACTGCACGATAAAAACCATTATCCCATGATTTTTAACAGGACCAGATTTGACTTTTCCTGTTTGTCTTCATCTGCCATTCGCTCCTCGGATTTGCGCCGCATAGTTCCTAAGAGTGAGTACTGGACATGGAGTCGGCGTTCTAAGTTACTGGAAGGTTTTGACTGTCAAATTTGTATTTGTATTTGGTGATATGAGGAGGACGATTCGATCCGGCCAGTGCATACGGCTAGTAGACCAGTGTGCAGGCAGAGAGATTTTTGGGGTATTATTTTCAGGGTAACATTCAAGGCAATTTGATTGGGCTTCGTCCTTCTTCAGAGATACTGACTCAGGCAAGATGTATGCGAGGTGCATATTGAAGGATAAATGCGGTAGATTGAACCTTCGAAGGAAGCTTTTCACTTCTGCAAAATCTATCAATGCTCTGTATGGACTTCCAGACAGCAGAAATTCACGCGGACAGAGTGATGGAGCAAGTCAGTTCAAGGTATTTAGAAATCTTTAATATCTTTTTGTTTTTCTTTAAGGCCTGGCTGTATTTTGTCCAGCATAAACATTTGTATTCATTGGCGGAGGAACCAGATAGTTCGTTCCATTTACTATAATGGCGGCTTTGTTGCAAACAAATCAGGGTAAACTGCAGGGAATATAGGCTTTACACTGATTTTTAGCACAAAACATCAACGAAATTATGCTTATTTCCCTAGACAGTTTATATGATTTCCTTGCCTTTTCGCACCCTATTTTGTCAAAGCAATAATGTTCAAATGAATCAATTAAATCTGATGGACTGCCATATCGCTTTGAGGCAAAGATTTATATTGGCCAGCTTTGAAGTACCTTGCAACTTTGTAACTTCTTGAGAAATCTTATTTTATTTCATTTAATTAAGTTGCCACATGGAATGGCCCTGAGATTGGAATGGTTAGTTCCTTGCCTCTTCGCACCAGATTTTGGTCAAGCAATAAGTCAAATAAACCAATTAAATTTGATGGACGGCCATGTTGCATTCAGGCAAAGATTTTGTAGTGTTGAATCTTAATTATAAGTTTGGCCAGCTTTGAAGTACCTTGCAGCTTTGTAACTTCTGAGAAATCTTATTTATTTCTGTTCATTGAGTTGTCACATGAAATGGCTCTGAGATCGTTCCTTCCATTTTTATTTTCATCTGTTTTTCAAAGTGGCTGATAATCTCAATCGAATGGAGAGACGTGAGGAACAGTTTATAGCCTCAGTGGGAAAGATGTTCTCATGTTCGTGTGTGCCACTCTAATAAGCTAAAATGGAAAAAAAATTGCTGCCCACCCTTTAATGCGAAAAAAAGGCATCATAAAAAAAGAAGAAGAAAATCTGACGTAAATCAATCTGAATCCCGGTTCTTATTAAAGGCCTCAGGTGGTAAACCGTTTTATGCATTGTAGAAAAGTTATGTATATATGGAGAAGCCCTAATTAAGTTTTGAACCTGTTTTGAATAGATACTCTTCAAGTTAAATTCATATTTGATTTTTTTTTTTTCCTTTTCTGTAAATATGCTTTGGGGTTTTCTATTAGGTAAATGATTTGTTAATAGAACATAATACCAAAGAAAATGGGCCACAAAAAAGTTTGCTGCCCTGCCCACGAAGGCATGAAGGGTTATAACTTACAATTAACCTAACCCTTGAAAATTTAAAGCCCAAAAAGCAAGGTAGGTCCTTAAAACAAAATCCACTACAAAGGCATACTGCAACTACCTATTCATTGGAGTTGGGCCACAAAATTATGCACCATACAAAGTATTGAAGTATGACGCAATCAGTGCTATAAAATCATGCTCAAAATCATTCATGTTTAGGCATATGGAGCGGTCATTGTTATAGGTGCCAGGAGGTTTTCATCCTTGGGTTTCTAGGGCTGGCTTGTTATTTGATATGGCTTATCCACAATAGTGCGCCTTGAACAATGATTCAATGCTTCCTAGGGTTTGGTTGCTTTAGAGATGGAGGAGTCATCATTGTTATAAGGGCCAAGGGGTCATCATCATTGGGTTTCGAGGGCCTTGTTATATGAGATGGCTTATTACAATTGCAAGACTTGAACCATGATTCAATCTTCCCAGGGTTTAGACACTTTAGAGCTGGTTAGGGTGATGGAACATGGCATCAAAATAATTTAGTTAACGTGCACAAATTAGTCCCAGATCAATGATATTATTTATTAAAATTTAAAACAAATTTGGGTACTTTATACAAGGGTTTTCTGATAAAACTTACTTGGAAAAGCGCTTTTTCCTTCAAAATTTGTAAGATATGGTTGTAGTGTTAGAAATTGTAACTAGTTTCGGTCTTCATAATTGTTATTTGTGTTATGCCATGATTCTTATGTATTGTCAAAAGAAAAGACACACACACACACACACACACACACACACACACACACACATATTTTTTGTTTATTTTAGAAGAAAATTGACTTATTAAAGCATGGGTTTCATGCTTGGGTCATAGGTCAAAGCACCCATTGTGTGCTCTAGGTTTTTTGTCTTGAGTCAAAGTCAATGTCATAATGTAAAAGACCCTTTTGGGACCATGTAACAAGAAAGAAAAATATTATTTGATGTCTAGAAAGTTCTAAAAGACCTCCAAGGTCCAGTCGGCCAACCCTTGTTCAAGTCGGCGTAGAGAGGCCTAATTCTAGTGCAGCGAAGACTATATAAAGGAGGACTTCGACCTCCATTTGGACACATACACTTCACATATCTTATCTATTCTGATCTACAACTAAGGAAGAGTTTGAAGGCTAGAAGAAGTGAAGAGAAGTCCAACGAAGAGGAGAAGGATATCTTGAGGAAGGAAGCATCTGAAATTTGTCTTAATTCTACTCCCACATGCGAGTTTTCTGAATTCACTAAGGTTTCCACATGGTTGAAGAAGAGCATAAGCATTTTTGAAGGACATATCTCTTGTTGTTGGCTGGCTTGATCTTGGAATTCTTTGTTTGTGTCTTGGGTCTTGGAAGTCTCCTTTGAAGTTGATAAGAAGAGAAGTTCTTATGGGTTTTCCCCTGTTGGAGGGTTTTTGCCCTGGCGTGGAGCCTATATCTTGTGTTTATGTGATCTCTATTGTTTGGCATGTATTTGATGATGAAGAACACACACATAATAATAATCTAGAAGATGATCATAATCTCAAATAACTGTCATGAGTGGAAAATGGAATTAATAAGCTCCCCTAATGGATTTTCCAACATGTAGCTTACTTCATTATACTCTTTGGTCTTGAAATTGGAAGCTCAAGAACAAAGTATATCGATCCCTTGGACTAGATATAATTTTTATGCTCAAAACCCCAAGGGTTCTAGCTAAATTATGATAAAAAATTAAAGAGCAAGCTAGAAAAATCCAGGGCTTGCTTCTAAGAGGACTAGATATAAAAGAATCCATCTACTAAAACAAAAAATTGAAAGTTTTTTGATTTTAAAATGAAAAATTGGTTGTTGAGAAATGACTTACCTTGGCCACAATTTTAATTTTTACCTATAAGATGGTTGGGTTGTGAATCACGTTCACCTTTAAGTCAGTCATGTACTTTGAACAATGGGGTGGGCTTGGACTTGAGGAGAGTGTATCACCCCCACCCATGTCTAAGATCTTCAATAAATTTCTTGATCCAACCAGGAGTGGCCTCTAGTGAAATGTCTCTAGTCTTTGGGTCGACTATGTGGTAAGAGAGATCTTCACACAGTTGAAGCTATACCCTAGAATGATTGGTCTAACCTTTGGTTCTAACTTGCTTGAACCTGCAACAAGAGAAATGAAGAAAACTAGTGCCTTGTTCACTCTCTCCACATGGCTATGTAGCACCTCAATGGATTGCCCCTCCAATGCTTGTGTAATCCTTACTAATTTTTTATTATCATATTAACCCTTTTACAACATGTACCAAGAAAAAATGAAATAGTAAAAACCAGCCCACACAATATGTAGTGTCCTAGGGTAATTTATGGCCTAGGGTTTCTTATTCAAACTAGGGTTTCCCAACAAAAAATCACTCATTCACATAATCATGTATTCCTTTAGGTATTATACAATTCAATAACAATAAGTTTGCATGAATAACCTAAACAATGGTAGTTTGATATTCCTCAAATCCTCAACAATTAGGATCGATTGTGTAATAAGCCAGGAATGTATTCAACTAGTATTTCACCAATTCAATATTATCTGCAAATATAAATAAACCAAATCTAATAATTTGATTGAATTCAACTAACATATATTTGACCCTACTATTATTCATAGGACCTGGACTATCTTGGATTTGCTGTCTAAAGGAACAAAAAGACTCGGCTGCCTATAACTAGAAAGGTCTTTGTAACAGTTCGTAGCTCTAGGAGGGCCAAATTCCCTTCCTATTGTCTTTGCTACCTTAGAATGGTGTTGCCCTATGGTAGACTGCATCCCTAGGAGGGCCGAATCTTCTAAATGATGCAAATTCCACACAACTTTCTCAGAAATACCACCATATTGCCTTTGAAAAGCCAGCGAGTTATCGAATTGCCTAAAAAAAAACTAGTGAGATGCTTCAGGAATCAACTGCAGCCCTGTGACTATGCTGTCCGAACCTTAGACTGCTCTCCAACTAGTCGCAAACCTCTTTTTTTTAGAACGAAACTTCGGTGATGCTATGATACCTTTAGTTTGCCCTTCACTCGAGAGAGTAACCACAAGAATCCTGCCTTTAGACCAAATCCAAATTTTTCCAAAGAATATATAGTGCATATACAAGATAGAATATTCATTTTCCTCAAACCAGAACTGCTCCAATGACTCGTGCAAGAACAAGAAGGGTGTCTAGGTAGGGTGGGATCAACTCCACTGAAACTAGATAGATGATTAGATAGGGTGGGATCACCTGCACTGAAGCTAATCAAAGAGAAGGGGTCTTAAACCCTCAGAGCCTCAACTCAAGAAAACAAAGATATTAAATCCAAATTGATGATTCTAAATGACTCTAACCCTCCTTTATTTATAAATTTCTCCACGGGGTTTCATCTAATGTGAGGGGTTTTAAGTGCAACCCCCAAATTTGGGCTTTTTGCTCCAACCGACCCAAAATTTACCCATTGTTGCCCCAAACGTTGGATAATTTGGGTTTCCCCTCTTTATCAGGACTATAACCTACAAGGTTGGATAAGCTATTTTTCTTCTCATGGGCAGTTAATCCATTGGGGACATTACAATCCCCCCTTCCTAACATTGATTGCCCTCAAGCAATGGCATGTTTAGGTCCCTCACAATTGTCATACTGAGCATACCAGCATCCCCTTCTTCTCTTGCAGTCTGATGATCATATTGTTGGTGGGAAATATCATCATGAGATAGTTGTTGTTCCCTCTTAATGGATCGTAGGTGGAAAAAACACAGCTGTATATTACTGTCGATGTAGATTTTATTTCTCTTGGTGTAGCAACAATCTTCTATGATAGTAATGATAAGT
Source organism: Pinus albicaulis (assembly GCA_034641835.2). Lineage (NCBI taxonomy): Eukaryota > Viridiplantae > Streptophyta > Pinopsida > Pinales > Pinaceae > Pinus > Pinus albicaulis. The sequence continues at coordinate 1,276,261,384 of CM076583.1, read as the reverse complement.
GTCATAAAATTGATATCTTTGCCTCTGTTTTAAAAATCGGCCGTTTCGACTCCGACCAGGCCTGGTCGACCAAGCCATTACGCTGGCCGGTTCGACCAGGTACAAAAACAGCTAGGTTGGCCGGTTTTTGTACCGGCTCGGCCGGCTCGGTAACAAACCGACCGACCAGGCCTGGCCCGAGTTAATTCGGCCGAGCCAAATCTGCCGGCCGGTGGGCCCAAAAAATTGGATTTTGTGGACTTGAAACCGGATTTTATTCCGCTGTTAGGTTTGTTTGAGGTTTTCTGAAGAGTTGTGGAGTTGGTTTTTGGAGCAACTTCATGGTAATGTTAAATTCTTAAAGTAACCTTTTACTTAAATTTTTAACATTACGATGAAATGACTCAGGATGTTTGAGAGTGGTTCCAACCTCATTGGATTTCATATGGAGAAAGTAGAATTTTAGATCTCATTCAAAATCCAGCAGACTTATCAGTTTTTTAGGATTTCAGGATTGGGTTATTGCAATGTTTCCATCGAATTTTGTCATGTATTAGGGTATGGAACTCATATTTAATCAAGAGCACCAATCCCTCTATGTACCTTGATGACATGATGTTAGTGACAATGACCAAGAACAATATGTGATCATAAAAGCATGAGATACAATATAGGGTTTTAATACACTAATGGAGGATGGAATTCAAAACATCATCTTCATCTAAATACCCTAGAATCCACAAACCCTAAAAATTAGTGTTTCATATGTGAGCTAGGTTTTTCCATGAGCCATCTAGGGTTCTTATTCAAATTAAACCCTCCATCAAAAGAGCCTTAAAACAAATAAAAATAAATAAATGCATTACACATACTATGAGAGAGACCATACCTCTGATTTTACGTTCATACAAGTTGCTACAGGGATTTGCTTCAAAGTGCCTTGCACTTCTTCTGTTTGTCATACTTTCAAGGGCACTATCATCTTTATCCAAAGGTGCCAACATAGAGGAGCTACATACTTTTCTTAGATGAACTTCCTTTGCTTCAGCTGCTAGACAAAAATAGAATCACATGAAGGGTTGCCACTAAACCTTCTTAAAATCACATCAGCTGCTAGATAATAGCAGCTTAGTCAACAATATGACATCATGGAGGGCTTTTACTATTCTTCAAAAATCATTTTCAAATTGATGTCTAAAGAGACCATCCCTTCTCATAACTGCATTTTGTATTTTCATTGACTTCAAGGCACCTTTTATGAATGCTTCAAAGACATGAATATATATTAATTATTGATTTACAAGTCGGCTTCGATGGAACTAGCTTATAATACTTGTGTGTGTGTGTGAGAGAGAGATTGTAATAGTGATAAGGACTCAGCCTCTTCTTCTATACACAAAATAGGGTTCCTTGATTTTACTGATATAGATCACAAAGGATGCCCGCTAATTGTCTTTTTAAGGCTACAATTCATACCTTGCAAACGTATGTATACAAGATCTTGGCTTCCTTAAATTATGGAGGGCCTTAGAACTGTCCTTTATAATGATGTGCCTCTAATTCTAGGACAAGTCCTCCTCACGATCATTGATAGGATACCACCCTTCTAGTTGTAATTGAAGTCACCTTTTAATTCCTCATAGTCCAGTGACCACAATGTCAAATGCCGAATTTTTCTTTAGATTAGGGGATTTAACTTTCTTCGGAACAGTGAGAATAACAAATTCATAACAAGGATGCACTGTCAAGAGAAACAGAAGAAAAATACCCTTCAATTCTACTTGAGCAAAGAAGTCCTTCATAATTGCTTCAAACGAGGGGCAGAAATACCTTGTTTATACTTAGAATCAAGCCTTCAAAGTAATGTACAAAGATGCCGTGAATTGATCCACGTTAAATTCTCAACGTAGATAGGGAACTTAATAACTCGGTCTAAAGGCTATTGTGGCTCAATTGCAAATGCTTTCTTATTTGAAGAAAAACATAATGAAACCCTCTTCAATCAGGTCACAGAACTTAACACTGTAGGTTTAATCCACGGTTCTTTATATGCTTTGAATTACCATAGGCCTTCTAGAGGGTTGATGTCTTGTCGAAAGGAGTCACCTGTGACATTGGTTATGTTTTTTGTTTTGATCTCTATATCATCATCCTGTATTGGACAGTGCACTAGGTGCAATTTTGATATAATGGATATATTCATGAGCCTACTTTGATCATATGTTGTCTTTTGTGACTTCTCTATATTGTAATGCTTTGTGTTTGGAAACATGAATAAAAATCTTTAAATTTATGTTTTTTGTATAAAAAAATTAATATTTAATGTATTTTTTACAAAAACCGAGTCATTGAAACTGAGTCGACCGAGTCATTACCGATTCGGAGTCATTACCGAGTCATTACCTCGGCCTGGTAGCTGACCGATTCCGTTTTTTAAAACATTGATCTTTGCTGGAGATAAAAATCTTGCACTAGTTTCCCATGTTACCTCTGTTTGACTGTTGTCGTCAGATCACTTGCTGGTGGTTTCTTTTCCTTTTGCGTTAAGAGATGGAAAACCTCTCATTCTTATGGACTAGACTTTTCTTTTTCATAGCATATGTTGTCCCAAAATAATTTGCAGCAAAGCAAAGTGCAATATGGAGTGCAATATCAATTCCTTTTTCATGCTTTTGGTGGTGCTTCATATGCCCAGTATGTCTTGTGTTCCCTCTTTTAATACGATCGCCCTCAACTTCAAGAGAATTTGCTGCTGTAAATTGCTTTTCTTTGTGGCCTCCCTCATTAGTTTTTAACTTGCTTTGCTCCAAATTTGTGCAATCCCTTTCTTGAGGGTAAGATTCCCATGTGAATTTAGCTGGCTTACATAGCCTTTTTATGAGTGCAGATTCGGGGACAAAATATATATGGTCTTCAAAGAAAATAATCCCATCTTCCACTTGGTACCTGTCATCATGGATGTGTTCGTCCAACAATTCGCAAACAAACTTAGTCTTGGAGTACTTTATTAAGAGGTGGGCTCTCCAATCTCCCAAGAATCTGTCACGCTCGACATCCTCTTCATATCCCGACTCATTAGATTTTAAGCTGTTACTTGTACTTCTACAAGCTGCCCTGCAAATTACTTCGCCCTACTTGGTTTGTGACCTCCATTTTCTCAACTTGGGGACCCATATTGGAATTTGGACATGCCTCTTAGTACTACCTTGTTGCCATTTGGGTCCCGGAATTCCATTTCCATCTCTTGGTAGTTCATTATGAATCTTCCTAGTGATTACAACCTTTGTACTCCCAACACCACATTAGTATATGCCAATTCTATTACATACAAATCATCAGTAACTATATACTTACCTAATGTGTCACTAAAACGTGGAACTACCTGTGTGCATATCATGTGATATCCATCAGCTGCCCTCACTTTGAAGCCTCAATATCTTGGGCAGGGATGCCTCTCCTTACCACCATGGTTGTATCAATGAAGTTATACGTTGTGCCACCATCAATCAATGCTATGATTTGTTGCCCTCGTATAACACCCTTGATTTTGAAGGTGTGGTATTTAGGGACTTTTGAGAGAGTGGCGATAATACCTCCTTCGATTCTCAGACATGGCTTCTTAGCCTCTTTCAAGGAATGCTAGGCTCCTTGGTTGGTGTTTGTGCTGCATCACTCTCATTGTCGCTATTAGGAAGTACTTTAATGTAGTAAATCTTTCCCTTTCCCAAACATTAGTGACCGGGTTCCCATGCCTGCTTGCAAGTGAAACAAAGCTTCTTTCTTCTAAGCTTGTTTCGAGCTTCTTCATCCAACTGATCCTTCTTATTTTCATCGTTTAGAGATGTATGATGCAAGTGTGGAGTCGGCTGGGCATGGTGACCCAGGTGCATCATCCTTATCCAAAAGGTGGAACATGAGCAATCAATGAGTGGTGTTGGGGATCCATGAGGTACTCTTTGCTATGGTGGAAGCCCATGGCTTTCAACGCTCACCCTACAAGTGCCAATGTGGCCCTCTGGAGGGCTAGGACCCTGTATAGGGAGATCAAACCCCAAATGGAGACCCACTTGTAATCCCGCATAAGTTCAAATGCGTCCCCTTGCCCTCCAATACAACACATCATTAAAATAATCAGGTAAAAAAGCTTACAAGTCATGGAATCAATGGGGCATTTCATGGTGGCACGCCCTTTCGCAGTGGGCTTTGGCATGTACAAGTGTCTCCAAGCTCAATAGGGGGTTAATCAAGGACCCTATTAGGTGGTTATTGTTGGAAAATTGTAACTAGGTTCGGTCTTCATAATGACTAAGTAATTATGAATTTATGTAATGAAGAAGACAAAGATAATAAAATGTTCTTTGTAATGCTTGCTTCATGGGTTTCATGAGCAAGGAGTTTTTATTATAGTTCAAAGACTTCTTCTTGATGTCTGTAGGGGTTTGTCATCTTGTCATAAATACGTAATGTAGAGTGATGTATATGAAGTGTTGTTACACATGTAAAAGACAATTATTGATGTAAGGGTATGCCTTAAGACCTTGTCATAATACTCCTTGAAGTTGGCTTAATTCACATTGAAGATCCCACCCTATGCATTTCGGCCTACACACTTACTCAAGTCGGCTTCCCAACAAAAAGTCATGTCGGCCTAGAAGGAAATAGACAGATTCTATATATAAGGATCTGCGGCCTCATTTGTAATCATGAAGTTCAGAACAGTTCGGTGATCAAGTACGATGGACGAGTTTGCATTTTTTGGTGCGAAGGGAGGAGATTGTCCAGCAAAGAAGAAAGGTTATATCATATATCTGTTTTGGGTCGAAAATACTGTGATCATTTCAGGAAGGCCAAAAGTCTACCACAGGAAGAAACATGACCATGATCAAGTGTGTGTAATAGTGCGAGAAGAGAAGCATCATACATCATAGTAATTGGGTCAAAAATGTTATCTCTGTCTATACTTTAGAAGAGGTCGAGGATATACAAGTCTACCATATAGTGTAGATTGAAAGGTTGCAAAGTAATCTCAGTCTTGGGCTAACAAGATATCAGAGAAGAGTTAAAGATGTATGTCGAAGCATGTAGAATCTCTGTCTTGAGATCAATGGTACAACTAGAAGACAGTGGAAGAATCTCTAGAAGGCTGAGGACAAGAGTTCACTAGGAACCGAGTTTTCCTAGGGCTAGTTAGTGCAAAGGAGTGCAGAAAAGAAGGTTAGCATAAGGAGACTATTGGAGCAGAGACAAGGTCTTGGAGGCATACTGAAGTCAAGGGTCTAGGTCATGGTAATGGTACTTGTCAATTGAAGATCTATAAGAAGAATGATTATTGGGTTTTCCTCTCCAAGAGGGAGAGGTTTTGGCCCTGGCTTGAAAGCCAAAAATTTTGTGTCTCTTGTGCATTTGATAATTGACTTGATGAAGAACATAATAATGTAACAAAAGATAAGTGAAAGAAGTCTCAAGTAATTATCATGAATGAGAAATTTGAATTAAACACTGCCCTACCAAATTCTCAACATAGAATTGGAGCTAAGGTGCTAGAAAGGGCATAGAGATACTCAAGGATCAGGTTTCATGGAAGGCATCAAAGCAAGGTGAAGGATTGAAGAATCAAAATCAAAGAAGGAAGTCTACAACAACAAAGGTTTTGGATCCTATAAAAGGACCACAAAGATCCTCATCTACAAAGCAAGAAACTCTTTAAAAAGTTGAAAATTATATGAAAGAAGGAAGTAATGGATTCAGACCCCTAGTCACACAACAGTTCAGATCTTTGTATTAATGAACAACATTGGATCACAGTATACAAAGCAAGGGTTTGATTAGAAGAAAGTTCAGTGAAAGAAATCCTGAATCCTGATTAGTGCGGTGAAAAATGATGTATTACAACATCTTGAAAAAAATAAATAAAAAAAGACAGTTTGGTGTTAAGACAGTATTATAGCACCATCTTAAATGTGCCAGCAGTTCATTGCCATCTCAAGTTATTGCCATCAAAAGCTTCAAGGCAAGTTACCTATCATCCTTGATCATTCAAGGAAGGAACAAAACATCCTCATCAATCACCATCAAAAGGGAAGCCATATCTAAAGGTTTTGACATCATAAAAGGAGCAATCTCCTTCATTGAAGGACTTTTCATTTGGAAGAAATCATTCAAAAGGAGTCATCAAAGTAATCAAGCTGAAGATTTCATCTTCACTTGTCAAGTTATCTTTTATTTTATAATCAAATTTGATAAAATGACTTCGTGTTTGCAAGGAGATCTCTAAGCTGGTTGGGTCATCAAAATTCCTTACATGAGAAAGGAGGATAAATATAGTCCTCGACAAGGAAGTCATTGATATCTATGGAAAAGTCTCCAAAGGTTAAGTATTGTTTGAATACATGGGAAGGGATCAAAGGACTCAAAGGATTATTATGAAATCAGTCAAAGGTCCTCTCATCTCTATGTAGCAGGATTGGAGATATCGAAGAGATATGTGATAAACTATTCTCTGAAGATGCAGTAAATAGAATCTCAATTATGAGATTTGAAAGAAATGATAAAAGTTAATCATCACTATTCTAATCGGTGAGTAAGGTAACAAGTGTCGTCGGGACAAGAAAGTTACCTCATTCAACAACTTATGGTTTCTATGCAAGATAGAAAAAGACAAGTTGTGGGCAAAAGTTAAAGGACTCAGATATTACAGGAAGAAAGCTCATATCACTGAAAAGGATGGAGGAAGCTGAAGAAAGGAAGTTCAAGGAAAGAGGGAGTAAAAGATCTTTACTATGGTTAAGATAGTCCCCCTCACAAAAGGTCTTTTCATGACTCCTAAATCCTATATAGGATATGACTACAATAAATAGATGCGGTGGAACATCATGAAAGCATTAAGAAGCAAGAGCTTGTGACATCACCTTGGGGAATCATGGAGGACAAGAAGAAAAAAGTTCATGGCAATCATACATCGAAAGGAAACATTTTTCAAAATAAGGATATTACAGATCCTCAAGATTCTTTGATAGAATCCTCATCAAAGGATTCACTGATCTAGAGAGGAAGCAAGTGTTTCATTAGGAACTACAACTTGTGAATTTCATGGAATGATGGTATCATAACATAAGAGATGTAGCAGATCAAGGGATTGAAGACATTTCAATCAAGGAAGCTGCTGAAATGATACTAGATGACCTGAAGGTAAATGAGGTATGTATGCTCGTATTCAATATTATAATGTCATGTCATATGGTTGCAGGTAACATTAATCACTACTTCTATCCTAAGAAGCATGATCAAAGGAAGGGCATATCCTCCTCTAAAAGATGCCGAAAGGCATGGTTCACACTAGATAAAATCAACAAATATATTCTCATATGAAGTATGAGATGATTGGCAACTATGAAGGAACTTTGATTGGGAGCTACTGGGAATAAAATTGTGTGGAAGGTAGGGATCGTGAGAAGTGCAACTATGCTAAAAGGCAGTCAACATCCAAGGAAGAAGAGTTGACTAGGTGATCTCCTGGAAGATACGAGGACTCTGATAAAAGTCTGAAAAAGATGAAGACCCTTGACTATACATATCTTCTGGAGATATGTCAACATATACGAAGGATGTCAATGCCTACAAGAAGGATGTCATGGTGAAAGATCATCACTGAGGTAACTTTTGATTTAAATTTTAAGTATTCATATTTATAATTGAATAACATCTGATGAGCTTATGCAGGGCTGCCAAATGGAAGTAGATGTCTTCCATAGGTTGATAACCATATGGCAGGATGAAAGATCCTTGGAAGATATATGGTTTGAAGGAAAAGCAACATGACATGAAGCTAGACCAGATAAAAAGATTGATGGACCACTTTTTGAAGACACGACTCATGAATGAAAGTGATGGATGATTTGTGCCCTATGAAGAATTTCATGACATCAACAGAAAGAGTCCTTCATGAGTAGCTGAATGTTTTTCATCATTGCTACTGTAGGTCCCTGATTAAGAGGGAGCTTGATAATGAGTTTCTTACTTGGAAGAAACTCTGTGACTCCTAAGCCAAAAAGAAAGCTTAGGTACATTCTTTGTAAGTATATTCCTTTGTGGAATATGTCCTCCCTAGTTGAGAGGGAGAGATAGACATGTCATTCTAGTCTTCACCTGGGAAGACAGAATGGAGGATTGGGTAATCATCTGGCATCCGACACTCTTTGAGAATGTGATAAGACGTCCCGATAAGGGTAGTCGTGAAAGGATGGATATTCTTTGAGGATTTGCTGTCCCGATAAGAATAGTCCTTAGAGATCATACTCAGTGAACACCTGGGTGGAGTATGTACCTTGGAGACAATGATGAAGGTGTCTATAATCATTGGTCTCGCCAACATTATAGCTCATGATGGAGCTGTTATTCAAGGCCTTGCATTGTAGCAATGCTGGTTAATATGATGCTATAACAAATGATTACCAATTTAACTCTTCTTATGAGATTCTTCAGATTGAGAGTGACAATGTACCATTATGAATACCTCCCTAGTTAAGAGGGAGCGTTGGAAAATTGTAACTAGGTTCGTGAAGACTAAGTAATTATGAATTTTTGTACTGAAGAAGACAAAGATAATAAAATGTATTTTGTAACGCTTGCTTCATGGGTTTCATGAGCAAGGAGTTTTTATTATAGGTCAAAGACTTCTTCGTGATGTCTTTAGGGGTTTGTCATCTTGTCATAAATATGTAACGTAGAGTCATGTATATGAAGTGTTGTTACGCGTGTAAAAGACAATTATTGATGTAAGAGTATGCCTCAAGACCTTGTCATAATACTCCTTGAAGTCGACTCAATTCACATTGAAGATCCCACCTTATGCATGTCGGCCTACACACTTACTCAAGTCAGCTTCCCAACAAAAAGTCATGTCGGCCTAGAAGAAAATAGATAGACTCTATATATAAGGATCTGCGGCGTCATTTGTAATCATGAAGTTCGGATCAGTTCTGTGATCAAGTATGAAGGAAGAGTCTGTGTTTTTTGGTGCAAAGGGAGGAGACTATCCAACAAAGAAGAAAGGTTATATCATATATTTGTTTTGGGTCTAAAATACTGTGATCACTTCAGGAAGGCCGAAAGGCTACCACAGGAAGAAACATGACCATGATCAAGTGCGTGTAAAAATGCAAGAAGAGAAGCATCATACATCACAGTAATTGGGTCAAAATGTTAACTCTGTCTATACTTCATAATAGGGCGAGGATATACAAGTCTACCATATAGTACAGATTGAAAGGTTGCAAAGTAATCTCAGTCTTGGGCTAACAAGATATCAGAGAAGAGCTAAAGATATACGTCGAAGCAAGTAGAATCTTTGTCTTGAGATCAAGGGTACAACTAGAAGACAGTGGAAGAATCTCTAGAAGGCCGAGGACAAGAGTTCACTAGGAATCGAGTTTTCCTAGGGCTAGTGCAAAGGAGTGCAGGAAAGAAGATCAACATAAGGAGACTATTGGAGCAGAGACAAGGTCTTGGAGGCATACTGAAGTCAAGTGTCTAGGTCATGGTAATGGTACTTGTCAATTGAAGATCTATAAGAAAAATGATTATCAAGCTTTCCTCTCCAAGAGGGAGAGGTTTTGGCCTTGGCTTGAAAGCAAAAATTTTTGTGTCTCTTGTGCATTTGATAATTGACATGATGAACATAATAATGTAACAAAAGATAAGTGAAAGAAGTCTCAAGTAATTATGATGAATGAGAAATTTAACACTGCCCTACCAAATTCTCAACAGTTTCAACCTTTAAAGGGGGTGACATGTCCATGGTACATCCCTCAAGTGGTAGGTGGCAAATGATATAGTAATGAAACAGAGTGGGGATTAGGGTAATCATCCAGATCACATGTCATGGTACAAGGGTAGCTATAATAAGGGAAGCCCACACTTGGGTATATGAGTGTAGGAGGGAGCAAATCGTGGTACATGAGTTACACCGACCTTTGTTTTTCCACCCTTCTTCATATGCCTTTTGTCTCTGATTGATTTTTCTTTATAACTGCTCGGGGCTCTTGTGGATGAGAGCATGTATAACAGTGGATACCCCCTTTAAGGTGGGGTAATTCATCGCCCACTAGGGGTTGGGACAATCATGGGTTCCTTAATGATGGAGGGGGCTCATTTAGGGCCCATAGGAACTAGGGTGATGACCATGGATAAAGGGTAGAGCTCATGTTTGGCTTTTGCCCACGTGCTAAATTTGTATTTCCCGGTTGTCTTTTGCATTTTGTGGTACATTTCCTTTTGAGAGTGGCCAAATTATGCTTTTTTTTTTTTTTTAGCTGCATCAACCTCCGGGCATTGTTCCAGGCTCGACCTAAGGTGTGGACAAGGTGGAGGCTAACCCTTTGTGGACCCGGATGGGAAAAGAGATGAATGGGGCTAAAATGAGTGGAAGGGGGTGATGTATATGGTGTCGGGAAGCGGGACCATGCAACCAAAATTAGGATTTCCCATGTAGTGCCAACCCTAAAGCTAATGGCCAATAAAGGAGATCCCATGGGACCAGGATACAAGGCTAACCACGAAATTGGGCAGTGGAGACGGGAGAGCAAACCTAACCCACTCTTTCCGCCGAATCCCCCCACCAATCCATGCCCATAAGTGCCCAGGAAAAGTAAGGAAAATTACTCAACTATACCAATGAAAAGCCATACCTTCGGGGTCAGGAGACCCACCTTCAAACATACAATCATAACAAGTAGGTGAGGGACCACACGACTGGCTCAGGTGGCAGAGATAATGGTACATCGAGCTATCTAGTTGTTGCAAGGGGCTGTTGGCCAAGGACCATCTAGGAGAATTTTTTTCTCGTATATACACTACCCAAAGGTGGTGGGTAACATTTGGCTCCAACAAGGACACGATCTCTCGGGAAAGTGCACGAAGCTACTTGAACGAGAGGTCATGAGAACACCAACAATCTCTTGGTACCGCATACTTGTTACCTGCACATATCAAAGACCAAGCAGATAGGGCAACATGTTTTCGTGGTGTCTTATGATCATCAATGCTTAGTATTAGGCCGTAAAATCAACAAGAAAATGAAAATGGATTCGGGACAATCATGGGTTCCTTAATGATTGAGGGGGCTCATCTAGGGCCCATAGGAAGTTGGAACTAGGGTGATGACCATGGATAAGGGGTAGAGCTCATGTTTGGCTTTTGCCCATGTGCTAAATTTGTATGTCTCGGTTGTCTTTTGCATTTTGTGGTACATTTCCTTTGATAGTGGCCAAATTATGCTTTTTCTTTTCTTTTTAGCTGCATCAACCTCCGGGCATTGTTTCAGGCTCGACCTAAGGTGTGGACAAGGGGGAGACTAACCCTATGTGGACTCGGATGGGAAAAGAGATGAATGGGGCTAAAATGAGTGGAAGGGGGTGATGTATATGGTGTCGGGAAGCAAATCCACGTAACCAAAATTAGGATTTCCCATGTAGTGCCAACCCTGAAGCTAATGGCCAGTAAAGGAGATCCCACAGGACTAGGATACAAGGCTAACCACGAAATTGGGCCATGGAGACGAGAGTGCAAACCTAACCCACTCTTTCCGCCGAATCCCCCCACCAATCTAATGCCCATAAGTGCCCATGAAAAGTAAGGAAAATTACTCAACTATACCAATGAAAAGCCATACTTTGGGGTTGGGAGGCCCACCTTCAAATAGACAATCATATCAAGTGGGCAAGGGATCACACAACTGGCTCAGGTGGCAGAGATAATGGCACATCGAGCTATTTGGTGGTTGCAAGGGGCTGTCGGCTGAGGACCATCTAGGAGAAATTTTTTCTCCTATATACACTAACCACAGGTGGTGGGTAACATCTGGCTCCAACTGGGACATGATCTCTTGGGAAAACGCGCGAAGCTACTCGAACGGGAGGTCATGAGAACACCAACAATCTCTTGGTACTGTAGACCTATTACCTGCACATATCAAAGACCAAGTACACGAGGCAACATGTTTTCGTGGTGTCTTATGATCATCCATGCTTAGTATTAGGTCGTAAAAATCAACAAGAAAATGAAAATGCAAATTTAATCTAAATGTGACTAATCTACCATGAAAATATCATATGATGTTAGTTATAATGAGAAAATGAGCATGCAATGCATCCTACTCTAACATGCATATGATATAATGTCAAGTGTCAAGGAAAGGGGTGATACGACTTAACTTGATTGGTTGTGACCAAAGTTCTTCGTTAAGTTTGGCGATGTAGTAGTAATCTTCCCCTACTTTCCCATGAACCTTGACAGGTATTGGATTTTATCTACCAAGACCACATCTCCAACCTTGTATTCTCTTTTGGGCTTCCACTTTTTGTTTTCTTGTGATTTGGTCGCTTGAGAATACAAACCTCTTGTGAAGGGAGAGTGGGAGAAGGCTTCTCAACCTCATGTGTCTTGTAATATGGAATTGGCCCCGATTTGACCGCATGAGTAGGGTAGGCAGGTTCTTATAAAGTACGAAGGGGGTCGCATCAAATTGCAAAATAGTGACGTATGACAAATCCATTTGAAGTTGACCACCAACAGTGGCTCCCCACTTCCTTGATAACAACATCCCCCAAACATCAGGGATATCTATGACCACAACATCCATAAGCAATGATATATCGGGGTTCATAGCCAAAGAAACCTTAAGATCCTTTATGAAGTCTTCTACTTCAATGGGTTTGGAGTTGAAACCACACACATTTTTATACCTTCAAGTGATGCTAAGGCCCAATTGCTCCATGACCTTTAATGGCATGATGTTGGCGGAAGCCCCTGAGTCTAACATGCAATTATGTAATAGAAGGTCATTTACGACTAAGGTAAGCAAGAATGGCTCATGTCCTAGGTTTAGGTTGGGAAGGTGAATAGTTTGTAATGCTATGAGTAATTCCTCCCTTTCAAAGCCCAGGGACTTCTTAACTTGCCATTGTGGTCAAGGAAATTTTACAATCTCCTTTAATGAAACCAGCATAGTCATCTTTCCTATAGCAATCTCTAAGTCAATGTCAAGCTTGACCTCTTTACTTTTATCCCCTTTGGTAGATTCTTTCTTTTGAGGATCCTTTTTGGGATTAGCCTTTTATGGAGGATCCTTCTTAAGGGGATTGTGAAGGAGGTGTTCTTTGTTAAGGACTTGCTTAGGAATTGAGTCATCTTTGTTGGTTTCCTTGGAGGTTGTGGGGTTTTTGTTGTTGTCTTTTTGTGAATATTGGACCCCTTTGAATCTTCCACTATCATCAACGTTGAGGATTGGCTCTTTCTTTTCTTCTTTAATAGTGACCTGTCTAATGGGAGGATGAGTATATGAACCCCCAAGCAAAATTTTGAAGGCTTCGGATTCTACGAGATTAGCCTGCTCATTGACTTCTTCGTCATCGCTTTCATCCTCATCACTTTGTTCATCTTCGGAGGATGAATATTGCTCCACAACATTTGTTGGAGCTAAAGTCTTGGGGACTTGAGATGAGCTAGGCTTATCCTCCTCATTTTGCTTTTTAGGGAAAGACTTCCCTTTTGGGATATAGCTTGATTTTTGGGCCCTCTCCAAGGCAGTAAGCTTGTTCATGTAGAGCCTATCTCGTGAATTCATTTCTTTGCTGACCTTTCTTCGTTGACCTTTTCCATTTTCTTGAAAATCAATAAAAGGGTTCCTTTGTATTAACCCTTGTTTTTTCCCTTTTTGATTTCAACCTTAGCCTTAGGGTGTTCATCAACATCCATGTTGGAAATCCGTAGGTTTTGTTCGACTTCCATAGCCATATCTTTAGCCTCAACCAAGGTTTTAGGTTTCTTATCCCTCAGTGCATAGGTTAGGTGGCCACCCACAACTTTGATAAATTTGTCAATTATGTTAGCATCAGGGGGCCTCATATGGTCGGGGATGTCCCTAACTACCCTGTCACCTCAAATGGTCGGGGATGTCCCTAACTACCCTGTCAAATTTTTGTATGAATTCTCTGATGTCTTCCCTTCCCCTACTTATTTTAATAGAACTTTTCAATGTTGAAGGTTCCTTGTGCATCACATGACCATCTCCTTGTGAACATATCCTCAAATTGGTCAGAGTTGTCAATGCATCCTGGGGGAAGACTAAGGTACCATTCCCTTGCTTGTCTTTTAAGAGACAAAGCAAAAAGCATCATGATCCTATCTTCGTCAAATATCAGCCTAGGGAAATGTTCCAATAGAATTCCTCAATATGGTCACGAGAACTTATGGTAGCATCACCTTTGAACTTGGGAAGCCAATTATTGTATTTCTCAAGTAAAGGTTTGGGGTCATTACATAAGTTCAGGGGGGCAAAGACACTAACCAAACTTCTTTCACTTCTAGTCATTTTGGGTTGGTCTTGGTTTAGATTAGTGCTAGAATTAGTTGCCATCTTTGGGGTTGGGATCACTGACCTTTTCAAATTCAGGGGGAAGGGCAGTTCTACCAGGTGATGGAGTTCGTTCTCCCTTCTTGCAGCGGCCCTAGTTATACGAGGAACGTTGTCACCTTCAAGTAAACTAGGGGTTTGGATAATGAATGGAGTCGCTAGAGGAATATCTGAAATGTCGTCAATGAATCAATTCCTCAATGATTCACTAGGGAGGTAGACCTGCTTCCTCCCCGACAACGGTGCCAAAATGTTACTGCTCAAACTAGTAGGGGTCCTAGGAGGGGATCCTATAGAACAACTACTAGGTTAAGGGCAACAATGGAGCAATGGCCCACTGTCACCTCAGCTAAGGCTTCGTGCTCTTTACAGACTTTAGTCGATGGGAGGAGACCCAGTATAAAAGGAATCACAATAATGGATGTGTTAATGAGAGGATGAAGGGTGACTCCCAAGGCCTATTCCTAAGAGAGACTCAATTGTATGGCTTTCTTGCTTGGAAAACAAGGTGATAGGCTCTCTAGGAAGGGCTAAGAGGATTCTCGAGGCTAGGGTTTGGGAATGTATCTTGTAAAGGTGATCCCTAGGCTTAGAAGTCCTTATGGAGACTTGATATTTATGTGATCTTTGTGGAGTTGGAGTTATAAAGTTGCGGGACCACACAGGACCAAGTAGACCCATAATTAGGTCAAGGAAGTGGAATTGATCACTCAAGGAGGGCTTGACCTAATTGTGGAAGGGAAGAGGATCAATGGACAAATCTTCTTAGAATAGAATGCAATGATCCAAATGAGGTTACTAGCAAAGGGAAACCTAGGGCAAGAGACGATCCTTGGGCTAGGACTTGCAATATCTCAAGATCCCACTGTTGGAATTTCGTGAAATTTGGAGGGCCTCTAGCGCAAGGTTACTTGGGAGTGGGAGCGGGGAGCGACAATTTCAAAAGCTCCCGATTTGGGAGCGATTCAGGGGCGAATTTTTATATAATATATATATCTATATATTTTGATGCATATATGTCAACAAAATCATGTAGAATGATTAATTAGATATAAAAAGCATAAAAACATGGATTGAACCATATAACATGAATCATCTAGAAGTTATAATCCTCATTAACCATGTCCACAAGTTAGTAACTGTTAAATTTGGACAACTAGGTCCAAACTCCATCTTGTGATGCTCAGATGAAGATTCCAATATTTGTATTGGATTCCTCTTTCGGAGAGGTGTAAAATCGATATAAAATTGATTTTAATTTGATGAGCAGAACATTTATTTTGAATTTATTATTTATAATAAATTTAAGTGCAGGTCGGCCTTAAGGTTTTACACCCCCAACAAATGTGTCATACACCTCAATGATGGATATAAATACAGTCAACATTGGAGAGCTTTTCACTCATCTCATCCACACACTTCTCATTGGATACGAGCATCTAAGAAGCAGTTCTCATGTGGGAAAAGGACGAAGTAGTTGCAACTGCAAAAAGGACGAAATTTCTGCAGTTAGGGTTTCTGGACGAAATTTTCTGCAGTTAGGGTTTTTGGGCAAGTTTTACCAGCGTTGACTTTGGTCAACGCATGGTCCGTTTGAGCTGAAATTTTATGGAGAGTTCGATTTTTGAAGGCCGTACTCATTGGCACAAAAATCGAGGTCAAAAGGTTGACCGAAGTTGGAGCTACGTTGACTTTATTGTTGCTGCCATGCGTTGACTTTTTTTTGGACTGCGTTGACTTTTCTGGGTTGACTTTGAGTTGACTGGATAATTGATTTGAGGACTGTTGTGACACATTTTGGGTTGGCCGACCAAGAATACTTTGCTGGTTGAAGCATCCTGCTGACCACTGTAATGCACCAACACATTCTCCTGTTTCTGGTTTGTCTTCTATTGGTCCACTGGTATGTTCTATCAACATTTTTACTTAACTATTTATGTGATTGCTGTTATAAAAGTAAAGTTGCATCGAACATCTACAAAAATTTACATGGTATCAGAGCTGAGCTGAAGACAAGCCCTAACTTATAGCAATCACCAACTGAGAAAAATGAGTTCCACAAGTTATGGCTTCAAGGAGGATGACAAGTTGACTGGAAGGGATGACTTCCATGCTTGGAAGATGATATTAGATCTCAAATTGGAAGACCATGATCTCATGGACTATGTACTGGGTAAGATACAAGAACCTCCATCCACTGCTACTGCTGCTGCTAAAACCAAGTATAAGAAGGGGGAGATCAAAGCAAAGCTAATGATCAAGGAATCCATACATAAAAGTCTGGTTGCCTACATATCTGAGCTAGGCACATCCAAGGAGATGTACGATAAGCTGATACAAATGTTCAAAGTAAACAATGCAAACCAAGTGCTATTCTTCAAGAATCAATTGAAGAATCTGAAGAAAGGCAGGGATGAGTCTGTCCAAACATACTTTCTGAAATTGACCGAGATCAGGAACAATCTGCTGGCTATTGGGGAGACAATAGCCGATCATGAGATGGTACTCACCGCACTTGGAGGGCTCCCATATGAATGGCAAGTATTCAACACTACCATTCTCAATAATAATACAATTCCTAACTTTGACGAGCTACTATCAAGATGCATGCAAGAAGAGACAAGAATGAAGGAATACGAAAATGACAGAAATGCTGCCTACGTTGCTCATTCTAGAAAGAAGAACTCTGGTGGTCCTAAGAACAAAGGAAGAGCAAGGGCCCAAGGAAAGAAGGGCAAGTGTTTCACTTGTCATAGGCCTGGTTACTATGCTAGAGAACGTCTATTCAAGAAGGATTCTCCCGATAGTGATGACAACAACAACAACCGGAGGAATGGAAATCAAAGAAACGACAGGTCCAAAGGAAAGAGGAAGGCTCCCTCTGGCGGAAACAATCATACTTTCAAAAGGTCTAGAAACTCCAGGTATGAGGAGTCAAATGTTGTTGATAAAAGAAATGAATACATTCTTGTATCTGCCCTCTCTGCTGCATCCCCGCCCGACACTATGGATGTCTGGCTGATAGATAGTGGTGCCTCAAGACACATCACTGGGTTCAAGGAAGCACTCTCTGACATGGTCGAGAAGGATACTAATCTGGAAATTATCCTTGGAGATAATGCCACATATCCCGTGAAAGGGACAGGGACTGTGACCCTCCACTTGTCTCAAGGACAAGTCCTACATTTGCAGGATGTACTCTATGTACCAAAATTAAAGAAGAACCTTGTGTCTATATCAGCCATGGAAGACAAAGGTTTCAATGTGGCATTCACCGATGGAAAGGTGCGCATGTGGAAGAAGAATCTCAAGGAAGCTATCGTGATTGGTTTTAGAGTTGGAACACTCTACCAGGTTGAAGGAAGTCCACTAGGAGCTATGACATGTGATACTATCTGACAAACTGAACTATGGCACCGGAGGTTTGGACACCTTCATTACAAGGCCCTTCCCGAAGCAAGGAAGGTGGTGACAGGGATGCCCGATTTTGGAAATAATCATGAAGGTGTATGTAAGGGTTGTGCCGAAGGAAAGCATACAAGGGGACCTTTCCCCTCAAGTGTCACGAAGACATCTGATATTTTGCAACTGGTCCATTCTGATCTATCTGGTATGCTACCCGTGACATCCCTGGGAGGATGTTCTTACCATATGACATTCACTGATGACTTCTCCCACAAAACCTGGATATACTTCTTGAAGAAGAAGGATAAGGCTTTCATGTGGTTCCGTACCTTCAAAGCCTTGGTGGAAAATATGACAGGGAAGAAGATCAAGATTTTGAGGACCGATAATGGCACCGAATATGAGTCAAATGAGTTCAAGGACTTTTGCAGAGAAGCTGGCATTAAGAGGGAGACTACTACTGCCTATACTCCTGAGCAGAATGGCGTTGCTGAACGAAAGAACAGGACCATTGTGGAAGCTGCCCGTGCCATGCTATGTGACCAGGATCTACCGAAGTTTCTGTGGGGAGAAGCTGCGAATACTGCTGTATACATTCAAAACCGATGCCCTCATTCCGCCCTAGACTCCAAAACTCCCGAAGAGGTTTTCACCGGTAAGAAACCTGACGTCTCACATTTTAGAATTTTTGGATGTCCTGTTTATTTTCATGTGCCAAAAGAAAAGAGAAGTAAGCTGGATGCTTCTGGGAAGAAAGGAATGTTTTTGGGCTACAGCGAAACCTCTAAGGCCTATAGAGTCTATGTACCTGGTCAAAGGGAAGTAGAGATATGCCATGATGTCACTTTTGACGAAGATGCTTCCCCGAAGAAAGTAGTAGATCTTCCGAGATCTGAGGAAAATCATGAAGCAAGGCCTGGAAATCAAGAAGAACCGCAGGATGAGACAATGCCTGATGTTGAAGGACCAATGGACCCAATCGATCCATCTCCTTCACTGAGAAAGAGACCATCATGGCTTAGGGACACTCTCGAAGATGCCGAGGGACATGCTGCCCTGAGGGGGACATTCCGAGAAAGCAAGAAGCCGTGTAGGTACCAAGGGTATCTGGCTGCCATGAGTACTATTGTACAATCTGAACCTAGATCTTTTGAGGAAGCCGTAAAGCATCAAGTCTGGAAGGATGCTATGCACGAAGAATATGAGTCCATAATGAAGAATGATGTCTGGGATGTGGTTCCAAGACCGAAGGACAAATCAGTTGTCATCGCGAAATGGCTCTACAAGATCAAGCATGGATCCGATGGAAGTGCTGAAAAGTTCAAGGCAAGATTTGTTGCTCGTGGCTTCTCTCAAAAGGAAGGAATAGATTATGATGACATATTTGCACTTGTGGCACGATATACCACCATTCGATCAATCGTAGCCCTTGCTGCTACGCAAGGATGGAGTCTTCATCAGATGGATGTCAAGACCGCTTTTCTACATGGTGCAATAAAAGAAGAGGTGTATGTAGAACAACCTCTAGGGTTTGAAGTCCAGGATCGGGACACTCATGTCTGCAGGTTGAAGAAAGCCCTCTATGGGTTGAAGCAAGCACCCAAAGCTTGATACGAGAGGATAGATAGCTACTTGATGAAGCTGGGCTTCACTCGAAGTAATGCTGATCCGAACCTTTACTTCAAGGTTGTCCAAGGGAAGCCTCTCATTCTGGTGCTGTATGTGGACGACCTCTTCCTGACAGGTGTTGACCCTCTCATTCATCAATGCAAGAGGGAGCTCGCTGCTGAGTTCGAGATGAAGGACCTAGGACTGATGCACTACTTCCTAGGCCTGGAGGTCTGGCAGAGACCTGGAGAGATTTTCCTTTCTCAAGGAAAATATATTGTGAAACTTCTCGAAAGATTTGGTATGGTGGATTGCAAGTCCGTGTCAACACCAATGGAACTCAACTTCAAGAAGTTGAGTGGCACCGCTGCTGGGCCCGTATTGGCAAATCCTACTGAGTATCGTCAACTCGTAGGGGCCCTGATGTTCTTAGTGAACACCCGTCCAGATATATGTTTTGCAGTGAACACTTTGAGTCAACAGATGGTTGAGCCTCATCACTTTCACTGGGTTGGTGCCAGGAATCTTCTGAGATACCTTCGGGGCACGATAAACCATGGGCTGAGATACACTGCCGAGAGCGTGACACTCCGTGGATATACTGATGCCGATTGGGCTGGCAGTGTGGTGGATCGTAAGAGCACATCGGGATGCTGCTTCAATCTTGGTTCTGCTTCGATTTCATGGATGAGCAAGAAGTAGAAGTCGGTGGCTTTGAGCACCGCAGAGGCCGAATACATTGCAGCAAGTATGGCCTGTTGTGAAGCAGTTTGGTTGCGAAAGCTCTTTAGTGAGTTGTTTGGACATGTGTTAGATACCACCGTGATACTCTGTGATAACGAGAGTGGGATTCGCTTGACCGAGAATCCTGTGTTCCACGACCGATCCAAGCATATTGATATCAGGTACCATTTCATCCGGGATATGGTACAGGGAGGCGCCGTAAGGCTCGATCATATAGGAACTGATGAGCAGGTCGCGGATATTCTCACTAAGCCCCTGGGGAAGGTCAAGTTCCTAACCTTCCGTGAGAGACTTGGTATCGTGGAATGACCCTATGATGTGGGTCCTGTTGGACGATGAGCTTGAGGAGCTCTGGGGGGCTTTGGGGACAGCTTCTCGGAGCTATGAGCAACCACAAGGCTAGGCTTGCCAAACCTTCTTGGTGTGCTTGGACCCCACTGTTGTGATTATTGAGTTGGTTCACCTCTCATTATCTGTGCCTCGTATGCATCCTACCCATTGAGTTCAGGGCTCATGGGAAGTACCTCTCATTTGGCCAATGAGATGGGAAAAGCTAGAGACCAGTAGCAAAGATTGATGGACGCATCAGAGATTGCCGTACTCTCTATCTAGGATGGCACGGTCCAACCACTTGATCTGGGATCAAGTCTAGTGAGGTCTCGGACCTCCGCCTGACTTCGGGTCAGATGAACCAACTTCGGGTTGGTTGGAGACTCTTTGTGAGTCCGATAGAGGTTTCGGACCTCTGGGCTGAATTTGTCAGCCGGGGGATGATGTCTTTGTGACTGACCCACTTCTGTTCTGAAATAAAGAGGCCAGCAAAGCAAGTTACGACGGGATGAGTCATGACGCACGATGTTTGATTGCACTGGTGGATTGAGTTTTCCCTAGTTGAGAGGGAGTGTTAAATTTGGACAACTAGGTCCAAACTCCATCTTGTGATGCTCAGATGAAGATTCCAATATTTGTATTGGATTCCTCTTTTGGAGAGGTATAAAATCGATATAAAATTGATTTTAATCTGATGAGCAGAACATTTATTTTGAATTTATTATTTATAATAAATTTAAGTGCAGGTCGGCCTTAAGGTTTTACACCCCCAACAAATGTGTCACACACCTCAATGATGGATATAAATACAGTCAACGTTGGAGAGCTTTTCAATCATCTCATCCACACACTTCTCATTATCTACAAGCATTTGAGAAGCAGTTTCATCTCCCACGTGAGAAGAAGGACGAAATCTACTGCAGCTAAAGGACGAAATTTACCGCAGCAAATTTTCTGCAGTTAGGGTTTCTGGGCAAGTTTGACCAGCGTTGACTTTGGTCAACGCATGGTCTGTTTGAGCTGAAATTTTGTGGAGAGTTCGATTTTTGAAGGCCGTACTCATTGGCACAAAAATCGAGGTCAAAAGGTTGACCGAAGTTGGAGCTGCGTTGACTTTATTGTTGCTGCCCTGTGTTGACTTTTTTTTGGACTGCGTTGAATTTTTTGGGGTTGACTGGATAATTGATTTGAGGACTGTTGTGACACATTTTGGGTTGCCCGACCAAGAATACTTTGCTCGTTGAAGCATCCTGCTGACTGCTGTAACGCACCAACACATTCTCCTGTTTCTGGTTTGTCTTCTATAGATCCACTGGTATGTTCTATCAACATTTTTATAACTGTTTATGTGATTGCTGTTATAAAAGTAAAGTTGCATCAAGCATAGAACATCTACAAAAATTTACAGTAACATACAACATATCGAGTCTCATGATTCATCAATCTTAAAGTTTCAAGCTTTCAAAATTTGATATGTAACATTTATCATCATTGATCACTAAAGTTGTAACTTGTACTTGTAACCATTACCATTACCAAGTAACCAAATGATAGCAAAGAATATCTAACATGAAATGAAATGTTTCAACTTTCAACTTTCACGAAGCATCATACTCATAATTCATTACCAATGAGTTATAATTGCCAACTTCAAACTTCAAACTTAAGTTGTCATATATTGTTTACAAAAAATATTATAATAAATATGAAAGAGTGAACAATTATAAAAACGACTAGAAACTACAAAAGACAAGTAAATCTATTATTTATTGCTAATGCTTGGGCCTCTTGCCGCCATGAGAAATGTCTATTTATGAGAAAGCATGTAGAATGATGAATTAGTTATAAAAAGTATAAAAACATGGATTAAATCATATAACATAATCATCTAGTAGTTACAATCTTCATCAACCTCAGGTCCACAAGTTACAAGTTTTGATTTATATAGCTTGTAAGGGTGCACATAACCCAAATAGCATCGAGTGAAATCCATCTATGAACTGAAAATAATCAACAAACAGGCTCTAGATGACCTTTATCATCCAAATTTTTTTTGCTACAACAAATACCTACATATCATCAAAATCATTGCCTATCTTGGGATCTTTGTCATTAATCAATATCACCCTCTAAGTATTAACATAAGATAGAAAAAATGTAGCATGTCAAGTCAATATTTTGTTTGAGTGATGGGTACATTTTTAGTAGGTTCATGATAGAGGAGTTCAACAACCAATGTCACTAACATCAAGGTACATAGAGGGATTGGTGCTCTTGATGAGTTCCATACCCTAGTGCATGACAAAATCCAATGGAAACATTGCAATCCCCCCAATCCCGAGATTTGGAAAAACTGATAAGTCTGTTGGATTTTGAGTGAGATCTAAAATTTTACTTTCTCCATATGAAATCTAATCAAGTCGGAACCACTCTCAAACATCTTGAGTCGTTTCATAGTAATGTTAAAAATTTAAGTAAAAGGATCACTTTTACTTCAAGAATTTAACATTACCATGAACTGCATATCAACACTAAGGCCAAAGTCTTGTTTCCAATCTTCAATAGCTCCCTCTACCACTCCCGAGTTGGCAGAGAGAAATTTTTTTTTAGAAAGCAAATTTCGGGAGCGCGCTCCCGGGGTTGTCGGGGTTGCTCCCATTGCACTCACACCCGGAGCGTGCTAGAGCGCTTTGGGAGCTGGTGAGAGGGGGGGGGGGGGGGCGCTCCCTCGCAACCCTGGCTCATACTAGATTAGATCTTGGAGAGAGATAATAAAACAAAGACTTCTTGCCTTGATATACTCTTATACTCTTCCTTGTCCTTCGCATGGGAGATCTGATAAGATCTGAGCGAGTGATCGAATTGCTCTCAAAGAAGGACGAGTGAGGTCTATTTACTTTAAGAATTTAACATTACCATGAATTGCATAACAATACTAGGGCCATATGCTTGATCATTAGGCTACTCCACTAATAAAATATTGTTTCTTTAAAAAAAATTGTCTTTGGAACGTGTTTGCATAATTTTTTTTGCGAAAAACACTAGTGAGCGAATTTTTTTTAGGGTGCACGCTTCGGGAGCGGGTTCGAGGGGGGGAGCCGCTCCCATGCAACCTTGCTCTAGAGGAAATCATAGTGCAATAATGGAAAAGAAATCAAAGTCTTTTGATGGCTAGAACGTGAGGTAAGTGATGCCCTAGATGATCGATGGAGGCTAGGCCTACAAAGAGAAGGAGAGGTGAGAGAAATGTGCGTTTAAAGTGACCACCTATACCTATGGAAGGACCAGTGCCTTATCCTTTGGGAGAGATGGAGTCAGGAGAATTTATGGTTTGGAAGAGGTTTACCCAATCAAGGAGGTCTTCAAGCAACTTCACATGGCATTAGGGCATGAGAACAACTACTTGAGATCTTTATACTGCAATAATTGATGACTTGTCAAGATGTATTTCAACAAAATAATCTCTAAGAACATTCATCCATTCATACTTGGCCCATGCAATGATGCAACGCTATAAAAGATCAAAATTTCCACATTTTCGCGTAGGAAAGCAGTAAATTTCAGACTTGTATAGCGAAAAGCCCATCAACATTCATGTGACAAAGTAAATAACAAGAATAAGCATGAAAAGGATTACTTACATGTATAAAGGAGTATATCCAATCATCATATTATGCCAATAATGAAGCTCCAAGATAGAGATAGCTTCAAACATCAAAATTCATCCATAACACCCAAACTCGTCCTCCAAAAGGGAATGCAAAATTCTAAGAGCTACTAGATTCCAATACAAGTGATGATGATGAAAATGAATTACCTCACTTGTATTTATACAATCACTAATGAGTTCGATTTGCCTAATTTGGCCTAATTTAGCTCCAAATAATAAAATAATGTGCAATAATAACATCCCTTGGTGATAAGTCCACCAAGATAGTTCAATAACACAATAATAAGCCTCTCAAGAGGGTAGAAAAATCAATAAAGTGATTTTTTGGGCCTTTGAGGAGGCCTAATGAAGTCAAGAGTGTGCCATGATGTGAAATAGACTTCAAACATAATGGACAAGGGGTTGGCCCATTGTTTTCCAAGCAAACCCCTGTGGTGCCCCAAGTGGTATGAGGGGCACAAAGACATCCTCATGGGTCTCCAAGTGGATCGAAAATGCCTCTAAGCCATCTGTAAGGGCTAGGATGATGCCATAAGCCCTGATATGGATCCAAGATCATCTGCCAAGTGTATGGTGCAAGTGTGGAGCCGACTGGGCATGGTGAATCAAGTGCATCATCCTCATCCAAAAGGTGGAACACGAGCAATCAATAAGTGGGGCTGGGGATCCATGAAGTACTCTCTGTTATGGTGGAGGCCCATGGATTTCCACGCTCACCCTACAAGTGTGAAAATTCTACTGCAGTGTCATGGTTTACTTCTCCTACTTAATTTAAATTATACAAGTTATCTTCAGAAATTAGATTGAGAAAATATCGAAGTAAACACAACTAACAGTCTACAGATGCAGATCATTTACTGAATACTACGCTCATTCAAACAAAGTGACACATGGATTTTTGGACATAAGTCCCTGGAAAAACCCAAAGTTGGAAAACCGGTGCAGCAAATATGGGGGCTTATTTTATTAAGTAGATTTTGAGTACAGTAAATTTGGGTTCCAAATCTGGAAAACTCGACAGAGAATAAAATAAATCTGCAGCTTACCTGTTGTTCTAAGACCAAATATCTGACTGATCCACACCCTCAAACGGGATTTACAAGACTCAATCCGGATTTGGCCCTAGAAACCCTAGCGCTGCCCCTGAAGCCCCAACGTCAGCCCTACTAGGCTCTGTGTGCCACTACGCTGCCCAGAGAGGGACTGCGTAAACCCAAAGAGGGTGACGCAGGCCTTATGCTGGCCCTGAAGACCCTCTGCGTAATTCTGAAACCCTTTGGAGCTGCAACACTACCCTTTCCTTGGCCTGCGCAGCATCTATGTAGCGGCTGCGTGTTATGTATAATTTATTAACTATTAGTTAAATATAGTTGTCTTAGGTTTATTAATGTGGAAGGGCATGATCAACAATCATGCCTCTTCGCCAAGTCACACCGTAAGGCTGTATTTAAAGCCTTGGTGATTCCCACTTGTAATCACCTCATTTTTTATCAATAATAATATATACTTATTCAAGTTTACCAGAGTTTTTACACTCCATTTGGTATCAGAGCAGTTCGAGCTTTCGGCCGCTTAAGCGCTGCATAGAGCCACACTCTCTGATCCAAGTCTTTGACCATAAAAATCGTCAACCTTGTTTTCGTCGTGACTAAAGCATTTGTTACAAATTTTGGAGTTTCTCCATTGCTGAGTTTGTCAGAGGCCTTTTTTTTTTACTTTCCTTATCTCTTTTATATATATATATATATATATATATATATATATATATATATATATTTCCTTCTCTCTTTTATTTTATATATTCCTTCTCTCTTTTATATATATATATATATAAAATAAAAGAGAGAAGGAAATATATATATATATATATATATATATGTATATAAAAGATAGAAGGAAAGTAAAAAAAAAAGGGAAATAAATTAAAAGGAAAAAAAAAAAAAGATTTAAAAGAAAATAGTTCCAGAAGGAAAAAAATAAAGATGGTTCTATATTATTGATAAAAAGTGCATGATAGAAAAACTATACGTAAGAGAAGGAAGAGTAGATAAAGTTATTTTGATTCTTCTTTTAGTGGTTTACAAGCTCGTGGTTTTAGAAGCCCATGGTATTTTCAAGGTAAAATAAGAACAAAAGGAAAAAAAAAATCTCTGTGAATGGTAAGTTTACTTTTACGTGGAGAATATTAACCGAGTCAAATACACATGGAAATATATTTTATAGGTGAATAGCCACTTCACTAGGGTTGTAACTTTTCAAAACAAAAAACAAAAAGAGTTGAAAAAAAATCAATTGTTAAAAAAAAAAATTTATAAATAAAAATATATAAATAAGACTAGAATTTACTTAGTCAAAGAACTCATCACGAAAGGAAGACTATATTTAAAATAGAATATTAGTAAAGGATTCATTACCAAAGATTAAAGGAATAATAGTAAAGGATATTGGAAAGAATAATTAAGCTTGAGGGTTTATTAAAGGGAAATAATAATATTTTATTATAAATATTAGGAAGGGTCACCCTTAAAAACCTCGAAGTTATCTGACAAAATGGCATCCAAAACAGAACTAAAAGAGGGAAGATTTCCTAAAAATTATTGTATGTGTGTCGATGCGCTAATTGAAATCAAAGGGTCACTTGCGGGAAAAGAGGTTCTCATATCTATCGATTTTACTTGAAAGAATAATTATGTTAGTACCGAATGTGCTAACCAATTAGTGATCTCTGAATCAAATATAACTGAAGCAAATTCATTTAACGCAAATGATAAGCAATGCAACATAGAGAATTTACACCTAAGTATTGGGGAGTATTCCTTTGTCTCGCAATTCACCGTTAAAACCTTATTTTCCAATAATAATGATATAGTTTTGGGTTCACTTTGGATGGAATCACTAGGGTCATTCATCCTTAATACGAAAAAGAAGTTTTTGACATTTTCTTACAAAAAGAAAAACATAACGTTACAAGATGTCACGGTGAAGCCGAATTCACTAACACCGGAAGACATATTAGATATCACAAGAGTAGTTCTTCCAGAAAGTAAAAAAACAATACAATATTTGCAAAGAGAAGTTGACGAAATCACAACTAACAAGAATGAAGAAGTTGCTCGCCTCAAGGACCACAACAATAAATTATTAATGCAAATTAAGAAGCTAAAGAAAGACAAGAAGTCGTTGGAAAACAAGGTGCAACAACTTGGCAAAAATGAAGCATCGAAATCTCCAAATATAGAAGTTCAAGTTGAAGAAAAAACAAACATTGATACAGTAAATGTCACAACTCAAGAAGAAGAGAAGCAAGTTGTAGAAGAAACAAACTTAGATGCAAGACGAACGAGGAACATTCTATGTGCAGATTCTGTAACCATTTCCATAACATCCTCGCCAGGCGAAAATCAAAGAGGTCAAACCAAAACAGTTCCCTATCGACATCCAAATCATGGGGGCAGACAACTCAACCAAGCTATGTATTCAGAACAGAAACAGGCTGATATTCCAAAGAATACTAATGAATCATCAAAAGTTGCCAGTCATCGTAAGATTCCACAGAAGATTGATTTAGGATGGTCTGATCCATTCTCAGTGCGACAATTTTGTTTGTCACTTAGAGGATCATATCAACTTGTATCGACAAGGATAACTGCCCCGAGACGAGAAGATGTTCGTAGCAGGAAAAGAAATCGAGGCCTTTCATCGACAAGCTTTGAGGACAAAGCTTTTTGAGGGGAAGGCAATGTAATGAATAAAATAATGTAAATAGTGATTAATTATTTAATTAGTAATTAGGTTGAAAAGCCATGTCTCATAAGACATGACCTTTCATGAAGAGGCACCTGTGTAGGTATATAAGCAGGCCTCATTTGTAACTTTCAACATCTCATTCATTATACCTTTTATATAATAATATTTGTATCCTCATGTATATCTTTGTATTCCAAGTCTTCTAGAGTATTTAGCTTTGAGAAGGAACTTTGTTCGTTTCATTTCGCAACTGCTGCTCTCTGCTCCTTTGTGCTATCCTTGTTTCATGCTCCTCTGCCTCTTACTTACTTTTGGCTCCGAGATCAAATCATCCCCTCAGCCAATACTACCCCTCACTGCAGAAAACTCCTCTGGAAATTCTTAGCAAACCCTGCCCTAAAATTCCAGACCAGTCTCTCAGTTCCGCAACTGTGTGTCTCTCCAACTGACCCTCAAGCCTTTCTCTTATATTTTTTCGAAGGTCTCATCAACGACCGAGATTAAAACACTCATCAACGACTAAGATTAAAAGACTGCTTGTTTTGTGTCTTTTAGAACATTTCAGCACATGTGTTAATTAATTCACTTTAATTATTTAATTTTCCTAAGTATTGACTTAGGAAATCCATTAAAATAATTAATTATTTGAATAACTTGAACACCAGATGAAATTTTACAAAACTCTTTCTGGGTTTTGGAGTTCAAGTGTGTCTTAGCCTCTCCACAAAATTTCAGGGCTAGAGCACACTCGATGCTACACCAACTATACAAAATCTCAACACTCCCTCTTAGCACGGAGTGTGCTCTAGCAATGCATCCACACCATGCACTACAAGATCTTGAAGTTGGATTCTGTGCTGCTGATGCTTGGCCTGCTGCCCTCCATCCATTGCACTGTTACTCTCTGTACTACTGCCCAAGCCACTGCCATTGACACTGCCACATCTGTACTGCAGCTCCCTCTCAACTTGCTGCATCATGCTGCCCATAGCATTGCCACTGCTAACTGCTGTACTGCAACTCAGTTGCTGAGAAGTAAGCAACTGAAGGACTCCTGCCCAACTGTTTGATAGATAAGTCAAGCTGCATCTATCACTGAAACTCCTTGACTGCTGAGTTATGCTGCCCTCCTGAAGCCACTGTTATGTTGCAACACTGCATTGCGTGAGCACAACCTCTTTGCCTCTTACTTACTCTTGGCTCTGGGATCAAATCATCCCCTCAGCGAATACTACCCCTCACTGCAGAAAACTCCTCCGGGAATTCTTAGCAAACCCTGCCCTAGAATTCCAGACCAGTCTCTCAGTTCTGCAACTGTGTGTCTCTCCAACTGACCCTCAAGCCTTTCTCTTATACTTTTTCGAAGGTCTCATCAACGACCGAGATTAAAACACTCATCAACGGCTGAGATTAAAAGACTGCTTGATTCGTGTCTTTTAGAACATTTCAGCACATGTGTTAATTAATTCACTTTAATTATTTAATTTTCCTAAGTTTAGACTTAGGAAATCCATTAAAATAATTGATTATTTGAATAACTTGAACACTAGATGAAATTTTACAAAACTCTTTCTGGGTTTTGGAGTTAAAGTGTGTCTTAGCCTCTCCACAAAATTTCAGGGCTAGAGCACACCCGATTTTACACCAACTATACAAAATCTCAACACTCCCTCTTAGCACGGAGTGTTCTCTAGCAATGCATCCACACCATGCACTACAAGATCTTGAAGTTGGATTCTGTGCTGCTGATGCTTGGCCTGTTGCCCTCCATCCATTGCACTGTTGCTCTCTGTACTACTGCCCATGCCACTGCCACTGACACTGCCACATCTGTATTGCAGCTCCCTCTCAACTTGCTGCCCATAGCATTGCCACTGCTAACTGCTGTACTGCAACTCAGTTGCCGAGAAGTAAGAAACTGAAGGACTCTTGCCCAACTGTTTGACAGATAAGTCAAGCTGCATCTATCACTGAAGCTCCTTGACTGCTGAGTTACGCTGCCCTCCTGAAGCCACTGTTATGCTGCAACATTGCACTGCGTGAGCACAACCTCTCTGCGCTGCTGAAGTCCCATCAGCATCTCTGCATTGCTGCCTCCACGTTGTTGTTGCCCCTGCATTACACTACTCCCTCTTCAGCTCTCCATCACTGCCCTTTGCTTCACTACCTTCTGTAACCATCTCCTGACTCATCCCGCTACCGTCTTAAGGCTCTTGTAGCTCGTATGTGATCCAAGAGTAGGGCTGACACAAGGATCCCGCCACACTGTCTGTAGATGCTCTACAGATCCATGTCATCCCACCTCTTCTCTCGAGGCACATGAGCACTCATGGCTGCATCATTATCAGAACCATCATCCTTTGCTGCTGCAACCTTGGAATCATAAGATCCTTTGTCCTTCTTCTTAGGACAAGTGCTGGCGAAGTGTCCAAGATCGCCACAGTTAAAGCACCGAACCTTGGAAAGGTCCCTCTTCTTCTTCCCTTGCTGCTTCCTTTCCTTTGATGCAAGGGCTGCATCATCGTCCTCTTCTTTCTTCACTCTGGCTGATCCGCTTCCACCACTGATATTCTACTTCTTGGCGATCCTCCTGATCTCCTCTTGGCGAAGGATAGCCCACATGTCTGCCCATGATGGTAACGCTGCTCTTCCCAGAATGCTCTGGACAAACGTTTCTAAATCTTTCGAGATTGCAATTAGGGCCGTCCTCACTAGGAGCCCTAAATCTAGATTTGCACCCATGGTAATCAGCTGATCCCGGATAGTCTGAAGTTTGAAGAGGAATGGATCTATCTCTTCACCCTTCATCATTTGGAAAAATCGCATCTGATTTTCCAAAAGCATCCTTCGTTGGACAGAGCCTCCTTGATACATCGTGTCCAAGGATACTCACATCTCATTTGCCATATTCTTTCCGGCAATATGAGGTATGATGTGGTCTTTGACTCCGTCCATGATCAAACGCTTAGTCCGCGCTTGATTTTCTTCATACTTCTTTAGAGGATCTGCATCGGTTGGTACATGTAGAACTTTTTCTGCATGATCTTTGAGACCATACTCATCCAGAACTGACAAGATTCTGGCCCTCCAGATAACAAAGTTGGACATGCCATCCAGCCTATCCTGATCTCTCAATCCATATCTCGCCATCTTGCTCAGATCTGTCAGAACAGATACTCCTCTCCCTCTTTTTGTTGCAACGCTCAATCGAAAATTTTGGATCTAGGTTTCTTGGTGATTAGGAACCCTCTATAGTAGCTGCTCCCTCTGACCTCTGATTTCCCTCTTGGAAATCTTTCACCCAAACACAATCTGACAGTACTCTCCGATCACCCTCCTGATCGAATCTCAGATCTATTTGGCTCAGATATGCTGAGTAGCTGTCTTCCCTCTCGCCTTTGTTGACTTAGCTAGGCACAATTCTGCACTGGTAGAATCTCCACCACAGTAGCACTGCTGAAGATTTGAAGTACTGCTTCCAGATCTTGGCAAGGCTTTCTGCAACATAAGGAATGCTGGATTACGTCTCACTGACTGGCCTAGCGCAGCCTCAACGCTGCTCAGAAGTGGACTGCGTAACCCCAGACTGGGTGACGTAGTCGTTACGCTAGCATGGGAAGGCTCTGCGTAAGCATAATGGTCTTCTGAATCTGCAGCGCTGTCCCTTCCTGGATCTGCGTCCTCCTGCTGTCAAGCTGCCCCTTCCGGATCTTTGATGCTTCTACTGCTATCCTGCAGAAAAATATTCTTCAGTTGATTGCTGGATATTCAGCTTGATCTACTATTGCTTTGATACTATGAAAATTCTACTGCAGTATCATGGTTTACTTCTCCTACTTGATTTAAATTATACAAGTTATCTTCAGAAATTAGATTTAGAAAATACCGAAGTAAACACAACTAACAGTCTACACATGCAGATCATTTACTGAATACTACGCTCATTCAAACAAAGTGACACATGGATTTTTGGACATAAGTCCTCGGAAAAACCCAAAGTGGGAAAACCGATGTAGCAGATATGAGGGTTTATTTTATTAAGTAGATTCTGAGTACAGTAAATCTGGGTTCCAGATCTAGAAAACCCGACAGAGAATAAAAGAAATCTGCAGCTAACCTGCTGTTCCAAGTCCAAATATCTAATTGATCCACACCCTCAAATGAGATTTACAAGACTCAGCCTGGATCTGGCCTTAGAAACCCCAACGCTGCCCCTTAAGCCCCAGCGTCAACCCTGCTAGGCTCTATGTGCCATTGCGCTGCCCAAAGAGGGACTGCGTAACCCCAGAGAGGGACTGTGTAACCGCAGAGAGGGTGACGTAGGCCTTATGCTGGCCCTGGAGACCCTCTGCGTAATTCTGAAACCCTGTGGAGCTGCAGTGCTGCCCTTTCTTTGGGCTGCGTGGTGGCTGCGCAGCTGCTGCTCTATGCTCCTCTGCACTGTCCTTGTTTGCTGCTCCTTTGCCTCTTACTAACTCTTGGCTTCGGGATCAGATCATC
This sequence comes from Pinus albicaulis, assembly GCA_034641835.2. Taxonomy (NCBI): domain Eukaryota; kingdom Viridiplantae; phylum Streptophyta; class Pinopsida; order Pinales; family Pinaceae; genus Pinus; species Pinus albicaulis. The sequence goes on along the minus strand of CM076583.1, from coordinate 1,276,228,991 downwards.
CCCTCAGCCAATACTAGTCCTCACTACAGAAAACTCCTCCGGAAATTCTTAGCAAACCCTGCCTTAGAATTCTAGATCAGTCTCTCAGTTCTGGAACTGTGTGTCTCCAATTGACCCTCAAGCCTTTCTCTTATACTTTTTCGAAGATCTCATCAACGACCGATATTATAACACTCGTCAACAGTTGAGATTAAAAGACTGCTTGATCCGTGTCTTTTAGAACATTTTAGCATGTGTTAATTAATTCACTTTAATTATTTAATTTTCCTAAGTTTAGACTTAGGAAATCCATTAAAATAATTAATTATTTGAATAACTTGAACACCAGCTGAAATTTCACAAAACACTTTCTGGGTTTTGGAGTTCAAGTGTGTCTTAGCCTCTCCACAAAATTTCAGGGCTAGAGCACACCCGATGCTACACCAACTATACAAAATCTCAACAACAAGTGCCAATGTGGCGCTTTGGAGGGCTAGGACCCCGTATAGGGAGACCAATCCTCAAATGGAGACCCACTTGTAATCCTGCATAAGGTCCAGTGCGCCCCTTTGCCCTTCAATACATGAAATCATTAGAATAATCAAGTAAAAGAGCTTACAAGTCATGGAATCAATGGGGCATTTCATGGTGGCATTCCTTTCCATAGTGGGCTTTGGCATGTATAAGTGTCTCCAAGCTCAATAGGGGGTTAATCAAGGATCCTATTAGGTGGTTTCAACCTTTAAAGTGGGTGACATGTCCATGGTATATCCCTTAAGTGGTTGGTGGCAAATGATATAGTAATGAAACAAAGTGGGGATCTGGGGAATCATTCAGACCACATGTCATGGTACAAGGGTAGCTTTAATACGGGAAGCCCACACCTGGGTATATGAGTGTAGGAAGGAGCAAATCGTGGCACGAGTTACCTCGACCTTTGTTTTTCCACCCTTCTTCATATGCCTTTTTCCTTTGATTGATTTTTCTTCATAACTGCTCGAGGCTCCAGGGGATGGGAGCATGTTGTATAATATATAGCATGTTGAAAATACTGAGAGGGGGGGTGAATCAATATTTCTTTTCAATTGTTACTTTACCACTTAAGATCATTTAGATAAACACAAAATGAACAATAAAAATAAATGCTTTTATTAATAACGAGGACTCCAATCCTCTTCTTTACAATAAATCAAGTACAATAATAATTAGGGCTCCAACCCTAGATGAAGACACCAATCTTCAATCTCCCAGGCTCCAACCTGTACTTTTCCAAGCATTGACTTGGACTTCACAAGGCTCCAACGCTATCTTCCAAGGCTCCAACCTTGTCTTTATGAGGCACCAACCTCTAGGGCTCCAACTCTATCTCTGGTACAGGTTTCAAACTGGTATTCTTGAGGACTCCTATCCTCTAGGGCTCCAACCCACTGCTTCAATTCATCAAGATAGGTTTAATGATTCTTCACGGCTCCCAATAACTTCTGCAACGAGCCCTGACAATATCTTCACCTTCAGCACTGCTCTCAATCGATCTCCAAAGCACTTAGCTCATCAATGACAAATTTATCATTTCATGAAGGTGTCTCCACAGCTCTTCATGGTACCCAAATAAAATCTCCATGGTCACATCATGAGGCCCTTCAACAAAATGATTTCAAGAAATCTTCAAAGTGTCTTTAATATGCCGCCCCAAGAATTCTCCAAGAGTTCCTAATTTCACTGTCCAAGGCTCCAATTACTTTACTGTCCAAATACTTCACTGCTCCAAGACTCCTAGTACTTCATTCTCTGAATACTTCACTGTTTCAAAGCATGTCAACTATCTTCTATCTAGAGACTTGTTGCTCAACCAAGGTATTACTTCAGCGAAGCTCCAAAGGCTGCTACACAAATCCTTATGTGATTATTGCAACAGGTGCAATGATTAGTGACAAACACTGAGGCACTTGTGAACTAGTCTGTCCAAGCTCCTTATCCCTTGAAACACCACCTACAAGTTAGCCTTCAATTGATGCCAATGACATGCTATATAATACAGGCCTCCAGGCTACAAGAAATCTGTAATCCAAGCTTCACAGACCACTGTCCAAATGCCTCTCCACAGGTTTGAGCACTGATCAACGATAGCTGTCCGAACTTCTGCACTAGGTAGCTTCCACACTGTTCGAAATCTTCAACAGGACCGAGGGTAATTCCTCCACAAATGTACTTACGACTGGTCCAAACACTGAAGTGAGTTACCACAGTAGTTACCACAGATCCGACGTTCAAAGGATTTCAAGCCTCATGTGTAAGGAGAAGTCCGAGCCTCCTTCAGTGACTGTTCACAATGGTCTGAGGTACTGGAGGGTGTAAGTCTCCCACAGAATTTACAACTCCTTATCACTGCCCACCAGCCTTAAGCTACAGCTCCGAGTGACTGAGATTTGGCCTCCTCCACAGGTCTGTACTTCTACTATTTCGAGGAGAGGTTTTTACAGGCAGTTGTCCAAGCACACTTGTCACGGCTTCTCCAACAGTCAAGCCTTATCACAGATCTGACCTCTCACAAGTAGTTGTCACAGGTCCGAGTTCTGTGGTATAGTCTGAGGGTATATATGTGAGTGACTGTCCACTGTAGTATAGTCTGAGGGTCTGAATGTGAGGGACTGTCCACTGTAGTATAGTCCGAATTGGTGATTGTCCCACTAGTCTGTGCCTTATCCACGGAACTGTTCTTGAGATATATGGACTGCAAACCGAACTGAAGTTTGAGGTAAGGTCTGAACCTTATTTACCATAGGTCTGTATTCGAACTAACTGTTCTTTAAGACTTGTTGCTGGTCCAAGTAACAACAACACCGAGCCCTGGATATTGTCCACAAGTTTAGGTTAAGTTCAAGTCTTTTAACTAAACTGAGCTACTTCAGATCTGTCCACAAGATAATGACTGTCCAGTAGTCTGAACCCTCTCTCCAACAAATCCGAGTTTTTTAAGAGATATAAATGCCCAAACTGTGCTCTAAAAATCCTCCTCGGCCTCCTGTCTTGCTTCCTTCTTATTTCTGAAATCTTCACCGAAATTGATGGTTAAAATGAGGAGTACGGACTCATATTTATACAAGATTTGACCTTAAATGAATAGACATGTCCCTTGGACGACATGTCAGCCTACACAAGTCGGCTTAGGTTGGCTAGCATAAAAAATAAAATATTTCATCTTATAAATTCAATTTCTCTCAGTCTAAGAGGATTTAGAGGGCGTGTAATAGCTCGTTGGAAAGAGGAAAGTGTTCTCTATAAGCTGGTGAAAGAGCCATTGTAAGATGATGTCTCAAATGTTAATAGAAATATTTTTATTCATGACTGTCCTAAAATTAGAGCAAAGTGTCATCATCATGAATCAAGGTTTCTTTATCAAGGACAAGGTCAACATATAGCTAGGGTTTCATACACATAGGCTTCCATTCATGTATTGGCTTTAGGGCATCATAAGTATTAGTATTTGCATCAATATGTTAGGGCTAAGGCATCTTCTAGAGCATCATGGGCATCTAGGGCTTCATTCATCATTAGATCATGCATCAACAATCTAGGACTTGTCACCACATAGATAGGGATATAAATGTAGCTAGGGAATTTGGTATATGCATCATCTTCATGCTTAGGGTTTTCTACTAGGGTTTGCATGAGGTTAGGGCAACATCACGAAAGGGTTATTAATGTATCCCAAGAATATTTGCCATCTCCAACAATGCCATATTGACATCAAGGACAACTTTGACCAACATAGCAGTGGATGCCCCCTTTAAGGTGGGGCAGTTCATCGCCCACCAAGGGTCGGGATAATCATGGGTTCCTTAATGATGGAGGAGGCTCTTCTAGGGTCCATAGGAACTAGGGTGATGGCCATGGATAAGGGGTAGAGCTCATGTTTGGCTTTTTTCCACGTGCTAAATTTGTATGTCTCGACCTTCTTTTGCATTTTGTGGTACATTTCCTATTGAGAGTGGCCAAATTATGATTTTTTTGTTCTTTTTAGCTGCATCAACCTCCGGGCTTTGTTTCAGGTTCGACCCAAGGTGTGGACAAGGGGGAGGGGGAGTGGGAGGCTAACCCTATGTGCACTCAATGGACACATGTGGACCTGGATGGGAAAAGAGATGAATGGGGCTAAAATGAGTGGAAGTGTGTGATGTATATGGTGTTGGGAAGTGAGACCACACAACCAAAATTAGGATTTTCCATGTAGTGCCAACCATAAAGCTAATTGCCAATAAAGGAGATCCCACGGGACAAGGATACAAGACTAACCACGAAATTGGGTAGTGGAGACAGGAGTGCAAACCTAACCCACTCTTTCCTCCGAATCCCCCCACCAATCCATTCCCAAAAGTGCCCATGACAAGGAAAATTACTCAACTATACCAATGAAAATCCATACCTTTGGGGTCGGGAGGCCCACCTTCAAACATACAATCATAACAAGTGGGCGAGGGACCATATGGCTGGCTCAGGTGGCGGAGATAATGAAACATTGAGCTATCTGGTGGCTGCAAGGGGTTGCTGGCTGCCGGCTGAGGACCATCTAGTAGAAATTCTTTCTCCTATATACACTACCCACAGGTGGTGGGTAAGAGGCACCAAACTGCAAAAGGTTCCCTTAAATCCATTGAAAAGATAAAAAATTGTCAAAGAAAGAGGATGTTGGAAAATTTGTCGAAAGAGGAAATTGGTGAAGTGGACGGTAAAAATCCCTAGAAACCCATTGCTGTCCCAGAAAGAGTGCTGAAAATCACTCAATTTGTACTTGAAACAACCTGAAAACAGTGTTGGAGGGAGAAGGAAAACTTGAAACTAGCTCTAGTTCCATGTTGGGATGATAAAGAGATTGTGGATCTATAGTGAACACTTTTGCAAACCTCTAATCCAGTGTAAACCTTGAACATGAATATCACATAAAGAGAGGTTAACCCATGAACAAGAGATATCTTGCCTTCAGGCAAAATAGTCAATCACTATTACATTTTGAGATTATAATACAAAAGATTGATAAGGTATGTATTTATACACAAGTTACAGGTGGGGTGCCTTTCCCCATAGGGTGGGTTATGGGTGCACATAAAGGTCTAGGTTGGCCTTGACCACCTAAAATATATCAAATAATGTTGGCTAGGTCAATTATTGAACCATAAGCAAGTGATACACTAATGAGGCCACTTATCCATGATGTCAATGTTGGACATTGGATAAACCAATGCTCCCCGTGTGTTTCGCGACATGGACCATCATTTCAACAATCTCAAATAGAAGTTAAGCTTTCATGATAATCGTGATAGCTTATACCTTCACTATCTTTTGCAATGATCATTTATTGCTTTTGGTTAGGTAAGATTGTTTTTCTAGTTTTTCCTGTTTTCCCCTAAGATTCAACATTAGATATTGGACTGTGAATCCGTTATGAAATCACTAAAATATTTAGACAATTGATATAAGGATTCTGTGTTTTCCTTTTGGAGTTAATATTCCATTGATTTTTGCGATGAATGTATTATAATGATTAGTGATTGGTGATACAAAGTTAAATGCTGGTGTCATTGTTTCCAAGCTGGCTTTGAGCCTCTCTTCAAGATTTCTCACTTATCCCCTAAACCATTTTACCAAATCTTATGCCTATCAGATAATAAATAAAGTTTGAACCGATTATGTACATTAAATTTTATAAGTAATCTATTTACTAGCCCAACTGCTTCTGCTATTTTATTGTGATTTTTTGGGTTTGAGATCTATAGTTGTTAACTTGCTAGTTTTGAGTAAGATGATGGTTAAGATGTATCAAGATATTGATAATTTTGTTGAGTCACCCAAACGTTATGAAACCAGAGCCTGAACTGGACCACTTTACTCCAAAAATCACAACTGGGAAAAACTGGAACAAAGCTGATTCTTAATATATTCATGCGTATGTATGTGTCATGTCCCTTTCTGGGTAAATACTATACAGGGGTCAATGATGCAGCAAGGGTTCTTCAGACTCATTTGGGATCCTGGAATACAGGATTGGATTGCTTTAGGATAAGCAATCTCAGGAAGGGAGGATTGTGATGTCCCTTTCTGAGGAGGTTCAACGAATTTAATTATTCATTATCCCTTAAATAAAAAACAAAATTAGGAAGTGAGATGAATAATTAAAGTAAAAAGATTAATTATTATTTTATTATTTAACCAATGATTTGACCTGGTCAAAAAAGGTATTATTTTATTTGTGTGTTGATCCGGTCCAAAGGGAAACAAGTTATAAAAGGAGGTTGAAGCTCCCTTTTGGATCATGCATTGGTTATTGGCTTTTCTTATTGAAACCTGACGATTTGGATTGGAGAAGGGGAGGAGTCAATCAGACTTCTCAACTGGGCCCGATGTTGAAGACCTATCGTTTTGGAGGCAGCAGCAATCTTTAGCAAACAATACAGCCAAACATGCAATGACTGCAGGAGTTTCACAGGTTCATTTTTGAATAAGGAAGAAGATTGATTGGCATGTAATATTGTGCTGAATATTAATAAAGTAATTGGCTGCATTTTGCTACCCATTCTGAGAATATATTGTGTTTATTTGCTGCATAAGGGTTTAATGTTTAATTGAATACAAATTGCTTGATGAAATCTTGGCAATGAATAATTAAATTCGTCGAACCTCCTTCTCCGAAAGGGACATCACAGTCCTCCCTTCCTGAGATTGCTTGTCCTCAAGCAACCCGATCCTGTATTCCAGGATCCCAAATGAGTCTGAAGAACCCTTGCTGCATCATTTGACCCCTGTGTAGTATTTGTCCGGAAAGGGGCATAACAGTATGTAAATCCAGACCATTCGACAAAAAATATTCAATGTTTTCTCATGTATGTAGCATGTTATAGTGATTATAACAAAATAGCATGGAGTGCAACACATATGTGAACCAAAATACACAATCACTGAGGCTCTAAGTAGACTCTGGAGTCCAAATATCAGCATAATACGTCTACAATAAAATCATCCAAATCTATATCCTCTACCTTCATTGCATGGCTATGCTCAGGAAGTACTCGAAATCAGCCAAGGAATCTATATCCTCTACCTTCATTGCATGGCTATGCTCAGAAAGTACTCGAAATCAGCCAAGGAAGTTCTCAGAATCAACAGAAGAGTAGCATTGAATCAACACTCATTGTGGTAAACATCAAAGTGTTCACAAGTTTACAAACAAAGAATGAGAAACATATGAGGCAAATAGATGAGGTCGATCATTAAATTGATGAAAATTAGGTTTTAGCGTAGGTTCAGGGTCTTTATGTTTTTGTTATTTTCTTTATTTTTTGGATTTTTCATGGGGTGGCTGTGTTGGTATGGAACTGGTTGGAACCAGTCAAACTGGTTAGTTTTGGTTGAGTTCCATACAATACCAACCAGTTCAAATATCAAGCCAGTTGGTTCAGGACAGAAACAGTGAAAACCTGTTTGAATAACTGGTTCTGACTGGAAATGCCCCAAACTAGCCTGAACTGGCCAGTTTTAGTAACAACATGACTATACCTGTGAATTATAAATTTCAGCAATAGCTTAGGAAATTATGAATTGGTTTATTTATTGAAGACTACTAGTTGAGTTCACCTACTTGAAATCAAAAGCATCAACAAGAAGACAGTGAAATTGATGATTAATTAATAATTATTAACTTCGTTTTAAACGAAAATGGGCTATTAGACCTTTTGAAATTCCTTAATGAGTTTCATATCTAGTTTTGAAAGTCAAGTAATTTAACAATGAAGCTTGTTACTTTGTTTTGTTCATGCAAAGGAAGTTCTAATTGAATTATGTCTTGGTCATCTTTTTGTATAACATGTTGTTTATACAGATTCAACAAGTTTTCAGGTGTAAAGAATACATTTGGCTAGATAGACACAGGTTTCATGATGTTGGATTTCAAGCTCAGCATAAAGGAAGCATCACTGATGAGGTTTGTCTTAGTTCGTTAGATGTTAGAATGCAAATAGACAAAAATAAAAGCTATTTGATATTATTTTCGTCTATCCTCTTTATTATTGCCAGTATATTACATTCAGTTGGTGGCTTAAAATTTGAAAGTAGGCTTAGGAAACATTTTAGATTGGACATTTATTCAAGTTTTGTATTTATAATTGTTGGATAACTTAGTTAAATACTCGAGCTATGATATCGATTTTCAGAAATATATTTCTCAGGGAGTATAACACGTTAATGACTAGTGTTTGGATGGCAGGAGCGAGTTGATCCTTTTTCCCTTGTAGCTGATGAATTATCACTCTTGGCTAGTAGGTTACGCTCAATGATCCTTACTGAGGTATGGCTTCTATTGTTGTATCCCCTATACACTTTTTTAAATATCTTTGGCTTTAATTTCAAGATTATCAATTCAAAACATAAGTCTTATGTCTTCATGCATAGTTCTCCCTTTAATAAGAGTTTAGTGATGGAACACATCGTACTGGAATTGTTGTTCTTCCCTATCTATATAATGAACAGGATGGAAATTTTTTGTTCCAATTTGGTTTAAGTGTCTAGTTCTTGCTTGCTTTTTTATTATCTAAACATTGAACAATAAAAAAAATGGTAAGATATATTCTCCTATTTGAATTGGGTATCTAAAACAGGAATTTACTAGAAAGCTACATCATGGTTCTTATGCATCCAAGTTGCTACAGAGTGTTGAGAAATCTAGGGCAGCTAGATTAGGTGATTTCTCTTTTATTGATAACTGCTTGTGATATCTTTTTACTTATTTTGATTAGCTTCTTCTTCAACTTTATCATTATTGTGTTCTTTTCATCAAATAGCTACCAAACCAGGAAGAACAATGAGACAAGAGGACACAAGATATAGGCGATCAGCTAGGGCCAAAACCTCTCCACTTGAGAGAAAAACCCACAAGAATTCTTCTCTTCTTATAGAATTTTCAATTGACAAATTCCAAGACTTATGACCCTTGACCAAGACCCTCCTGTTATCACTCCGTAATTTGAGGTTGTGAAGGAAATCATAGGGGTAACCACGAAACGACTTTGGAGTTTAGGATCTAGCCCTCCCAAACTCAGAGAGGGATCTCTTTGTCTGATTTAGCTTTGTTTGTATTTGAGATATTAAGCTACTTATTGTTAAACACACGCATGGTGGGTGAGAAAGTAAATACTCACATAGGAAAGATAGGCGTGAGTTATCTTATTATTCACCATAGATGTAAATTTATATTGCATTAGGTGACCCTTGGATTCATCTTCCAAGAGGTCTCTTGGACTCCTTTTGTCCATTTGCCTTCCATACCTACCCGTTGAGGATTAAGTGTCCAACATTCTCCCCCTTAATCCAAAGGGGTATGTGTGAGTCCAAGAAGAGAGTTGTAATACAAATCTGCAAAGTATGCATGGCAGCACTTAGGCTGAATCAGCTCTTTGAAATGTTGGCATAAAGAGGTGGTTTAAGGATGACCACCAACACTGGAACGCAACGCTTATTGCAGTTCCCGAAACTCTTCCAAATCTGACAAGAAGTTGAGGTCTTCTGCTAGAGGAAGTGTCCCTCATATTTAAAGAGGGAGACCTTCAACCTAGAAGAAGGGAGGTCTACAACTTGTGATGGTTTAAGGATGACCACCAACTCTAGAATGCTTGATGCATTTCTCGGAACTCTACCAAAACTGGCAAGAAGCTGAAGTGTCTCGAATTCTTTGAAGAGGAAGAATATGAACCTCGGATGGATGGTTTAAGGCTGTCCACCAACCAAAGGCATGCTCATGGGTATCCGTGTCTCTGGCTACAACTCTGAATTTGGAATGACAGGTTGTGGCTCAGGCTCGCTTGAAGTGACTTCGAATCTTGTAGATGACCACCATTTTCCCCCCTGTCAGGTACAAGGTGAGATGATGACAAAAACTCAACTGCAAGTTTGCTCAATATTTTAGAACAAGTTCTGACATGTGACTTAAACATCTTCTTGGCTGTAGATGCCCATTGCCAAGAAGCGATCCATCCAAGATGAATCTTTGTTCTTGTAGGAGGCTTGTTTCTGAAGCATTTGTGTGAAGCATGGGTGTGCCGACCACAGTGCTTGCATGGGTGAAGATCGAAATAATGATCTTTCATATGGCCAACTCGATCATAGTGTTGGCATTTTACAATTTTTTTGTTGTTGTTGTGGAAGCGAAGCAGGATCTGGAACAGCTGCAGGTGAACTGTCATAAAGAAATCCGACACTCTGAAATTTTATAGGCTTGGAGTAGTCCGAAATATGAAAGGACACATCTTTGTCATATCCAAGACCAGTTCTGTGCTTGTTATGGACAAGCTCTTCCCAAGGTCTGATGATGGGCTTGGGAAGCAAAGTGTGAACATCTGCATCTGCATACAAATCTGCTTTTGAACTAGGCGTTGAATGTGAATCGGCTGCAACATTACTGACTTGCTGTTTATGGGACTCTGTTTCAATTTTCTGAACAGAAACAAGTTCAAAATGATGACTCCGCTGCTGTAATTCTTCTTGCTGAAGCTGAGATTCAAGTTGCAAAAATTCAATCTTTTCTTGTGCGTTATGTAGATAGTTCTGGATGTCAAAAAGAGTGTCTTTGCTGATGTTTGCTTTCCCATCAATAGTGGAATGTATTAAAGTATTCAACAATTCTATTGCATCATCAATTTTATCCATTTTCCTCAACAACTCAAACTTACACTTCAAACATTAATCACAACTATGAATCAAGAATCAATACCCACACACAACATTGATGGCTCTCGATTTCACTAGTTATTCCAATATATAAGCAATGGAAACTTATCCTTGAGTTGCAGAATTTCAATAAGAAAAACTGGAAAATATTCACATAGATTATTAAAATGATTGCCTATGCCAGCTACTATATAGGGAAACTTATTCTCTGTTTGGTCGTTCTCTTGTTCTTATTCCTCTGCATGCAATGAATTTGACTTCAGATGGTTTATACACTTCTCCTTTTACTGCAACTCTCGCAATTCATAAATCCCAACGCAGGCTCGCTTTCAAGATGAAGCAAGTGCAAGTGGCTATTGCCGAACTCAAGAATTTGCGTTCTTCAAAACCTGTTTATGAGAAAAGATGAAGACATTTTTTTTTCGTACAGACATAAAATCAGCCATAGCTTCACAGGAAAGAGAGCTAGAGAAAGCTAAGTTGAGGCTCCAAAAGATGTAAACTTGGGTGGCAGAACATTACAAGATGCTCTCTCCAATTTCTTCATGCAAAGTTGACCCAGAATATGAAAGACTTTTTGGCGCCATAGTCACCAGTGGGCCGACAGTGGATCTCCCCCTAGCATTCACGCTTCCACTCAGTCAAGGGAATGTTATTGAGTGTGGTCGAACCGAGGCAGTGATTCTTGCAATAGAGCGTTTCTATTCTTATTGAGGAGAATCTGAAGTCCGTAATGCCAGGGATATTTTCTTCAATGTCGTTGTTGGAGTTGGAGAAGGAGTTATTGCTGCCACATTTGTATGCCCACTTGATGTTATCAAGACATTGTTGCAAGTACATGGGCTACCTAAACATGGTCAGAGTGGTTCAAAAGAACCCATGCCGTATTATGGGGGTTTTAGTTTAAAACACAAAGGTCGCATTCTGGTTTAAAGCATGGCACTGTCAAAGTTTATATAGGTTTAAAACACTAATGTGTCGAAGAGTTTGCAGGCAAAATTCCTACAGCAAAGCTTGTATTTTCAGGCGCTCATTATTACTCTTCTGATTTTGATGAGGAGAGTTTTTGGTGAATACAAGAGTTAACCAAAATGGTGAAGTTCACAGCTGAACAGCTTTGTAAGATCATGGACAGGAAGCATAACATATGAAATATCTCTATTATTTCCCATGTTGATCACAGGAAATCCACTCTCACTGATTCTTTGGTAGCAGCTACAGAAATGGACAACCAAGATTACAGGTTCATCAACTTGTGCAGGAGAGGGTCGAGAGGTTACTTGGAATACCAATCGATTAGGGATTCTTCGGCTACTTAGAAATTGATCTTCCCATGGATTTCAATGGAAAAGAGGGAAATTTCAATGAGGATGAGGAATACATTGAGTAATTTTCTCCTTACCAATGCTTCTGCTGTGATTCCCTTGTGACTCAGGCGGTCCTAATTATGCTGGTCTACTTCTGTTGTTGCATGGATCCTGCGATGAATCAAACTCGCGCCCTGTTCTTATGGGGCTGCATAAACAACCATCATGCTAGAGAGGATAGCGTTGGTCTGCTTCTGCTGCCCTGACATGTTCAACGCTCTTACTGGAAAGGGTATGTCGACAGGAAAACTAGGCAAAAATTCTTGACCGATGCAACACAGGAAGCCTGAAACCCTAGAGGCTAAACTAATAAAAAATAGAGGACAACATAACATTATGGGAGCCAGTGGTAGAGGGGCGCACTGAGCGTTAATGGTCAAAGGTGCATAGTGAGGAGGATCATTTTGCATGCCAAGCTGAGAATGACAGCAGAATAATAGATGGCAAAGCAGAAATCTGCGAAAAAGGCCACACATCATGGCTCTGATACCATGTTAAACACACGCATGGTGGATGAGAAAGTAAATACACACATAGGAAAGATAGGCGTGAGCTATCTTATTATTCACCATAGATGTACATTTATATTACATTAGGTGACCCTTGGATTCATCTTCCAAGTGGTCTCTTGGACTCCTTTTGTCCATTTGCCTTCCACACCTACCCGTTGAGGATTAGGTGTCCAACAGTTATGAATGTTTAGTTGTTTGTTTGATTGATTAAGATTGTTTGATTTGTTTGGTTGATTAAATACCTAAATTTCCATTGGGCTATGGAGTCTATAACTTAACTTGGATCTGTTTCAGATTTTCAAAAGGGATTTCACAGGGCAAGGTGGCTAAACTAACTGGATCTTGTAAATTTAAATGAAGTGTAAGAGAAGGAATGAAATAGGTTCCATTAAGCAAAAGAGCATTTAAGAATTCTTTAACCTAATTTCAGAAGAAAACATTTAAATCATTCACAGCCAGAAACAAAGTGTATTTTACAACAAATTCTATTCTTCAACTTTCTGTAAAATAATTTAGATTAGGAATACATAAACATGGCAAATAGGGAAATAAACACATAGACAATGAGAGAAGCACTTCACTAATAGTTCAACACATGAATTCTGTGAAAGAGTCCTTTCTATTACTGATCAACCCATCAAATTTGAAAAAGTACAATTGCCTTTTGAAGTGCACAAATCAACCCTCAATACCTCGAAATCTGAAGTATTTATAGAATTATTTACAAAAAACCTGTCATGACATATCAAGATATATTTTAGGCATATTTAAAACAAATTACATCTTTTATTACAAAATAATAGGGCAAGTTGGAACTGTTCGAATGCTGACCTTGATTTGAAGGAGGTTTTTGTTGATTTGTCTCTTTGACCCTTGCTGCGCTGTTGATCTTTTTGTTGAAAATAGAGTTACTCATTTAGTCTAGCAACTTGCATAACTTTTCCCAGCTTTCTTCACTTGGAGTAGATAATTTAGTCACTCTTCTGTAGATCTCATCTACTTTTGTATACTTGGCAAAAGTAGGCTTGATGACAAAAACGTGATTTACCTCATGCTGGATACTTAAATCATTTGCTAGTGCCTCGAGAAAAGCCTTCCCTGTAATGCTTGCCCAGTATGCCTGCAAATTTAGAACCATCTTTAGATATATCCATCAATTTCTTGTTATAATCATCCAAGGTGATTAATTTATTATTTATTACAAATAAACTTGGAAGCCCTTTCTTGTTCAACACTTCAAGCTTGTTGAAGAATTTGTTGACACCAATTTCTAGCCCCTAACATTTTTCTTCCAGCTGCAACATGAGATTCCTTTTAGTTAACACTTTTTTGACTTCCAGTATTGTATTAGTCCTGTCTTCAATCTGTAATTCTTCCAACTCATACTTGTTCTTAGAATTCAGAAATTTGATGAGGTTTGTAGCTTTTGTTGGCTTGTGTTAATTTTGGGCAACTAGGTCCAAACGCTAGGTTGCACTGCTCATATGATGATGATTATATTTTTGTTGGATTCCTCTTTCAGAGAGGTGCAAGATTGATCTAAAGATCATTGTTTGGATGAGCAAAACATATATTTTGATTTTATTTTCCACATATGTGCAAGGTCAGCCAGATTTGTAATGTAGGCTCACAAGCCTAATAGATTTGTCACACACCCTCACTGACTGATATAAATTGGAGAGACTAGGAGATCATTTGCTCATCAACTCATCACACATTCTCTCGTGATTTGATTGGTTCGATCAGCCTTTGGAGGCCTCTCTCTCTCACACGTGCGGAGTTGCAGTTGGGAAAAGTTGCAGACTGTTTTAGGGTTGATCACTAGTGCGTTGAGTAGCGTTGACTATGGTTAAACCTTGGAGTTTTGACCTCCAACTTGTGCAGAAATTTCGATCTTGTGAGGTCGCATTAGAGGGCACAAAGATCAAGGAAAAGAGAGACCGTTGATCGAAGCCCTAATATGCTGCGTTGACTTTCTGTTGACCAGCCTTGACTTTTGAGGCGCTGTCTTTGAGGGGTGTGTGTGACACTTGGAGGGTTGGCTGATCTGATGTTGAGAAAGACTTTGCTGGCTGATGCATCCTGTTGACTGCCATAACGCACACTATTATCTATCTTTGCTAGACAAGAAGAATTGTAAAATCTGATCTATATTATTGGCTTGTCTTCTGTTGATCTATTATTGTGTTCTATCAACATTTTACTTACATGTTTATGTGATTGCTAAATTGAATCAGGCCTAAGAAAGATTGAAGTAAAACTGCATTAAGCATAGAATATTCCATGTCTGTCTAAATTTAACACAGGATTAGCGCCGAGGTGAAGACAAAGCCCAAGATAGTGTGAAAAGAAATCACCGAAGAAGAAATACTATTAAGGACCAATGGCCTCCTCAACCTATAAGGGTTTCAAATTTGATGATAAATTGACTGACAAGTCTGATTATCATACATGGAAGATGTCCTTGGATTTGGCATTAGAAGATCAAGATGTCATGGATTATGTGTAGGGGAAGATTCTTGAGCCTCCATCAAATGCACCTGCTGCCACGAAGACGAAGTATAGAAAAGGGGAAATCAAAGCAAAGATGATTATGTAGGATTCTATTCATAAGCACTTGGTTGCTTATATTTCTGAGATGAGCACATCTAAAGAGATGTATGATAAGCTGGTTATCATGTTCAAGGCTAGCAATGCTAATCAAGTTCTTTTCTTCAAGAATCAGCTGAAGAATATCAAGAAGGGCAAACAAGAATCCATTCAATCCTATTTTATGAGGCTCACTGAAATTAGGAATAATCTCTTAGCTATTGGAGAAGAAATAACTGATCGAGAGATGGTTCTCATTGCACTTGGAGGTCTCCCCCGTGATTGGTATGTATTCAATACCACTATTCTTAATAATAATGTGATTCTTGATTTTGATGAAATATTGACGAGATGCACTCAAGAGGAGACAAGAATGATGGAGAGAGATCATCCCTCTAATGGAAATGGAAGTGACCCCATTGCCTTCATTGCTTATGCAAAGAAGAGGAACAATGGTTGTCCGAGAAATTAAAACCATGGAAGAGCGGGGCCCAAAGGAAGGAAGGGAAGATGTTACACTTGTAACAAGTTTGGTCACTATGCAAGAGAGTGTGCCAATAGAAGGGACTCTCCCAGGGATGATGACAACAACAACTCTAGGGGGAATGGCAATCCAAGGAACAATAGGTTCAAAGGAAGAAGGAAGGCTCCCTCTGATCGTAGTGGAAATGGGCAACCTATCAAGAGGTCAAGAAATTCCAGGTACAATGAGTCTAATGTTGTTGATAATAAGAAAAATGAATTTATTCTTGTATCTGCCCTCTCTGTTGCATCTCCTCCCAACACCTTGGATGTCTGGTTAATTGATAGTGGTGCTTCAAGGCACCTCACTGGTTATAAAGAAGCCCTCTCTAATTTGATTGAGAAGGATACTAATTTAGAAATTATCATTGGAGATAATGCCACCTATCCCGTGAATGGGACAGGGACTGTGACCCTTCATCTATCTCAAGGTTAAGTCCTCCGCTTACAAAATGTGTTGTAAGTACCTGATTTGAAGAAGAACATTGTGTCTATTTTGACAATGAAGACAAAGGATTCTAGGTGGCATTTGTTTATGGAAAGGTACGCATCTGGAAGAAGAACTTCAAAGCTCTTACTATTGGTTTTAGAGTTGATACACTCTATTAGGTTGGAGGAAGTCCGTTGGGGGCTATGTCATGTGTTACAACTCTTCAAGTTGAGTTATGGCACCAAAGGTTTGCTCACCTTCATTACAAAGCCCTTCCCGGAGCAAGAAAGGTGGTGACGGGGATGCCCAAGTTTAAAGATGATCATGAAGGTATATGTCAGGGTTGTGCCAAAGGGAAACATACAAGGGGACATCTGATATCTTACAGTTGATACATTCTGATTTATCTGGTATGGTGCCGGTGACATCCTTGGGAGGATGTTCCTATTACATGGCTTTTACAAATGACTTCTCCTGCAAGACCTGGATATATTTCTTGAAGAAGAAGGGCGAAGCATTCAAATGGTTTCGTACCTTCAAATCCTTAGTGGAAAATCAAACCGAGAAGAGAATCAAATTTTTGAGGATCGACAATGGGTCCGAGTATGAGTCAAATGAATTCAATGAATTTTGCAGTGAAGTTGGCATTAAGAGGGAGACCACAACTGTGTATACTCCTGAGCAAAATGGTGTTGCTGAAAGAAAGAACATGACCATTGTGGAAGCTGCCCGCGCCATGCTATGTGACCAAGGTCTTCCGAAGTTTCTATGGGGAGAAGCTATGAATACTGCTGTGTATGTTCAAAATAGATGCCCAAATTCTGCTTTGGACTCCAAGACTCTTGAAGAAGTATTCTCTAGTAAGAAACCTGATGTTTCTCATTTTAGAGTTTTTGGTTGTCCAATTTACTTTCATGTGCCGAAAGAAAAGAGAAGCAAGCTGGATCCTTCTTGAAAGAAGGGAATGTTTGTGGCCTATAGTGAAACTTCGAAGGCATATAAAATCTATGTGCTTGGTCAAAGAGAAGTGGAGATATGACACGATGTCACCTTCGATGAAGATGCTGCCCTTAAGAAAGTAAGAAATCTTCCTAGCTCCAAGGAAGACAAAGAAGATGAAGAGGCAGGGAAGTAGGAAGAGCCGAAGGATGAACCGATGCCTGATGTTGAAGGACCAATGGATCCTATTGATCCACCTCCTTCAAATAAGAGAAGACCCTCATGGCTCAGGGACACTCTTGAAGATGCCAAGAGACATATTGCCCCAAGGGGGACATTCCGTGAAAGCAAGAAGTCGAATAAGTACCAAGTGTACCTAGCAGCCATGAGTACAATTGTACAATCCGAGCCTGGATCATTTGAAGAAGCCGTAAAGCATCAAGTTTGGAAGGATGTTATTGCACGAAGAATATGAGTCCATTATGAAAAATGATGTCTGGTAAGTGGTCCCGAGATTGGAGGACAGATCTGTTGTCACCTCGAAATGGCTCTATAAGATCAAGCATGGATCTGCGGGCAGTGCTGAAAAGTACAAGGCAAGATTTGTTGCTTGAGGCTTCTAAAAAATAAGGCATAGATTATGATGATATATTTGCGCTTGTCGCCCGCTATACCACCATTCGATCTATTATTTCCCTTGCTGCAACGCAAGGATGGAGTCTCCATCAGATGGATGTGAAGACTGCTTTTCTACATGGTTCAGTAAAGGAAGAGGTGTATGTGGAGCAACCTTTGGGTTTTGAAGTCCAAGATAGAGACACCTATGTATGTGGGTTGAAGAAAGCCCTCTATGGGCTGAAGCAAGCCCCCAAGGCTTGGTATGAGAGGATAGATAGGTACTTGATGAAGCTGGGCTTCAATCGAAGTAATGTTGATCCAAACCTTTCTTTTCAGGTTGATAGAGAAAGTCCTCTCATTCTAGTTCTCTATGTGGACAATCTCTTCCTAACAGGTGCTGACCCTCTCATTCATCAGTGTAAGAGGGAGCTACTTCTAAGTTTGAGATGAAAGACCTAGGACTGATGCACTATTTCCGGCTTGGAGGTCTGGCAAAGGCCATGCGAGATTTTTCTTTCTCAAGAAAAATATGTCGTGAAGCTACTGTAGAGATTTGGTATGGTGAACTGTAAGTCTGTGTCAACACAGATGGAACTCAACTTTAAGAAGTTGTGTGGAAACGCTGTTGGGCCTGAGCTGGAAAATCCCACCGAGTATCAACAACTCGTGGGGGTCCAGATGTTCTTAGTGAACTCCCGTTCTAACGTATGTTTTGCAGTGAACACTTTGAGTCAACATATGGTTGAGCCTCATCACATTCACTAGATTGGTGCCAAGAATCTTTTGAGATATCTTCGGGGCACAATCAACCATGGGCTGAGATATACTGCTGGGAGTTTGAGACTCCATGGATATACTGATGCCAATTGGGCTGGCAGTGTGGTGGATCGCAAGAGCACACCTGGATGTTGCTTCTCCTTGGGTTCTGCTTCAATATATTGGATGAGTAGGAAGCGGAAGTTGGTAGCTTTGAGCACCGTTGAGGCCGAATAGATTGCAGCGAGTATGGCCTATTGTGAAGCTGTTTGGTTGAGAAAGCTCTTCAGTAAGTTGTTCGGACATGTGCTAGATACCACCTTTATCCTTTGTGATAACCAGAGTGGGATTCGTCTTTCTGAGAATCTCGTGTTCCATGATCGATCTAAGCATATTGATATAAGGTACCACTTTGTCCGGGACATGGTAAAATGAGCCACTGTAAGGCTTGATCACATAGGAACTGATGAGCAGGTCGCAGATGTTCTCACGAAGCCCCTGGGGAAGGTCAATTTCCAACCTTTCGTGAGAAGCTTGGAATCATGGAAAGACCCTATTCTGAGGGTCTTGCTTGAGTTGGACTATATGAGCTTTGGGAGCTCTAGGGGGCTTAGGGATAGCTTCTTGGAACTATAAGCACACACGGGGCTAGGCTTGCCAAACCTTGTTGTGCTTCTGCCCCATCGTTATGATATTGAGTTGGTTTACCTCTCTTTGATCTATGCCCTGCACACATCCTACCCATGGAATTTCTGACTCATGGGAAGTACCTCTCATTTGGCCAATGAGATGGGAAATGTGGATAGAGACCAATAGCAAGACCAATGGATGCATCAGAGATTGCCGTACTCTCTATGTCTAGGATGGCACGTGTCCAACACCTTGATCTGGGATCAAGTCTAATGAGGTTCTTACCTCTAAACTAACTCCGAGTCAGTAAACTAACTTTGGGTTAGTATGAGACTCTTTTGAGTTTGAGAGGGGTTTTAACCTCTAAGCTGACTCCGGGTCAGTAAAGCATAATGTCTTTGTGACTCACCTTTTGTTCTATTTGCGAAGAAGAGCCAACAAAGCAAGTTATGACAGGATGACGCGCGATGCTATATGATAGTACACGATGGTACTGATCTCTGGATGGCACAAGTGGATAGATGGATTTCTCCCTAACTGAGAGGGAGTGTCAATTTTGGGCAACTAGGTCCAAACTCCAGGTTGCATTGCTCATATGACGATGATTATATTTTTGTTGGATTACTCTTTCAGAGAGGTGCAAGATTGATCTAAAGATCATCTTGTTTGGATGAGCAGAACATATATTTTGATTTTATTTTCCACACATGTGCAAGGTCGACCAGATTTGTAATGTAGGCTCACAAGCCTAATAGATGTGTCATACAACCTCACTGACTGATATAAATTGGAGAGACTTGGAGATCATTTGCTCATTAACTCATCACACATTCTTTCTTGTGATTTGATTGGTTTGATCAACCTTTGGAGGCCTCTCTCTCTCACACGTGCAGAGCTGCAGCTAGGAAAAATTGTAGACTCTTTTAGGGTTGATTTCTAGTGCATTGACCAATGTTGACTGTGGTCAAACCTTGGAGTATTGACCTCCAACTTGTGTAGAAATTCCGATCTTGTGAGGTCGCATTAGAGGGCACAAAGATCGAGGAAAAGAGTGACCGTTGACCGAAGCCCTAATATGTTGCGTTGGCTTTCTGCGACCATCGTTGACTTTTGAGGAGCTGTCTTTGAGGGGTGTGTGTGACACTCGGAGGGTCGGATGATATGATGTTGAGAAAGACTTTGCTGGCTGATGCATCCTGTTGATTGTCGTAGCGCACACTATTCTCTATTTTTGCTAGACAAGAAGAATTGTAAAATCTGATATATATTATTGGCTTGTCTTTTGCTGATCTATTGTTGTGTTCTATCAACATTTTAATTTCATGTTTAATTGATTGCTAAATTGAATCGGGCCTAAGAAAGATTGAAGTAAAATTGCATTAAGCATAGAACATTCCATGTCTGTCTAAATTTAACAACTTGTCTCCTAGTTTATCTCTGATCTGCTCAATTGCTTACTTAAACTTCTAAATTAATTCATTTTGCAATAATTTGAATGGAAGGCCAAATTTCGTTCATGGATTAATGGATATCTATCCATATGTTTTCCTTAGGTCGTGCTAAGGTTTGAGCCATGGCAGCCTCTTTCCCTAATTGCTGTAGTCTTTGTGTGGGTTCTACATTACTGGTCAGTAAACACATGGCTGGATGAACAAACTGATCTATGTAGTCTCTGAAAGTGTACTCATCTAAATTCTTCCTGACTGACTCTAGATTTCCTTCTTCATCCAGCTTCTGGAGTGTGAATGTGAACCTGCCTGCTTGATAATATATGACATGTAAACAAGAATTGAGGCATACTTGAACATTCCTTAGTTTGTAACTTAAGGAATTGTTCATGAATGCTATTTAGCAATAAATTGACTGAAATAAATTGAAAATAACAGAGGGTTTTTCATCAGTGCAAAAAATGGACAGGAAACCTAGGATAGATTCATCCATCCATTCCTTTGAATAATAGCCTAACTAGCATGAAAGCACATAGATGATCTATTTGGTTTGGTCTGGAAACATAGATGAGGAATAGGGTGGATTCTTCTTGGGTAACTGGGCATTTTCAGGTAAAAAGATTTAAAATATCTGGGATCTCTTGGAGAAGTTTAATTTCTGATATGGGTCATTGAGGGCTTCAACTGAGAAAGGGTGCTGGACTCCATTTGGGGAACTTGCATCATTTGATTGATTGTTTCAGGGGTAATTGTAAATAAAACTTCTCCACTTGGGGCTACAACAACTCTCTGATTGGGTAAGTAATAGGCATGGCATCTATGGATGAACTCAGGGAAATGGTGGGTCTGAGGAAAGATATACAGGGGTAAATTGGACTCCCAGAGTCTAATTTCATCATTTTGGTCTAAGTGATTGTCTTCGAGCCAACAATACAATTCGAACAGATCAAATTCACACTTTGTCTCTGTGATCTTATAATCTCTGTCAGCAAGGGGAATATGGTCAAGGTTGACTGTAGTAGGGATCATCAAATTGTTTGAATTGTCACTGTTTTTCTTCTTGGGAGGCATTTTGGCAATTGAAACTGTAGGAAAGGAAAGTGTAATATCCCCAAAGGGGAAATAACCAGTAATGAACAGAAATATGCCAGACAGATATAGAAAATACAATACTGAACCAGATCACTGAATCATGACACATGTAACACCAGAAACTGAGCCATTTTATTAATCAGAAAGTACATAGAGAGGAGTAAATCAGAATCAGTGCACCTATCCTCGTTCTAGCAAGTGATGAGTCTCTCATAGAAGAAAAATGGTCGCAACAAGGACAACGTCCTAGTCACTGTGAAGACCGAAGAGGAATCGCGCCGGGCATCGGGCCGATCTCTGGGTCACAAACCCTCACATGGAAAACGCCTTCCCCCTCGCTAGTGACAAATGGGCATAAAAACAGTGAAGCACAAGCCCCTCAACCCTCCGTATGTATGAACCAACACAAAATACCTCCAGAAAACGTCAAGAGCTCCTCTCACAATAGTCTCTGCTCTCGCATGAAAGGCCCCACCTCGATGGATGGCGTTGTCTCCAATCAAATCGCGTCCTTCCCTTTCCTCTTCGATCTCTGCGTCCTCCAATACCGCATCTCGCCGCTAAACCCTCGTATTTGCTAGATTCGGAACTATCTCTCGATCGCGCCCTCAGGCTAGATCTGGTGTTATCCCTTCAGATCTGGACTAGATCTATCAATATCTCCTCAGATCTGTCACTCCTCAAGCTGGATCTAGTGCTAAACCTCCAGATCTGCAACATACAAGACTAGATCTGCAACATACAAGACTAGATCTGCAAGATCTATCCTTCCCAGAGCTAGATCTAACAATAAGCCTTCAGATCTGCAACCCTTACCTTCAGAAATGGACAGCGTCCTCACTCTAGGGCTAGACAGCGTCCTTCTGCCTCCATAAACAGCGTTTTCTCTGCCAGACCAGAACTGCGTCCTCCTTGGACAGCGTCCTTCCTCTCCTGAAAGGATCAGCGTCCTCTCTCCAGATGAGACAGCGTCCTTCTCCTTCAAGAATCAGCGTCCTTCCTTCTCTTGCTCTGCGCAGCCACAAGAGGGCTTTTCTCCTCCTCAGATATGCTTCAGAAACTGCTGCTGCTGCTACTGGAACTGAAAAGTGTACTCAGGACAAACCTTACTAGGGCGGGCACTCGAAGTCCCCCGAAGCTAAGGGTGAAACCAGAAAACCTTACCAGGGCCGGCACTCGAAGTCCCCCGAGGCTAAGGGTGAGATCTCCGACCGGAGACACTCGTGCACTAAACAGTGCTGCAGACCGACTAAACAACCGGCGTACGGCGTATTAAATCTCCAGCCTATCAATAAGAATATCAAATCATGAATGCTCCAAATTAGGTGAGAGCCTCTCCTTTTATAACATCAACTCCCTCCAAAACTTAACTCTCCTTTGACCCGCGCAGGACCTTGGCCACCAAGCTCCCCATCATACCCGTTATGTGGACCCCCAAGGCCCCCTCTTTAAGTTACAACGTTCATCTACTAGGAAAAGAACACTTTATTTATAAAGTGAGATGACTAAAGTGAGGTGACCCCCCTTATTTCTCACTTTATTTATTATGTCTAGCTAAAGCGGCAAAATAAAGCAAAAATGAAATATTCCAATTAGCAAGGCTAATTGGGAATATTACAGTCTCCCCCGGCAAAACGTTGCTTGTCCTCAAGCAACCGAAGTGATGGATGCTGTAAAGTCTGCTCGCTCCCCCACGTGGCATCCTCATCCGGCAAAAATTGCTTGTTCTCAAGCAATGCTTGAACAAGCCTACCCCCACGTATGCTCCCCGACACCGGCAGTCGTGCCTGGTCCCATCGAAACCTCTCTCTCTCGTCTCCCCTTCGCATCACCCCGATATAAAGGATATCTCAATGCGGATCCCAAACTCGCCTCCCTGTACCAACCACCAATAGTCCGTGATCCCATCGCCACCATGGCCTGGGTCAGCCCAAGTCCCATGGCTCGAATGCCACCGCCTCTCGGCTATGTCCGAAGACCCCGACCGTCACGGCCTTCAAGATCTATGACCGTGTAAGCCGGCTCATCAACCGAACCAACTCATTTACCTCTCCAATCAAGGCATGGAGTCGAAAATATAATGAGGAATATCTCCCTCCTGTGGATCCTCCATCTCCAAGAAATCATCCAGACAAAATGAGCCACCTCCCAACAAGGCAACTCCTGAAAATCTCCTTCCACCTCAAGCTCTGGTAATGAAGGTGGGCTGAAAATATGAACTTGGCAAGCATCATAGCTTACCCCATGCTGTCCTTCTCTCCACTCATGACAGGTGTAGAGTCTATGCTGATCCTGGGCTACAAAATCATTGCCCTCCAATGGCAAAGTGAAAAACAATCCACCATAGAAGGTTCCTCTATCAATGAAGAACAAGCTGGCCCAAAACAAACCATCCATGAAGAATATGACATGGTCATCATGGATCATCCTAATGAGATGTTTGCTGAAGGTGTTACATGAGGATACATAGTGCAAACAATCCCTCACAAGGATACAACGCAGTCTCATCCACTGCAACCTCAGAAAATCACATGGCAAGCAATGTACAAGATCCATCACATCTACTAATGGATAGTAAATGTCTGAATATGACAACAACATAAGACCAAACACTTGCCCATAGCTATACAATGGATGAATATCAATCTCATGGCCCATCTCAAAAGAGAACACATATGTAGTAGTGGTGGCCATGCCTCCTCCCATGCTCCTATTAGAACATGTAGTGCAGAAAATACTCAAAGGCACATTCAGCTCATGTGTCTCCCTCATAATCAAGCCTCCTATACAAATCTGGCCGAATGCTGGAAGTAAGATGGTACATGGATCCATAGATGAGTCCTCCATAGTGTCTAGGCATGCTATGAAGAAGAATGAACCATGTGCTGCAAGAAGATAAGCCTCCTCATGCTTGGAAACCCAAGTCAAGAAGAATATGCCATAGATGTCTCTATCATCATTACCTCCTCTTTGTGCACCAAATATGAAGTGATCCTGGGACCTATGGGTTATAGATCCACCATATCTCTGCTGCGCACACTTCATCCATAATGTCCTGCTCCAAGGTGACAACGTTGGGGGCTTATGCAAATAAGCTCCTGTCAATACAAGACTCTGTCCTTTGACATGCTCCCTGTCAAAGACTCCTCTAATACTGCTGCAATAAGTGTGGAATACTCCCCAAGATGGAAGTGCTTCCCCGTCATCATCAAAGATCAAGGAGATAGTGCCATCCCCTCTTCCTGCAACATCATGCAAGGTGTGAGAGCAGATCTGCCCTTGCTCTCCCAGAAACAAACCAAGCAACCAAACAATTTGCTGCCTCCCCATACTTCCATCATATAACTCATGTGATGAAGACATAATGAGTATCATAGCAACATCATGCATACATACTCCATGCTGCTCAATGATGCAAGTATCCAGCCATCTTTCCTCCACCCTCCGACTCTTAGGAAGAGTGTTTGCCAAGAGATGGCCAAACTCTTTCAAGAGTAACCAGCGCAGCCAAGCCTCCTGCTGCCTGGTGTCATAGATCTGCAAATAGCCTCCTAGCTCCTTGCTCATCAACCACATCCACTCAATACATTGTGGATGCCTCCTTCTCCTCATCTTGGTACTCCTCCCATGAGGGCTACCATCCTCCCAAATCAAATTTCTGATTTTGCACTTCATGGGATTTTGAAGTATAAACTTCTCAAGGATCAATGAGACCCTATCAAGAATCAAACAGGTGGTAGGCAAAACCCTCCCATCATGATGTGTATGGCTCAAGGGATGTCCAACACAAGCATGAGAGATGTTATCCATCCGAAGATGTCCTCCATCTTCTATCTGCTCTTGTGAGAAGGGAACCAAATCATTGTGTTCCATAGCCCGCTCCATCGAGTACCAACTCAAAATCTCTCGCCATCCAATCTCAACACGTGGCTGCTGTATCCTGTGCAACTCTGATCGTCTCATACCACCATCCAAGTCAACATATGAGACCTGACTAGGTGGCTTCGCCTCTCTCTCTCCAACGGAAAGAGATGACCCAACAACACTACTAGTCCCATCCATGCATACCTGAAGGGGAATGATCTGATGCTGCAATGTGCCCTCAGGTTGTACCATCAGGGAATCCAGCTGTTCCCCAATGCGGACCAACTTGGTCGCCGACTGGGCACAAGTCACTCTCATACCCTCCAGCTCCTGGTCCTGCAACAAAATGGTCTCCCGTACTGACGCGGCCTTCTCCCTCAAAACTCGAAGGTCCGTCCGAAGCTGATGATACCTCTGTCTGCGATCATCATCCGATCCCTCTGTATCTCCCAATGCCTCATTGACAATGGATATATCTCCTGATACCTCACCCATCTGTCGTGTGCTGCCACCACCCGAAGACTCGGACATGGCTTCAGTCATCACCTCAGTGGATGGCTCTACCGGGGTAGGCTCTACCTCCTCCACTACGATATCAACCGGCACGGTCAAGGAATTCTCCAATGATGGTGAGTCCTGTGTCACACTAGGTGTAACCTCAGGCTCCCTGCAATCCTGTGTGTCCTCTTCCTCCAAGTGTGAGGTAACCATTTTAATGGTTTCCTTCTCAGATACTCGGTCAAGCTGGAAAGAGGTGTCCAACTTGTCCACTGTGCGCTGTAGATCCCTATCACGTGAGTGCTTGTTCCCCCTCTGAAAGTTGTGAGGTCTACTATCACGCTGGAGCTGATCATAATCTCTGCTAGCTGTGCGGTGGTGGTCTCCACCATGATGATGCCGGTGTCCCTTGTGTTGATCATGGAGTCTAATGCCATAACAGATCTGGGTATATTCCTCGAAGGGGAGAGCATCCATGAATGCCTGTCCGAGAGCATGATAGTTTGCAAGAATGTCAGCCATCCGAGCCGGATCTACCTCTCGCTGTACTAAAGTTATTCCTGTGTCCTCTGGCAAGAATGTGGGCATAGTGGGACGTGTGGGTGTACATGAATCCATATGCCGAATGGCATCATACCGAACGATCTGAAAACCCCTAGGGAGTTCTCTCTGACTGACCTCTACGGCTGCAAATCTCTTGGTTACATCCTGTATGAATGTATCCATCTTCTCAGTCAACTTCTCAGTCAACTTCGCAAACATGGCCTCCATTGGATTCCGCTGATCTGTCTCCCTAAATCTCCTCTTATCCACATCACCTGCCATCAGCTCTTTCTGCTATGTGTCTACAGGCTCCTCAGAAACTGTACGGCTGCTGCAAAGCCATACTACTGCTTAACTTCGACTTCCGATTTACCCACTGAAAACTATTCGGAAAATTCTAGGAATTTGGGAAAGTGATCCTCACCCAAAACCCAGAAAAACCCCAGAAAACGTTTTTCCTAATTCCAAACTTCAAAATTTGACCCTTTTTATTTTGGCCTTTTTTCCAACTGCGTTTCTGATATTGCACTGCTATTGCTCTGTATGATCTCTTTTCTGATGTCATAGACCACAGGCTGAGCCAGAATTAGGCTCTGATACCACTGTAATATCCCCAAAGGGGGAATAGCCAGTAATAAACAGAAATATGCCAGACAGATATAGAAAATACAATACTGAACCAGATTACTGAATCATGACACATGTAATACCAGAAACTGAGCCATTTTATTAATCAGAAAGTACATAGAGAGGAGTAAATCAGAATCAGTGCACCTATCCTTGCCCTAGGCAAGTGATGAGCCTCTCATACAGGAAAAATGGCTGCAACAAGGACAGCGTCCTAGCTGCTGTGAAGACTGAAGATGAACTGCGCTGGTACTGGGGCTGATCTCAAGCTGCAAACCCTCACAATTGGAAAACGCTGTCTGCACGCTGGTGACGGCGCGGCCGCAATTGGCTTTCGGCCCTGGCCACTCCGGACGGATGAACCGGCTACGAATGCGGGAAAACGGCGGTGAGCTCCTCTCACAATGAGTACGCTCCTCGGTCTGCGTCCCACAGTGGATGCGGAAACCTCCAATCAAATACGCGTCCTTCCCTTCACAGTCTGCGTCCTCCAATGCCGGATCTCGGCTCAAGCCCTCGGATCTGTGCTCAATGCGGAACTGTCTCCTGGGATCTCTACGACCTCTGGGGCTAGATGCGGTGTTATCCCTTCGGATGCGGACTGGATCTATCAATATCTCCTCGGATCCGTCACTCCTCAAGGCCCGGATCTCGAGTGCTAAACCCCAGGATGCGCGCCTACAAGACTAGATCTGCCACATACAGGACTAGATCTGCAAGATCTATCCTTCCCAAAGCTGGATCTAACAATAAGCCTTCAGATCTGCAATCCTTACCTTCAGAAATGGACAGCGTCCTCACTCTAGGGCTAGGCAGCGTCCTTCTGCCTCCCGAAACAGCGTTTTCTCTGCCAATCCTGAACTGCGTCCTCCGTGGACAGCGTCCTTCCTCTCCTGCAAGGATCAGCGTCCTCTCTCCAGATGAGACAGCGTCCTTCTCCTTCAAGAATCAGCGTCCTTCCTTCTCTTGCTCTGCGCAGCCACAAGAGGGCTTTTCTCCTCCTCAGATATGCTTCAGAAACTGCTGCTGCTGCTACTGGAACCGAAAAGTATACTCAGGACAAACCTTACTAGGGCGGGCACTCGAAGTCCCCCGAAGCTAAGGGTGAAACGAGAAAAACCTTACCAGGGCAGGCACTCGAAGTCCCCCGAGGCTAAGGGTGAGATCTCCGACCGGAGACACTCGTGCACTAAACAGTGCTGCAGACCGACTAAACAACCGGCGTGCTGAAGCAGACAAAGTCTAGCTATCAATAAGAATATCAAATCATGAATGCTCCAAATGAGGTGAGAACCTCTCCTTTTATAATGCCAAACTCCCTCCAAAACTTAACTCTCCTTTGACCTGCGCAGTTTACCTTGGGTCAGCCTGATGCCTCCCCCATCATACTCATGTGGACCCCCAAGGCCCTCTCTCTTAAGTTACAACGTCAATCTACTAGGAAAAGAACACTTTATTATAAAGTGAGGTGACTAAAGTGAGGTGTCCCCTCTTATTTCTCACTTTATTTATTATGTCTAGCTAGAACGGCAAAATAAAGCAAAAAAATGAAATATTCCAATTAGCAAGGCTAATTGGGAATATTACAGAAAGTAATAGTGGTATGTTACCGCGAGTTCGTTGACAGTTGACTGTTGGTGATAGAACGACTATTTTTCTGCGCTTGATTGGTTGCTTTGTCTAGTTCTGAGGAGCTTTCACTATGCCAAAACAAGTTAGAGTGAGGAGGAGTGATAAATTTAAGTGAAAATGTGTGAAAACGGTGCAAAATGGGTAAATAGGGAAGGTTTTATGGTAAGAGCAGAGGTCTGTTGGGGGCGCGGGACTGTTATGGATCGTAAACGGTAATCTCCGGAAAAATTGAATGCATAACGGTCATGCCAGGTGTCGAAATTGGAGTGGAGGGGATGGCGCAAGGGTGTTGGTGGGAAAAGGAAGGTAGGCTGGTGGTTTTCGGAGGGGGGTCGAAGTGGTAAGCGGAATATGGAGGGGGGGTTGCGAAAAAGCGAGGGGCTGACACGTAGAGTGGGACCGACAGGGAGGAAACCACTTTTCGGACCCCCACTCCGTCGATAAAGCTAGGATGGGCAGGGGGCCGAAAGGCATCGTGGACCGTTGATTTAATATGGTAGTGATAGGATGGTCGGGACATGAGCGCCTTTTAACACTATCCGACAAACATTTTGTCTCTTATGCCTTTTATATATATGCGCTGAAACTTTAGATAAAATTATTAAGCGCTTTTAACCTTAGGATAAGAGCATATATGATGTAATATACACATAATCACCTTTTGAACCTTTTCACTTCAATTTTCTCCTAACCTAAGACTAGTTTTAATTGTCAAGGGTGCATTTAGATGTGCAGACCCTTGTTTTATTTTCTTTGAAAGGGAAAATCATGTAACCTAATCCTATATATTCATTTCTCTCATTGATCCAGCTTAAACAATTAGATCAATTTATTCATCTACCTAACTATCTTCAACCAAGATTTAAACAATTTGGCTAATTTATTCCTCTAATCTAATTAATAGAAATTCAAACTTGTTTGACCATGATTACACTGTATGATCTAAAAAAGACTTGTGGTTTTGGCATTTTAAACAAGCTGCACACAACTTTCTATTTATTCTTAAAAACAAACTATTTATCTGGTAGTGGCATTTGAATTTGCATAACTTTCACATTTGCTTTTGTTTTCATGGGGTTCTTTCATCATCTTTTTAAAAAAAAAAAAAATTCTTTCTCCATTTTTCTTTTCTTTTGTTTTTCTTTATTCTATTTTCTTTTCAAATACCCTCTTTTCATTTTTATTTATTTTTATTTTTTTGGAAATCATTTGCAAAATGCAATATTATTTACAATTTCATATGATTGAGAGAAAATATTCAATCACCTTGTGATCGTATGAATTATAGGACCCTAACACCTCCAAGACCAAGTCCCTTGACGAGCTTTTCTTCTAGTAGTTCCTCAGCAACTCCTGCAACTTCGTCCTCTCTAGCAGATTCACAGCTTTGTCCTTTGACAACTTTAACCTAGCTGTAGCTTCATAGCTTCGATGTAGCTTCACAGTTTTGATGCAACTTCACAACTTCAGTGCAACTTCATCACATATAGTAGAATAATGAATAGCTCATTATCCACAACTTTGATGTAGAGGTTTGGATCAACAATACTTTTAACAAACCCAATTCCTAGAAGTTATGCATCCATTCTTGCATACCATGCCCTAGGAGCTTGCTTCAAACCATATAGGGCCTTCTTGAGTCTACAAACATGAGTGTCTTTGCTATTTATTTCAAAACCTTCAGGTTGTTCAATGTGTATTTCTTCATTTATGGTCCCATTCAAAAATATTGTTTTTACATCCATTTGATGGATATTCCAACCCATTGTAGCAACCAATGAAACTATGGATCTTATAGTAGTATATCTAGATTTGTACTTGTAGATCCATCAACAACATGCTTGATCTTGTAGATCCATTTAGAAGTGACAATTGATTTATCACTTGGTCTACGAACAATTTTCCAAACCCCATTCTTCTTGATGGATTGATATTCTTCCTCTATTGCCTTCTTCCCATACTTCTTGATGAGCGACTTCTTCAAGTGTAGATGGTTCAACTTCTGTTAGTTTTTTCATGTAAGCAGCATATCCAAAATACCTTTTTGGTATTTTTCTTTCTCTAAAAGTTCCTTTCGTATCTCCATGTTCTTCGACATCTTCAAGAGTATCTTTTAACCAATTTGGCCTCTTCCTTGTGTCAAGTATGATCACAAGTTGAATAGCCTCACTTGGTCCTTCTTCTTCTTCTTCTTGGATTGTAGTAGGATTGTCGTGCTACTCTTCTTCTTTGAACAGTGGTATGTCTTCGTCATCGGAATCTATAAGAATATCTTTGAATCTTTTGTAGGCATTATTTTCATCAAATATAATGTCTTTGCTTACTTCAATATGTCTTCCTTCCTTGATGTAGATTCTATATGCTTTTGAAGAAAGACTGTAGCCAACAAAGATCCCTTTAATGCTTGTAGAATCTAGCTTATTTCATTTGTATTTGGAACGTGAATATAAGCGGGGCACCCAAAGATTCAAAGATGGTCCACACTTGGCTTCTTTCCTGTGAACGCTTTGTCATATTCTCAAGAATTCTACAAGGGATTCTATTTTGTATATATATTGCTGTCATTGCTTCTTCTTTCGACAAAAATAGTGGTATGTCTTGATCAAAAATCATTGTTTGTATACATTCTTCAATCGTCCTGTTTTACCTTTCGGCCACTCCATTTTGTTCGGGATAATAGGGAACAATGAGCTCCCTCTTAATTATCGCTGATCTCAAATTCTTTATTCTTCTTTCGGTTAGGGTCTCCACTTCAGATCTAAACTCCTTGAATTTCTCAAATACGTCATCCTTTTTCCTTTGAAGGTATAGCCATGTATTTCTGGAGTGATCATCAATGAAGGTTAGATGATAAAGATGTCCTCCAAGTGATTTATCAAACATAGGCCCACACACATCTGAATGAATGAGGTCTAATATATCTTTTGACCTTGTTTCATTGTTTGTAAAGGGTTTCCTTGTATTCTCTCCGAAAGCACACCCCATGCAAATTCCTTCACGATCTTCTTTGATATTGGGGATGCCATTTACCGATTGATTGAGAGAGGGAATAACCGTGTAATGTAAATGTCCATATCTTCTATGCCATAGTTCAATGGGATTGATTTCCATGTGAACTAGGGCTTGAGGAGATGGTGTTATGACTCTATATAGAATTCCTTCACGTACTCCAATAACCCTAGATTTATCGATGCTTGAATCTTTTCCCCAAACCAGAACTTTTCCATCTACAAAAGCAACTCTATCTCCTTTATCTTCTAGGAAGGAAATTGAAAGTAAATTCTTTTTCAAACTTAGAACATAGAGTATATTGTTGAGATGCAACTTTGCTACATTCTCCAGCTTCAAAGAAGTTGATCTTAGGCCTCTAACAGCATAACTTTTGTTGTCTCCCAATTCCATTCATTGAATAAGTTGTAGATGATTCTTTTGATCCAACTTACTGTAATATTGAATCCCATCTTTAAGTATTTTATCATAGAGGGAGTAGCCTTTCCTTTCAAGCCAACTGAGTGATCTCCAATCTTTCTTGACTTTAGGTCTGATATCATGTTGAGAAATCAATGCTAGTACAATTAGGGTTTGATTCCTTTGTCTTGATAATTACTTGTGAATTATGTTGCCTTCTTTTGCCTCTTTATTATATTATCTTTCATCAAGCAATTACTAGATTATGTGTGTATGAAGATCACAAAAACAAGAGACACAAGATATACGCACTCAGCCAGAGCCAAACCGCTATCAAGGGGAAAACCTAGTCAAACCTCGTCCTTCAATAGTTAAAACTTCCTCCAATCATCAAGTCAACTCTTCCTTCCAACAACTTCGATCTAGACCTTTGACCTTGTAGCAACACTTCGACCTTTGCAGCAACAATACTTCTATCCCTGCAATTGCAGAACTTCGATCCCAGCAACTACCCAGTAACTTTGTAGAAAAGAGAGGGAGAGATAGCCCAAAATTTTGATCGTGCAATTCTGCTTCTTCTCAAACTTCGCACTTTTCTGCACTTCTTCTTGTGTATATCGAACTTGTAGATTGGATGAGCAAATAGATCGAACTACACTTCTATATGTAGCCTTCTTGTAGGTCGACTTCATCAGGCAAGGGCTGACTTTGTGTGGAGGTGACAAGTTACATATTTGACTAAAAAATAATTCTTTTTACATGATTCAAAAGCCCAAGAAGGGTCTCATAAAATGTACAATGACTCTAATGACTCAATATAAAACCTAGAAGTCCTCAATGGGGACTTTGACCTGTAAAATGATGACCCGAGCATGAAACCCATGCTTTAATAAGTCATTGTAATAATAATCAAATTTTCATTTTCATTCTTTTGATAAATACATTTCATAATGACTCAGAACCTAGTTACATTCTTCAACACCTTGAGAGACAATGATGATGGTGTCGATCAGTCACGTGTCTCGCCAACATTGTTCTTTGATCTTGTGGAGAGATAGAGTTGTTAGTCAAGGCATTTCTATGTGACAATGCTGGTTGATATGATAAGATGCAATGAGATAAGCTGAAAAAATAGCTTATGAGATAGCTTGCCAATTTGACTCTTCTTATGAGATATCTTTAGTTTGAGAATGTCCATGTACCATTATGAATACCTTCCTAGTTAAGAGGGAGTGTTGAAATATGTAACTAGGTTCGATTTTCATAAATATGATATGTTCTCTTGATTCTTGTATACTGTAAAAATAAAGCAAAAATATTATTGTTATTTTTTGTAGCATGGGTTTCATGCTCAAGGTGTTTTTATAGAGAGGTCAAGCACCCATTGAGTGCTTCCAGGTTTGTCAAAGAGTCAAGAAGTCAATCGAGTCATTGTCATATGAAGAAGACCCCATTGGGCATGGGCATGTTGTAACATGTCAAAATAATTATTTTTGTATTTAAAGTGTCAAAATACCCCTCCAAGACCATGTCGACCTGGTAGCTAAGAAGATGGCCTCATTAGTGCATGTCGTTCTCCTTGGAAGCATATATATAGGAGGTAACTCAACCTCCTATGGACACTCACTCAC
This sequence comes from Pinus albicaulis, assembly GCA_034641835.2. NCBI lineage: Eukaryota > Viridiplantae > Streptophyta > Pinopsida > Pinales > Pinaceae > Pinus > Pinus albicaulis. Next base: position 1,276,195,196 of record CM076583.1, on the reverse strand, counting down.
TTCTCATCATCCAAGCGAAGGAGAAGAAGAAGAAAGGCAAGTGAAGAAGGATAACAGGACACAGGTTCTGGGTTATTTCTCATTCTCTCTCACACGTGCAAAGTTAAGGCTAGGGTTTTGCAGCTGCAAGATCGAAGTTGTGAAAGTTGCAGAAAGAAGGTTGAAGAAAGGACTCTTAGGTCACCTACAAGCCCTAGAAGGAGAAACAACCCAAGCAAAGGACAAAAGAAGCCTTGGAAGCCCTAAATTTGCTCACACGTGTGGAAGCAACAACTGTTGTTGGGGCCGAAATTTTCAGGCCTGCAGTGGAGGCCGAAATTCTGTAGCTGGGGGTTGAAATTATGCAGTTGCAAGAGATTTGACTGGGTTTGACTTGGATAGAAGAAGCACATCATCAAGAAGGTCTGGCTTGGTCTTGAAAGGGTATTGGTCTTGGTCTAGAGGTCTTGGAATTCGTCATTTGAAGAATATATATGAAGAGAATAGATTTGTGGGTTTTCCTCTCAAGTGGAGAGGTTTTGGCCCTGGCTTGCAGCCTACATCTAGTGTTATTTTGTACTGTTGATCTTCATGTTTTTGGTAACAGTTTGATGATAAGAACTGCATAATAATAAGAGAAGAAGCTAATAATCAAGAAAAAGTAAAAATACATCACAAGCAGTTATCAAGTTTAAGAGAAATCACCCTAATTGTAGCCCTCTAGATTTCTCAACACCCACATTTAGGAAACTTGTGCAATGTAGATTTAAAACAATTTGTAGTTGTCTCCTAGTATTTTAATTGCCTCCACTATATTCAGTCTCATTGGTGTTCGCTGTTGAGATTAATGAGAGTAGATGGTCTGGACACTACCATGATCTATCAGATGTATCTCCAATATGATGCTTATTATGGATACATTGAGAGCCCGTTTTGTAGCATGATGTATTGCCTGTCCCGGAACTGAAAAAATCCCTCTTGCCAGCATTATATTCTATATGAATAATCTTCTGGCAAGTCGATAAATGTTTGGTGGCATTGGCTGCATTTTTTGACCAGTTCAAATATTTCTTCTTCTGAATAAAGAGACTAAATTTTTTGTTTTCCATTATTTCATAACCTTTTCCAAATTGCTTTTGAGGTGGGATAATATCTATTCTATGCAAAGTTATAATTTTTGCTCATAAGCTTATTAGCTGAAAACTGGTTATCATATTTTTTAATAAGGGGCATCTGAGGACAGATATTCCCAATGTCCTGTGATAAGTTGTTTTAACTGACTGATCTTTCCAACATATCCTTCAACTTGATGAAATTACTGGGAAAAATTGAAAGGAAGATGTCCCCTTAATAAGATTTATATCTTTTTGCATGGAGACAAACCTTTCCAAAACTCTTGTGCATGCAGAATATTTATTTTCAATACTAGGATGATATTACTTAACCATCAAGGCGTTGTTTATTGTATCTTTGGTGCAGATTCCCAAGCTGGGAACAGCTGCAGAGTATTTCTTCAAAATGGGAGTAGAGGGCAAAAGATTTCGTCCCATGGTAATTGCATAGGAGAATAATTTTTTTCCCCAAAAAGCATTTTTCTCAATTTAATATCTCGTTAAAGTCAAATCAAGGGTGCTGAGATATTGGTTTTTTCTTACCTTGTTGTAGTTCTGTATATGTTGTTTTAACAGAAGAGACTGACGTCATTCATGAATTTAATTGTGCATGTGAATTGGTCACAGAAGACCTAAGATTCAAAGCAATTAGCAAAGGTTGATATAAAATTATTCAAAACTATTTTTAGGATTAGAAGGCCTTCGGTGATACCCACTTCTAGCTTTTAAAAGCAACACTGTTGTGCCAATTTTTCTCTTATGCTTGTTTAATTATACCTTCACTCATGTATGGCTATCAAACATTGAAATATTAATATGTTCCTACTGTTAGAACTTTTAAAAGACGTGCTTTATGAAAATGGAAAGAAACAGTAAATCATCATCCCTTACAGGAAATTCGTAAGCATCTTTTGATGCATTGTAGTGTGCTGTAGTGACTCGGAAGAGTTGCGTTCTTTACTGAAAGAAATAGTCTTAAATGCAATCAAGCAACATCGAACTCATTTGCAAATAACAGTATTTTCTGTAATAATAAGTTAATAACAATAATAGTAATAATAGGTTGCCTAGACCATGTGCAATTAACAAAGGAATGAATTAGACCAGCTTTCATCTCAGAGTTCAAGGTTAATGTCTATTCAACAAATTACAATTCACTGTATATATATATATATATATATGATGTCAGATGTCAATGTAATATGATCTCATATCAATCATTCATATTAACAATTATTTATTTTTATGCTTTATGAATTTCTTTTCTTCATCCTATTTTTATCTTTTGGATATTTGAATGAATGAACTGTTGGAAATTGGTTGCCATTGATGTCAACTCTAGCAGCAGCTAGATGAAGTCCCACATTTGTTGAAGTAAATGGATGGGAAGAAATGTGATTTTGTTAGTAAGATTGCCATCAGCTGATGGTTCTTGTCTTGCCGATTCCATTGATAGGTGGCATGCCCCATTACTCCTCACGGTTGAGGAGATATGTCTTGTCAAAGTTGAAGCCCCATTATATGGTCAAAATGCCCCAACAGAGATGCTAAAGCCAGCTTGATGTTTGGTTAAAATTGGAGAATCTTGGATATTTTGTATTGGTTGTTGAGCTGTCCATGTTAAACATGGTGCTCCCATTATAAATCTGATCTCAAATAAAGTTTCATGTTGGTTCCTTGAAAGATTTTCCATTGGTTTTCAAGTTGGCTTTCAAAAACGATTAAAATTATGGTGTAAAAGTTAAAGGTTGGCTCTGTTTTAAGGCCATGTCAGCCTCCCCCTCTAGAAGCACCCTTCTTCTGTATAATTAAGAGCTCGGATCTCCCCAGGAAGTGCATCATTCATTCACACACATATCTATCTACTGATCTGATCTCCACCAGCCAAAATAGTCACGCTGATCTTCAAGTTAGGCCGTGTTCTTTCCGAGGTTGGTTGAGCTTCTGTGGTATCTATTTGTGATGATCATTTGCTGGACAAAAATGAAGTCTGAGGCTATTTTTGAAGGCGGGTTTAAAGGTCTGTTTAAGTCCTATCTTTTGGCCTCCCCGAGGCTCCTATTCACATTCTTTTGTGGCACAATATGGCTTGACCTGAGGCCTAATTTCGGCCCTAAGGGAGGAGTATATCTGTGTTGGCTAAAGGTTATATTTATAGAGGCTTATTCGTTCTAAGGTCAAGTTCTCAAAGGAGTTTTGGGCTTAAATTTTACATTTTCTTGGGAGGTTTCTTTGCTATTATCTTCTGAGGCAGATGTTTTCGGCCCACTTGAGGCCTATTTCAGAGACATAAATCCGACCTTCCTGAGACTCCATCTGTGACACTTATTCGCACTATTCTGAGGCTTGATTTGATGACTTTTTGCATTGGTTCTGAAGATTGATCTCAACCTTCCCCAGGCTGTGTGTAAGGCAACTCTCATACTAATTCTAAGGCCATCTCTGTGGGCTAATTCAGAGCATTCTGTGGGCTAATTCACACCAGGTCAAAAACATGTCTCGACCCTCTTTCTGTAACATATTTGAAGGAATTTCAAGTACAATTTTAAGGAGGTCTGTAACAGCAAGGCAGAATTTTGTCCCCCTTCAGGCCAAATTTCGGGTTATTACTGAGGCATCTTCAAGGCAAGGTTAAGGCTGGGGTTAACAAAAAATATCTCTGACTTGTTGAAACCTATCTCAGTCATCTCAGGAAAATGAAATCTGAAGCAGAGGTGAAGTTTGTTTTTGGACCTGGTGAACATATATTGAAGGCATCATTGATTATCATCAAGTATTGCAATCAGAGGTATGGTTTTTCAACCTGTTATATTGTACCTTGTTATGAATTGAAAGCTATACTTGATAAGGGTCTGTACAAGAATCATCGAGTTATAACAAAAGGAGTGCTGGAGTTTAACAACAACTTGACAGTTTAAGGACCCCATTGCATATCTGGGTATATATCAATATAGAGAACAGTAAGGGTTATTAGGATATCATTGTAAGTGGGTCATTGTCCCTAGTACGGGAACCCACATTTTTTCTTCTATCTTTTATATTTTCAGGGTGGTTGGGTGGTGCAAGGAGGAAATTGGAGACTTCTTCAGGTTGGACCTTGAGAATATCTTCAATCTTAAGGGTGCAGGGTGGTGCAAGGAGGAGATTGAAGTCTCCTTCTGGATGGAGCTTGAGAACACTTAAAGGGGGCAGGGTGGTGCTAGGGGAAGTTGAAGCTTGCAGGGTGTTGGAGCTAATAAATCCAGGGTGTTTAAAATCCTTTCAGTTGGAGCTGATAAAACTAGGGGGTTGGAGCTGGTAAACTAGGGTGTTGGCACATCCTTTCAGTTGGAGCCTCCTTCCAGTTGTAGTTGGAGAACCTTGGAAGTTGGAGCTTCCTGTTGATGTAATCTTAAAGACATATTAAAAGCCTTCGGTGGTTTTTCTCTCGGAAGGGTTTCCACCAAAAAAATCTTGTGTATTGTTCATGTGATGAGATGCTGATTTATGTTTTGATCTGACGCTAATGATATTTGATCCTATGAAGTTTAAAATTACCTAATTGAAGTGAAATACTGATTAGCCCCCCTCTCAGTATTTCCAACCATTGGTATCAGAGCAGATTCCTTCACAAGCAGTCGTACCACTAGAAGGAAGATCATGGATTGCACCAACAATGGAACTACACTGTTTGATGGACAAAACTATGGACTTTGGAGTGGAAGAATGAAAACACATGTGCGAGCTTAGGGATTTGATGTCTGGCATTCCGTAGTAAGTAGGTACATTGAACCTCTTGCTTCTCCAACAGATGATGTTGGTAAGAAACTTTACAAAAGCAATGCAAAAGGCAAGAATGCTATTTTAAATGGCTCAACAGGTCCAGTTTATGTATTTTTTCCCGAGAAAAAATCGAACCTTTTATTAATAACAAATAAAAAGTTACATTGCATATGTCTAGCATTCCATAAGATCTTGACGCCTCCTTGAGGGCCAAGAGCATATCGCCACCCCACACCAAGTGTGGAACAAAAGTGGCTTGTGCACACTCTAAGACCAGAAAGACAGAGAAACTCTGCATTCAAGTCAAGAGTACCAATCATGCACTGTAATCATCCGCAACAAAACGGGCCTCCCAAAAGGGAGAAACACCCGACAATAAAACCGATGGTAGAAACCATCATATACCCGGATATGTGAGCCGACATTAGTAAAATATGTCCCCAGTAAGTCTGATAACAATAAGAAAAAAACAGTATATAAAGTGTCATTCCAATAGCAGAAGAAATAGTAAATAAGGGTCTGTGTACCAAATATATACAACCCCTCCAAGAGATATAACAATGCTGGAGAAAATGAAAAAACAAAGACATAGGCTGATGAAAGAAACGAGAGTCCGATGGGGATTCCCATCAATATGGCCTGGTGTCCGACACATGGACCTCCAGGCCATTCTTTTCTTCGATCATCCACGTGTCCTGAACTTGTCCAAGACCAACCTTAGACAGGCCGTCAGCCTGCCCATTTCGTTCCCTGTAAATATGGCAAACAAAAATGTATGTAAATCTAGATTTTAGTGAAAGAATCTCTTCAAGAATGGGAAGTAGCAAATAATTTTGACATCTTTGCACGTTGTTAAACCAATTAATGACATTCAAAGAATCCCCAAATATCTGAACCACAATGATGTTTTTGTGTAGCAGCCAACACAGTAGAAGTTTTAAAGTTTGTAGTTCCGCAAAATTGTTGGTACCTCGGTCAAGGACCACAAAGGCCGCAAATGAAATTTCTGAGCTTATATGTATGATCATTCCAACCCCACACAGTCCCCTAGCAGCGACACCATCAAAATAGGCCCATGGAACACCCGAAGCAATGTTCTCACACACCACTTGTCTGGGACGATTCGCCATCGCAGGAGAGGAAAAGTGTGAGTAAATGGCAACACATTCACTAGCCACCAGAGCGGAAGAAGAAACTTTATCATCAAAGATGCTTTTATTTCTAGAGATCCATATTCCCCATGAGATAATCAGTGGTAGGCTTCTATGGTCTGGGTCTTGGCAATGTTCCCACTAGTTGCTCCATGCAATATTACACGAGAACCCCGTCAAAGCCAAGTCCACATTGCACAGGGATAGTGTGAGAACCACACCTGTTTTGAGAAAGGGCAGTTGATAAACAAGTGGTCAATTGTTTCCCCCTCATTTTTACAAAGACAACACCACCCAGGGCCTATAAGAAATCTTTTTTGGAGAGTGTCCCAGGGACACCTTGCGTCGAAGAATATTCCAGAATAAAAGGATAGATTTGGTTGGGCAATCAATGCCCCACAGGTTCTTGTACCACCATTCCTTTTCCCCCACCTCTGTGGATGCCACGAGATAGGCATAACCAGCCTTGGGCGAGTATGAACCAAATTTGTAATGTACCCAGACCAAGCTATTTGCGGATTCTTTTAAGTGCACTCGGGAATTTTCCAGTTCCTGTATGTAGGACTTCCATTCCCCAGCCCATTCTGGGCCCAAATCAGTCTCCTCCGCCATTTTCCAGCCCTATGACCATAGGTTGGATCTGCCAGGGAAAGCAATCTGATCAAGGGTGAAGGGACCTCTTTGAGATAGAATTTCCTTGATCCCCTCAGATAATGAGTAGTGTTCATTACATCCCACCCACGGGTCCAGACCAATTCTGCACTGCTTCCTGTTTCCAATATTCCAAGCCAGACCATGGCCGATCAAATTGAAGACTCTTATAGAGGCTTTTTAGATATTAGAAACCCTCTTAGTACCTTTAACCGGGATCCTTATCTAGTCATCCAAGGGGACCGGATCAATATATTTCCTTTTTACTACCGTGGTCCACCAGTTGTTTTCTGAGATAATTCTCCATATAGACTTTGCTGCCAAGGCAAAAGCAAATTTGTTTAGATGTTTTATGCCCCACCCCCCCCACTCTTTGGGTTTGGTTATTGAACTCCATGCCACAAGCTTCAAAGAATATATGAAGGAGATCAGAAAGTCAAAGAGGCCAAATTTCAAATCTTTAGAGCATAATTTGAGCAACCGAAAATTAAGGAAGATGAAAATATTGTAGTCTACTTCCTCAGTGTAGATGAAACAGTAAATGCTTTGCAAGGATTGGGAGAACCAATGGAGAACAAAGCAATCACTCGAAAGGTTCTAAGATCTCTTCTAATGAGATTTGATTCTAAGGTATCATTTCTGGAAGAAAGATTAGATCTTGCCACATTAAACATGGACGAGCTACATGGTATACTTACAACTTATGAAATGAGAACAAAACATGAAAATCCACCTAAAAGAGAAGCAATTTTCAAGGCATCAAAGAATACAAGGAAGAACAAGCAGTAGTCAAAGTCTAGATTGTTAAAATTTGGGTACCAGAGGACAAGTGGTTCCCTGAGGCTTTGATCTTTGGCCTAGGGAAAAGTGTCCAAAATGTATTTGTACTTTTCTCCTAAAGTGACATTATAAGTGGTAAAGTCAAATCTAATTTTAAAGTGACTTTATAAGTGATAAAGTTACAAGTCTAATTTTAAAGTGACTTTATTAAAGTCAATGAAAAATTAGAAAGTGAAAAAGTGACTATGGAAATAAAAGGCTAAGTGGGTCTTTATTTAAGTGGGGTGAATTAAAAATTAAAAAGTGAGAATTAAATGCACACTTATTCTCAGCCCTTGATCTAAAGCTATCTCAACCATTGGATTTAGGGATTCCCCAAAAGTCACTTAGGGTTAAGGTAAAAGGAGAAAAGAAGAGAAAAGGTCATTCATTCTTTTCATGAGCAGATTGAGAGGAGCAAGAGAAACCAAGGAGAATTTCTGAGCAGGGAGAAGAAGAAGAGCAGAACCTTGCTACAAATCCCAAGGCATTTATTTCAACAGTCCATACAACAGGATAGAGACACAATTTTCGAGTTAGCTTGGCACGAAAATTGAGGAGAGAGAATGAAACATTTATTGTAGCAGTTGAGGCACGATTTTCGAGGACCATACAGCTGTTTTTCAAGCACAAAACTCGAGGCAACGTTTTGGGCACGAATTTCAAGAAATTTGTACAACCAAGTTTGGCACGAATGTCAAGGTAGTTCGTAACACATTTAATGCTGTAATTTTTGCAGTAAAATTTCTGTTGTGTTGTTGGCATGTTTTCCGAGGTGGTGGCTAAGCATGGAATTCGAGATAAGTAAATTTGTGGTTGCTGTGATTTTTCTGTGTATATCTATTTCGCTGTAAAAATATTTTTCAGAAATAAAGAAGAGCTCTCAAACTGGTTTTCCCCAAGAATTGTAGGGGGTTTTTCCAGGGTCACATTGACAATAAATCAGTGTTATTTTTCTGTGTGTGGCTGTAATATTTTTCTGTGTTTTTATATCTGCATTTCCAACACTAGTGAAATTCCCAAATTTATGTTTTCAGAAATTTATTTCATTTCCAGAATTTTGAATGTATGATTATGGGAATGGGCATTTAACTATATGGGAGTGATAAGGTGAACCGGAAAACCAGAGTGGGGTCAAAATTTCTACATAGATCCAGTTGCAGTTGTAGCGATGTTTCAGACAAAGAAATAACCAACTTTGTGAGGAAGTTGAAGAGAGGAATTGACAAGTACAAGGGTAACCTTCCTTTGAAATGTTTTAATTGTGGTGAAATTGGTCATTTTGCTTCAAAATGCCCTTATGCAAAATGTTTAGATACTGATGAAGAAGAAGAAACTCCTAAGAAGGAAAATAAAAATCAGAAAAGAGACAAGAAACATATTAAAAGAAAAATCTCCGAGAAAAGTTTCTACTTAAAGGATGACATTACTTCATCTGACAAGGAAAGCAACAACAACAATGACTCAAAAAAGGTGTTATTCTTGGCAATAGAAAATCAAGAAGAAAAAGTTGAGTGAGTAGTAGATCTTGAAAAAGAGCTGGCCGGTGCTTTAAAAGATCTAAAATTACAAAGGAAGAAAGTCAAGGCATTGGAAAAAGAGCTAAGTGACCTAAAAGAGTATTCAAAGAACTTCAACAAAGAATTTAAAGAATTGGAGAAGACCATCATCTGTATGAAAGTCTAGTTAGAGGGATACAATAATTGAAGAAACACTCAAAAACCAGTTGGAAGGAAACGCTAAATTGAAGGAAAGTTTGGAAGCAGAGATAGTTTCACTAAGGAAGTTCAAAAGAAAACATTCAACGAAATTTTGTAAACAACACTAAAATGTTGGATGAGATTATCAACATTCAAAGTCCATCCGATGTCAAATCTAGGTTAGGATACAAGCCAACTTATGATGAGAATGGAACAAGCTCCACGACGATAGGAGAGGAAGCCGAACAACAGAGTTATGTAGGTGTCATCAATGAACCTATGAAGAAGGAAGAATGCATGCCCTCAAAAGAGAATGTTCAAGATTAGTCAATCAAGAGAACATATAATTGACAACCAACAGTGAACAAAATTCAAGAAGAAGGCATCTGGAGAACTACACCATCTAGAGGATTTCCCACAACTAGGTACCCTAGTATATTTCTTGGTTATTGTTTTTGGGCATAAGGCTGGGATTGCAAATATTTTGACAGGGATGATTATCAAAGTCATTTTCAAAACTGTAGAAGCACGTTTGCAGGAATGCAAGGCAAATACCCAAATAGCTTCATCAGCAGAAAGTATACTTCAATTTCTCCATCATTTTGGTACCACATTGAGTGTTATATATGCCATAACTATGGATAGTGGACACGGAGCTCATGATTGCATAAACATGATGAAGTCTTCCATGAGGGAAAACACTGATATCAGGTACAAGAAGATTTGGAGAAGACAACAAAAGCAAGAGGAACAAGTAAATGAATAAGTTCTAGAGGTCATGCTCATAGGATTTGTAAATTCGCAAGACCATGATGAATCTTCATGTAAAAAGGAAGATGTCAAGGTTCAAAATGATCCTGCAGCAAAGCAGGTTCATATATCATTTTAAGCCATTTGGCTTGAAGACTTCCAGTATTGTGAATATTGAAGAGGGGGTGTATAACTAGCAATAGTTACAAATGTGAAGATCTATCCTTTGGGAAGTTTGATTTGGGAATGCATATTCACAATAGCTTGATGACAAGGTGTTAATTTTGGACAACTAGGTCCAAACTACATGTTGTGATGCTCAAATGAAGATGCTAATATTTTTATTGGACTCCTCTTTCGGAGAGGTGCAAGATCGATCTAAAGTTCATCTTAATTCGATGAGCAGAACATTTATTTTGAATTTATTCAAAATATGTGTAGGTCGGCCTTAAGATTTTGTGCCACAGCAGTGGTGTCACACACCCTCATTGATGGATATATATTCGTCAATGTTGGAGGACATTTTCACTCATCTCATCTCACACATTTCTCTCTCCTCATCTGATTGGTTCGATGACCTTGGAGGCTCTTCTCTCCATACGTGGGAATTTTCAGCAACAACTCTTTTCTGTTTTCAGCCTAGGGTTTCTGCAGCGGCTTTGAACAACGTTGAATTTGGTCAACGCAAGGTCAAATGGACTTGAAACTCTCCCAAAATTTCGATCTTTCAAATCCACATTTTTTGGCACTATTCCCGAGGCTAGACGTTGACTTTGAATTTGCTGCGTTGACCTAGTTGCTGCTATTAGGATATTTCGACACATAGGAAATAGGCTCCTTTTGTGTCACCTTTGTAAATCCTTCAATCCTATCCCAAGTTGTTCTTAAGGGGGGATGTTAGGATATTCCGACACATAGGAAATAGTTAAGAATAACTTATTCTAGTGTAGCGTTAGGTAAAGTGTGTTTCTTTACTATGTATATTTGTAACTTATAATCCGATGGACACGATTTGTAGTGATCCGACGGTTCACTCTTTTTTCGGTATTAACGACACTTGATCCATGGCTTAATACCCGATTGGTCCATGATCTCTATTTAAAGAGCATGGAGGGTCATTTGTCCGGAACCGTTTATGAGAGAAACATATGTAACTTTTCTTTTTATATTAATAAATTCCCTGAAGTGGTCGCGTTGGCTCAGGCCGTGGACTATTTCCCTCTTCGAGAGTTTTAACTACGTGATAATACTGGTGTACTGATTTGTGATCTGTTTGTGAGCGGTGACCTTTGGTTTTTAATTTGAGGAACTTACCCTATAAATTCATACATGGTATCAGAGCTATTTTGAGGGCCGCATCCGTTGTTGATCCAAATCCGAAGCCGGTTTGACAGCATGCCACTGCCGCTTTCTAGATCTACTATTTCTAAACATTTTTGGGCCTGGAGAACTGCTTTGTTGTGTCCAGAGCATCTGTTACAGTGAGGAATGCCATTTGTTTTATGCGAAAAGTTTTCCGGTTGCCCAAGTTATGTCAGTTTAGATTTGGAGGTATAAAGTATCTATTTTGCAGTTATATTTGTTAATAGTTCTGCTTATTTTGGTTATCTTTGTCTATTTTGGTTTTAGGTTTTATTTATTTGCTGGATCTATTCCCTCTTCTTTGTGTATGATCTTTGCTCTGCGTTGTGTTCAATCTCGGCAAATCAGAAACAGGAAGATGGGATTTTTTTTTTGCTACGTATGCTCTTTCCCCGTGTCTTTGTGCGATCTCGGGAAACCAGGAATAGTGAAAAAATAGATAGTTGCCAGTAAGGCTAACCAAAAATCTAACGATCTGCTGTAAGGCTTGCATTTTGTTTTTTTTTTTGGCTAGGATTTTTGTGCAGGAAAAAGCACGCACACCGAAGACCAAAAAAAAAAAAAAAACCCTTCCTCCTTTCAAACAATTACAGAATCCTTTTACTATCTCACTTGGTGAGTAGTTAGTGTATGAGAATAGAGGTCTTGGGTTCAAGTCTCTTTCTCAAGCTTCTTTTGTAAAAAGTTTTTTGTTAAAGGGGCCGGATTTTTTTTAAAAGTTGAACTTCATCATCAAATTTCAAACCGTTCCCGTAACTATTCGGCATCTACAGCTTAGTTTTTTCAAAAAGGCATAACTTCTTCATTTGGAAGCCGTTTTTTTTGAATCAGCCTAATTTTTCGAGATCTTTCCATTAGAGCAGTTAGTTTCAGCTTTTTTCAGCTTTAGTTTTAAAAAAATGGAAAGTGCATGCCTGATTATTCTTAACAAAACCAATTATCTCCAGTGGCTACCTTACATGGTAGATATACTTAGAAGTAAAGGGCTTTATAGAATAGCCACAGGACAAGAAACTAAACCTTCCGATGATGATAAAGTCTCTAAATGGGAAAATAAACAAGATCAAACACGAGGGTTGATAGGAATGTCCATTGCTCAAGATCTTTGATTTCATATCCTTGAAATTGACACCCCTGATGAAGCCCTGAAAAAGCTAAATACTGTTTTTGGCATTCAAAATCAAATCAGGGCCCACCATCTTGAAAATGAGTTGCTTACTTTGGATCCCAATAATTTCTCCTCTATTGAAGATTTTTTGTCCAAATTCAAGACCCTTAGACTTCTTTTAGAAGGTTGTAATGTCAAAAAGGACGATGGTAGCCTCATCTATTCCATTCTTGCTAAGCTTGGCCCTGCATACTTTGTATTTGTTTCCACCTTCCATTCTACTAGAGAAGCCATCATTTCTTCAAGAGCCGCCTACAAGAGCCCCTCTTTTGATGCCTTTTGCGATTCTTTGATAAGAGAACAAGAAAAGCTCTTACACCTTGGTCTTATCACTTTTGGTAACGCTTCTAAGAAAGTTTTAGCAGCCCAACAACAACCATATCAAAAGAATCCCAAGAAGCAATATCCTAAAAAGTATGGTCTGAAACCAAATAAGCGTCCTAAGCAATTTCAGCCGAAAACTGAAAAAGCAACTCACCAAAATGATAAGGCAAATAAAATCAAAGGGAAGAAGACAGATACACATTGCAACTTTTGTAATCGTGATGGCCATATAGAGTCCAAATGTTTTAAGAAGATGGAAGCCGTAGAAGCAACAATGAAGAAGCACAACATCAATTTGGAGCACTCTTCACCTTCATCCTCCATAATGGCACTTTCTGCTTGTGGTTGTCAAGCAACAAGATTTGGTTATGCATTAAATGTATCTTCTTCTTTTCATTCTCATGAGTGGCTCATTGATTCTGGAGCTTCTTATCACATGGCCAAAAATAAAGCCATGTTTTCTTCTTTAAATGATTGTAACACCAAACTTATTTATGTTGGTGATGATAAATCTCTTAGTGTTGTAGGATCTGGAACCATTCATCTAGATAATGGTCAGTTTAATGTTGTACTATATGTTCCTACCTTGTCATGCAACCTTCTATCTGTTTATCAGATAACTCATTCAGGTGAAGGGAAAATAGTAGAATTCTCGCCTCATGATGTTGTAATCAAGGACCTCAAAAATCCTAGACATATTTTAGCTACTGGCATTTCTGATGATTCCACAAGGTTGTATAAGTTTGACAACTTTGGGTCATCATGTCTTCCCTTTGTTTTTGTTGCTCATGATGATGATGTGAGCAAACTTTGGCATGAGTGATTTGGTCACTTAAACTATCGCTCTCTTCCAACTCTATGTAAAGAAAATATGGTGACAGGTCTTCCTATGGTATCTTGCTGAGATGGTGTTTGCTTCGGATGTGTACTCATAAAACATCATTGGGATAGTTTTGACAAACGTGCCTCTTGGCACACTTTAGCCCCTTTGCAGCTTGTGCACAGTGATCTATGTGGTCCACTTCCTATTGTTTCTTTCATTGGTTGCAAGTACTTCTTAACTTTCATTGATGATTTTTCCAGACACACTTGGGTATACTTTTTAAAACTCAAGAGTGAAGTTTTTAACATGTTCTTGGCCTTTAAGGCCTTTGTGAGAAACAATCTGGACAACCAATTCTTAAGTTAAGATTAGACAATGGAGGAGAATATGTTAACAACAAACTTATCAACTTTTCCACTGAGCATGGCATTCAATTGCAACATACTGTTCCATATACTCCACAAAAGAATGGTGTAGCTGAAAGGAAGAATCACACCTTAAAAGAAATGGCTAATTCTATGCTTCAATCTAAAGGACTTGGTCTCAATTTTTGGGCAAAAGCCATTAACTGTGCAAATTACATAGTAAATCGCACTCCTACTAAGGTTTTAAAGAATATAACTCCAGAAGAAGCCTAGAGCTCAATCAAACCAGATGTAAGTCACTTTTGTGTTTTCGGAAGTGATGCTTGGGCCCATATTCCACATGCGAAACATAAAGCCTTAGAACCTAAGATTGAAAAATTCATTTTTGTTGGATATTCTGAAGATGTCAAAGGATATAGACTTCTTCAACAAAAATCCAAAAATATAATCATTAGAAGAGATGTAAAATTTGATGAAAATATATCGGCTTGCGAGCCTAGTTCGGTGGGTGTGCCACCTTTGGCCTGCGAGCCTGATTCGACATATGTGCCACCTCTCTCTCTCTCTCCTATTTTTAATAGCACTCCTAGTTCAGATGATGACAGCGAGGATGACAATCCTCCTCCACCTCTTGAAGTTATTACTTTGACTCCACAGCGTCCAAGATGGGTCAGCTCTACTCGGGATGCAGTAGGTTCTCTTGCATGTGACCTTGCAGATCAACGACGTACACATTCTCAGTTCGAAAGAGGCTCTTCCTTATTGGCTCAAGTTCCAGAAAATCTTGATCCAGAAACCTTTGAAGAAGCCTCCAGTCATCCAGATTGGGATGAAGCTATGAATGAAGAATATTATTCCTTATTGGCAAACGATACTTGGGATCTTGTTCATCTTCCAAAAGGAAGAAAACTTGTCAGATGCAGATGGGTTTACAAAACAAAGTTTGGACCAGATGGAAAAGTGGATAGAAATAAAGCTCATCTTGTCGCTAAAGGATTCTCACAAGTTGAAGGCATTGACTATACTGAAACCTTTTCGCTTGTTGCCAAAATGAATTCTATCCGCCTTGTTCTTTCCCTTGCTGCCTCCTTTAAATGGGAAGTGCGTCAGATGGATGTTAAATTTGCCTTCTTACATGGAGATTTTCATGAAGAAATCTACATGGAACAACTCCCTGGCTTTATCCAGAACGACTCTAACCTTGTTTGTCGCCTTAGGAAGTCTCTCTATGGTCTCAAACAAGCTCCTCGAGCTTGGTATGCCAAAATGGATACATTTCTATTAGATAATGGCTTTTCTAGGTGTCATTCTGACAACACTGTCTACACCAAGAAAGTGGGTAAGTCCTTCACCATCCTTGTTCTTTATGTTGATGATCTTATCCTTACTGGTAGTGATCCCAACCATATAAAGCATGTGAAGTCTAGCCTCAAAAAGAAGTTTGAAATGATAGACTTAGGACACTTGCATTATTTCCTTGGTCTTCAAGTCTTGCAATCCAAAGAAGGTATTACCCTCTCTCAGTCCAAGTATGCTTGTGATCTTCTACACCACTTTCACATGGAAGACTATTTGCCAGCCCCTTCTCCTTTTCAGTCTAGATTCAAGCTTTCAGTGACTTGCACTACCCCTGAAGTTGATGCTACCTTATACCGTCAACTTGTTGGTAAACTTTTATATCTACCCATACTCGTCCTGACCTTTCCTTTGTCGTTGGTCTTGTCGCTCGGTTTATGCACCAACCTCATGAAAGTCACTAGAAAGCAACTAAAAGAATACTTCGATATATTCGAGGTACAGTTCAGTTCAGGATTCATTACAGTGCAGGAGCATCTCCATTGTTGATTGGTTTTACTGATTCTGATTGGGCTGGTGACCCTGATGATCAAAGTCTATTGCAGGATATGTATTCCCTCTTGGTTCAGGTTCTATTACATGGTCTTGTAAGAAACAAAGTGCCATCTCTCTTTCTTCAGCAGAAGCAGAGAGGCTCCTTTTGTGTCACCTTTGTAAATCCTTCAATCCTATCTCAAGTTGTTCTTAGGGGGGGATGTTAGGATATTCCGACACATAGGAAATAGTTAAGAATAACTTAGTCTAGTGTAGAGTTAGGTAAAGTGTGTTTCTTTACTATGTACATTTGTAACTTATAATCCAACGGTCGATTTGTAGTGATCCGACGGTTCACTCTCTCCTTGGTATTAACGACACTTGATCTGTGGTTTAACACCCGATTGGTCCATGATCTCTATTTAAAGAGCATGGAGGGTCATTTGTTCGGAACCGTTTATGAGAGAAACATATGTAACTTTTCTTTTTATATTAATAAATTGCCTGAAGTGGCCGCGTTGGCTCAGGCCGTGGATTATTTCCCTTTTCGAGGGTTCTAACCACATGATAATACTAGTGTACTGATTTGTGATCTGTTTGTGAGCGGTGACCTTTGGTTTTTGATCTAAGGAACTTACCCTGTAAATTCCTACAACTGTTGTTGTTTGCGTTGACTATTGATTGACAACGTTGACTTTTGGGTTGACCGTTTTCGCTGTCCTAGAGAGTTGTGTGACATTGTTGGGTGGCTGATCATATTGAGACTTTGTTGGTTGAAGCATCATGTTGATTGCCGTAACGCACCGACACACTTATATATTCTTGGCTTGTCTTCTGTCGATCTATTGGTATGTTCTATCAACATTTTACTTTGTTGTTTTTGTGATTGCTGACTGATATTGGGATAAAAAGTAAAGTTGCATCAAGCATAGAACATCTACAAAGATTTACATGGTATCAGAGGTGAGGTGAAGACAAAGCCCTATTTTGTAGAAATCACTGAAGAAGAGGATGGGTTCCTCAAACTACAATGGCTTTAAGGCTGATGACAAATTTAGTGGGAAGGATGACTTCCATGCTTGGAAGATGACATTGGATCTTAATTTGGAAGACCAAGATGTCATGGACTTTGTGCAGGGTAAAATTCAAGAGCCTCCATCCATTGCAACTGCTGCTGCCAAAACAAAGTACAAGAAGGGAGAAATCAAAGCAAAGTTGATGATCAAGGACTCAATTCATAAGAGTCTGGTTGCCTACATCTTGAGCTGGGAACATCCAAGGAGATGTATGATAAGTTGGTCAACATGTTCAAGGCCAACAATACGAATCAAGTCCTATTCTTCAAGAATCAATTGAAGAATCTGAAGAAAGGCAGGGATGAGTCTGTTCAATCATATTTTCTGAAGTTGACCAAGATCAGGAATAATCTACTGGCTATTGGGGAGACAATAGCTGACCGAGAGATGGTTCTCACCACACTTGGAAGTCTCTCATCCGAATGGCATGTGTTCAACACTACCATTCTCACTAACAATGTGATACTTGACTTTGACAAAGTACTTTCGAGATGTGTACAAGAAGAGACAAGGATGAAGGAATATGAAAATAAGGAAATGTTGCTTTCGCTGTTCATTCTAGAAAGAAGAACTTTGGTGGTCCAAAGAGCAAAGGAAGAGCAGGGGCCCAAGGAAAGAAGGGCAAGTGTTACGCTTGTCACAGGCCAAGTCACTATGCTAGAGAATGCCCTTTCAAGAAGGATTCTCGTGATGATGATGACAACAACAACAACCGAAGGAATGGAAATCAAAGGAACAACATGTTCAAGGGGAAGAGGAAGGCTCCCTCCGGCGGAAATGGTCAACCTTTCAAAAGGTCAAGAAATTCCAGGTATGAGGAATCAAATGTTGCTGATAAAATAATTGAATTCATTCTTGTATCTGCCCTCTCTGCTGCATCTCCACCTGACACTATGGATGTCTGGTTGATAGATAGTGGTGCCTTAAGGCACATCACTGGGTTCAAGGAAGCACTTTTTGATATGGTCGAGAAGGATACTAATTTGGAAATTATCTTCGGAGATAATGCCACATATCCCGTGAAAGGGATAGGGACTGTGACCCTCTACTTGTCTCAAGGTCAAGTCCTCCGCTTGCAGGATGTACTTTATGTACCTGATTTGAAGAAGAACCTTGTGTCTATATCGACCATGGAAGACAAAGGTTTCAATGTGGCATTCATTGATGGGAAGGTGCGTATCTGGAAGAAGAGTTTCAAGGAAGCTATCACGATTGGGTTTAGAGTTGATACACTCTACCAGGTTGGAGGAAGTCCACTGGGAGCGATGACGTGTGATACTACCCGATAGACAAAACTATGGCACGAAAGGTTTGGACACCTTCACTACAAAGCCCTTCCCGAAGCAAGGAAGGTGGTGACGGGGATGCCCGAGTTCTCAAATAATCATGAAGGTGTATGTCAAGGTTGTGCCGAAGGAAAGCATGCGAGGGGACCTTTCCCCTCAAGTGTTACAAAGACATCTGATGTCTTGCAATTGATACATTCTGATCTATCTGAGATGCTGCCTGTGACATCTTTGGGAGGATGTTCTTATTATATGATGTTCATAGATGACTTCTCTCGCAAAACCTGGATATACTTCTTGAAGAAGAAGGATGAGGCTTTCATGTGGTTCCGTACCTTCAAAGCCTTGGTGGAAAATCGGACAGGGAAGAAGATCAAGATACCGAGGACAGATAATGGCACTGAATATGAGACGAATGAGTTCAAGAAATTTTGCAGAGAAGCTGACATCAAGAGGGAGACCACAATTGTCTATACTCCTGAGCAGAATGGCGTTGCTGAACGAAAGAATAGAACCATTGTGGAAGCTGCCCATGCCATGCTATGTGACCAAGGTCCACCAAAGTTTCTGTGGGGAGAAGCTGCAAACACTGCTGTGTACATACAAACCGATGCCTGCATTCCGCTCTAGACTCCAAAACTCTCGAAGAGGTTTTCACTGGTAAGAAACCTAACGTCTCACATTTTAGAGTTTTTGGATGTCCTGTTTATTTTCATGTGTCGAAGGAGAAGAGGAGCAAGCTGGATGCTTTTGGGAAGAAGGGAATGTTTGTGGGCTACAACGAAACTTCGAAGGCCTATAGAGTCTATGTGCCTAGTCAAAGAGAAGTGGAGATATGCCACGATGTTACCTTTGACGAAGATGCTTCCTTGAGGAAAGTAGTCAATCTTCCGAGATCTGAGGAAGATCATGAAGCAAGGTCTGGAAATCAAGAAGAACAGAAGGATGAGACGATGCCCGATGTTGAAGGACCGATGGACCTGATTGGTCCACCTCCTTCGATGAGGAAGAGACCATCATGGCTCAGGGACACTCTCGAGGATGTAGAGGGACATATGGCCCCAAGGGGGACATTCCGTGAAAGCAAGAAGCTGAATAGATACCAAGAGTATCTAGTAGCCATGAGTACTATTGTACAATCTGAGCCTGGATCTTTTGAGTAAGCCGTAAAGCGTCAAGTCTGGAAAGATGCTATGCACGAAGAGTATGAGTCCATAATGAAGAATGATGTCTAGGATGTGGTTCCAAGACCAGAGGATAAAATAGTTGTCACCTCGAAATGTCTCTACAGGATCAAGCATGGATCTGATGGAAGTGCTGAAAAGTTCAAGGCAAGATTCATTGCCCGTGGCTTCTCTCAAAAAGAAGGCATAGACTATGATGACATTGTAATGCCCATAATTTTCAAAATTAACAATCATTCACAAAATTCATACTGCATAATTCAGAGTGAGATTTTTGAAGCAAAATATATATCAATTGACTAATTAATACTTACCTGGAACCGTGTTTGAAGATGTTCCTGATCCGCCATGGCTCCAGCTCCTGTCACCAAACCGCCGTTTTCCTCCCAGCCTATCTGAGGTCAACCTCTTCGGTCCCTAGATCTAGAAGACAAGTCTTCTGCCCCCTGTGCCCAAAACTCCAATAACAATTGAGATCACTCCATGACTCTGTTAAAACTCACTGCTCATGTTTCACGTAGTTAGAACTCCTCTGACAACATCCGGGTCAGATTTCCGACTCACTACCCATGCCTATCAAGTTTACCCCTCTTCTCCTTTTATACACAAACTCCATTCAAAATATTTATTAAAATATCCTTTTTTAATAAATATCTTGGATTTCTAAAATACCTTAGTTTTATTAAAATATTATTGTTTAATAAATATCTCGGGTTTATTAAAATATTATTATTTAATAAATATCTTAGATTTATTAAAATATTATTATTTAATAAATATCTTGGATTTATTAAAATATCATCATTTATTTGCATAAGTCAATGCTTTTAGTTTTCTTTGAACAAAGTATTAGTTTATATTATGATCGCGGTAGGTATAACTAATACATTCATTATATTCTGGTGAGTTAGGTATTTTCTCAATATTTCAATAAGTCACTCATTATTCTATACTGAGATTTTTTTATAATTGATTAGTGCATGTACTAGTGCAGTACACGTGATACATGCATATGTAGCTATCATATGCAGGTCCCATATGCATGCTATTATTTCTATGTTCTTTATAACTTGAGAATGATCATTACACTCTTAAAGGAAATAAAAACCATGATGACTAGAGGTGAGAAAACAAAGTCAATTTGATAATGTGTTCTTTTTCAAATTGAAGTAGACATGGAATATTAGGAATATCTGGTATAAGGAAGTGGAAGGATGTTTTCTATCAAGAAGGATTTTCTTAAGGATATGAACAACATGATTTGGTAAGGGTCAAAGCAATGACCTATAAGGAGTTGTGAATACTCCTAACTTGTTAAGAATAACAAGTGGCAAACTGAGAAAATGTTTAAAGATAAATATTAAAGATAATAATTGTACACTGTTAGAAAAGAAAATACTTTTGGCGATAAGATGAGGCCTAAGGACTAATGAGAAAACGAGTAATGTGAAGAATAAAGAGAGGGTATACCAGTGATGTATTATGTGTTTGGATTATATGAGTCAATATAATAGAAATGAAACAATGGTTTAAGGAAGGATGGTAAAGCTAGTAATATCCTAGCTAGATTTAAGACTCTAAATGGTGAAACTTGCAAATAAAGAAATTTTCTAAATGGTGAAACTTGCAAGTAAAGAGACTATATCAAAACTGTAACATACTAATAATGTGACTATGCATATCTTGTAAATTATGAATTTCTTATTAAAGGAGGAAATTATATGTTGTCAACAATTGACATCTTGTTGGAAAACATGAAACTCTTAGTAGACCTAGTATAATGCAAAGTGAATAATGCACTTTCAAGCAGTGACAAATTCCTTCTATGAAAATAAACCTCTCACTAAGGGATCTTTAGAGTAGTCAACTAACTTTTCCTCCATCTCTAGCATAACCGTAATGATTAGCCCTGCAAAACCCTACTCCTTGGCTTCTAGATTTTAGGCTGAAGATGATCTGAAATAATATGATAAAGAAGTTAATGTTATTATTATCTCTTGGGATCCAGATTACAGATCAAAGATAATTAGACTTAAAAGACAAATAAATAACAAGAATTAAAAGATTGGTTGGATCCATTTGTAGTTTTGTGTTTCAGAGTTCTTAATCAACCTATATCAAGAAATTAGATCATGCTTCGACTAAACAGTAAGTGTTTTGTGCTCTTGTTTCAATTCATTTCGTTTCTAGATATGCAATCATAAAGGTTGGAGCATCCCTCCATTTAGATTTACAGTCTCAACCTATGACTTTTATAAGGTTAATCGGTTAAAATAGTATAGAACATAGTGGCTACACCCTTATTTGTATATCCATGTTCGATTATTCTATATGACATTTATAACTATGGGTTATATTTATAAGCATTTAAAACTTATTTTTGTATAATCTAACTTTGTTTTGGATGGATACTTAAGACTGTCATTTTGTACTATGACATGTGAGAATATGTTAAATTGCTTAAACATTGCTGGTTCATGGATACCAATATGAAGAAAGTTTTGCTTAAACATTGTTGGTATTGAGATATTAATATAAATTATGAATTATGTTATGGATATGGTATTTATAATTTTACATATCAACCTAAAATGATGAGATTGAAATAAAAGAGTGATTGCACTTGACTATTCAGGGTGAAAATGAATTTACAGACCTATTGGATAAACATAACCAAATATGTTATATAAACTCAAGGATCAATATCATAGATAACAACATATTTGGAATGTGTAGAAATTGTTATATGGGTAACAATTTGTTTTGAACATATTGATACATATGTGGACAAATGTTTTAACCAAGTATGTTATATGAACTCAAGGATCAATATCGTAGATAGAAACATATTTGGAATGTGTAGAAATTGTTATATGGGTAACAATTTGTTTTGAACATATTGATACATATGTTATAATTTGTGGACAAGTGTTTTACATCGCAGATGTTATTGTTACCAAACTGACCGCGTGATGACAAAACTCCAAGAACAATTGAGATGCACTGAGATTCCATGATAAGGTGTTAACCCTGGTCCTACTAGGAGGGTTGGAGGTGTTGTCCACCATTTATCCTCCAAAACCTGAAGTCATGGGAGGACTGTGCGAGTCACGCTCCCCTAGACATGTGATGATGACTACCGGATGCCTATTGATCCATTAGGTTGATGTAATCGACACTGACACCCTAAGGTCTATGGATGGTGAATCAGTAACACTGATGCCATGGCATATTCCTGTAGAGGAAGGATAGGATGAGAGCAGAAGAGATTAGGGAGGATAGGATGATTCTAGAATAGTTTGGGAACTCTGTTGGGGCAAGACGTGATTATTAAATTGGTAAACCAATAAATGATCAAAACATAAATGTTAAAGTGTTCTCATACATTAAAAGAAAATTCAACTATGATACACCACCCTTATATGATTATACTAATCACTTACATAATTAATGATATATGACATAAAACTTAACTTCGGGACGAAGTTTTATGAAGGAGGGGTGTATGTAATGACCTAACTCGAGTTATAGGGAACATAGAAATACTAGCATGCATATTAGACTTGCATATGATAGCTACATATGCATGTATCACGTGTACTGCACTAGTACATGCACTAATCAATTATAAAAAAATCTCAGTATAGAGTAATGAGTGACTTATTGAAGTATTGAGAAAATACCTAACTCACCAGAATATAATGAATGTATTAGTTATACCTACCACGATCATAATATAAACTAATACTTTGTTCAAAGAAAATTAATAGCATTGACTTATGCAAATAAATGATGATATTTTAATAAATCCAAGATATTTATTAAATAATAATATTTTAATAAACCCAAGATATTTATTAAGTAATAATATTTTAATAAAACTAAGATATTTTAGAAATCCAGGATATTTATTAAAAGAGGATATTTTAATAAATATCTTGAATGGAGTTTGTGTATAAAAGAAGAAGAGGGGTAAATTTGATAGGCATGGGTAGTGAGTGGGAAAACTGACCCGACTACTGTCAGAGGAGTTCTAACTGCGTGAGACATGAGCAGTGAGTTCTAACAGAGTCATGAAGTGATCTCGATTGTTATTGGAGTTTTGGGCACGGGGTCCAGAAGACTTGTCTTCTGGATCTGGGGATCGGAGAGGTTGACCTCAGATAGGCTGGGAGGAAAACGACGGTTTGGTGACGGGAGCAGGAGTCATGGAGGATCAGGAAAATCTTCAAACACGGTTCTAGGTAAGTATTAATTAGTCAATTGATATATATTCTGCTTCAAAAATCCCACTCTGAATTGTGCAATATGAATTTTGTGAATGATTGTTAATTTTGAAAATTAAGGGCATTACAGAGGAGATATTTGCACTTGTGGCCCGATATACCACCATCCAGTCTATCATAGCCCTTGCTGCTACGCAAGGATGGAGTCTTCATCAGATGGATGTGAAGACTGCATTTCTGCATGGTGCGATAAATAAAGAGGTGTATGTGGAGCAACCTCTGGGGTTCGAAGTCCAGGATCGAGACACCCATGTCTGCAGGTTGAAGAAAGCCCTCTATGGGTTGAAGAAATCACCTAGAGCTTGGTACGAGAGGATAGATAGCTACTTGATGAAGCTGGGCTTCACTCGTAGTAATGCTGATCTGAACCTTTACTTCAAAGTTGATAGAGAAAAACCTCTCATTCTGGTGCTGTATGTGGACGACCTCTTCCTGCTAGGTGCTGACCCTCTCATTCATCAGTGCAAGAGGGAGCTCGCTGTTGAGTTTGAGATGAAGGACCTAGGACTGATGCACAACTTCCTAGGCCTAGAGGTCTGGCAGAGACCTGGCGAGATTTTCTTTTCTCAAGGAAAATACATTGTGAAGCTTCTGGAAAGATTTGGTTTGGTGGATTGTAAGTCTATGTCGACACCGATGGAGCTCAACTTTAAGAAGTTGAGTGGCAGCACTGCTGGGCCTGTGCTAGCAAATCCTACTGAGTATTGTCAACTCGTAGGGGCCCTGATGTTCTTACTACTTAGTGAACACTTGTCCGAACGTATGTTTTGCAGTAACACTTTGAGTCAACATATGGTTGAGCCTCATCACATTCATTGGGTTGGTGCCAAGAATCTGTTGAGATATCTTCGGGGCACGATAAACCATGGGCTGAGATACACTGTTGGGAGCGTGACACTCCATGGATATACTGATGCCGATTGGGCTGGCAGTGTGGTGGATCGTAAGAGCACATCGGGATGTTGCTTCACACTTGGTTCTGCTTAGATATCATGGATGAGTAGGAAACATAAGTCGGTGGCTTTGAGCACCACGGAGGCCGAATACATTGCAGCGAGTATGGCCTGTTGTGAAGCAGTTTGGTTGCAAAAGCTCTTCAGTGAGCTGTTCGGGCATGTGCTAGATACCACCATGATACTCTGTGATAACTAGAGTGGGATTCGGTTGTCCGAGAATCCCGTGTTCCACGATCGATCCAAGCATATTGATATCAGGTACCACTTTATCCGGGATATGGTATAGCGAGGCGCCGTAAGGCTCGATCATATAGGAATTGATGAGTAGGTCGTGGATATTCTCACAAAGCCCCTGGGGAAGGTCAAGTTCCTAACCTTCCGTGAGAATCTTGGTATCGTGGAACGACCCTATGCTGAGGGTCCTGTTGGACGATGAGCTCTGGGAGCTCTAGGGGGCTTTGGGGATAGCTTCTTGGAGCTATAAGCAATCACAGGGCTAGGCTTGCCGAACCTTGTTGGTGTGCTTCTGCTCCACTGTTATGATGATTGAGTTGGTTCACCTCTCATTATCTGTGCCCTGTATGCATCCTACCCATTGAGATCAGGGCTCGTGGGAAGTACCTCTCATTTGGCCAGTGAGGTGGAAAAAGCTAGAGACTAGTAGCAAAGACTGATGGACGCATCAGAGATTGTTGTACTCTCTATCTAGGATGGCACGGTCCAACCACTTGATTTGGGATCAAGTATAGTGAGGTTTCGGACCTCCAACTGACTTCGGGTCAGGTAAACCAACTTCGGGTTGGTATGAGATTCTTTGAGAGTCCTATAGAGGCTTCAGACCTCTGGGTTGAATCTGTCAACCGGGAATGATGTCTTTGTGATTGACCCACTTCTGTTCTGAAATAAAGAAGCCAACAAAGAAAGTTACGGCGGGATGATGCACGATGTTTGAATTGCACAGGTGGACGGAGTTCTCCTTAGTTGAAAGGGAGTGCTAATTTTGGACTACTAGGTCCAAACTCCATGTTATGATGCTCAGATGAAGATGGCAATATTTTTATTGGACTCCTCTTTCGGAGAGGTGCAAAATCGATCTAAAGATCATCTTAATCCGATGAGCAAAACATTTATTTTTAATTTATTCAAAATATGTGCAGGCCGACCTTAAGGTTTTGTGCCCTAGCAGTTGTGTCACACACCCTCATTGATGGATATATATTGGTCAACGTTGGAGGAAATTTTCACTCATCTCATCTCACACATTTCTCTCTCTTCATCTGATTGGTTCAATGACCTTGGAGGCTTTTCTCTCCACACGTGGGAAATTTCAGCAGCAGCTCTTTTCTGTTTTCGGCCTAGGGTTTCTGCAGCAGCTTTGACCAGCGTTGACTTTGGTCAACGCAAGGTCAAACAGACCTGAACTCTCCCAAAATTTCGATCTTTCAAATCCACATTTTTTGGCACTATTCCCGAGGGTAGACGTTGACTTTGACTTTGCTGTGTTGACCTAGCTGCTACTGCTATTTGCGTTGACCATTGACTGACATCGTTGACTTTTGTGTTGACCGTTTTGGCTGCCCTAGAGGGTTGTGTGACATTGCTGGTTGGTTGATCATATTGAGACTTTGTTGGTTGAAGCATCCTACTGATAGCCGTAACACACCAACATACTTATATATTCTTGGCTTGTCTTCTGTCGATCTACTGATATGTTCTATCAACATTTTACTTTGTTGTTTATGTGATTGCTGACTAATATTGGGATAAAAAGTAAAGTTGCATCAAGCATAGAACATCTACAAAAATTTACACAAGGTTGTGAAATGTTTCATGGAACTTGTTAGGCAAGCATGAAAGAGAGAGAAGCTGTCAAGGGTAGATAATGTTGAATGATGTTGTCATTGATGTCAAAATCTGTCGTGAGAGCTCATCCTCTTAGGAAGTAGTGAATAAATGTCTTGACTTGCATGCTTTTAAAATATGTCATTAAATTGCATTGATTGGAATTTCCAATGACAAGAAGCTCTGGAAGAAGACATGGGCAGAAAGGTATATTGTAGGAAGACAAAGGAAGATACTTCAGCAGGGGGAGTTACCCTTTGCCATTGATGTCAAAAGGGAAGAGAAAGTAGAAGAGATGATCAAAAGCATGGAGACAGGAGGAGCAATGATCGCAGGGGGAGTGAGTGTGTTGCCATCAATGCCAAAGGGGGAGATTGTTGGAAATTGGTTGTCATTGATGTCAATCCTAGCAACAACCTAATGAAGCCCCACATTTGTTGAAGTAAATGGATGGGGGGAAATGTGATTTTGTTAGTAAGTTTGTCATCAGCTGCTGGTTCTCATCTTGCCAATTCCAATGATAGGGGGCACACCACATAACTCCTCATTGTTGAGAAGATATGTCTTGTCAAAGTTGGAGCCTCATTATGTGGTCAAGATGCCCCAAAAGAGATGCTAAAGCCAACTTTGATGATTCGTTAAAATTGGAGAATCTTAGATATTTTATATTGGTTGTTGAGATGTCCAAGTTAAATATGGTGCCCCCATTATAAATTTGACCTCAAATAAAGTTTGATTTGACTCCTTAAAGGATTTTTCATTGTTGTTCAAGTTGGCTTTCAAAAAGGATTAAATTTATGGTGTAAAAGTTAAGGTCGACTCTGTTTTAAGGCCATGTTAGTCTCCCCCTCTAGAAGCCCTCTCCTCTATAAATAAGAGCTCGAATCTCCCCAAGAAGTGCATCATTCATTCACACATGTATCTGTCTATTGATCTAATCTCAACAGGCCAAAATAGTTACGCTGATCTTCAAGTTAGGCCGAGTTCTTTATGAGGTTGGTTGAACTTCTGTGGTATCCTTTTGTGATGATAATTTGCTGGACACAAATGAATTCCAAGGGTATTTTTTTAGGAGAGTTTAGAGCTTTTTTTAACCCCTGTCCTTTGGTCTCCCGGAGGCTCCTATTTACATTCTTCTGTGGTGTACTCTGGCCTGACTTGAGGCCTAATTTCTGCCCTAAGGCAGTAGTACATCTGCGTTGGCTAAAGGTTATTTTTTTTCAAAGGCTTATTCTTTCAAGGTCGAGTTCCCAGAGGAGTTTTGGGCGTAAATTTTACATATTCTTGGGGGGTTTCTTCGCTTTTCTATTAGCTTTTGAGGGTGATGTTTCAGCTCCCTTGAGGCCTATTTCAGAGACATAAACCTGTCCTTCTTGAGGCCCCATCTGTGAAACTTATTGACACTATTCTAAGGTTTAGTTTGATGACTGTTTGCATTGGCTCTGAAGCTTGATCTCAACCTTCCTCAGGTTTTGTGTAAGGCAACTTTTAGGCTGATCGGAACATTTTGTGGGCTAATTCATACCCAGGTCAAAAGCTTGTCTTGCCCCTCTTTCTGTAACATATATAAAGGAATTTAAAGTACAATTTTAAGGAGGTATGTAACAATAAGGGGCAAAATTAGCTTCTACCTCTAGAGCATCTGTTTGGATTTGATCTAGGGATGCAAACTTTCTTTCTCTCAAAGTGAATCCAAACTTAGACTCAAATGCTCCCGCAAAAACTACTTTAGCTGTTGGTTGAGGGGGTTTGATTTCAGCGGGTAGATTGCTGTACAGTTTGTTGAATCTTTTTATGAACTCGGTTACATCTTCATTATGCTTTTTCTTCAAGGCATTGAACTTTGTGAGAGCGTAACCATGATCCCTCCTTTCCCCCCATTTTTTGTTAAAAGCGGTCTCCATTTCCTCCCAAGAAGTAACCGAATGGTCAGCTAATGACTTAAACCACTTTCGGGCTTCTCCATCTAAAGACTGGACAAACAACCTCAATACTACGTCCAAATGTTTAACATTGATATTTTTAGCGAATGCACAAAAGTCCTCAATATGCTTCTAGGCAGAGGCGCTGTCTTCCTCCGTGAATCGAGGCAAGAGCTTTAGGTAATCCTGAGCCATATCATTTAAAACTTGAGGCAGGGCCAATGGGGCATATTTGTTAAGTAGGAAACCTGGTACAACCATGGCAGGTGGTGGATTATGAGGAGGGTTCTGATGGATGACAATAGGTATATGCTGGGATGCAATTTGCAAGTTAGTCTGAGAAGAGCTCTGGAGTATGGTGACTTGTTTAACTTCGTCAGCTTCTGGAGTAGGGTGCAAAGGAAGCTCGGAGGTATTCACTGATTCAGCCTCGTCTTTTATCTCAGTATGATCTAGAATAGAGTTATTTGGGGGATATTCAAGCACTGGGGTTGTGGAACCAGGGCCGTGGACTTGAGCCTTTTGAGATGAGGACGAGGACTCTTCTAATGAGAATGTGGGTATGTCAATCTGAACTGGTTGCTTTTCTTTCCAAAATCTTTTGAATATAATTTTTTCAGGGTCAGATACTGATGGGGTTCTTAGTTGAGAGGTGTCTGACCTAAGATGTGGCTTAGTGTAAGCTAGGATTGCGGTCGATTTGGCTTTAGATAGCAATGGAGTTGCCAAGGTGAGGGCTGTGAAAATCTAAACCCTTCGTGCTCACCTGATTGAAGGGTGGAGACAATGTTGTATTCCAGGGAAAAGATTTTCAACTTCTTTCCCCAACAATGATGCCAAAAAGATGTTGTCACTCCTAGAGACAGCCTCGAGTTGCCAAAGACCAGTGCCTAGGACATCTTAGGACAAGAGGTTGTTCAGGTTATTTTGTATGCTTGTAAAGGGAACCTCCTGATAACAAATGGATTGAAATATTTGAAAGGTGGTCCTGGATCTCAGAGAGAGAAGAGTAGTAGCTAGGAGCTTTGATTGTGGAGAGAAAGGCCTGCTCAGAATGGGACTGAAGCAGTCATGAAATAAAGCTGTCGCAAACAGGGCCGAATGTGAAACTAATGAACAGTTATAAAAGTTAATCAGGATGAAAAACTATGTAGAATGAGCAAGGAAAGTCAAAGTGAGGTGGGCTTAAACATGTATAAGAATCCACCCTTTAAAAGACCTTAGAGGAAAATGATATGGAAAGAAAACTTGGAATAGAAATCATGCCTGAGCGTCAGTGAAAGGCTCAGGTCCAGGAGCAGTCCTGACCTCATGGGTTTGTGGGGTTTCAGGCGCAGACCGTTTCGTTTTCTCCATGCCAATTCGAAAATAAAAACAGAAGGGAAATAGTGAAACGGGAAAAACGACGAAATACTTTAGAGTGGTGAGGTAGCCAAGGGGGAAATGACGCGGGAGTGAAAGCGACCTATACTTGAGTTTTAACCTGTTCTGCGCGAAAAATCGGTTAATAACCAGTAACTTTGCATAGTCGAGGGTAAAACATGCTTATATTAAACCAAATTTTACTGAGTATGAGGCAGGGTGACACTTGTAGGGCTGACGTCGTAGGGACGTCGACAATGAGACACGTGGCGACGGGTGATTGACTGGTAGCAGTCAGGTAGGTGGGGGCCACATGCCGAACAAAACAGGTATCGGCCTTCGTACCGCCTACTAGACTTACCTTACCTTTTCATTTATCAGCGCCAACTGTCATTCTCGGTGGGCCCTTCTTGAGTTTCGGTGGGGTGCAGAGGAGTCTCTGTGCCCATTTTTTAACCCCGCGGAACTCTTGTGATTGGCCTGGAGGAAGGTGACGTCACCTTCTTTGGGGGCTCGATTTCAGCCATTGCGAGAGTTGTTTGATGCCGACAGAAAGGACTAGCTGCGCACTCTTTGGTGCATTGTTCCACCACGAAACCATGAGCGCTCCCTTCTCACTGTGTAATAGTCCTGATATATGAGGTCATCGCGCCAGTTCTTCAGGGACCCTCTCTCCACGATATTCACCATCTATACAGTCCATCGTCCTTCTTAGCTTCACCGTTCTTTTACTTGGCCTCTCCTTTTATTTGATAGGTAAGGTTACTAAACAACAGCTCCAATTATACCAATTAACCAAAGAGGATCTTAATAGCTGATTGACAATGCTTTTAAGGTGTGATTACTTGGACATCACTTTATAATTTTCTCGAACTAAACTAGATTTCTATGCTGTGTTGTTTTTACACATATCAAATGGTGTGATTCTCTATCTAGGATTTCTTTTATTCCTAGTGACATTGTTTATATGTTTTGAGATTTCATTCCTTCCATATTAGAGTTTATTTAAATTTCGTTTTAACTTAGGATTGAAACATAGAAAGTTTTAAAATAGATGGCATGGATTAAACTGTTGATATCATGTAACAAATAAAATTTGTATAAAATAGAGTAAATACAAATAAATGTAATTACTAAATACTCAAATAGGATTATGTTAAGTAGTCATTAGTTAACTGAAAATGCATGTCTAAAAGACATGCCTAGTCATGAAAGGTCACCTGCATAGGTATATAAGCAGGGCCTCATTGTAACTTTCAATCATCTTATCATATCTTATCATATACATTTTTAATAAATTATTATTATAAATACCTCTTGCGTATTTTTGCTATTAAGCCAACAAACATACAGTTTTGTTGCTACAGTGGTATCAGAGCCATTAAAGCCATGTCACACAACATCGCCTTACAAGCTTATGAACGTAGTTTATGAGCCTATGAACATTGTTTACCATACAATGTGCCATTATGTGAGGCACCTGAAAGTTTTCAAAGTCTATTGAAGAATTCATCCCTTGACTCACAGAAGAGTTCATCTGAACTTGGCAGTGGTCATATTGAAACAGTCAGAAGTGAAAGAACAGAGGCAGCTTCAGTGCCATCTGGTAGGGTCTCTATTGGACTTCCTAAAGATAGCTTCCCAATCGCTGTCCCGTAGAGCAACATTGAAACAAATTTTTATGATGTAAATAACAGCAGTATAGCGCTTTCAGAAAACTATGTTAATATTTATTCACAAAGGTCTCCATTGGAATCAAGGGATAAACTTGAGATTAAAAGTTCCACAGATGCTAGATATCGAACCAACTATGAAAAACACTATGCAGAACCATATTCTGAAGTGCGCTCTAAAGCTATTGCATCAGAAACAAAGGTGCTTCCTTCAATGGATGAAGTCAAAATCCCAGCAGATGATTATAGCTCTAAAGATAGTTCTATACGTCAAATGTCTCTAAATACTGCAATCCTTATTGGTGACTGTGACAACATTAGAGATATTGATTATAAAGTAGATGAAAAATCAGTTTCACTTGCTGAAAAGATTAGTTCAGATTCTACCCAAATTCTTGAAAATTAATCTATGTTAGATGCTACAGATAGAAGGACAAGGGCTGTTTGTCAAATGCCAGAGGAAGTAGATATTGCTAAAAATTCTCATGCCAGTTCTGGAAAGCTAGAATGCGTGGAAAAACTGGGGTGTAATATCCTTCTGGAAGTGGATATAAATGACATCATCAACGGAGAAATGTCAGCACTTACTGATGAGCATGGGCTGCCTATCATAATAAAAAAACAAGGGTTCTACACCAGGGCCAACCATCACAAGACAGAGACACTGTCCTCCTCTTATATTCCCAAAGTCGAATACGTTGCTCAAAGACGTAGAACAGCAACAGATGTTGAATTTAGTCTACAAGGTCGAGTTAATGCTATGCTAGCACAACGATTGGAGTTGTTGGCAGAAGTTGAGAGGCTTGCAAAAACATTGCATCTGCCAGAAGATGTTGGATATACATGTGAAACTGCAGAATATTTCTGGCTTTTGCATGTTTATTCTCGGTGAGAACAAATTCTTGCTGCTTGTGAAAGTATTTAGGACAAAGCTCGTTTTGTGAAAGACAGATTCCCATTCAAGGAGTTCTTCTCAGACACACATCAACCAGTATTCACAGGCTTGTCCCTTGAAAGAGACATGCGTGCAGCAAAAGGTTGCTTCCGCCATCTGACTACCATGTTTCAAGTTCCTTGGAATGGTAATGTCCACTTCAACTGCAACTCTTGGGGGTATCCCGCCTCTAAATACAACAGGGAATGTGTATTTTTCTATAATCGGAATTTTCTCCCCGCCACAACAGTCTCTGCTTTAAAAAATGGAAATACAACTCCCGCCGTAGCTGATGCCGCCGCCGACACAACTGCTGCTAACAGAAGTAACGATCGCTCCATTCAGCAGCGGCAAGCGACGAGCAGCACCCGCACCCTGCAAGAACAAGCGCCTTGTTCCTCTTCCGATCCAAGGGTCTTGTCATTTTTATGCCTCGGGTCAACGTTGCAACATTTGGCTGCGGTCATGTCTCACAAGGGGAAGTAAACAAAAAAAATTAAGAAAAAAACATTATATATATATATATATATATATATATATATATATATATATATATGGTATAAGGCACAGATATATTCGGATTTCTGATCAGATTAATATTTTAGTATTTTAGTCATGCCGGGATCGGATCAATAAACTTCGTGGATCGGGTTATCAGTTTTACAAAATGGTGGATCGGCGTACCGTTTTCTTCTAACCTTCGTGTGCCTTCGATTCTTAGATAATTATATTATATAGTTTATAATTATAAGGTTTTATAATTATAATTATATATATAATTATAATGATAAGTTAAATTAAACTAAACTATATATATATATATATATATATATATATATATATATTAAAAAAAAAAAAAAAACCTTGCTCTAAGATAGTGTTGGGAACGAATGTACATCCTGAGCAAAAAAATAACTTGAGCTAAGTGAAGGAACTGAGGAAATGATTAGCAATTAAAGATGAAGACAATTATTAAGC
The DNA here is from genome assembly GCA_034641835.2 of Pinus albicaulis. NCBI lineage: Eukaryota > Viridiplantae > Streptophyta > Pinopsida > Pinales > Pinaceae > Pinus > Pinus albicaulis. Next base: position 1,276,161,901 of record CM076583.1, on the reverse strand, counting down.
AATATAGCTTTGAGGGCAAAGCTTCTGAAGGAAGAGGCAATGTAACAAATAAAATTTGTATAAAATATTGTAAATACAAATAATTGTAATTACTAAATAATCAAATAGGATTATGTTAAGTAGTCAATTAGTTAACTGAAAAGGCATGTCTAAAAGACATGCCTAGTCATGAAAGGTCACCTGCATAGGTATATAAGCAGGGCCTCATTGTAACTTTCAATCATTTTATCATATACATTTTTAATAAATTATTATTATAAATACCTCTTGCGTATTTTTGCTATTAAGCCAACAAACATACAGTTTTGCTGCTACATATCACTAGGTTAGATCCATCTTAAACCCAAATCTATCAAGCACCGAGAGGAATCAAATCTCTAAAGGCGCAAACTTCTTTTTTGGGTGCAAAACTTGAGGAAATGTTTGCACCTCAAGGGATTTGATCTCTCTTGGCGCTTGATAGATCTAGGGTTAAGATGGATCTAGGTTGGTTTCAGTCATGCACGATCACACAAAATTATTGAACATCTAATTATTCTGATCATTTTAAATATGCTAAATATGTCTAAAGATTAATCTAGTAATTTTAATTTTAAATTTGCTTAGTTACCTGAGTTTGTTGAGATGATAGAGACTGTCAATAACTTGAATGATGAAAAATATGGAAATAAAAATTTTGAATGCAAAGTGACAATGTAACAATTCTGAATGATAGAAAATGTGAAAATTAAGAATGTTGTCAATTGCAAATAGTCTTCACTGTGATCAATCTCAAACTATTTTCTTCTACTATTCTTATTGTCACACCTGTTAGTTTTTGCATCTTTTGATATCGATCATATGAAAAGGGAAGTTGAAATCATAGATTGTTCACATCTTTAACTCGATCTATTGTATTAAACCTCCTACTTTGTCTCTCTTGCTCTCCAATATTTATAGTAGCTTTCTCTGAAGTCAATCATTGTGATTTATGGAGTGTTAAACCCCAAGTAAGTTTCAATGGTAGTTGTTTTCTAGTACCTCGTTTGAATGCAAAGTGACTAACAATGTTGAATGATGGAAAATGGGAATAATAAGAATGTAGTCAATTATAAATAGTTTACAGTTTCAAGAAGCAAACATTTCAGGTAAGTGAACATTTTTTTAAGATGAAAATTCAAGTATTTTATTTATGCTTGAATTACTGTAACACAAATCAGTGCACATCGTCAATAATTTTTTTGTGCTTACACTGAAATCAATGCAAACTATTTTTATCAAATAAAATAACGTTACACTTTGTAGATACGTGATTGACATGCATTCAAAGTTAGAGGGTCACTTGGATTCATCATAGAAGTGGCTTAAAGCCCTCGTGACTAAGCAAAAATAGAAAAAAAACTAGCTGAAGAGCTTAACGACTTGTGTAGTTGTAGAATCATCCACTTTTCTTTTCTCCTCTTTCATCTTTTTCACTTCCTTCCATACCCCCGGGGTAGGTTGGATAGCTACTAACACTGTATCCTCCGTGTTTGCAGCAATAGGGAGCTCCTTTTCAGATTCAAAGCTCTCTGTTTCATGAGATCTAAATCAATGCACACTATTAATCTAATTACATTGAAATTAATGTACATCATACATTTAGTTACATCAAATCAAAAATTAACATCTACATTGAAATCAATGCATCTAGTATAACCAATCAAATAGGATTAGAAATCAACTTCCATACTGGAATCAATGCATCAAGTGCAAACAATCAAATAGTGGTAGAAATCAACAACTGCACTGAAATCAATGCATCCAATGCAATAAATCAAATAGGATTAGAAATCAACATCTACACTGAAATCAATGCATCTATTTCCGTGAAAAACCAAAATATTAATGGCTTTCTAAATCCAACTTCTTTTACCTTTTATAAAAGCCTTACTTCCTCTTCCTCTATGGTTAATAATGTTCAATATTATATAATACTATATAATGTATGTGTTGAGATTTTGTATAGTTGGTGTAACATCAGGTGTGCTCTAGCCATGAAATTTTGTGGAGAGGCTAAGATGCACTTGAACTCCAAAACCCAAAAAGTATTTTGTGAAATTTCAGTTGGTGTTCAAGTTATTAAAATAATTAATTATTTTAATGGATTTTCTAACTCTAAACTTAGGAAATTAAATAATTAAAGTGAATTAATTAACACGTGTTGAAATGTTCTAAAAGACATGGATCAAACTGTCTTTTAATCTCAGCCGTTGATGAGTGTTTTAATCTCGATCGTTGATCAGATCTTCGAAAATGTATAAGAGTAAGGCTTGAGGGTCAATTGGAGACAGACACACAGTTGCAAAACTGAGAGACTGATTTGGAATTATAGGGCAGAGTTTGCTAAGAATTTTTGGAGGAGTTTTCTATAGTGAGGGGTAGTATTAGCTGAGGGGATGATCTGATCCCAGAGCCAAGAGTCAGCAAGAGGCAGAGGAGCAACAAACAAGGACATCGCAAAGGAGCAGGGAGAAGTAGCTGCGCAGTCGCTACACAGGTGTTATGCAGTCGCTACGCGGGCCAAGGAAAAGGCAGCGCTGCAGCTCCATAGGGTTTCAGAATTACATAGAGGGTCTCCAGGGCGAGCATAAGGCCTGCGTCACCCTCATTGGGGTTACGCAATTCTTCTCTGGGCAGCGCAGTGGAACACAGAGCCTAGCAAGGCTGATGCTGGGGCTTTAGGGCAGTGCTTGGATGTCTAGGACCAAATCTGGGATGAGTCTTGTAAATCCCGTTTGAGGGTGTGGATCAGTCAGATATTTGGTCTTAGAACGATAGGTTAGCTGCAAATTTATTTTATTCTCTATCGGGTTTCTATATCTGGAACCCATATTTACTGTACTCGGACTCGAAATCAACAAGTAAGATCTCCCCTGCCCCAAGGTTGGTGGCAAAGCCTAGTGATTGGAAAAGGACCAGAGCCTTAGGTAGAAGACGATGTTGGTTGGAATCCTTCATATTGGTCGAGCTACCCGAGGGGTATAGGGTGTGTGGCCATTGGACATCAAGCCAGACCCTTCCGCGATGCGTGATTGACGCGGATTTTGAATAATTCGATTTTGTAGGCCTTTCGCCATTATAATTGATCTTTAGAGGAAGGTCTTCTGCCCCCTTGATCTCACTTGCATCTCTAATAACAACAGTCGCATTACCCTTCTAGCGCATACTCACAGGAAAGAACTGCTGGGAATGGCGTTTTAGCGCATTAAACCCTGACGGAATGGCGTTTTAGCCACAAGGACCGTAAAACCCATATTCCATTCCCATTCATGGGCTTCCCCATAGACTGAATATTGACTGATAGAATCATATTGCACCAATGTTCCGTGTTTCTTGTTATACGCATGTTTTGAAACAACTGAATTGAAAAGTCTCTTGGAGTAAATTGGAATTCCTTGCATATGCCTTCCGCATTCCGAGTTTCCAGAAATGGGAATTTTTAATGTACGGTTTTTTCGTCAATTTTATACAGAGGACAGAGGATAGGGACAGAGCAGCAAGGGTAGAGCATAGAGGACAGGGACAGTGGGCAGAGCAGCAAGGGCAGAGCAGCTAGTTTTCAGTGGACAGTGGGCAGAGCAGCAAGGACAGAGCAACAAGTTTTCAGTGGTTAGACCAACAGAGAATGAAGAGTTAAGCATAAAACAAAGGGTCAGTTTTGGGCAGAGATTTAGATTTCCCTTAATATCATCATGATAATGGAACAAGAAACTTTAGAACCCGTAGAAACAAATGATATAGGGCAAGTGAAAATTGCCTCATCAACGAAAACTGAGAAGTGGGTTTGGGTCAATGCCAAACAATATCAGGGCATTTTAAAAAGGAGACTAGCTCGTCTAAAATGGGAGCAGACAAGGAAAAAAAGGTCTCAAAGGGAGAGTATTGTTCGTAAGAAACAACATTCAAACAAGTCTTCTTCTTCGCAAGCATGTGGCAACAAGTCCAAAGGAAAAGAAAAAGTTAGTGATGATTATGCTTTATATAGTCCCACATCCACACCTCTCACTTGGTCCTCTGATCTTTATGTGAAAGAACTCTTAAATGTAAAAGAAAGGTTGGAAGTAGTAGAAGCTAAAGCACTGGAAAGAGATTGCACAATCCATATAATAACAGCTGAAAATCAGGCTTTAGCAGAAAGCAACAAAGTTCTGAAGGAACAAGTGTCATTATTGCAGGAAGCTCTCCGAATAGGGAAAACAGAATGGCAACGCATGAAAGCGGAGGTGCAAAACATGAAGAAATTTGCAGTGGAAAACACAGAGGTGATGAATGCGAAGCCACCCCAGGATAAGGGGAAAGCAGTTGCTCAAATAGACAACAATGAAGAAACATTAAGAGAAGGGAGGAAAGAAGATCCCACAAAACTTTCCAAAACTTGGGCTCAAGTTATTGGCAATTCTGCTAAGAGGGAAGGAGAAACAAACATTCAGGTTAACAACATGCAAGATAGAGAAAGCAAGGAAAGATTGGATAGAGCAACAAACATAATTATTAAAGGGGTGAAAGAGTATGGGAAAAATGAATGTACTATTGACCTTGCAAGAGACTTCTTGAAAGACAAACTCCAATGGCAAGGACAAGTATGTCAAGCATGGAGAGTAGGTAAGCTCAACGGTGAGAGAGCCAGGCCCATAAAAGTCATCATGCCCAACTTGCGTGATAAAGATATCATTCTAAGAAAGAAGCAACTCTTAAAGGGTTCTCGGTTTTTTATAGAAGAAGATTTAACTGTAAGACAACAAGAGGAAAGGAGAGATGAAATGAAAAAAGTTAGGGCAGCAAGAGATGAGGGAAAAAGAGCATGGATTTATAAAGGTAAAGCCGTGATCGCGCAATTTGGACCTCCTTCCAAAACAAAGCAGCAAAATGATAACAAAGAAGAGGCAGCAAACTCTTTAGCAAGAAATGCGGAAGCAAGGTCATTATGGGCAAGCGGGGACAAAGACTCAACTATGAGTCTTGCATGTCAAAACAAATAGCAATCAAGTCTTACCCAGGTTTCCTTAAGATTAGTTTGTTGAAACTGCAGGGGTTACCCATGGAGACGAGGACCTGGGTTAGGGCCTATTGCAGAAGGTAGAGACATAATTTGTCTCATAGAAACACATGAGCATGAAGGGTGTAAGACACCTTTGTTTGAAGGGTATTGGAAGATAGCAGTGTGGAACAAGGCAGCAGGGAATGGCAAAGGGCACCGGGGTATCATGGTATTAGTAAGAGAAAAAGAAGGTCGTTTCATTCAGCTAGAAAAAGAAGACCCAAATAAGCAATTTGTTTGGCTTAAAATATCAGAAAATGGAAATCACATTAGAATTGCAGCATGCTATTTTGCGCCGCAAGTTTCAAAAATCTACAAAAGTAGAGGGCTTGACCACAAAGATCCCTTTGCAGCCCTAAAAACGGATATTGCAATATTTTCTCAGCTAGGTGAAGTCCTTATAGTGGGGGATTTCAATGCTAGAACTGCAGGTGAACAAGCTAACATTCTTTGTTGTAAAGAAGACAGTGACCCTATCTGGCTTACAGAAGAGAGTAATCATCAGTGGGAACGAATTTCAGAGGATAAAGGCTGCAATCTCTTTGGAGAACAACTGCTTATGCTATGTGGGGCTTTTGATTTAGTCATTTGTAATGGTTTGACTAGATGGGAAAAGTCCGGTAATTTCACTTGCAATACTTACAATGGAGCAAGTGTAGTAGATTATGTAATTTGCTCGCATAGTTTGTGTGAGAAAATGGAGGAATTGTTGATTGGAGATCAAATTTGGGACTTAAAATCGGATCACAAGCCAATCTATTTAAGTTTCTCTTGGACCGGAAAAAAGCAATTAGGGTCGAAAAATCAGTGTGTTCAACAAAATCCCCCAAAGGGCAGAATTCTTTTGAATCCAGAGAATTGTAATACCTTCAAAATAATGCTAGAGAGGCTCTTCAAGAAGGAGGAAATCCCATCTCATGGCCTTCATAGTCACAGATTAACATATTTAATTCAAAGCGCACTTGCTGAGTGCAAAAGAGCAAAAATTAAGAAGTCCGAAACAAATTGCTTTCTGGTTAATGCTTGGTTTGACGAGGAATGCAAAAAGGCAAGGAGAAGGTGGAAGGAATCAGACACGGATAACATAAAGCTCAAAGCTTACAAGCAGTTAGTAAAAAAGAAAAAAGCTGATTTTATGGTTTCAAGGAGAGAAGAACTAATCTTCCTCGGGAAAAATAACCCCAAATTATTTTGGAAGGAGCTCCAATCGAAAAAGGTGCAAGCTGAAAACAACATTACAGCTTCTAAATGGTTTGACTATGCAAGACAACTTTATGAGCAGGATCCCAAGGTTGACCCTCCTCCCTTGGTCAGCACAGACACAAAACTCTTCACGGTGCAAGAGGTAGAGATGGGTATCAAGAAGTTGGGCGTGGAAAAGCAAAAGACTTAGATGAACTCCAAGCAGAGTATCTAAAGTGGGGCTTAAAATTTCTTTCACCTCACATCACAAAAATTTTCAACAACATCTTACAGCAGGGGTTCCCCACAGATTGGACAACTAGTATGGCAATACCTCTTTTCAAGACTGGTGACGTCAATAATCCTTCCAATTATAGAACCATAATGATAAACCCCTTGTTTGCAAAGTTATTTGGAAGCATGTTGGAAAAGAAAATTAGCAAGTGGGCAGAAGAAAGAAATAAACGTGCTAAAGGGCAAGCAGGTTTTAGACCTAAACATTCCACGGTTGATCATTGTATAACTTTAAGGCACATCATTGAAAAAGGTTGGGAAAATAAGGAAGAAGTTTTTTGTTGCTTTGTTGATTTCAGAAAAGCCTTTGACACGGTTCCTAGGGATAAGCTTTGGGGCAGAATGGAGGAACTCAGGGTTCCCAAGCATTTGAGAGCAGCTGTGCATAGGTTGTATGAAGAGGTGAAAGTCAAAATCAGAACTTCAGCTGGCATTTCTGAAAGTTTTAGAAGCGATATTGGGGTCAAGCAAGGTTGCCCATTGTCTCCTACCCTTTTTGGGTTATATATTGACAAGCTTGAAGAGTGGCTAAATTCGCAAGGGGGTGACGGTATCCATTTGGGCAAATTCGTTATCAGGCTTCTTTTGTACGCAGATGACCTTATATTGATTGCTAATTCGGCTCTTGGTTTGCAAGAGCATTTACATTCCCTTGAGCATTTTTGTAGAAGGGTTGGGATGCAAGTCAATATTAACAAAACGAAAGTAGTGGTTTTCTCTAACAAAAGAAAGCATAACCAACATAAGTTCTATTTTGAAGGCAGCATTCTGGAAGAAGTTGCAGATTACAAATACCTCGGAATTGACTTCAACAGAAATTTAAGTTGGGATGGTTGTAGAAAGAAAAGAACTTTAGGGAGTTGGAAAGCATTTTATGCTCTTCAAAACAGGTGTAGAGAGGCAGAGCTGTGGGACTGGAAAACCACCCTAACTCTTTTTGGGCTTCTAGTGATTCCGGTGATTCTTTACGGTTGTGAACTATGGGCTAGCAGCACAACCAAGATGTAGTGGAAACAAATTGAGAAAATTCAGAAACGTTTGATTACAAACAAATTTAAAATTAAAAGTGCAGTTCCTTATGCTATCCTGTTAAGTGAAACAGGGGCTGCTCCTATTGAAGCAATTGCTATGGTGCGAGTCATAAGGTATCTGAAAAAAATTGAGCAAATGGAAGAGGATAGATGGCCTAAGGTGGTGTTTAGTGACAGATTGTGCAAGAGACAGAAGACTTGGATGCGGAAAAATAACAAATGGTTTAGTAAATGGGGTATTTTCTTGAGCACATGTCCTACAAACAGTGAAGAGATAAAAAAATTTGTTATGGATAAATTCCACAAACATACTTGGAAGAAAGAGCTAGAGAGAAAGAAGAAGTACTACATAGAAGAGTTTAACCCCACGCATAACCATCAACAAAAGGCGTACATAGGGGCTAATATTTCTTGGAGATCTAAAATTCTTATTGCTCAATTAAGGAAGAATTCTCATCAACTCCGTTGTAAAACAGGGCGCTGGAAAAGGCCAAAAGAAATGTGGGAAGAAAGAGCATGTATTTTTTGCTCCTCCGGAAAAGTGGAAACAGAAAAACATTTCATTCTAGAATGTGAGGCCTTCAAGGACACCAGGGAAATCTATGCAGGTATTCTGGCAGCTAATTCTTGGGATAATCTATTCAGCGAAGAGTTTGTAGATAAGTTGGGAGTGCTCATTGTAAAACTTCACAGGAAAAGGGCCGAATACAAGAGTCAGATAGAGAAGCAATCTGTCCCATAGGCTATTTTTAGCCTCGTGGACATTAAAAGTTCTTTCTTTCTTTCTTTCTTTCTATATGTTACACCGGTTTTCCCGCTTTGAGTTTTTACGGGGACTTGTGTCCAAAAATCCATGTGTCATTTTGTTTGAGTGAGCGTAGTATTCAGTAAATGATCTGCATGTGTAGACTGTTAGGTGTGTTTACTTCGATATTTTCTGAATCTAATTTCTGAAGATAACTTGTATAATTTAAATCAAGTAGGATAAGTAAACCAAGATACTGCACTAGAATTTTCACATGGCATCAGAGCGATAGCAGATCATGTTGATTCTCCAACAATCAGCTGAAGAATATTTTTTCTGCAGGATAGAAGCAGAAGCAACAGAGATCCAGAAGGGGCAACTTGACAGTAGGAGGACGCAGATCCAGGAAGGGACAACGCTACAGATTCAAAAGGCCATCAGGCTTACGCAGAGCCTTCCCCGGCCAGTGTAAGGACTGCGTCACCCAGTCTGGGGTTATGCAGTCCACTTCTGAGCAACGCTGAGGCTGCGTTGGGCCAGGTAGTGAGACGCAGTCCAGTATCCTTTCTGTTGCAGAAAGCCCTGCCAAGATTCAGAAGCAGTGCTTCAGATCTTCAGCAGTGCTGTTCTGGTGGAGATTTTGTCAGTGCAGAATTGTGCCTAGCTAAGTCAACAAAGGCGGGAGGAAGACAACTACTCGGTAGATCTGAGCCAAACAGATCTGAGATTCGATCAGGAGGGTGATCGGAGAGTACTGTCCGATTGTGTTTGGGTGAAATATTTCTAGGAGGGAAATCAATGGTCAGAGGGAGCAACTACTATAGAGGCTTTCTAATCACCAAGAAACCCAAATCCAAAATTTTCTGTTGAGTCTTGCAACAGAAAGAGGGAGAGGAGTATCTGTTCTGAGAGATCTGAGCAAGATGGCGAGATATGGACTGAGAGATCAGTGTAGGTTGGATGGCATGTCCAACTTTGTTATGTGGAGGGCCAGAGTCTTGTCAGCTCTGGATGAGTATGGTCTCAAAGATCATGCAGAAAAAGTTCTAGTTGTACCAACCGATGCAGATCCTCTGAAGAAGTATGAATAAAATCAAGTGCAGACTAAGCGTTTGATCATGAATGGAGTCAAATACCACGACATACCTCATATTGCCGGAAAGAATACGACAAATGAGATGTGGGTATCCTTGGGCATGATGTATCAAGGAGGCTCTGTCCAACGAAGGATGCTTCTGGAAAATAAGATGCGGTTGTTTCAGATGATGAAGGGTGAGGAGATAGATCCATTCCTCTTCAGACTCCAGAGTATCCGGGACCAATTGATTGCCATGGGTGCAAATCCGGATGAAGGGCTCCTAGTGAGGACAACTGTAAATGCAGTCTTGGAAGATTGGGAAATGTTTGTCCAGAGCATAATGGGAAGGGCAGCTTTACCATCATGGGCAGACATGTGGGCTATCCTCCACCAAGAGGAGATCAGGAGGATCACCAAGAAGTAGAATATCAGTGCTGGAAGTGGATCAACTAGAGTGAAGAAAGAAGAGGAGGATGATGCAACCCTTGCATCAAGGGAAAGGAAGCAACAAGGGAAGAAGAAGAGGGACCTTTCCAAGGTCCGGTGCTTTAACTGTGGCGATCTTGGACATTTCGCCAGCACTTGTCCGAAGAAGAAGGACAAAGGATCTTCTGATTCCAAGGCAGCAACAGCAAAGGATGATGGTTCCGATGATGATGCAACCATGGGGGGATCCTTGAGTCAACCCTACTCTTGGATCACATACGAGTTACGGGAACCTTAAGATGGTAGCTGTTGAAATTTGGGTACCAGAGGACAAGTGGTTCCCTAAGGCTTTGATCTTTGGCCTAGGGAAAAGTGTCCAAAAGAATTTAACTTTTTCTCCTAAAGTGAATTTATAAGTTGTAAAGTTAAATCTAATTTAAAAGTGACTTTAAGTGATAAAGTTACTAAGTCTAATTTTAAACTGACTTTAATAAATTCAATGTGAAATTAGAAAGTGAAAGTGACTTTGGAAATAAATGACTAAGAGGGTCTTTATTAAAGTGGGGTGAATTAAAAAATAGAAAGTGAGATTTAAATGAACATTTAATCTCAGTCCTAGATTTAAAGCTATCTCAGCCATTGGATTTAGGGATTCCCCAAAAGTCACTTAGGGTTAGGTAAAGGAGGAAAAGAGGGAAAATATCATTTCAGTCTTTCATGAGCAGATTGAGAGGAGGACAAGAGAGCTGGAGAAATTTCTGGGCTTGAGAAAGTGAAGGAGAGGAGCAGTTCAGCAAATCTGCACAATAGCTAGAGGCTGCACGTATTTCGAGGAAGCAGTCCATACAACATTAAATCAACACAGTTTTCGAGGTAGATTTCCATACAACAGCAATGGGCACGTTTTTTGAGGTCCGCACAACAGCAAGGAAGCACAAATTTCGAGGAGGAGAAGTAGTAGTTGGCAACACGCATTTCGAGGTTGCGTTGGTATAGTTTTCAATGCTGAAAGAGGCTGCTGTGATTTCCGTATAGTCCGTACAACATCACAAAATTTCTAGCACGATTTTCGAGGAGGACGTACAACATTAAATGCTGTTATCTCCTGTTGTAATAAATTTCTTATTACTATTTTGCTAATTTGGCACATTTTCCGAGGTGGAGGCAAGCACGGAAAATGAGATAAGTATGTACATTGTTTGCTGGAATTTTTCTATATATTTCACTTCTTTGTAAAAGCATTTTCAAGAAATAAAGAAGAGCTTTCGACTTGGTTTTCCCCAAGAGTTGTAGGTGGTTTTTCCAGGATCATATTGACAAAAAATCAGCTTGTCGTTTTCTGTGTGTGTGGCTGAAAATATTTCTGTGTTTTATTTCTACATTTTCCAGCACTTTGAAATTTCCAGAATTTGTGTTTTCAGAAAATATTTATTATTTCCAGCGTGTTAAATGTATGGTTATGGGAATGGACATTTAACTACATGGGAGTAATAAGGAGAAATTGATAACCGGGGTTGGGTCAAAATTTCTACATGGTATCGGAGTTTGGATGGCTAAAAAGAGTAGTTTGGGACAGCAAGTGAAAAATTACAACAAGCTGATTTTTCACACAAAAAACTGAACCTTAACCGCAACAATGAAATTTTGAGTTTATTAGGACAACAAGCATGTCTTTGGGCTTGAGGGTGGAGGATAGGTTGGATGGGCACAACAACTAGAGTACATAGAAGGAAAGAATGCAGAGCATCTTTGAGGAGCCATAAGTTTGGGGTATAATGGTGCATACCCAACAACAACCTGTGAATGTGTCTACTGACGCTGTTTAGTTGGTAGATTTTAATAAGAAGAATAACAAGGGTAAGAGACCGATTCTTGATGGTATTAAAGATCATTGCATTCCTCATGTGAGAGGAAAGAGACTTGCTCATGAGATATGGACAGCTTTGACCAATCTCTACAAGAGTACCAATGAGAACAGAAAAATGGTCCTAACGGAGAAGCTGAAGGCCATTAAGATGACAAACACTGATAGTGTTACTGCATACCTCACAAAGATCACTAATGTGAGAGATGAGTTCGCTGTAGTTGGAGAGGTCATTCCACCCACTGAGTTTGTGCGGATTACAGTGAATGACCTTCCCAGTACATGGCTGAACTTTGCTGATGGGATTGTTGCACGGGAGACCCTTCCCACTTGGGAGAGGTTGTGGGATGATTGCATACAAAATGAAATGAGAAAGAACCAGCTTGGGGCAGCCAAACCGCGGTTGAGGAGGATGGCAATGTAGCACTATTAGAAGAAGGCAAGAAAAGCAAGGGAAAGAAGCAAGCTTCCACAAGTGGTGGTGGGGGCAAAGACAAAGGTAAAGGTAAACGGGTGAGCACGCAGAAGGACTATTCCAAGGTGAAATGTTGGAATTGTCAGAAGATGAGACACTATGCAGTTGTGTGTCCAGAGAAGAAGAAGAAGAGAAATGACACGACCATGGCAGCATCAGCAACAATAGAGGACTTTTTGGAGAGTTTTGACTGGGAGTTTGGGTTCATTTCTTGTGAGTCCACTAGTGCAGGATCACCTGCCACGGAGGTTGAGAGGGAGTGTGCATTTCCGTCCACTAGTGGAGCATCTTCAGGTATGGGGTATGTTGACAGTGGGGCTTCATGTCATATGACAAGAGTCCGTGAGTACTTCTCAGAGCTTTAAGAGAGTAGCACTGATATAGAGGTAGTACTCGGAGATGACAACATTGTTAGAGTAGTCGGTGTGGGGACATTGACATTTGATAGGGAACCCAAACCTCCCTTGAAAGTGTCGGATGTTCTATATGTGCCAGGGATGAGGAAAAACCTTATATCCGTCTGAGCATTGGAGGACAGAGGGTATGAGGTATTGTTCAGGAGAGGACAGGTGCTTATATATCCCAGGGGTGCTTCAGCTGATTCAGCTAAAGTGATTGGTGTACGCCATGCAAAGGGGTAGAGGTTTGCATTTCAACCCCTTTTGGCATTGAGCAGTAGTACTGGCAACAAAGCTAACAGTTCAGAGCTGTGCGAGATTTGGCATTGCAGGATGGCGCACATGTATTATGGGGCATTGAGGACATTGTGGGAGATCACTACAGGTATGCTAGATTTCAGTTCTGATCACCTAGATACATGCAAAGAATGTGCTATGGGGAAGTTTGCCAAATCCCCTTTTCCCAGCAGTGACAGAAGATTGATTGGGATACTTGATTTGATTCATACTGATGTGAGCGGTTGTATGTCTCATGTTTCCTTGAGTGGATATGAGTACTATGTTTTATTCATTGATGATCACTCCAAGAAGACCTGAAGACCAAGAGTGAGGTCTTCAAGTGGTTCAGGAGTTCAAAGCTCTTGTGGAGACTCAGACAGGTCGGAATATCAAGTCCCTCAGGTCGGACAATGGAGGGGAGTACACCCTTGGTGAGTTTGTTGATTATTGTGTGGAGGCAGGCATTAGGAGGGAGTTTACAATTCCTTACAACCCCCAGCAGAACGGGGTTGTGGAGAGGAAGAACAGATCCATTGTTGGGGCTGCCAAAGCCATGCTACATGATCAGGGGTTACTGTTGTTTTTGTGGGTAGAGGCCTGCAACACTGCTGTGTATTTGCAGAACAAGAGTCCACATCGTGCCTTGGGGCATGTGACTCCGGAGGAGGCTTTTTCTAGGAAGAAGCCTGATGTTGGTCATTTCCGTATCTTTGGGTGTATTGCATACTCCTATGTACCCAAGGAGAAAAGGACCAAGCTAGAGCCCACTGCAGAGAAGGGCATCTTTGTGGGCTATAGTGAGACCTCAAAAGCCTTTCGGATTTATATTCCTGCGAAGAGGAGAGTTGTTGTTAGGCAGGATGTGAAGTTCGAGGAGGACAGGGCTTTCAGGAGGTCACGGGAGTTAGAGTATTTGGATTCACAAAACCCTCAGGAGCAGTTGAGTCAGTCACAGGGATCTAGTGGGCAGGGATCAGGGGGTACATTGATTACGGTGTCAGGTCCATCAGTGAGCAGTGGCTCGTAGAGTCAGAGGGGTGGTGCTTCGAGCAACATGCGGAGCAGTCTGCAGAGCAGTTCACTAGGTAGTACACTAATGGACAGTTCACACGGTACTTCAGCATCTACAGGTACATGTTCAGGCATGAGGACAACAGACAAACATTCAGGAGTTCAGGCTTTTGATGAGGATGAGGAGTTTCACTCTTCGGTGGCAGAGGTGTGCTCAGGGAAGAGGAAGCCCAAGTGGCTTCAGGATACCTTGAGAGAGGCCACATCTATTTCTGGGCTGAAGAGACTGGTCAGAGAGAGAAGACCACCTGAGCGGTTCTGTAGCTATATGGCAATGGTTGCCAGCATTGTTGACTCCAAGCCTTCTAGCTATGAGGAGGTAGCTAGCCAGCGGGTCTGGAGAGAGGCCATGCAGGAGGAGTATTCTTCTATCACGAAGAATGATGTTTGGGAGGTGGTGCCGAGGCTTGAGGGAAAATCCGTGGTTACTTCTAGATGGATTTACAAGATAAAGCACACTGGAGATAGCAACATCGAGAAGTTCAAGGCAAGGTTTGTGGCTAGAGGGTTCTCCCAGGTAGAGGGAGTAGATTATGAGGAGAACTTTGCTCCCGTGGCTCGATATACTTCCATTCGCTCCATTATATCGATAGTAACAAAGATGGGTTGGAAGATCCACCAGATGGATGTGAAGACCTCATTTCTCAATGGCTTCATACAGGAGGAGGTGTACATTGAACAGCCACAGGGCTTTGAGGTGCATGGGAAGGAGTCCCATGTATGCAGAATGAAAAAGACACTGTATGGTCTGAAGCAAGCTGCTAGAGCTTGGTACTCCAGGATTGATACGTATTTGTGGGAGATGGGTTTCACAAAGAGTGATGCAGATCCGAACCTATACTTTATTGTGATAGGTGAGGAGTCTCATTCTGGTGCTGTATGTGGATGACTTGGTTATTACGGGTGCAAAGAGACTCATAGAGGGCTGCAAGAGAGATCTTGCCTCAGAGTTCGCATGGAGGATTGTAAACCCATGTTGACACCTATGATCACTAACTAGAAGAAGCTTCACACTTCAAATTCCAAGTTGGTGGATCCCACATTGTATAGACAGCTGATTGGTTCCTTGATGTATTTGGTCAACACTAGACCAGATATATGTTTTGCAGTCAGCACGATCAGCCAGTTCATGTGTGAGCCCAAGCGAGTGCACTGGGTTGCTGCAAAACATTTTGTGGTACTTGCAGGGGATAGTGGATTATGGTCTGGATTATGGCAGGGAGATGGAGTGAGATTGGCAGGGTACACTGATTCTGATTTGGCATGTTGTGCTTCTGATAGGAAGAGCACTTCAGGGTGTTGTTTTGGGTTGGGTTCGGTAGTTGTGTCATGGTTCAGCTAAACACAGCAGTCAGTAGCATTGAGTTCAGCGGAAGCAGAGTACATGGCAGTCAATCTAGCTAGTTGTGAGGCCATATGGCACCACAAGATGTTGTTTGGCTTATTTGGTGAGCCGTTGAGACCTTCAATTATTTACTGTGATAATCAGAGTTGCATTAAACTCACGGAGAATCCAGTATTTCATGACAGGTCAAAGCACATCGGGATCAGATATCATTTCAATAGAGACTATGTTCAGAAGGGAGCTGTGAAGCTTGAGTATATTCCCATAGATGAGCAGGTAGCAGATATATTCACCAAAGCCTTACCACGGGGCAAGCATGTCTACTTCAGAGACAAGATGGGTGTGGTGAGGAACACTTTCCTCGGTAAGAGGGAGTGTTGAAATTTGGGTACCAGAGTACAAGTGGTTCCCTAAGGCTTTGATATTTGGCCTAGGCAATGACCGACTATCAACCTAGGGAAAGGAACCCATGTCCAAAAGAATTTAACTTTTTCTCCTAAAGTGACTTTATAAGTTGTAAAGTCAAATTTAATTTAAAAATGACTTCATGTGATAAAGTTACTAAGTCTAATTTTAAAGTGACTTTAATAAAGTCAATGTGAAATTAGAAAGTGAAAAGTGACTTTGGAAATAAATGACTAAGAGGATCTTTATTAAAGTCGGGTGAATTAAAAAATAGAAAGTGAGATTTAAATGCACATTTAATCTCAACCCTAGATCTAAAGCTATCTCAGTAATTGGATTTAGGGATTCCCCAAAAGTCACTTAGGGTTAGGTTAAAGGAGGAAAAGAGGGAAAAGATCATTTCAGTCTTTCATGAGCAGATTAAGAGAAGGAGGAGAAGAGAGATGGAGAAATTTCTGGGCTTGAGAAAGTGAAGGAGAAGATTAGTTCAGCAAAGCTATATAGCAGCTAGAGGTTGCATGCATTTCGAGGTAACAATCCGTACAACATTAAATCAACATAGTTTTCGAGGCAGATTTTCATATAGCAGCAGTGGGCACGTTTTTCGAGGTCCATACAATACAAAGGAAGCACAAATTTCGAGAAGCAGCAATGGGCAGCACACATTTCGAGGCTGAGTTGGCACGATTTTTGAGGAAGACGTACATCATTAAATGCTGTTATCTCCTACTGTAATAAATTTCTGTTATTAATGTTTTGCTAATTTGGCACATTTTCCGAGGTGGAGGCAAGCACGGAAAACGAGACAAGTCTGTACATTGTTTGCTGGAATTTCTCTGTATATTTCACTTCTTTGTAAAAGCATTTTCTAGAAATAAAGAAGAGCTTTCGAACTGGTTTTCCCCAAGAGTTGTAGGGGGTTTTGCAGGGTCATATTGACAAAAAATCAACGCGTCATTTTCTGTGTGTGGCTGAAAATATTTTTGTTTTATTTTTGCATTTTCCAGCACTTTGAAATTTCCAGAATTTGTGTTTTCAGAAAATAGTTACTATTTCCAGCTTGTTGAATGTATGGTTATGGGAATGGGCATTTAACTAAATGGGAGTAATAAGGAGAAATTGATAATCGGGGTTGGGTCAAAATTTCTACAGTAGCGGGCTGAGTTAGGAGATGGTTGCAGAAGGTCACCGTGAAGCAAAGGGCAATGATGGAGAGTTGAAGAGGGAGCATCGTAATGCAGAGGCAGCAGCAACGTGGAGGCAACAACACAGAGGGGCTGATGGGACTTCAACAACGTAGAGAGAAATGTGCTCACACAGTGCAGTGTTGCAACATAACAGTAGCTTCAGTAGGACAACGTAACTCAGCAGCCAGGGAGCTTCAGTGATAGATGATGCAGCTTGACTTATCTGTCAAACAGTTGGGCAGGAGTCCTTCAGTGGCTTACTTCTCGGCAACTGAGTTGCAGTGCAACAATTAGCAGTGGCAATGCTATGGGCAACATGATGCAGCAAGTTGAGAGGGAGCTGCAATACAGATGTGGCAGTGTCAGTGGCATGGGGATAAGTACAGAGAGCAGCAGTGCAGTGGATGAAGCGCAACTGGCCAAGAATTAGCAGCACATAATCCAACTTCAAGATATTGTAGTGCATGGTGTGGATGCATTGCTAGAGCACACTCTGTGCTAAGAGGGAGTGTTGAGATTTTGTATAGTTGGTGTAGCATCGCGTGTGCTCTAGCCCTGAAATTTTGTGGAGAGGCTAAGACAAACTTGAACTCCAAAATCCAAAAAGTGTTTTGTGAAATTTCAGCTGGTGTTCAAGTTATTCAAATAATTAATTATTTTAATGGATTTCCTAAGTCTAAACTTAAGAAAATTAAATAATTAAAGTGAATTAATTAACACATGTGCTGAAATGTTCTAAAAGACACAGATCAAGCAGTCTTTTAATCTCAGTCGTTGATGAGTGTTTTAATCTCGGCCTTTGATGAGATCTTCGAAAAATGTATAAGAGAAAGGCTTGAGGGTTAGTTGGAGACAGACATAGAGTTGCAGAACTGAGACATTGTTCTGGAATTCTAGGGCGGGGTTTGCTAAGAATTTCTAGAGGAGTTTTCTGTAGTGAGGGGTAGTATTGGCTGAGGGGATGATCTGATCCCAGAGCCAAGAGTCAGTAAGAGGCAGAGGAGCAGAGAGTAGCAGCAGCAGCTACGCAGCAGCGGTGCAGCCGTTACATAGGCCAAGGAAAGGGCAACGCTGCAGCTCCAGAGGGTTTCAGAATTACGCATAGGGTCTCCAGGGCCAGCGTAAGGCCTACGTCATCCTCTTTGGGGTTACATAGTCCCTCTCTGGGCAGCGCAGTAGCACACAGAGCCTAGTAGGGCTGACGCTAAGGTTTCAGGGGCAGCGCTCGGGTGTCTAAGACCAGATTCAGGTTGAGTCTTGTAAATCCCATTTGAGGGTGTGGATTAGTCAGATATTTGGTCTTAGAACAACATGTTAGCTACAGATTTCTTTTATTCTCTGTCTGGTTTTCCAGATCTGGAACCCAGATTTACTGTACTCATATCTGCTGCACCGGTTTTCCCGCTTTGGGTTTTTCAGGGGACTTATGTCCAAAAATCCATGTGTCACTTTGTTTGAATGAGCGTAGTATTCAGTAAATGATTTGCATGTGTAGACTGTTAGTTGTGTTTACTTAGGTATTTTCTGAATCTAATTTTTGAAGATAACTTGTAGAATTTAAATCAAGTAGGAGAAGTAAACCATGATATTGCAGTAGAATTTTCACAATATGTATTTGTCTGCGTAGGGACTGCATGGGTTCACTGCGCTGCAGCCCAGAGTTGCCTCCTGTGACCCACTGCTTCCCTCTTGTCCTTGACCTCAGTCACTCTCTGACTCCCTCTTCCTTCTGCTTCTGCAACTTCTTCGCCCTGCAACTCTCCCTCTGAAATTGAATTCTCTTACTTCAGAATCGATCTCCTTCGGGTATTGAGTGTATGCCCGACTTATTTTCCAAATGACCTTCAAGCCTTCTTTTATAATATTCTTGTTGGAGAATCAACGGCCCAGATTAGAAGTTTAATCAATGGCTAACATTAAAACTTGACTTGATCTTTGTTTTATAGAAGATTCTCACTCTGACTTATTAATACTCTTTAATTACTTTATTTCCGTAAGTTTAGACATAGGGTCTTCATTAAAATAATTAATTATTTTAATTAGTCATGATTCGAGTGGAATTTTCACAAACGGTTTCTGGATTTCCAAACTTAGGGTCTTCATTAAAATAATTAATTATTTTAATAAGTCTTGATCCAAGTGGAATTTCCACAAACGGTTTCTGGGTTTTTTGGAATATTGCTGTCCAAGCCTCCTTGCAATGTTAGAGACTTGGAAGTTGGAACACTTTCTGATGCTACAAAAATCAACATTAGAGAGTTTGATTTGCCATCAAGAAGAGAGAGATGTGAAGTGGCATGATTTAGTGCCAAGTATGGGAGGTGACATGAAATTTCATTTTAATAATAATATTATAGTTTCATAAAGAGAACAATAATTTTATTAAATATATATTGATGATTAAATTAAAATTAAACAATTGAGATTGATTAAGGATAAGTTAAGTGATTTTCCATCTTATATATATGATTACCAATTGAAACAAGGTGACTTACTAATTTTGGAAAGTTGTGGTTGCAATGATAGACATGACTTTCTATTTTTATAAAGTAGCTCTAGAATAGTCAGAAATGAAATTTTATTCAAGGAAATTCATCCCTTAGCTGCCAGTTTTCAACACTATCTCAGCCCTCACGCCTCCCCCCTCCCCAAACACACACACTCTCTCTCCATATCTATCTATTTCTCGCTCACTCCCTCTCTTTCCCCTCCATCTATATATCTATCTCCCTTCGTCTCCTTTTCTTTTCCTCTCTATCTCACCCTCCAAACATACACACTGTCGTTCCATATCTATCTCCCTCTCTCTCCCTTCCTCTTCCCCTCCCTCTCTCTCTCATCCCCTTCTGTCTCTCTTTTGTTTTCCTCTCTCCCTCACTCTCGCTCCATTTCCCCCTATCACTCCCTCTTTCCACTTTTCTCTTTTTATGTCATTCTTCTTTCCTCCCCCGCTCTCCTTCTCCAACTCCATCTCTCTCTCCTCTCTCCCATCCTCTCTCTCCCACCTCCCTTTGTCTCTCCCTCCCCATCACTCTCTCTCTCTCTCTCTCTTCACTCTCCAACTCTGTCACTCTCTCCCTCCCTCTCCTTCTCTCTCCCCCCTCTCCACCCCTCCATCTGTGTCTCCCTCTCTCTCCTCCCCTTCTTTCCCTCTATCTCTCCTCTCCTTCTCTCTTTCTTCCCTTTCCTCTCCCCCTTACTCTCTCAGTCTCTATCTCTCTATGTCTTTGTTGTTCCCTCCCTCTCTCTCCCCCTTCAACTCTATCTCTTTCTCCCCTCTCTCCCCTCCTCTCTCTCTCTCTCTCTCCAGCTCTGTCACTATCTCCCTCCCTCCTTCCTTCTCTCTCCCCCCCTTTGCCCCCCTGCCCCCTGCCCTCTCTCTCTCTCTGTTTCTCTCTCTCCCCCCTCCATCCATATGATCAAGAATTGTCACTCTGTGTAATCAATAATATATGTAAGGTCTGTTATAATAATATTTGTAATGGAGATGATTACTATTGTACTATACTGGAATAATAATAATCAATATTATCGATTATTATATAAATAATAATGTATAAAGAAATAACCTGTTAAAGAAACAATAGGATGTTAACCTTACATTATAGACAAACCAATTTCCTCTGATCAAATTGGTAGCTCTGTTCTTTACATTTTAGATTACATTTTGCATTTTGTATTTTACATTTTACATTACATTACATTATACATTTTACGTGTTTGTTTTTTTTTTCAAATTCTATATATATATATATTTTCCCGTCATTTAAAAAATGTTCATTAGAGGAAATTTCAGCGTAAAAGTGACCATGAAATTTTCATGTAATTTCTATGCCATAATATGTAAACCAATCACAATATATTAAATTTAAGAAGAGGTACATGTAAATATTTTTGACGGAAAGAAAGAAAAACTATTTTTTCATTGTATTTTTGGCTTATCTCATAGGTTTACTCCAGTTTCAAGTGTAG
Organism: Pinus albicaulis; assembly: GCA_034641835.2. Lineage (NCBI taxonomy): Eukaryota > Viridiplantae > Streptophyta > Pinopsida > Pinales > Pinaceae > Pinus > Pinus albicaulis. The sequence continues at coordinate 1,276,141,090 of CM076583.1, read as the reverse complement.
GCACTCGTTGGATGCGGAATTAAGTTCCACATCCAACGAGTACCCATTTTGCATGCTTTTCCCTCTAAAATTCACAACTCTTATTTTATTATTTTTCCTTAGGAGGCCACTTTTAGGTTGAAATTTCCTCTAATGGACATACTTACATTATGCCTCAACATCTCCCTCATACTGGGCTGTAGAGTGCCTTTTGGCGCAAACATCATGAATGAGGAAAATCTAGGCTGATCATTTTAATTTTAATTTTGCTCAGTTACATCATGAGTGAGGGAAATCTGGTATATCTGAGACAATTTGAATAACTTGTCATTGACTACATATCATTGTTAGAGATGGAGAGAAAGGACTGGTGTATATTGGGCATATGTTACTATAGTATTATAGTATCATAATTAATTTTGTTAAAGTGACTACATTATGGTGTATACTGTGAATTTATAGAGATGGGGTTAAATGTTTCCAATGCCAGAATTGGTTTTGAACTGAGGTAGTTTGCATATTGTTTCATATGAATCTCATTCAGTCTCTCCCCTCTTGAAATTTTTACTTCTGTTATATTGTTTTATGAATGAATTCTAAAAATGGTGCTGTGAAATAAATGTTTGAACAATATTTCCCAATCTTTTGTTGACCCTTTCTAGTTATGTGAATTTCAAAATACTTTATTAAGCTTCTCCTTTGCTAGGATGTTTCCTTTTAGTGGTGAAGCAACATTTTGAGTGTCATGTTATGTTTTGATTTATTAGTTCATTGGATTTATCTGAATCCTGAACTGCACGATGGTACCAAGTCAAACAGGGTAATCAAGAATGAGTGGAATAAAATGGTGGATTATGTAGTCCTGTGAAAATTATGTTCAAACTCAACTGTGTCATAAAATGTTACAGAATTATAAGTTTTTCATTCTTTGCACTATTAGTATATTTCAGAGTTGTATTAGACTGGGATTAATGAAGTCTCAGAAAGGTCAGATTTAGCAGACGAGGCTTAAATGGACATATAATTTACTCAACCATACTGGGAAGGATATTCATGCCAATTAACGCGTGATTGCTTCATCTTCTAATACCATTCAAACGTATTGTTCACATTCATCTTTGCCATCAAGCCATGTGCTTATATTTTCTTTTGGTTTTGCAGTAGAATTTGAGTTTCTACAAGCAGAAATTCGTTTTGATCTTTGTATCATTTACTTTGTTTTTAATTGATTACTGATTATGAAAACTCTTTATGTTCTATGCTTTTGCTAGTTTTTCACAGTTAAGTATCTGCTAGCTCTTTTTATGAAGGTTTTAGTTTGTGCTTTTTATTCCGTAATTTACTAGACACTAATACTATAACTGAAGAGAATTATATCCAAGGATACAGCAATTTCTGAAGTATGGACATTTTGATGCATTATGGGTTTCAGGTCTTGTTGTTAATGGCATCGTCCCTGACCATTGGAATTCCTGAGGTAGCAGCAGACTGCTTACGTAAAGGCTTGGATGAGGAGCAACGCTTGCGGCAGCAGCGCATTGCAGAAATCACAGAGATGATTCATGTTTGCTATTTGCTAAACTCATATTATTATTTTCCATAACTTTTTAGTTTTTTCCATTGAGTAGGTGATATTTTGAAATGACTACTAGTATTTGTCCTAGGATTATTGTTTCTATGATTAATGCTTTTCTGTTTGTATGCTTGTTAGTGCCAGTGCTTTTTGAGGAAGCATTTATTGAGGGACATACTTGAGGCTTATGCATAAGCTTTACTGTTTTGTTTTTTGATAGGTGGCAAGCCTTCTTCATGATGATGTGTTAGATGACGCAGATACCCGTCGAGGTGTTGGCTCATTGAACTTTGTAATGGGAAATAAGTTATGTCTTAACTTTGGTATTTTTAAAACAATTTTAAGGATGGGTTATAGCATTCTATTTTGTCATTGTTTCTGACTCAAGTCATTTATTTTTGATTGATATTGAAATTTAGTGTTTGTAGGAATGTTTGTTCTAGTGAATGTATGCATTTAATATGTTTATGTTATTATGCATTTTTGTTGGTGATAGCTTAGTGCGTGTTTATTCATTCATTGAATTCTATGATGTCAGGTCAATTCTATTTTAGGATACCTTTGGGTGTGTTGTCGCTTAAATTGTACAGGCACGGTGCGACAACGACCTAGGGTAGGAGGTGTCACTCTGATCCCTACCCACTCCATTCTAGCCGTCTCCCAACAACATGCTATGGGAGGTAGTACCTATGGAAGATGGAAATCAAGGAGAAGTTGGCAACCAACGAGTGCGGGGGACATGATTGAATGAGCTAGCCACTTAGTTGATTTAGCAAAGTTTTAAAGATTTGATTAGATTTAATTGTGAGACCAGTGCCTTATGGACTCAACTAGTTGCTTTGAATCAAGTAGAGACCAAGTAACCGAATGAACAACCGTTGTTTAATAAATGCTTAACTATCCTAGATGAGATGCAAGATCTTGGTTAATTTTAATTAAATGCCTAGCTAAATGTATCCCTTTATCCTTATCTTAAATTGAGTCTAGCCTCTAAATTAAGTGGCAGAGAGAAGTCAAGGTGAAGCAATCAATGGCTTGGTTAACGATCTCTCTCCTTGAAATTTAACATACCCGGTGCCTCCAGCGCTGCAGAGACTGTGGCTTTGACGACTACAAGGTCACCGTATTAAATACTAATAGGGGCCAGATTTTTCAAACAAAGATGAAAGGGTATTCCTATCTCCAGGGTAAATTTTAGGGGCTAATATTCGCAGGTGGGCTAATTTTCCATGTTTTTTTCCGAAAAACAAGATCGCCAATTTCTATATTTTTGAAAATTGATTCACCCAATTTTTATAGTATAAAATTATTTTACCCTAAAATTCATCAAAATTTAATATATACTAATCTAAAATAATTATAAACCTAAATATTTTTACAAAAATATCATCAAATTTTTTACAATTTACATATTGGAGACTAGTATCGCTAAGGTTTCTAAACTTTAAGATAAACTTCCATCCTTAAAATTTTCCTTGCCTATCTCTCTATCAGCGAAGCTTATGCTTGGAGGTAAGTTATTAATGCAAGGCTAGTGAGTGTGTGACTCTTGAGTTAAGATTGTTTATGCTAAGTACTTAGTTATAATTTATCTTATGTTATTACACAAAGTACTTAATAAATGAGGGACAATCTTAACCAAAAGAATTGTGTGTCAATTATCACAAGTGCTAACAATACAAGATATATCCACGATACAATTGCTCAATAACCACAAGAGATATGCTCTTAAAGACAAGATCACCAATATGCCAAAGATCCACAATAGATGACAACTTTGAATATGAACCATAAATCCAATGACAATTAGAGCACTTATCTACTTTGAACAATTAGCCAATGATTCTTAGACAATAAAACGAATTCTCTTTAGACAATGTCAATAAGATAATGCCAATGTCGCAATTAGATTCTTCAATGCCAATTAGATTGATAAAATACAAGTGATGTAACACAAGATGCCCAAATAACTTAAACCATTCAACACAATGTTGCTTGAGATTAAAGTGCTTTAGAGAGTGAACTTATTAGTGTAAACTTATGACTTTAAAGATCATGAAAAACTCACAAGAGACGAGAATATTAATCTTCCACTATTACCAATTGCACTTTAAACGATGAGACAATTCTTTTCCTCAATGAACTATTAAAGCATGAAACAATAGAAACTTTATGTAACTTGTGTTCTAATGATATCAAGTGACACTTAATGAGCAATTAGGACAACGATAAGCTAATTCATGAATTATTCTTATGCCAAGAATGTCAAACAGTCCCTGTTTCGGGGAAAATCACCCTAGAGGTTCGTTGGGTTACAACCTCCACAGAGCAGGGGCATGCTACTTAAGAAGGACTCACACAACCATGCATGTTCAGAAAAACTAAATAGAGAAGAATGAGGAAGTTACCCGTAGGTCCTACGGTTGAAGCAGATCCCGCAGGGTCCAAACCCCCAGCAACCGTCCTTCCTTCTTAACCTGAAAGACAAGAAGAAACAAGCACGAAGAACTGGTTGTACAGCATATATCTACTCTAAATGTTAGTGAAATTCATATAAAACATCAGATAAATCATAATGAATGCTTAAATAACAATTTTTCTCATATATGTAAGCAGACACTAACACGTATATTTCGGGAACAAGATGGTACTTCTGTATTATAAATAGCATGTACAAAAGTAACGAGTGGAGAGATCACTTGAATCCTTCCACGATCTTCGAGCAGACCGTCGTCCGGATCCGTCCCGCCCTTGCCTCGCTAAGACTCCTTCCAAACTGGTGCATACGAGATGACATATAGGGAGATGAGAATCTCAAGGAAACAAGGGTTTCCTATAATGAACTGGGAAAGTGCAGGAGGCACGGGGAATCAGACTTGGATAGGGAATACCAACAGAGTATAATATCAATAATTCTCTCTCTCCCTTAGGCCATACACATGAGGGGTTTTTATACTCCCTCCAAGTAGTTTCAACAGCTGGAAACAGTTGGCCACGTGCTGGGGTGGTTGAACTACCTGAGTAACCATCAACCCAGCCCGAAAATAGGGAATTTTTATATATTTTTTCATAATTTTAATGGCATACGCGGAAAAGTGCAGCTGGACTCGCGTATACACGCGGAAAAGTACGGGCATAGTCGCATATGGGGATTTTTACACTGTTTTTAAGTGAATTTGTCCAAGTCTGTAGGAATGGGTGCCCAAAACCATCAAAGCAATCATGAATCATATGAAGGTGAGAAATGATGCTATAACAGAAGGACTCACACAACCATGAGGAAAAATCACCCTAGAGGTTCGTTGGGTTACAACCTCCACAGAGCAAGGGCATGCTACTTAAGAAGGACTCACACAACCATGCATGTTCAGAAAAACTAAATAGAGTAGAATGAGGAAGTTACCCGTAGGTCCTACGGTTGAAGCAGATCCTGCAGGGTCCAAACCCCCAGCAACCGTCCTTCCTTCTTAACCTGAAAGACAAGAAGAAACAAGCACGAAGAACTGGTTGTACAGCATATATCTACTCTAAATGTTAGTGAAATTCATATAAAACATCAGATAAACCATAATGAATGCTTAAATAACAATTTTCTCATATATGTAACCAGACACTAACACGTATATTTCGGGAACAAGATGGTACTTCTGTATTATAAATAGCATGTACAAAAGTAACGAGTGGAGAGATCACCTGAATCCTTCCACGATCTTCGAGCAGACCGTCGTCCGGATCCGTCCCGCCCTTGCCTCGCTAAGACTCCTTCCAAACTGGTGCATACGAGATGACATATAAGGAGATGATCATCTCAAGGAAACAAGGGTTTCCTGTAATGAACTGGGAAAGTGCAGGAGGCACGGGGAATCAGACTTGGATAGGGAATACCAACAGAGTATAATATCAATAATTCTCTCTCCCTTAGGCCATACACATGAGGGGTTTTTATACTCCCTCCAAGTAGTTTCAACAGTTGGAAACAGTTGGCCACGTGCTGGGGTGGTTGAACTACCTGAGTAACCATCAACCCAGCCTGAAAATAGGGAATTTTTATATATTTTTTCATAATTTTAATGGCATACGCGGAAAAGTGCAGCTGGACTCGCGTATACACGCGGCAAAAGTACGGGCATAGTCGCGTATGGGGATTTTTACACCGTTTTTAAGTGATTTTGTCGAAGTCTGTAGGAATGGGTGCCCAAAGCCATACAAGCAATCATGAATCATGTGAAGGTGAGAAATGATGCTATAACAGATGCCCCCTAATATATGAGGTCAGAAGGGGTACATGATGGCCGAAATGTATTATGCACATAGAAGGAACTTCGCAAGGACAAGAGAGGACTTCACCAGATTTCAGCCTGCCAAAAACCAATGAAAGAAAACAGAGAGTCAACTCATGCTGAGGCGGCATACCCATGCTCAGTCCACAAAATACATCATATAGAAAGTAGTGAATAGATCCAATATGTATACAAGTATAGCTGAACTGAAAGTACACAATGAATCATCTGAGCATGGCCCGGAAGTGTAAGTCTGAATCAATGTCCAAGTATCACATATAGAAAGATGATCAAAGATGGTGCAACTGGATGTCTGATCAAATAAGTAACTGAATCTCCAAGTACCGGATCATAAGAGGTGGATCAAACGGTACAATCATGCAACTCGGGAGCCAACATATAAGATGCTGCTGTGCTGAACTGCAACATATAAGGGTGGACGGCATCACTGGCAGAAACTGAAAGGACTGTCAAAAGTGAACCGAAAAATGTTGATGCAACCCGAGGTCTTCACCGATCACTATGGCACAATTCTACACAATGGGAATAAATGAGCTGAAGTCGACCATGTGAGAAATCGTTGGATTACCGGTCAATGATGTATACCGTTAACCAACGCGAGACAACTCACCGATAATGATAATGAGTGTCAAGGTGCCCCAGTACAATCTAACAAGTGCGAATGAATGAGTTGAAGTCGAACACTTGAAAGAATCTACCAATCAGGAGGCAATGATGAATCCCCACTGTCGATAGCGAAGAGTCTGCCACTGATGACTGCAAACCCTAAGGTACTGACAAAAATACTCTAGACCTTATTCCCGGAGCAATGAGTCGGAGTCGATGGGAAAAGATCTGCTGGAAGGAAGGCATTAAGGCATCCCACATCAGTCCAGCGCGAGTGTAACCCGCAGGCCAAGATTTGGAAGGAATCGGACGAAGTAGAGTGACGAAACCAAAACCGAAGTATGTTTCCGACATGCACAAGATGAAGCTAGCGCACGGAAGAAACCCTCTGAACCAACCAATAATGAAAGCTGACACAGAGGCGAGAAATCCACCGATAGGGTCAAATGGAAATCAAGGTACTGCACGAATCCCAAGTGTGATAATGTGTGCGGACGTCGAACACAGGGGAAACCACTCAGTCAAAGACCCATAATGATGATCAAATGCTGAGCACAAGGTCACCTATCAATGATGGAAATAGGGCCAGGGTACGGCTCTAGGTTTGCTCTCAGAGCAATGTGTCGTAGTCGATAAGAGACAAACCCGCCGGCAAGAAGTCAATGGGGACCTTCTCAAACCAGCACGAGCAGAAGACCAAAACATCTGATGTGATAGAACATGATGCTGACAAGACCGGGAAGGCCGACTGAATAATGAGTCAAGAGACACCGCAGAATGGCCGACTCAGGTTAGACTTCCCTTGAACAAAAGCACGACTCGTGATGACCATGGCAGTAAAAAGTGACACTGTATAAGTCTGTTATGCAGGAGGCCGAACAAACTCTCCATATGATTGGAAGAGATAACCAACCGGGGGAGAACTGACAAGTGAAACATGGTAAAGGCTGAACCTAGGTCAAAACTAAAACCATCCCAAATGAAGGAGATATATATAAGTAAATGTGCTTTGTTCAAGGGCGACAAACTGACTCTGTACTGCCATCAAAATAACGAAGATACATCCCGTTCCCGCTCTTTTTGTTATATTTGATTTTTTTGTCTTTTTCATAATAAGCCTGAAAAAGAATAAAAGAATGCTATGGTACAATGGATAGAACGAGTATCAAGAAAGCAGATGCACTAGTTCCTGGGATTTGGAACAATCCTATGCGCAATGCAAGGTGGCGAAAACTGGTCAGTGATACTCAGATGAACGTTCCATCCATAGGTAAAAAGGTGTCAAGTCGTGATAGCTAAGTGCATGCAATGGTTAACTTGTACAGAAAGTCAAGGTCAAAAGTTGGCTTAAACATCGAGTCCAAATGAAGCCGGCTAAAGGCCAGGATAAACAAGTAGCCAATATGCAATGCAGTAATACAACTTAACGACACCAGGGAGCCTCTAGGGTAAAAGCCAGAAAAATGATAGTGATGAAGAAGAAGAATGAAGCTTCAACACATAAGACATGGCGGGACTAAAGAGGACTCCCGAGCCTACATAAAACGCAGCATGGGTAACAAGTGATAGCGAGGAACTAACTAAGAAGCCCATGTAAAGGAAGGCTCTACCATCAAGTCATGATTAAATAATCGGCGAGTGAAATGGGTGTAATACTCATGACCTGATGGGATCGACCCTAAGGCAAGTGATCGGTATGGAGGCTAGTATGCAAGATGCAACGGAAAGTGATTCCCTAACCTATATGCCAGTGAAGATCATATACCTGCCGTGAAGAGTCGGAAATCATGGATCAAAAACCGGGAAAAATCTCAAAATCGTCAAAATGTACCTGAAAACATACCAAACTGGGCACTTCCAAGCATTCGAGTTATGCAGCTTAAGATAGATCGAAAAAATGAGCATAATGAATTTTTGCGAAAATTTTCAACTTTTTAGGCATAAATAGACAAATTACCTCATATTTGGTTCATTATTGCATTGCTGATTTGGAAAAAAGTGCTTTGGAGCAAAAAACTTCTTTCGTCAAATCAGGAACAACCGACCGTCGAATCGCGCCGAAATTTCAGGTAGGCTCCTAAATCATCCTTGCAAATCATTTTGTCCATTTGGAAATTAAAATTAAGTGAATTTTAGCTTTAAAACCCTTGCTAAAAAATGCGGACTTGCGCATACGCGGGTTCAGTAAAGGAAACTCGCGTATACACGCGACTGTGCAAAGAAAAAGTCGCGTATGCGCAGGTCCGAAACTTAAAAAGCGTGGCTAATGCATGATTTGATGAATTTTGACAGGATGACAATCTCATGGAGAGAACGTGAGCATAGCACAATTGACCAAGAGGTCATGCAAGATCGCGCAGCGCAAAATATCCTCCGGAATTGCGGATTGTTCAAATTCTTTAAAATGCCAAATATGAAAAGCAATCCTCGGTTGCTAGAAATGCTCGTCAATTACTGGGAACCAGATCAAGACTGTTTCGTGATAGATTAGATGCCACTACGCATTGAAGTGGAAGACATATACTTTATTACTGGACTTTCCCGGAGGGGAGAACCAATAGACTTGCACGGGAAACCCCTGGGAGGGTTAACCGTGGAAGACTATGTCCACGTGTATTGCGTAGACGGTTCCAAAAAGGTTGGAACTCAGATTGCAATTAAAGATTTACGGGATTTGCACATGAAAATCCTCTTTTTCACCATCGGCAGAGTGGCAGGATCTGCCTCTCTACATTAGGCGTCCAGGACGCAAATGAGCATAGCAGTAGAATGTTTGACTCATGTGTATGATTGGTGCACAACCCTGTTACTGAACATGAAACAACAATTGACCTCAATCCGCCAAGCAAAGACCAAACATTTTGGCTACGGTACAATTTTGACAACATTCTTCTTTGAGAAGATTCCAGCATTGAGACCCAGAGTCATCTCTACCATCAGTAGCCCGCGGGACCCAAGAATTGCCCGTTGGGCGGACATGATGAAGAGATTGGGGGGTAGTGAAGTACCCCGGACCACATGGGACGATGAGTTCTTCCGTTGGTGGGGAGAACAAATCATCGCGGTGGACGACTATCCCTATGCCGGGATGGACTTCCGTGGAGATCCAGATCTAGTTCTTCCACCAGGCACAGCATGGGGCACAGTCGGTAAGTTTGCAAAATTTTTTGACTTATATAATTTTTTTGGATTTTTTCAAATATGTATGAAAAAATGAAAAACAAACATGTTTTTGATTGGATTCATAATGACTGACAATTTAAAATGATCATGATTCAGATGTTGGACCAGTTCGACCTGAGGGTCTCCCACGCCACAAGTGCCGCAGGGGTGAAGCAGATACTGTGGATTCAGATAGGACTCTCCAGGTCGTGCAGAGGAATTTGGAGGGACTAACCCGCCAAATACCTATGGCTGCTATGGAGGACCTGCCGGAAGCCATCCAGAGACGGGTGGTAGGAGTGCCCCGAGACTGGGTTAGATTATTCCGCCGAGTTTCCACCGCAGTCACGTTCTATAGGAACACGACTTCTGGGCAGGGACCTCAGGAGTAGACAGATATTATGTATTAGATAACTGTATATTCTTTTTTGAGACTGAACATGATGGGGGCATAAGCCCAAGTTTTGTACGACATTATGGATCCAAATTTTGTAAAGTTTTTGAACACTCCGATGATATATATACAGCGATATTTGATGTGATGTGATAAATGTATCAAATGTATGATGTTTTTGATGATTAAAAATTTATTGTATGGAATGATTAATATGCCAATCTAATGCTTGATTAGCTAATGAGTCAACAAACCAATTGTCAGCTCGAGGAATATGAATGAAAGTTAAAAATTGAAATGACCTTTGTAACAAACGTACCCTCAAGAACAATCATAATAAAAAGGGGTCTCGTACCCAATAAGTGTTGTTCAACTGCGACACCACCAGCTGAGAATCCAAGAAAACTACCAACGAATCAACACCCAAAGATATTGCCTCCGAGAGTAGATGAATAATTGCAGTGTATTCTGCTATATTGTTGGAAGCAGGACCAATGCAGACCCCCCTTGATACTAACAACTGACCGGATGGATAATGAAGCACCCAAGCCGCGGAAGCTAAGTTCCGGGTGTGTCTACTAGCACCATCGGCGAAACCAAAATGACTCATGACATCCAACACAACCTGCCAAAGCAGATCAAAAACATCACCAACTCATCAAAGATCGAAAATCAATCAGATATGTAGCTAATGAGTCAGCAAACCAATTTTCAGCTCGAGGAATATGAATGAAAGTTAAAAATTGAAATGACCTTTGTAACAAACGTACCATCAAGAACAATCGTAATAAAAATGGATCTCGTACCCGATAAGTGTTGTTCAACTGCGACACCACCAGCTGGGAGTCCAAGAAAACTACCAACGAATCAACACCCAAAGATATTTCCTCCGAGGGTAGATGAATAACTGCAGTGTATTTTGCTATATTGTTGGAAGCAGGACCAATGCAGACCCCTCTTGATACTAACAGCTGACCGGATGGATAATGAAGCACCCAAGCCGCGGAAGCTAAGTTCCGGGTGTGTCTACTAGCACCATCGGCGAAACCAAAATGACTCATGACATCCAACACAACCTGCCAAAGCAGATCAAAAACATCACCAACTCATCAAAGATCGAAAATCAATCAGATATGTAAAAAAGCAGAAAAAACAACTATATACAAAAGAAACATGCCAGGCCGAAGCCTAGGCATAATACTTCTTCAAATAGAGCCCATTTCAGGGCTCCGCCAACTCGTTCCCTTCGAAATCAACCAAGGTATATGCTCCTTTCTTAAGGACTTTTTTAATGATATAGGGGCCATACCACATAGACTTAAACTTTCCTGCGCCCAGGGCATCCTTTTCTTGGGCATAGACCAAAACAAGGTCACCTTCCGAAAAGACCCTAGGCTTGACCACCTTATTGTACTGAACTTTTACTCGGTTTTTATGCGCTTCATTCATCGTGGTGGCATCTTGACGCTGCTCATCGAGATGTTCCAGATGAAGAAGCCGTTCTGCCAGACTAGAAGTGTCGGGAAGAAGTTCAACAGCTAATTTAAGAGAAGAAATCTCGCATTCAATAGGAAATACGGATTCCACCCCATGCACTAACTGAAACGGAGTAAAGCCAGTTGTAGTTTTCACTGATGTCCTGTATGCCCAAAGTGCAGGATATAGCATAATATGCCAGTTGGATCTAGCTTTATCAATTGTCCATTGAAGAATTGTCTTCAAGGATTTATTCACGGCTTCCACTTGCCCATTGGCTTGAGGATAATATGGAGATGAATGCTCCTGCCAGAAACCCAATTTGAGAGCCAACTCAGCCATCATACTATTCTAAAAATGACTGCCATGGTCAGTGACAATCTCTCTAGGAATACCAAAACGAGCGATAACCTGGTTGAAAAGGAAAAGAGCTGCAGTCTCACCATCATTCCCAAAAGTAGGCATAGCCTCGACCCACTTCGTAAAGTAGTCTACTGCTATGATAATGTACTTGTGACCTTTTGCCGAAGGCGGGTTACAAGTAGTATAATCAATACCCCACTTTGTAAAGGGTCCGACAGTAACGACTGGAAAAAGTGGAGCTGGATGAGCGCGCATTTTTCGAGTATAAACCTGACACGGATGACACCTTTTGACCGATTCAATACAATCTTTGAAAATCGAGGGCCAAAAGTATCCAACACGCAAAATCTTTTGGGCTGTAGCAAGCCCAGATAAATGGCCCCCACAAGCTCCACTGTGAGAATCATTGAGCATAGCCTCAGCTTCTTCGAGAGTTAAGCAGCGTCTTAGGATTGAATCAACCCCTCGACGGTACAACGCATCACCAGTAATCAAATAATTCTTGGCCAAGTGACGCAGCTTACGACGCTCATCTTTCGAAAAAGTAGAGGGAAACTTCGCAGTCTGGAGATACACAATGATATCCCCGTACCAAGGATCCTGTGGAGAGATAAGAAACAAGTGTTCGTCCGTAAAGGACTCATCATAGATCATCTCCTCTCCACAGGGCAACTCGGAGATCAATTCCGCAAAAAATAATGATTTCTTGGATTTGGCAGACATGAACTCAAGATCAAATTCCTGTAAAATCACAATCCATCTATTATATTTTCCCCCAATCACTCGCCTGCTGAGGACAAACTGAAATGGATTGGCAGCTGCCAAGACATAAGTTTTGCGAAGAATAATGTAATGCCGGAGTCACTGCACAGCATGAACTGCTGCTAAGGCTAATTTTTCTATCGGAGTGTATCGAAGTTCAGGTCCTACCAGTCCTTGACTAAGGTAGTAAATAACATGCTCTGCAAGAGCATCATCTTCCTGAACCAGAACCATACCAATGGTAGATTCTGCTGTTGCCAGATACAAAAGAAAATCTCTGCTATAATCAGGTGGACTCAGTAGAGGAGCAGAGGTCAATGCCTTTTTCAAAGCATCGAATGAGCATTGAGCGTAGTCGTCCCAAAGAAAAGGAACTCCTTTCTTCAACAATCTCATATATCCCTTTGTAATCTCAGCATAATTGGCGATAAACCTCCGAAGAAAATTAGACTTCCCTTGAAGACTTTGAAGCTGACGAATTGAAGACGGGGGAGGCAACCGAAGTATTGCCTCAACCTTGAAGGGATCTACCCTTATCCCTTCCTTAGACACAATGAATCCCAATAGCCGACCGGATGTAACTGCGAAAACGCACTTGTTCGGATTCAATCGAATTTTATAAAAACGACATCTTTCAAATATTTGCCGGAGGTGACCTGGATGATCCATCCTCTTTCGAGAATGAGCAGCTAGATCATCTAAGTATGCCTCGATAATCTTCTTGATGTCGTGGAAGGCGTAAGACATGGCCCGCTGAAAGGTAGCCCCAGCATTTTTAAGACCAAAAGGCATCTTCTTGTATGCAAACGTACCCCAGGGACAAATAAATGCAGTCTTATGTTGATCTTCGGGACGGATAGTAATTTGATTATATCCGGAAAAACCGTCCATGAAGGAGAAAATCTCGTTACTGGCACACTCGTCAATGATCTGATCGATGAATGGTGTGGGGTAATTGTCTTTAGGACATGCTTTATTTAGGTCTCTGAAATCGATGCACACTCGAATCGTTCCTTGCTTTTTATCTACGGGAACGGGGTTTGAAACCCATTCAGTTAGAGGAACAGGGAAAATGAATCCCGCCTTAAGCAACTTTTCAACTTCAGCTTTGATAGCTGCTGCCTTCCTAGGATTGACCGGACGAAGTTTTTGCCTCACCGGCTTAGCATTTTCATACGTCTTGATCTCATGTTGGACAATAGATGGGTCTATGCCAGGCATTTCCTCATAAGACCAAGCAAATACATCCCTATACTCTTTGAAGAGCTCGGTATAAATTTGAACCTCTTCACGGGAACATTCAGCTCCAATGAAGACATTCTCGACAATATTGGGATCCCTGGAAATGTTCACCGGGATAGTAGGAGAAATCACAGCCATTTTCCCTTCAGCATAAACCTGTGTTGGTGCCAAAGGGTTCAAGACTGGGTGAACAGGACCAGGAGACGGAGGACTCGGAAAACTTGTTTCAACTTCGTTCAAATCAGGTAGGAAGTAAGACTGATGATGCAAATCATCCCACGGTCTATCTATACCTGTCATGGCTTCCAGGATGGCCTCTTCGGATGGAAGAGTGGTATCAAGGCAATCCTGGGCTGAAGAAGAACTAAGCGTCCAAGCCGGAGCCACATCACCATCCAACTCTTCCGGTGAAAGAGGAGCTGGGATGGATTCTGTAGTGTCAACAATAGACTGATATGCAATCTCAACTGCAAAAATCGGAAATTCCATTCCACCCACTTGACCTTCCGCTAAAGTGGCAATAAGGGAAGGTAAGGTCCAAGGGTCTGAAAAATAATGAGTTCTGAAGAACTCTCTTCGAAGGGGAGCCTTGGAGGATGAAATAGCATTAATATGCACCGTAGGAGGAGGAAGATCGAAAGTACCCATCAAGGAAGAATACATTCCAACTCCTAAATTCTCAACAGGTGCCTTAGTATTATCCAACTTCGAAACAGATGAGTCAGAAGGCGCATTCAGGTCTACAGGAGGACAATCCAGTTGATCCACTGTAACAATCCTTCCTTCGTGGGGGAAACATACAATCCGAAATAATGAGGATGCAATGGCATCCATCTCATAAATCCAGTTCCTCCCCAACAGAAGGTTGTAGTCCAAGCTTGCATCCACTACCTCAAACTATATATTAATGGTTTTGCCCCCAACACAGATGGGCAAAGCCAGGACAATACCATGGGGTCTGTGAGAATGACCATCGAACGCAGTAAGAACAGTGCTAGATGGAACAACTTTGGGAGATCCAAGTGTCTTCCAGCATGCGAGAGACATCACGCACGTGGAGGCACCCTCATCAACAACCGTTCGAAAGATATTGCACTTCCGATACGATGATTTAATATGAAAATCCATGTGATGAGGAAGTCTCTTCTTAAAATTATTCATATCAAAAGTAATCAGAAGAGATTTTTTCGGATCAATAGCCCCAATGGCAGTGAGCAAAGCATTGCGCTGAGCCGGACAAGACTGGAGTACCTCTAAAGCTGACATAGCACAAGGACTCTGCGCCAGATCTTCCACAATCGAGTAGTTCTGGGCAGCCCTAGCGTTTGGATTAATCGTTGACCGCTTAGAAGATGCTTTGGGCATCCGACGCATAGACTCAACAGTAGGCTTCGTAATGTGAAGTGGCTCAGTAGCATCAGGAACTTCCTTAGCTTTCGAAGACTCTTCTCCGCCATAGTCACGAGATCTCGTAGCGATATCCGCGTGAGCACTCATCATAAAAATGTTCGATGGAATTTCCCCTTCCTGGGTGCCCCCAGAGGAAGCCCCAGGATTTTGGTTCGCGCCAGCAACCAATTGCTGCCCTTGGGGAAAAGGGTTTGTTAACACGGCCTGGGAACTAGAAGAACCCTGCTGAGCTAACAAGCGCTGAGCATCCTGAATTTTAGGGCAAAGGTGTGTGAGATGGTCTCCAGCACAGAGCTTGCATGGAAACTTCACTTTCTTCTTCTCCTTTTGACCCTCACCAACACGCTCGTTGGTTTTATTTGCATTACCCTTCCCATTCTTGCCCTTCTTCTTGTTATTTCGTCCCTTCTTCTTCCCATCGGATTGTTGATTTCATTTGGGATCAGAAGCTTGGACAACATTTATGGACAAAGACTGGGAAGGTGATGACTCGGCAGGCACAACCTGACTAGAAGGAGCAGATTGCAAAGACAACTGCTGCAGTTGAGAAAGCAGGCTGGCTGCACCACTATTGATCGATCCGACAAGCCCATCACCATGCGGACCGGGCTTAGTTTTCGATAAATCCAATTTGGAGCGAGGAGCATTGGGCAAATATTTATAAAGGACCCCAGACTGAGAATAGATCAGTTCCAGCTGCTGGGCCCTAAAAATGGCCTCCTCCTCGGAAAATACCCCAGATAGGGATACATCCTTTGAAATGTCTGACTGCAGGGATTTGAGAAACCATTCGAGAAGGAATTCCCCAGGAATATGAGCTTTGATAAGCCTCTTCCTTCTCCTCCATTCCTGAATGTGATGAGAAATGTGAGTTGCCTCATCCTGCTTAAAATTAGCCAGGAGTTCGGTTCCAGCCTCATATCTGACAGGCAACTGAAAATGGTTTAGAAATGTGACAGTCAGTTCTCCAAATGTGGCAAAACTGCCCCCAGTGAGCTCGATATACCATTTGGCAGCATTTCCAGTTAGGGTGCGTTGAAATAATCTCAACCTAATCGAATCATTGATCAGGGAGTTCGAAGAACACCATAAGTGGAAAGTGGTGATGTGGTCAGCCGGATCCTCCCCATTCTTACCTTCAAATTTTGGAATATCTGAAGGAAGTTTGGTCGGGACCGGAGGCCACCCCGGACTGTAACGAATCGGATCATTAGTCAACTTCGACAGATCTGGCAAGTTTAACGTTGCCAGAAAAGGTAAGCGAGGCGGAGCCTCAGGATTCCATCCTTGATGGGATGGATTCCCAACATTCTGAAAAGAATAGCCTGGATTTGATAAGGCACCAGGCTGCCAGAAAGGACTCGTAGAAAAAGGAGAAGAGCCTCCTCCCAACGCAGAGTTACCAAAGCCCAGACCAGTTCCCCCCGCTGAAGTATTGAATGAAGAGGAGAGCCCCTGATAGGGGTTCCAGGCATTAGAAAGAGGAGAAAAGGTCTGGTAAGCACTCGACGAAGGGAAAGAAGCATTCCCTTGATGACCTGCGTAAAACTGATTCCCTGCCCCCGCCGTAGTAAACACAAGATTCCACCCTGTAAAAGTAGTCGAACTTTGCCCCCCAGACCAAGGGTTGAAACTCTGGGTCTGGGATGTAAAAGGAAACGACCTTAAAGAAGGATTGGAACTAGGAATGTGTCCAGTCCCAAAGCGGAAACCCTGAAAAGAAGCTGATCCACTAGCCATAGAAGACATGGGTGTAGATCCAGCTGCAGCAGCAGGAAAGGAAAAAGAGGGATTCCCACTAGAGGGCATCCCTGAACAGAAGGGACCAGAATGAGAAGCATGTGCTTGGGTGAAACAAGAGCCAAACACAGCAGCACTAGAAGCAATCGAAGATAAAGCAATAGTGCCCCCTCCTTCAACAGAAGCAGGGGTCTGAATGCCTGCAGCACTCACGGCAGAGGCCGCGTTCCCAGTCGTGGCCATCGAAAGATAGGAAAGATACGGAAGATCTTCCGGTCAGGTCCGATGTACTGAACAACGAACGGATAGTCAGGAGGAAGAGGAGATGGACCTGTCGCCGGAGGCTCAGGTACGTCTTTCAATTTGAAAATCTTCTTCCTGAGGAAACAAAACTCGCGAGGTGAGCGGAACGCTCCTCTCGGAACCGACACCAGAATCAACTATGAAACCTTCAGACCTTTGTGGAGGATCTCTCTCCACTGCGTCAGACGCCACAGGGTGGTAACCACCTGCTAAATCACTCCTACACCTTCTCGAAGAAGGCTCTGGACTCTCGGGAGATAACCCCCGGATTCTCCTCGAACGTCGAGGCGCTTGATCAGCCACTTTTATAGATTTATTAAATTAGAATCAAAAAAGTGAAAAGCTAGGCAAGCTAGGAGCAAAGAGCACTCTCTAAAATAAAAATCCCTGAGAAACAGCAAGCAAACAACCTCCAAGTATTTCCGCTCCGGGTGATGAGGACCGGACACCAAAATACAGGAAAGCGAAGTATAGGGCCTTCCGAAAGCAGTCTGGGATGATTAGGGCCCATAACAACTAGCGAAGGTATCAGAAACAGTTACGCCGACCTCCTAACGACAGCCTTTGCCGGTTCAAGCACCCAAGCTTCGCAAGGGCACCCCCCAGAAGTACTGCTGAAAGTGATGCGACGTCTGCCTCAGGTACCACGGGTATTCCCCCCCGCAGTCACCTGTGTGGAACCTAGGAGTGGCAACTATGGGCACCAATCCGTGTCAGAAGCCGGGCGGAACAGTCTTGAGGTCAGATTCAGCTAATCGGAGGGGGGGTATCCCTCTTCTCAACCTTCACTTCCCATCGCGCTTGACTCTCTGGAGGAGAGCTTTCCCGATCCACCTAACGGAGTTGGATTTCGCTCAATTAATCAACTTCTATGTTTTTTTTGAGCGGCCTTGGAGAGTTAACTCTCCACTCACCTAATCCAAGGCCCTACAACCTAGCTAGTTGGTGTATGACACTTAGAAAACTTGCTAGTTGATTTTAGATTAAATCGCTTATTTTAATGGGTTGTTATGTTAAGTCACAAGGATATGGAGATGAAACTTATGGTGTTTTTGACGCAAAAAGAAATTAATAAAAACTTAACTACATGCAGATGCAGTTATTGTCTTTCGATGAAAAGTAATCTCTACACGGGTTCTACGAGATTAAAAATTGTATTTTTTTTCTTTTCAAATAGCAAACTCACACTCACAAAAACTATGAAATTGACTAAATGTTTAAATGCACCTAATGCAAATCACTACAAGCATGCAAATCCTAAGATGCAAATCTCCTAAAGCAGAGTGAAATTTCCAAAAAGTCCTTCAGTTTTAACTCTTCTTGGTAGTCCAGAAAGCTAGTTCCCGAAATCAAGAACTCTTAATATGAAGACACCAAAGATGCTTAAAAACAAGAAGAAGAAATGAATGAGAACTCCCTTCCAATTATCAAGCAAAAAACTGAAAGCAAGAAACCTCACAAAAACTTCAAAAGATATGGCAAAACGAAAATGAAAATGCAACAACAAAAGCAAATAACAAGAGAAAATGTTTTTTAAGCCTTTGAAATGCAAAAACAAAAAGCAAAACAAATGTTTTTTGAGCTTTTTAGTTTTATAGAGAAAGAGCTCGAAAAGACCAAGCAAAACTATCAAAATCCAAACCAAACAAGACTGAATTTCAAGTACAAACTTCAACAATGCTCCAAACCTTATAAAGCTAACTAGTAGCAAGATCAATGAGAGCAAAAGAAGACAAGAAAACTCAGCCAATCAGCCTAGAATAATAGTATAAACTTGTCGCAAACAAAAACTTCGAAGAAGCAATAAAAACTCTTCAAAAGTTGCAACAAGACCTAGCCTACTGAAACTCAAGAAAACCAATCAAGAAACGAGCAAAAATCGTAGTGCCAAGCAAAACACAAAGACGGGAAAGAGTAAGTGAGCAGGAGCTCACTGTTCTGATAAAGCAGAACAACCAAGAATGCTCAGAAAGCTATCTTGGTACTCAAACCAGAAGTGCCAGCACCAGAAACAACACTTTGCCAAAAAGACTAGTTTTCAATCAAACGAAAGAGAGAAAAGACCAGAAACCACTTCCTTCACAATCCAGAGAGTACAGAGACACTGTAGGAACAGGTCTCCACAGCCAGAAAGGACCAAAAAGTCAAGAAACCCAAAAATTCAAAATCTGCCTAGGTATACGCTACTTCACAGTTATGCAACCAGCGTGCATACGCGTCTGTGCTAAGGGAAACTCGCGTATACGCGGGTCCCTTTAGACAAACTTGCGTGTATACGCGACTGTGTGCAGAAAAAAGCGCGTATACAAAGGTAAATAATGAAAAAAACAAAAAGGACAAGCCTGGAAAAGAAACCAGGACTTCAGACTGACTGAAACAAAGTAAACTGGACTGCAAAAAAAAGTTAAAACTGTCGGCAACCTACCAAACAGCTGAAACCACCCAACAGGAGAGTCACAAGAATGTGATCCCCAGTGGAGTCGCCAGTTCTGTTTCGGGGAATATCACCCTAGAGGTTCGTTGGGTTACAACCTCCACAGAGCAGGGGCATGCTACTTAAGAAGGACTCACACAACCATGCATGTTCAGAAAAACTAAATAGAGTAGATTGAGGAAGTTACCCGTAGGTCCTACGGTTGAAGCAGATCCCGCAGGGTCCAAACCCCCAGCAACCGTCCTTCCTTCTTAACCTGAAAGACAAGAAGAAACAAGCACGAAGAACTGGTTGTACATCATATATCTACTCTAAATGTTAGTGAAATTCATATAAAACATCAGATAAACCATAATGAATGCTTAAATAACAATTTTCTCATATATGTAAGCAGACACTAACACGTATATTTCGGGAACAAGATGGTACTTCTGTATTATAAATAGCATGTACAAAAGTAACGAGTGGAGAGATCACCTGAATCCTTCCACGGCCTTCGAGCAGACCGTCGTCCGGATCCGTCTCGCCCTTGCCTCGCTAAGACTCCTTCCAAACTGGTGCATACGAGATGACATATAGGGAGATGAGCATCTCAAGGAAACAAGGGTTTCCTATAATGAACTGGGAAAGTGCAGGAGGCACGGGGAATCAGACTTGGATAGGGAATACCAACAGAGTATAATATCAATAATTCTCCCTCTCCCTTAGGCCATACACATGAGGGGTTTTTATACTCCCTCCAAGTAGTTTCAACAGTTGGAAACAGTTGGCCACGTGCTGGGGTGGTTGAACTACCTGAGTAACCATCAACCCAGCCCGAAAATAGGGAATTTTTATATATTTTTTTCATAATTTTAATGGCATACGCGAAAAAGTGCAGCTGGACTCGCGTATACACGCGGAAAAGTACGGGCATAGTCGCGTATGGGGATTTTTACACTGTTTTTAAGTGAATTTGTCCAAGTCTGTAGGAATGGGTGCCCAAAACCATCAAAGCAATCATGAATCATATGAAGGTGAGAAATGATGCTATAACAGTCCCAAATTACTTGTTTCTTTAAGAGCACTTTAAATGAAGATATAAACCATGAAGAGACACTTATATCACTGTTAGGATCAGACTTCAGCAAGCTTGTGACAGTCAAAAAATCAAGTGAATGATAACCCAGTTCTTGCAATGATTTGAATATGTTAGACAACTTTACTAGTGAATTTCATGCTAATTTAATATGTCCTTTACCACTGTTATCAAAGATCTATCTTGCTGTAGTAAAACAACGAGGAAAAGATGGTTTACAGATGAAATCCTTAGGCCTTGATGCCTTGAAGGAAGCTAGGAAACTTGCCCACAATTTCTTCTATGAAGAGGCTGCCTGCAATCACTAAAATTAGTCCAATAATCTCTACAAAACCCAATATATTAGCTTAGAAACCAAAATGACCAAGCATAAATGGAAAGGGGACAAAGGAGGGCTAAGAAGAAGGCTAGAACACCAACAATTAGCTAAGGAAGGGTAGCGGCAAGGGTACAAGGCCAATAAGGCCTGCGGTCAAGGGGAAGGAGGCCTTAGAGGCCTGCTGCAAGTGTTAAGAGGGCTGCGACCTAGGGAAAGAAGGGGCCGATGGGCTGGAAGAACCCTCAAGGCCTACAAACTAGAGTTCTAAGGCCTTAAGGGCTTGCGACAAGGCTGCTGAGAGGGAAAGAGGTAGTGGAGAGGGGCACAGAGGGCAAGCAGGGGAGGACGGAGGCCAAGAGGGCTCGGAAAAGGCCACGACAGGGCAAATGGGGCCCACGACAAGGGTTACAAGGCCAAAAATGGCTAGCGGCTAGGGTCAAGGGGAAAATTAGGGGAGCGGCTAGGCTAGGAGGAGGATGCCGGGCCTGGAGGCCTTTAAAAGTTTGAACCCTTGCCTCAAAAATTAATCTGCTTCAGATATGCAATATTGCTCAATTTCACTGCAAAATTCCTTGATGCTGGCCTTGCAAAAATTTCTAGAGACTAGATCTTACCCTCAAGGGCCTAGATCTAACTCAAAACCCCAACAAATCCTTCAGAGCTCACCGACACAAATGAAAAATGGAAATACCCAAAACCCCAACATATACAGAAATTCAAATAAAAACCCCAAACCCCAATAAGCTGCACAAAACAAGGGTTCACAAATTTTATTTAAAAAAATTATTCTACAAAAAAATTTTGCAAGTTATATACAAATATACAATGCTTGAAAATAAAATATTTTTGAGTAAATAATTTTTAAAATGATGATTAATGACAATAGATCAGATGTGTTTTGAAAGTTATGGTATTGTCCACAACCTTAGCGAAGTAAGAAAACGATATAAAATACCCGAAGCCCAAACAAGGTCGAATCTCCTCCAAATTCTGTGAACTTGGAGCCTGTTACCCACCATTTTGTGGTTGATATCCCTAGGAGAAAATTTTCACAAAGATGATCCTCACCCAACAGCCCCTTGCAGCCACCAACTAGCTCGTCGTGCCATTTCTCCGCCACCTGAGCCAACCACGTGGTCCCTCACCCATCTATCATGATCATATGTTTGAAGGTGGGCCTCCTGAACCTAAAGGCATGCCTTGTCACTTGGTAATTGAGTATTGTAGTTTGCTTATCATGGACACTTCTGGGCATGGCTTAATGGGGGGATTCAGCAGAAAGAGTGGGTTAGGTCTGCGCATCTTTCCCCTAGATCTCTTTTGGATGTTACCCCTGGATCTTAGTCCCGTGGGATCTCTTTCACTGACCTTTAGGTTTTGGGGTGGTACTACATGGGAAACCCCGATTTTGGTTGTGTGGTCCCGCCTCCCCATGCACATATATCACTCCCCTTCCGTTTATTATAACCCCATCGATCATCTTTCCCACCTTGGTCCACATTTCTCCACTGGGTCCACACAGGGTAAACCTCCCCTTCCCCTTGCTCACACCTTGTGTCGAGCCTGAAATGATGCCCTGGAGGTTGATGCAACTGAAAAGAAAAGGTAAAAGCATAATTGGCCACATTCAACAGGAAAATGTATCACAAAATGCAAAAGATGGCGAGGACAAACACATTTAGCACATGGGCAAAAGCCAAATGCATGAGCTCTACCTCATACCCATGGCCATCACCTTGGTTCCTATAAGCCCTGTTTGAGCATTTTTTATCATTCAGGAAGCCATGACTTTCCCAACCCCTGGTGGGCAGTGAACCGCCCTACCTTAAAAGGAGTATCTATTGCTATACCTTACACATCATGCTCTTATCCCTTGAGCCTCGAGCAATTAATCAAAGAAAAATCATAAAAGGCAAAAGGCATATGAAGAAGGTTGGGGTAACTCATGTACCACGATGGCTCCTCCTATACATTATATACACAAGTGGGGGCTTCCCTTTATTAGCCACCCTGTACCCTGACATGTGGCCCATGATTGCCCATTTCATTCCCTATTCCATTCATCTCTTTATCTCATGCCACCACCATTTGAAGGGTGTACCATGGACATACTGTCCTCTCTAAAGGTAGAAACCACCTAATAGGGCACTTGGTTAACCCCATTTGGAGCTTGGAGACATTAGCACATGCGAAAGCTGACTATGGAAGGGCATGCCATTATGAAGTACCCACCTGTTGTCCATGGTTTGTAAGCTTTTTTAACTCGATTTATTTAAATGATTTGTTGTACTGGAAGGCTAGGGAACACATTGGGTCTTATGCAGGATTGCAGATGGTCTCCGTTTTGGGTTTGGTCTTCCTATACGACGTCCTGACCCTTTAGAGGGCTACATTGGCACATGTAGGTGTTGATTTTAAATAGCTTGGGAGGTACTCCAAGCCCTAGGGTTCGAGATTTGGAGGTTGGAGCACCACAAGAGTCACTTGTGGGCTTGGAACCCAAGGTTGGGGTTTTGCACCCATCGATGTTTGGGCCAAAACCATTGAGCATTTTGGACATGTGATGGATGGAGAAGATATAGGGCATTGAGGAGAATCCAACGCAAGAAGAATTGTTGAATTCCGAGTTGTCTACGACAAGATATGAATATTTGAAGATAATGGTGGGTTTTTGGATAGTCAAGTCATGTAGGGTTGAGGTAAACTTGTCCAAAAGACATGTCTCTTCAAGGAATTCGTGGATCCCTTATATTGGTATAAATATAAGGTGATGGAAGTCATTTTAATTCATTCAAATGTGCAACAATTCATAAGACAACTCTCTGAAATAGGCCACATGCCTTGAGGCAGATCTGGGTGCTTTTGTGTGGGTTTTGGAGGGAAGTCTTCCTTGTTTTGTGAAGCCACAATCCTAATCTTTATATGTAGGCCTGGCCGCAGTCCTATAGGTGGAGTTTGTGAGGATTGTAGTCCTTAACAAGCCACAACATGGAGCCAAATGGAGTAGCGAAGGTAGGAGGATCTTGTGGAAGGAAGGCCACAATTTTCTAGGTGACTGTTGGAGCAGTTTTAGAGGTTGCAACATCTACTGTTAGGTGCCCTAACCAGTAAGGAGCTACATCAACATGCACATGCACAACCAGAGGTATGTGTGATGAGTTTATGGTGAATTGATTGCTAGTTGGATGGTCCATGTGTGAACAGTTTGTTGCAACCTATGGGAGCCAATTGGAAGTCTTATCTAGGAGCAGAGTCTACAGTGATTGGATTGGGGATCATTGGTTTGTTGGAGGGCAACGTGTTGGTGTCCAAGAGTAGCCCTTGACAGGCAGTCATAAAGGGAGCTTGACCTCTGAAGATTGGGGAAGGGGTTGAGCCTAATGTGTATCTCTTTGATGGACGGAAGAAGCTATTAGATTGGAAGATTGGAGCTCAGGTATTTTCCAACCTAGAAGAGTAGATTGGAACAACTCGTTTTCATTGTAGCAGAAGTGACTTGCAGCAGTGATAGGTGGCAATCCTCTTGTAGTCTCTATATGTTGTTCCTTGATGGACTATGGGGCAGCTAGAGAGCAGATCAGAAGCGAAGGACTGACAAGACGAGATATGACATAGAGGCTGTGATTGTGCACTAGAGTAGCGAGATTTCATTGTATCTTGTATTCTTGTACTTGTGGATATTTATGGGCCATTATCTCTTGTACGAGATCTCTAAATTGTTGTATTATATGTTGATAATATAACGAAGTTGGGTTACAAATATTGTTGTTGTTATTCTTGTTGTGCACATGATTGGTTTACTACATTATATTGTTTCGATTTTCTAAGTAGCTTTCTTGAGATTCTTGGTTTGGTAGCGTCAGAGATTGTAAGATTCTATCCTAGACACTAGGGTCGTGGAAATTCAACATGGTATCAGAGGGTGTCTAAGCTACTTTGGAAGACTGTGAATCAAAGAGTGCACAAAAAAGTACAACTCAAGAGGGAGTTGGTCACATTGTAGGTGAAGCGCTCACTACAATGTCGAAGTTGCAGACTGGTTTCTAGTATGAGGACAGGTTGGAGGGGTTGTCCAACTATAGTCCATGGAAGGAAAGGATCAAGTTGGTCTTGCAGGTCAACAAGATCTGGGAGTTTGCTGAGAAAGCCATCAAGAAGCCAACTGACCCAAAGGAGTTGGAAGTGTACGAGGATTTGGATACGATGGTGAGATTTAACATCCTTAATGGTGTGAAGGATCTCCCAATACCTCATTTTTCTGGGAAGAACACTGCAGATAAGATGTGGATATTTGTTCTAGATTAAGAATGAAAATCGAGTATTGGTATTGGAGGATAAGTTGCAGTCCACCAAGATGTTGTAGGGTGAAGGAGTGACTTCGTATCTGATGAGATAATCTCAGGTCAAAGATGAGCTTGTTGCCGTCGGTGTGACTATTTTAGATTTAGATATGGTGAGGATTGCCTTGAAAGGGTTTACTCTGGAATGGAAGCCCTTCATCAAAGGGATCGTTGCTAGGGACAAGTTTCCAGACAGGAATAGGCTGTGGGACGACTTCATTTAGGAAGAGTTGTGAGACGAGGATCTTCATCCAACAAAGAGGGCAGACAAGGACATGGCACTTGTAGCACGAATGAAGAGTAAACAGAAGGACTTGAGTAAACTCAAGTGTTTCAACTGTGGCGAGATGGGTCATTTTTCGTCAAGATAACCGATGAAGAAGAAGGGAGATGACGAGAAAACGAAAGGGAAGTAGGTTGTCGGTGTTGCCACTTCTGCTGAGATAGATGCTCTCACTAGGAGATTGGAGGAGGCAGACTTTGCTATGTTCTCTCATTTCTTGCAGGGTACTGTCGATGAGGATGGATGGTACGTGGACAGTGGCGCAACGAAACATATGATAGGGTCACAAGAGGTTTTTGAGACTCTAGCTGAATGAGACTCAAAGTTGCACATGGTGTTGGGTGACAAGAGTCAGAAGGAGATTTGAGGGTTGGGTGTTGTGCCATTCAGGATGGAGACAAAACGAGTGATGTGGGTCTAGGATGTACTATTTGTACCAGGACTTAGATATAGTGTGGTATCTGTCTCAATGATCGAAAAGAAGGGGTTTGAGGTCTTGTTCCAGGATGGAAAGGAAAGACTCAGACCTAGATGCTCTAGCTTCGATGGGATTGTACTTGGAGTTAGAGAGCATGGTCTATACAGGCTGACGGGCAAGCCTATAGATCATGGGAAGAAGAAGCAGGTGGAGTAGGTGCAGGTTCTAGAGAAGTAGGTGTAGGTACAAGCTTCAGAGGGGCAAGTACAGGTTCCAGAGAAGAAGGTCCATGGTCCAGAGGCTCAGAGTGAGTTGAGTTCTAATGGGAGCTTGCAGATTCAGAGGGAGACTTTACAGTCCAAGAAGAGTGCGTGGTTAGTGGGAAGAAAGGGTGCTCCTACAACTGCCAAGAAGGAATCTTGGAGAGAGTGGAAGACATTTAAGGAGAATAAGAAGAAGCAGGATGCTTCCAGTGATAGAGATA
Source organism: Pinus albicaulis (assembly GCA_034641835.2). Lineage (NCBI taxonomy): Eukaryota > Viridiplantae > Streptophyta > Pinopsida > Pinales > Pinaceae > Pinus > Pinus albicaulis. The sequence goes on along the minus strand of CM076583.1, from coordinate 1,276,114,423 downwards.
CTTCTGAGAGAGGTGTAGTTCATGCTATAGGGATTACTGCAGTGGTGAGCACCAAGAGTTGTGCAAGTGTTGTGAGTAGTGATGATGATGATGAGTTACTTCCTAGTCTTGGAAGTATGTACCTCGCTAAGAGGGAGTGTTGATTTTAGATATATTTGGAGGTACTCCAAGCCCTAGGGTTTGGGGTTTCGAGGTTGGGGCATCACAAGCATCACTTGTGGGCTTGTAACCCAAGTTTGGGCTTTTGCACCCATCAATGTTTGGGACAAAACCATGGAGCATTTTGGACATGTGATGGATGGATATGATAGAGGGCATTGGGGAGAATCCAATGCAACAAGAATCGTCGAATTCTGAGTTGTCTACGATGAGATATGAATTTTTGAAGATAATGGTGGGTTTTTGGACAGTCAAGTCATGTCCAAAAGACATGTCTCTTTAAGAAATTAGTGGAGCCCTTATATTGGTATAAATATTAGGTGATGGAATCATTTTAACTCATCCAAATGTGCAACAATTCATAAGATAACTCTCTGAAATAGGCCACATTGAGGTAGATTTGGGTGCTTGTGCATGGGTTTTGGAGGATAGTACTCCTTGTTTTGTGAAGCCGCAACCCTAATATTTATATGCAGACCTGGCCATAGTCGTATAGGTGGAGTTTGTGAGGATTGTAGTCCTTAACAAGCCACAACAGGGAGGCAAATGGAGCATTGAAGGTAGGAGGGTCTTGTGGAAGGAAGGTTGCAGTTTTCTAGGTAACTATTGGAGCAATTTTAGGGCTGCAACATTTACTGTTAGGTGCCCTAACCATTAAGGAGCTACAACAACATGCACAACCAGAGGTATGTATGACGCGTTTATGGTGAATTAATTGCTAGTTGGATGGTCCATGTGTGGATTGTTTGTTGCAGCCGGTGTGAGCCAATTGGAAGGCTTGACTTGGTGGTTGGAAGCCTTACCTAGGAGTAGATTCTACAGTGATTGGATTGGGCATCATAGGTTTGTTGGAGGGCAACATGTTGGTGTCTAAGAATAGCCCTTGACAAGCAGTCATAAAGGGAGCTTGACATCTGAAGATTGGGTGAAGAGTTGAGCCTAATGTGTAGCTCTTTGATGGACGAAAGAAGCTATCAGATTGGAAGATTGGAGCTCAAGTAGAAGAGAAGATTGGAACAACCCATGTTCATTTTAGCAGAAATGATTTGCAGCAGTGATAGGTGGCTGCCCTCCTGGAGTCTCTATGTGTTGTTCCTTGATGGACTAAGGGGTAGCTAGACAGTAGATCAGAAGTGAAGGACCGACAGGATGAGATAAGACATAGAGGCTGTGATTGTGCACTAGAGTAGCGAGATTGTCATTGTATCTTGTATTCTTGTACTTGTTCATATTTGAGTGCCATTATCCCTTGCACGAGAGCCCTAAAATGTTGTATTATTTGTTGATAATATAACAAATTCGGGTAACAAATATTGTTGTTATTCTAATTGTGCATGTGATTGTATTACAACATTATATTGTTCCACTGTGCTAAGTAACTTTGTTGAGATTCTTGGTTTGATAGCGTCTGATTTTAAGATTCTATGCTAGACACCAGGGTCGTGGAAATTCTCTAGTAGGGTGTGTGTAGAGAGCCATGGGCCTCCACAATAGTAGACAACACTCCATGGATCCACAGAGACACTCAATGATTGCTAGAGATTCACCTATTAGACGAGGAAGATGCACTTGGTTCACCATGCCCAGTCGACCCCACAGTTGTACCATGCACTTGACAGATGAACCAAGACCTATATGATGATGTGGCATCACTTGCACCATCCTCCTAGCCCTTGCATATGGTCTACAAGCATCTTTGATCTACTTGGAGACCCATGAGGTTACTTGTGTGCCCTCATACCCATTGGGAGCACCACAATTTTACAAGGGGTCTGTTATCGCTTGCCGCTTACACCTACCTACAATTAGTGGGAAAAGCCTTCAACCCCACATGTGTGGTTGGTGGCAAGGAACTCAGAGAAGGGGCTGTCACCTATTCTCGACTCTCTCCGTTTAAGCTATCTCCTAGGTTAGCTATGGGGGGTGGTCCCTAAAGGAAAACTAAATTAAAGATGTGAGATTTTTAGAAGAATTGATTAGAAGGAATTACTTATCAAAGATGACTCGATTCCAATATGTAGACAAACATATAAGTATATGAACAATATTCAATGATGTGTTCAAAATATAGACCAATGCTTTAAAGTAAATGAGAAATGCTTGCTCAAAAACGAAATTCAAGATATAATGACAATAATCCCACAAAGGAAGTGTTAGACCAAGATCACAATATGCAATTAAATTTGCAACACCAAATAAGAGTATTTGTCAATGAAACGAGATATATCAATCATCCATAAGCATAATGATCATTAAAATGACAACATGCAATGAAGTTGCATGTAAAAGCAAATTTCCAAATACCATAGAATTAAACTTGTTGCAAAATTTAAGGAATTAAAATGCTTGCATCCAAAGTGCTTATTGAGATAATATTTGCATGTGAATATTTAAACCGTCAAGATAGCAAAAAATTTGGGAACTTTGCAAGTAAATGTGATGAGATAGTGCTCTTGGTTTATTTTATTAATTAGTTCTAAAACAAGGTTACAATTGAACTCTAATCCTCAGACATCACCCTTGCCCAAATATTTGGATCTCACAGTGAGGAGTCCATAGAGGTAGAGGGTCCCTAAAACGTCTATTCAACCAACTTAAGTTAGAGGTAAATTTTAGAGATGCAAGTCTAGTATGAAAAGTGAAATGCCTAAATGATATGAAAGTGAGTTTGCAAGTGCTATGTAAAAGATGGAGATGATTCAATTAAATATGCTTCATAGTTAGAACAATAACTCAAGTTGCCATAAATTGAAAGTGTTATGGTTCTTTACTTGTAGTATATTGTGAAACTTATCCAAATGAGAAATAGATCAAAAAACATAAGTAAGTGATGGCAAATGAGATTGCAAATTAAGAAATTAAAAGACTATGCGATTTGTGTTACTTCTGAATTAGAGCATGCATATGTGATGTGAAAGAAAACGGAAATGTCAAAACCACTAAGTCAATCCATCTACAAATTCTCTCCTTTGAAATGGAGAGATAGGGATGCCAATGGGTAAAACTCACGCTCCCACAACAAAAACAGAAATTTTTATTAATTTTACAAGAATGAAATGACCATGAGGCCTCTAAACCAAGGAAAGTCTTTACAAATATAAATTGAGACCATAGACTTTTCCTCGGTGAGAATTTCTAAGAACTCAAAATAAATTCAGACTTTACAATAGGAGAAGAGAAGCTAAGCCTCTTTTATGCCCACAACCAAAAAAGAGAGGGTTATCTTTCTCATTTGAAATTCAACCCAAAGGTCCTGCAACAACTTGTTACTAATTTCTTGTAGTTGTCCACTCAAGCTGTCAGAAGAAAAAATTCGAAAGAGGGCTACAAAACTGATCAAATATTAGATAGATAAAATTATAAAATATTGCACAACAATTTACAAAGGGCTAAGCCAAAGAGTTTGAGTAAACTCTTCTCTTTGCTTAGTCATCTTCAAGCTCTTAGATAGCAAATGAAAGCTATGAAGTATAATGTTTTAAAAGATATTCAAATTGAGAAGTATTCGGCTTGTATACAAGCTATGTCTCAAAATCTCTGCAAAACCACTTTGTAAGATAAGACTATGAAGTTTCAAAGAACAAATGAGAGCTCCTTTGAGAATGTATCAAGAGTGGGTTGGTCTCTCCAAAGATTTCCTCCAACACTTGATTCTTTGATCCCAACAAGATGTTTCCTCTACAAAACTTCAATCAAGAATTAGTTCCATCTAGATCTAGCAATAAACAATGATAAGAAACTCTAGAGATTTATTTGAAACCAACTAGAGCATTCTATACCTAAAGCATACTCCTAAATCAAATGTCAATGTAAGATAACTCTACATTAACAAATCTACAAGAGCATATGAAAACAAATTAGATCAAAGCATGAGTAAAAGGAATTATACCAATGATCAACAATTCATCACTCCAAAAGGAGGAACACCTCATGAATGAAACCCCAAAGTTTTTATTGATATCTCTGAAAGTTTACAAGGCAGCAGCGCTTCCGCAAGCACAATAGTTAGTAAACAATGATTACAATATGAGAGCCCATGGCTCAATTATATAGAAAGTTGGGAGCAAATCCCAATGAAGAACCATATGCCAAGTGGTGAGAGAGAGGAGATCTCAAGGCAAATTTGAATTTGGTAATTGGAGCTCCAATGCCAAGTGTAAAAATCGAATTCTGGCAAGTGGACATCATTTTCTTCTTCTCTTATATGCCAAATTCGAATTTTATGATTGAATGACATGTGTATATGGTTGGTAACCCATGTGGGGACAATTTCCCACAAAAATCTCCACCAAATATTCTCCCAAATCTTTCCAAATATGCACTAACTTCACAAATTCAAATTTCCAAGTAAGCAACTCTCATTTAATGTTGGAAATTCAATTTTATTTGAGCACATGTCTTTTCCTTGATTTTAGGAGTCCATATCACCTTAGGACTTCACTTTAACTCTTCGATAATTTTCCACCTCATTTAGCATGTATGGATATTTATTTTTCTCCATTTATTTAATTTCTGGCTTAATTAATTGCCAGATTTCCCACTAAACTTAGGAAAAGTGGGTTTTGAGGGTTCAAAACACATTTTTAACCCCTCAAAGTGTGTCATAGTAGAAAGTTGAGCGTGAGAGGTGTAATTTGGATTACTCATACCCCATACAACTTTTCTAGACAACACTTATTACAATTCAATTACAATTTTTATTGCAATTTTCGACTTGCGGGAAATCTAAAAAATTAAAAAATCACTACCTAGACCTACGCAAATTCCACGAATTTTTTTGTGTGATGTAGTATGGTAGTATACATTGACTCTAGACACTAGGAGTCACACAAGGCCTCACCATCAAGCCGTACTCCGGCTTTGGGGTAAAATTGAAGGAAAAAACTCAATTAATTATTAACTCCTAGTAGGGAGATGATAATTAACCAAGTGAAAAAAAAAACCTCTCAGAGTAATACTCACTTGTTGGCAAGGTCCCTGGCTACCGAGGCCTGTTATAGACTCAACACTGACTCAACACTCATCATTACTAGCATCACTTATTACAATTTTCCGTAGGGCGTGGAATCTGGGTACAAGAGAAAATGATAAGAAGTAGAAGTAAAGTTTAAAAACTCTGTTGAACTGATGATATCTGATGGTACAAATGTTTTCTAGTTCATCCTTGGGCATGGAGTCTTCTCATCATCATCATGTGCCACTCCAGTGGTCAATATTTGGCTCCATATGGAGATGCATGCTAGATATGAAGTGATAGTGTGCAAGAACCTAGAATCTGCATCCACCGACCAAAGATATATATTAGTAGTATCCATTCAAAATAACATCAAATAAAATCAAGTACAGAAATGAAAATTTATTGTAGGAAATATAAATATCAATTTATTCATGAAATAAAACTACTTAAACAAAATTTACAAGGGATAGGGTTAGGAATATGATACACAGGATGCCCTATGGCATCAAATGTCTTCGGTGAAACCCATCTTGAGAACCTGCCTATTCACAGTTAAATCCATAGGCTCTTTCTCTGATGTGCCTTGTCCAATTCATACTATCTTGGGATTATGACTGGCCCATTATCTTGAGATATTCACCATTATCTGCATGCATACACCTAACTTGAACTTAAGCTACAATTATAAAACTATAGTTTAAGGATAACCTTATCCTATCCTATATATAGCTGGCCCATGCATGCATGCATGTGCCTTAAATGATGGAAGCCTAGATATGTTGATGTACCCTGTGGCTGCCTTTAATGCCGCATCCTGATTTATAAACTGCCACAAAGCAAGGAAATCAATGATGTATGGATCTGCCATGTTGCTGTAACAGAAAAGTGCCCAGATTTGCTGTGTGAACAAGTCTGTTGAAGACTATCTGAGGTACAGTCTCTAGCAATAATTCACTCATGTTTTAGGCATATCCTGGCTGTATCTTGGTCATGTTTCATTGATATCTTTCCGATTCTTTCTTTCATATTTCATCCATATTCAGTTGTATTCAGCTGTATTTTGGTCATCTATAAAGGCTGTATTCAGCCATATTTTAGATATATACTCTTGTATTTGGTCCTTTTTTCAAATACTGATTTTTTCTATATTGTATTGCATCCACAAGTATATATTGATCATGCCCTTGAGGTGCACTCTGTTTGGGTCTTTCATTTTTGAGATGAGAGGGTTTATGAATAGTTTACTGTTAGATTAATGAACTTGTTTGATGTTTAATGATAGATTAGCGAAATTGTATATTTCTGACCTTGTTCACGTAGTTTTGTGATACACAGCTTGCTGTACTGGCTGGTGATTTCTTGCTTTCAAGGGCATCTGTGGCACTTGCCTCATTGAAGAATATAGAGGTGAATTTTATGAGACATGCTATTTTCAGCTTCATTCATTTTATGACTTGATGCTATTCATTATATAAAGATATTTTTTTAATTCTTAAAACACCTTACATTCACTACCATGGAGAATTGCATGCCTTTTTGTGCTTTGATGCAGAATATAAAAGAAATGTTTTTTGCTTTGTTCAAATGCAAAAAAAATCATATTCAATGGGGAAAAATACGTATCAGTATGGCTTCAATAGTTGGAAACCTATACAGGATTGTCTAGGAAGTGTGGAAACTAAACAAAAACATACACAATAACAACAATTATTATACTTACACAAGTTGCTATACGATAATGGCAATTATTGTAGTCATGCAAGCTGCTACAAATTGTTGAGGGTTGGTTTTATGAGCACAGAATGGGAGAAAGTAACACAGGAGAATTGCCGCTTGAAAGTTGTGTTTGTATACTCAAATTTTCATATTTGTAGTTTAAATTTTCAAATTTTCATAAAAATAGCTCTTCAAATTTTTATAAAACTAGCCTAGAACTATAACTAAACAATGATAACGTTTCTAATGTGAGGAGCACTAAAAAGTTAAAACACATTTTGATTGAAAAACAGTTTACAAATAGACAGAATGTGTTTTTAGTGTTCATTATTTCCTCCTCACTTAGAGAAGAATGTCCCCAATTGCTGATCAATATGCGGAAACTACTGCTCATACGTTAGGCTCACTTTGCAATCAAGCATGTAATAATCTGCTTGTTTCCTGTAGTTCTAGTCTTGGAATGGAGTTGTGAATCTTATAACGATGTGTTGAAGTTTCCTTTCACCCTAGGTCAAGTCTATGCCCTAGCTAGGAACATAAACAAACTAGAGATGCCCAACAATAAAGCACTTTGCATAACGGAATATAACAGTGAAACTAAGTTACCAGGATACGGATATGGATCTGTTGGATTTTTGAAAAGCCAGGATCCGGATACGGCGAGGATACGGCAGGTAGAAAAATATATAATAATATTTTTAAATTATTTATTTATTTATTTTTTTTAAATTTATATTTTATTTTATTTTATTTATTTTTTATATATTTATTTATCTATTATTATTATTATTATTGGTTTTTTTTTTTTAAGATAGATAGATAAATAATTATAAGAAAATAAATATTAATAAGATAAAAAGATTTTTATATATGAATTAAACTTTTAAATAGATCTAGCCGTTATTAATTTTAATAGTCAAACTAGCCGTTAGATTTTATTAAGTAAATAATTAAATTATTAGAACTAATCGTTATTATTTTCAAAAGTCAAATTAGCTGTTATTCTAACTGTTTTACTTTGCCATTTCTACATCTATTTAAACTGAACGATCGGATTTGATCTCTCACTTAGTCTTGATGATGAACCACACTAGTTGGTTCGAAACGCGTCGACTTTGTTCATTGTAATGTGATTATTACCGAAAGATTTCTGCATAATTTATCGATGGATCACAGAAGCCAAAAATCCATATATATTATATTATATTAATTATATTAAAAAACTAAAATAGCAAAAAGATAAATGGACTATATATAAATGAAAACAAAACTATATAAAATTTAATTAATATAAATGGACTATATATAAGTCTAAAAGTAAAACAAAACTATATACAATTTAAATGATATAAAATAATAAATGGACTATATATAATTTTAAAATTAAAACAAAACAAAATAAAATTTAAATTGTCCTATATATATAAATATAAATATAAACTTTAAAATTAAAACCAAATTATATAAAAATTAAAATTAAAATTAAATTAAAAAAAAAACTATATAAAATTTAAATTAAATTAAAGTTTAAAATTAAATTAAAAAAAAAAAACTATATAAAATTTAAATTAAATTAAAGTTTAAAATTAAATTAAAAAAAACTATATAGAACTTACGATTTAACAAAAGTGTTAATAAAAAAATTATATAAAACTTACCTGTCCGCACGCAGGTCGATGCCCAGACTGCTGCACGGAGGGTAACGTAGAGCACCTCGACACAGACGGAGGGTAATGCTGCCCAGCAGAGCACCTCGATGCAGAACTGTTAATTAAATTATCAATGCACATAAATTAAGCATGCTGACTGTTTGAGTGGAGTTTGTTGGTCGGATCCCCCTCCAAAACTTCCAGAACCCCGCCAAAACTCAAGAAGTTATGTTGACGTCAACTTCTGATTAACACTGTAGCGGATCCAACTGGTTCAGTATCCGTATCTGTTTCAGATACAGGGATCCGTGATTCCGTCACTTGACCCTTGTGGATCCGGTAACTTAGCAGTGAAATCAACAAATGTACACAATAATTTATTGGCCCAAACACATGCCTTATCAGTCCATCAATATGAAAATCATAGGGCTCTCGTACCAGGGATCATGGCCCTTTCCAACCCCTAATACAATGCTACTATACAACAAAAATACAAGTCTGTCCTTTTGACTGTTACAACTAGGGCTGAGGCCTAATCCTTCAGGCCCTCATTTGCCCATAAAAACAAAGATAAAACAACTCAGGATTTCATGAATTGGGGGATTGCAACGTTTGCATTGGATTATATCATCTATGAGGGCATGAAACTAGCATTTAATCAAGAGCACCAAGTCCTCTATGTCCCTCAATGTTGGTGGCATTGATTATTTAATTTCTCTGTCATGACCAATGTGGAAAAAGTCGACCTCGAGAATAAATCGACAAGGATCCAAAAATTGAAAAAGTCGTTAAAGTTGGGAGGTTTTTGAAAAAATCGGCAAAATTAAAAAAATGCAAAACTATATTCATTTTTTGAATTTTTTTTAGTATCCAAAGTATCCACAACATCAAATAAATGCATTTCCATGTAAACATGAAAAAAAATCTAATATATAATATGTATATGAAGTCTAGTGCTACATCAAATATCAAAATAGTGAATCAAGTCCTGAAGCTTGAATCTTGTTTCAGTCTCAACTCTCAAGAGTCAAAATATCAACAAAAAATATAATAAATGTATATCATGAGTCATCTACATGTCATAAAGTAATCAATCATTGAGATTCTCTGCCCCTTTTATGGGAATAGGGAATGGCTTTGCCTTTTCTTATGCCCTGTTGTCTTTGGCATCCTCTTTATCATGCAGTGATTTAATGGCCCTCCGGATGATTTCTGGAGTTACTGTTAAATTTGGACAACTAGGTCCAAACTCCATCTTGTGATGCTCAGATGAAGATTCCAATATTTGTATTGGATTCCTTTTTCAGAGAGGTGTAAAATCGATATAAAATTGATTTTAATCTGATGAGCAGAACATTTATTTTGAATTTATTATTTATAATAAATTTAAGTGCGGGTCGGCCTTAAGGTTTTACACCCCCAGTAGATGTGTCACACACCTCAATGATGGATATAAATATAGTCAACGTTGGAGAGCATTTCACTCACTCAACATCACACATTTTCTCCTCTGATTATATACGAGCATCTGAGAAGCAGTTTCATCTCCCACGTGAGAAGGAGGACGAAATCTACTGCAGCAAAAAGGACGAAATTTACTGCAGCAAATTTTCTGCAGTTAGGGTTTTTGGGCAAGTTTGACCAGTGTTGACTTTGGTCAATGCATGGTCCGAATTGGCTGCAATTTGGTGGAGAGTTCAATTTTTGAAGGCTGTACTCATTGGCACAAAAATCGAGGTCAAAAGGTTGACCAAAGTTGGAGCTGTGTTGACTTTATTGTTGTTGCCTTGCGTTGACTTTTCTGGGGTTGACTTTGAGTTGACTGGGTGACTGATTTTTGAGGACTGTTGTGACACATTCTGGGTTGGCCGACCAAGAAGACTTTGCTGGTTGAAACATCCTGCTGACTGTCGTAACGCACCAACACATTCTCCTGTTTCTGGTTTGTCTTCTATAGATCCACTGGTACTTCACTGTTTATGTGATTGCTGTTATAAAAGTAAAGTTGCATCAAGCATAGAATATCTACAAAAATTTACAGTTACATTTTGGCAAAGTTCTATATTTTGCCCCAGAATTTGCCCCAGATGGAATTTCAATCTGTTGACACCACTTGACATATGCTTGCCACACAACTTGCAAGACAAATATTGTCTATTGAACCCCCACCGTCGGGTATAAGATCAGGTTCACCATATTTCCACATAAGGTCCAAATTCCTTGACATTTTGTTTGAAACTTTGAACTTGAATTTGAACCTAGGGCACAAAAAAAAATGGAAAAAATATTAAAAATTGCCCATCACATAAGAAGCAAACACAATTGTAATTGTTAATTTTAAATTTTAAATGCCTCTTCTCATCACTCGAACACACTCAGATTCACTAAACAAGGGTTTGAATTTTTGATTCTTGAAAGGCTAAAGCTGAAAGTTGAAACATGTAAACAATCTAAACATTTTGAAGTTTTGATTCAATCTACTTTCTAAACAATGTTTTGATTCAAATTTCTAAACAAAAATAAGCTAAAAACAAACTAATAGAAAGATTTAAGAAGCCATTTGTGTAACAAAGACTGAGAGAGAAATTAAAATACATACTTGGCAGCAGCAAATCGACACCTTGGGTCTCTCACGTTGAGCAGTGGACAAATCTCCAAATCCACACCACAAAACTAGTAAAACTCCTCTTGGGCAATGGCAAACACCTCCTCTCTCCATAGGGAGTGTGATTTTTCGGCCTTTTCCCTCACTTATTTGCGACCTGGGCAGGCTTCACGATTTTTTGGTTCGACTGTCGATAAAATCCCGAATTTTTCCATAAAATCGTGATTTTTTCGTTTTCAAAAAAATCGCCAAAAAATTGTCTGATAAAATTGGCTAACCCAAAAAATTGGACTTTGCCGATTTTATCGCGACTTTTTCGACACTAGTCATGACCCTAGTAAAATTTTACCTATCACTCATACAAAATCTCAAGTTGACATGTTAAGCTTTTTCTATCTTATTTTAATGCTTAGAGGGTGATATTGATGATGAGGATCGCAATATACACAATGATTTTGATGATATGTAGGTATTTGTTGTAGTATGAATTTTTTTAGACTATTAGGCCATCTAGAGCCTCTTTGTTGATGTATTTTTGGTTCAAATATGGATTTCTCTCGGTGCTATTTTGGTTATATGCATGCACATGAATATTAACATATATATAGTGGTTTACATTCATATGGATGCACATGAATATTAACATATTAGTTTTCAAAATTTGAATATTTATGTATTATTTGGTTGACTGGTTTTTTGGCCTAATTTGTTTTTTTCCAGTTCCTAGTTTTGGGTTAACTGATTTGATCACTGATCCGATTCTGATAACATTGGTTCATTGTCCTTTGCTCGTTTTTAGTTTTAACTTTTGGGCCTTGACTCTATATATTGATGACTTTAGGATAAGTCTTTGACTTGTCAGTTTTTACTATTTTTGCGTTTGAGTAATTTCAATTTACTATTCCTGTCTTCAGACTTTAATATCTACTATTTTTTTTTAGTAATATTCAGATTCTGTAATAATGAACAATGTATTTAATCAATGTATACAATCTTTACCATTTCTATATCATTGAACCATTTATGATGTATGAACCAATGCGTTTCATTATTCAATTTGAATCATATTTATTACACACACACACACACCCTGACATCCTCCCCCCACCTCCCGCCCGCCCCCCCCGCCCCGAATTTCCCCAAAATTTGGGGGGTGCTCCCACATGTCTCCCCTGTGTGTCTCCCTGTGCCTGCATCCACCTGTCGCGGAAACTTGGCAGAACACTGGTTTTTGGTAGAACTTCAATCTTGATTTGTTAATAGACTTGCATTTGAAACATGCACATTAGGTGTAAATCATCTGTTCCATATCTATCATTAGCTTTTCATTTTTCCGAAGTCTGTTTTTCATTTAAATATTTGTTAAATGTGAATGTTATCTTTTGGAACAATTCTAAATTAAATTTGTACAGGTGGTAGAATTATTGTCGAAGGTGTTGGAACATCTTGTCACTGGTGAGATAATGCAAATGACAAATACAACTGAACAGCGCTGTAGGTAAGTCGCTATATTGTATTGGGTGCTTATGCAAATGTTTAACTTTTAGAGGATCTTCTTTTTTTTATATATTATTTCCATACATATTTATGCATTTTTTTGTTCCTTACAGACTAGCATTAAATTCTTCTCTTCTTATAAGAGAGATGGCAAAGACAAACCTTTGCCATATGGAGTCATAAGATAAGAGAAGTTGAGATAATTTTATTAATGTCCAACCCTTGACCACAAAGGAAGGTAGGTCAATGGTACTGAAAAAGTACTTCCCAAAGAAAAGTACAATGTGGGAGTGTGAAAGGAAAAAAGAGATCAAAGCCTTGCATAACTAATTAGCTATGATTATTACCTGTAGTGATAGCACTTATTGATAAATGGTTCATAATGTCTGTTTTCGGTGTTTTGACTCTAGTCCAAATTACTTGCTTAATCTCTGAAATGATTAATCAACATATCATGTGATGTCCAAAGGATAATGTGAAACAAAGAGTAGTTCTATCAATGTAATAATCGAAGATGGAAAATATCTTTGAAAATTATAAGATTTTCGGAGGAAGTAAAGTTGGATATAAATACTCAGTCCAGATTATCTTATAATATTGCCCCACTGGAATGTCTTTAAAGCTGGAATCAGTTTTTATATCTCGGTCCTGTATTGTTTGGAGATACAATGACATGGATTCCTAAACATCAACTATCTTCCCATGTGAGGAATTTCACAGTACCAGAGACGACTACACATGATGATGATGGTTTCTGTCTTTTGAGATCAACTTTAGTATATTGGATATTAATAAAATCGATATAGAGTTAGCTGATTTGCTTTAACCGTTAATGTTTTGTTCTATAATAAAAAAGATAAGATAGACTTTCCTGGCTGTCTCTGTTTTCATGATTTAATATGTTATGAACATCAGCATTGTTACTAATATTCTGAAATTGAGACCTAATGCACCCATAGCAGGGCATTCTGAGAGAGAATTTTTTATCCTCCACTTCTTTTGGTATCACAAAGATTACACATTATTTATTCCCATGGTTTTCTGTGTCCTGGACTTGTGTCCAATGCCTAGTTTCACTATGAAGCCCTTGAGATTTCATTCTTATTTTCATGGCAATAATTTTCTTCTTTAATCAAGCTATTGTAGAAAGATAATTTTGATCTTCTGACGTGGGGTTGATTATCTTTCCATAGTACAATAGCTTTGTCTTATTCTCTATTTCTTCATTGTTTTTCTCTTTAAATCTAATTGTGATAGTGCTTTTAAATCATCGATGTTTTGAAGTGAGCATGATACATAATCATCACATAAATCTCAATAAAGCTCTATTATCGAACATTTAACAAGTTGTAAACACTTGCTAATTTACTTTTACCATGGACGATAGAATACAGAGGACACAATTCCAAATTAATTGTATGAGGCTAGGAAAAATTCCTTTTTCCTTCTAATCTAACGTAACCTTGAACTATGGGTGGTGGGTTTTCGATTTTTATGTCTCCTTTAGGAATTTGGATGTCATGGGTAGAATTACAATCCAAATGGTAGTTTATTTATGAAATTCCTATGATATTGGCTTCTATATGTCCAATGATTTCATGCATCCATGCCACATATGTGTAGCATGCTTCTTACTTTTTTCTTGAGTTGTTCATAATAGTGTATTAATGTTGAGCAAAGTCTAATCATGGGGATATCCCATTGTGGTAAGATTGCCTGTAATTATAGAATCACATATGTAATAGTCAAAAAGCAAAGAGGTGTGTCAAAGCATGACATTAAAATTGCAAACGATGTTAGTACCGGAGTGAAAGAGGATGCTTATCACTTTAACTTGGGGATTTGCACTCCAAATACAACATCCAAATTGGCAAAGCCTATTATGGAAGTAATGCCTCATAAACGTGTGTCTTACAATTGTTATTCATTTGGGATTATTCATAACACACACACACACACACAAAATAAAAACAGACACACACACACACACACACACACACACACACACACACATGGTGGGGACAGAGAGTATTACTGTGGAATAAAATGCTATTATAGAAGTCAATGAATGTCCCCATACATTTCTTTCGAGAGTAGCTAATGTACAATTGGCACAAGTTATGATGACTTTGGAAGATGAAATCCTTTTGCTGGAATCAAGGAAGTTTTTATAATACGTCTTTTTAAGAGTTAAGCGACGTATCTTGTTTATTATGATATAATGGAAATAATTTTTTTCCTCTAATTAGCAAATTGAATGAGATTTAGCATGTGCAATGGATCAAACTAACATCATCGTAAAGATTTGACTTGTTAAAGATATTTGGTGGAATTTCTATCTTACCATGTCTTGACTCACATTCCTTTTTCTTTCTAAGTACCTCTCTCAATTCAATCAATTGATATCTCGATAATTATGTAGCACATATCTTAACCAACAAAGCATACATATACACTATGTTACTACGTTTAGGGTTTGTTTGGGCAGTGGGTGTGACATATGTGCATCTCCCTCTCTCTCTCTTTATATATATATATATTATTTTTTCTTTTTCTTTATATTTCCCAAGGAAAACCTCGCAAAATTCCACTCTATTCCTGGGAATATCTGAATGGAAGGTGGTTCAAGAACTAGAGACAATAACACTTACTAACCTTACAGGACTAGAACTGGAGACCTCATAACAAACTCAAGCTTGAAATATTCTATTCAATTCAATTGAGCTAACAAATTGGTGTCTCTCTCCCTATATGTGTGTGTCTATCTATCTATCTATCTATATAGATGTCCTCAATTGGTTATGGACATTATTGGATTTGTAAAATCTCATAAAGTATTTAATAGAGCACCACTAATGGCAACAACCAACGAAGGTCTAGGTGTTGAGTTTTTTTGAGTGTTGGGGTAGCATCGAATGTGCTCTAGCTCCCAAAATTTGTGGAGGGACTAGAGTACATGAGATCTCCAAGGCTCGAAAAGAGTTTTGGGAAATTCCATCCAGTTTGGGAGATAATTAATTAATTAATATTTTTAATTAAGGACCATAAGTCTAAGTTAGGAAAATTAAAATATTAAAGGTAATTAATTTAAACATGTGATGGAAATGACTTAATTCGCACGGATTAAGCTTTCTTTTAATCTTAGCCATCGATTCAAGATTAGATCATGGCTGTTGGTTTCCCAACGAGAAAAGTTTAAAGGAAAGGCTTGGGGTTAGTTGGAGAACACACACATGGAGGCAGAGCACTGAGACTAAGCTGGAATTCTAGGGCCGAGTTTGCTTAGAATTTTCAGAAGTGTTTTAGTTGCAGTGAGGGGTAGTATTTGCTAAGGGGATGGTTTGATCCCAGTGCCAAGAATCAGCAAGAGGCAGAGAGCAGCAACCAGAGGCAACGTAGAGAAGCAAAGGCAGCAACAACAATTACGTAGCAGCTGCGCAGCATAGAGAGCAACTTTAGCTAAGCAGGCCCAGAAAGGGCAGCACTGGGCAGTAGGGGACCCTCCAGGGTTACGCAGAGACCCTTATAGGGCAGCGTAGGGTCCGCGTCACGCATTCTAGGGTTATGCAGCCCTCACCAAGGCAATGTAGAGGCACACAGAGGCTGACAGGGCTGACACAGGGGCTTCAGGGGTAGCGCTGGGGTTTCTAGGGCTAGGAATTGGACGAGTCTTGTAAATCCCATTTGAGGGTGTGGATCAGTCAAGTTTTTAGTCTCAGAACAACAGGTTAGCTGCAGATCTATTATTTTTCTCTGTCGAGTCAACCAGTAAGGTGCCCAGATTTTCTGTATTCAGAAACTACTTAATAATATAAACCCTCCAGCAGCTAGAAGACCGGTTTTCTCAGGAACAGTTGTCCAGAAAATCTTGTGTGTCACTTTGTCTATGTGCATGTATTTCTGTTTTAGATCTGAATCAGTGAAAGTCTGTTATGTGTTTACTTCGATGTTCATCTGAATATTTCAGCATTAATAACTTGTTTAAGTAGGAGAAGTATAACTAGATCTAACAGTAGAATTTTTGCATAAAGTAACATTTAGAAAGTTTCACATGGTATCAGAGCAATTGCAGATCTAGCAGGGTCACCAACAGAAGACTGAAGAACATTTGTTGCAAAAAGCAGCAGCGATAGCAACAATAGCTGCAGAAAGCCAGATCTGAAGGGACAGTGCAGCAACAGAGGGAGCAGAGCCATGCAAAGGCCAGAGCGATGCAGTCCTACGCAATCTCCACGCAGGCCCACGTACTTACTGTGCAGAGGCAGCGCAGAGACAACATTGGGATGGTCTGCTCACGCAGAGGCTAGCTAGGGTGACACAGATTAGAATTCGTGCTTATTTAGAAGTGCCAGAAAAGTGCTGCAGAACTTCAGAAGTTGCTGGTGGGGTTAAATTTATGAAGATTCATAATTTAGCCTAAGCACTAGGTGACAAAGAGTGGGAGGAGATCAACTTCTCAGAGGGTTTCTAGCTAAAGAAATTTGCAGATCGATCAGAGGATCGAAGAGAGCTGTTTCATTGTTGATTTGGTGGACTTCCAAGAGAAGAAATCAGTTGTCAGAGGGAGCAGAGGGTGCCTTTTTGGCGAAGGACCCTAGATCCGTGCTTTAATAGATAAGTGGGGAGAGGATGATTTGTTCCGAAAGAGTAGATCTGAGCAGATGGCACCTCACGGACTATGTGATCAGGATATGTTGAATGGCCTGTCCAACTTTGCAGTCTGGAAGGCCAGAATCCTGGTAGTCATGAAGGCATGCGGTGTAAGGGACCATGCAGAAAAGGTCCTCGCCACGCTGACCGATGCAGATCTCTTGAAGAAGCATGACGAAGCTGCGACACATGCCAAACATTTCATAATGGATGGGGTTAAGGAACATATAGTTCCACATATAGCTGAAAAGAAAACAACTAATGAGATGTGGAAAGCCTTAACAACCCTCTATGAGGGGAAGTCTGTCCAGAGAAAAATGCTTCTGGAGAATCAATTGCGGTCATTCATGATGACCAAGGGAGAAGAAATAGAGCCCTTCCTTTTCAGATTACAGACGATCATAGATCAATTGTCTGCCATGGGAGCAAAAGTGGAGGATGATGTAATGGTAAGGACTGCACTCAACGCGGTCACAAAAGAGTGGGAAACCTTTGTCCTAAGTGTCTTGGGCAGAGTGGACCTTGTCGACTGGGACAATATGTGGGCAATCCTTCGGCAAGAAGAACTCTGCCGATTCACAAAGAGGAAGTATAGCACGGAGTCAAGTAAGGTGAAGAACGAAGAGGAAGAAGATGCAGCCTTGGCATCAAAGAGGCAACAAGGGAAGAAGAAGCGTGATCTATCCAAGATCTAGTGTTTCCAGTGCGGCGAACTAGGACATTTCGCCAACAATTGTCCTAAGAAGAAGAAGGACAGGGAAGCTTCTACTTCCAAGGCTGCTGTGGCGGACGATGGGTCAGAAGATGACGTAGCCATGAGTGCACATGTACCACGAAAGTGGGGTGACATGGATCTGTAGAGTAGCTATAGAGTGAGGGCGTGTTCCTTGAGTAACCCAACTCTTGGATCACATACGAGCTACGGGAGCCTTAAGACAGTAGCGGGACAAGTGGAGCAGTTGGTGCAGAGAATCATGGATGAAGTAGAGGCAGAGCTGAAGGGTGAAGGAAGCAGCGTAGTGCAGATGCAGCAACAGTAGTGTAGCGGCTAATGTGATTTCAGCAGCGCAGAGCAGAGTTTCTTACGCAGAGCAGAGCTGCAGCAACATAGAGGCTTCAGGGGGACAACACAGTGTCGCAGCAGCATGGGAGATTTCAGCGCAGGGGTTGATGTGACTTCAGCAGCGCAGAGGGAGTCTGCTTACGCAGTGCAGAGCTGTAGCTGTACATCATCCTCCAGATGTAAACACAGATCAGCAACCGATGGAGCTTCAATGTTGGGAAAGCAGCCCAACTGACCTGTTTGTCAAAGATTGAGTAGGAGTTTCAGTTGTTTTTATCAGCAACTGAAGTTGCAGTGCAGCAGGTGGCAGCACAGTGCAACAAATTGAGGAGGAGCTGCAGTACAGATGTGGTAGTGGCGGTGGCAGTGTCATGGGCAGCAATATAGAATGGCAGCAGCAGCGCAGTGATGAAGGGCAACAGGCCAAGCATCGCCGCAGAGACCCACACCAGAGATCAGTGCAGAGCTTCAGGGTGAAGTAGAGTTGTAATGGAGCACATTCCTCGCTAAGAGGGAGTGTTGAGTTTTTTGAGTGTCGGGGTAGCATCAGATGTGCTCTAGCTCGCAAAATTTGTGGAGGGACTAGAGCACATGAGATCTCCAAGACCCAGAAAGGGATTTTGGAAATTCCATCCAATTTGGGTGATAATTAATTAATTAATATTTTTAATTAACGACCCTAAGTCTAACGTAGGAAAATTAAAATATTAAAGGTAATTAATTTAAACATGTGATGGAAATGACTTAAGTCACACAGATCAACCCTTCTTTTAATCTTAGCCATCGATTCAAGATTAGATCATGGCCGTTGGTTTCCCAACGAGAAAAGTATAAAGGAAAGGCTTGGGGTCAGTGGGAGAACACACACATGGCGGCAGAGCACTGAGACTAATCTGAAGTTCTAGGGCAGGGTTTGCTAAGAATTTTCAGAAGTGTTTCAGCTGCAGCGAGCGTTAGTATTGGCTAAGGGGATGGTTTGATCCTAGTGCCAAGAATCAGCAAGAGGCAGAGAGTAGCAACTAGAGGCAGCACAAGGAAGCAGAGGCAACAACATTAGCAGCAATTACACAACATAGAGAGCAGATTTAGCTAGAGCAGATTTAGCTACACAGGTGCTACGCAGGCCCAGAAAGGGCAGCGCTGGGCAACAAGGGACCCTCCAGGGTTACGCAGAGACCCTTCTAGGGCAGCATAGGGTCTGCGTCACCCATTTTGGGGTTACGCAGCCCTCTCCAGGTCAACACAGAGGCACGCAGAGGTTGACAAGGTTGACGCAGGGGCTTCAGGAGAAGCGCTGGGGTTTCTAGGGCCAAAAATTGGCTGAGTCTTGTAAATCCCATTTGAGGGTGTGGATCAGTCAAGTTTTTGGTCTCAAAACAGCAGGCTAGCTGCAGATCTTTTCTTTCTCTCTGTCGAGTCAACCAGTAAGGTGCCCAAAATTGCTGTATTCAGAAACTACTTAATAATATAAACCCTCCATTAGCTAGAAGAGCAGTTTTCCCGCATTGGGTTTTTCCGGTGATAGTTGTCCATAAAATCTTGTGTGTCACTTTGTCTGTGTGCATGTATTTCTGTTTTAGATCTGAATTGGTGAAAGTTTGTAATGTGTTTACTTCGATGTTAATCTGAATATTTCAGCATTAATAACTTGTTTAAGTAGGATCAGTATAACCAGATCTAACAGTAGAATTTCTGCATAAAGTAACATTAAGAAAGTTTCACACTAGGCAGATGCAAAACATGTTTCCGATAGACATTTTACACAGTAGTCCTTGTTACCAACAAAAAGTAATAATTTTAGTAGTCCTTGTTACCACGCGATGATGATAACAACAACAACAATTTCAAGGGAAACGACAATCAAAGGAATAACAGGTTCAACAACAAAGGTAAGAGAAATGCTCTCGTTGCACGATATGGAAATGGTCGACCTTCCAAAAGGTTCAGAAACTCCAGGTATGAGGAAACTAATGTTGTAGAGAAGCA
Source organism: Pinus albicaulis (assembly GCA_034641835.2). Classification (NCBI taxonomy): domain Eukaryota; kingdom Viridiplantae; phylum Streptophyta; class Pinopsida; order Pinales; family Pinaceae; genus Pinus; species Pinus albicaulis. The sequence continues at coordinate 1,276,094,141 of CM076583.1, read as the reverse complement.
AACATATTTTTATCTTATTTCTGCCCTCTCTACTGCCTCTCCTCCAGAAATTTTGGATAATTTGTTGATTGACTGTGATGCCTCAAGGTACTTCACTGGGTATAGAAAGGACCTCTCAAATTTGATTGAAAAGAAGACTAATTTGGACATCATACTTTGGGACAATGCCACCTACCCCGTGACAGGGATAGGGATTGTTACTTTTCCTTTGAATCAAGGTCAAATCCTTCATCTACAATATGTATTATATGTACCTGACCTGAAAAAGAACCTGGTATCTATTTCTGTGATGGAAGACAAAGGCTTCAAAGTAGCATTCGTTGATGGGAAGGTACATATTTGGCAAAGGAAGCCGAAAGATGAATTTACACATGGATTTAGGGTTGAAGGTCTCTATCAGGTTGGAGGAAGTCCTTTGGGAGCTATGACTTGCGACACTTTTCTTTAATCCGAATTATGGCATAGGAGGTTTGCTCACCTTCATTATAAAGCCCTACCCGATGCAAGGAAAATGGTCACAGGTATGCCCGAATTCAAGGTAGATCATGAAGGTGTTTTTCAGGGTTGTGTAGTTGGGAAACATACAAGGGGACCATTCCCCTCAAGTGAAAGTAAAACTACCGACATTCATCAATTGATCCATCCTGATTTATCTGGTATGTTGCCTGTAACATCTTTGGGAGGATATTATTACTATGCTATTTTTGTTGATGACTTCTCTTGCAAAACATTGATCTGTTTCTTGAAGAAGAAGGACGAAGTGTTCAAACGGTTCTGCTCCTTCAAAGCCTTGGTTGAAAATCAAACAGGGAAGAAGATCAAAATATTGAGGACCGATAATGGAATTGAATATGAGTCAAATGAATTCAATGACTATTGTAGAGAAGTTGGAATTAAGAGGGAGACCACTACTGCATATACTCCTGAGCAAAATGGAGTTGCCGAAAGGAAGAATCGAACCATCATAGAAGCTACTCGTGCCATGCTTCATGAATAAGGCCTACCAAAGTTCTTATGGGGAGAAGCTACCAACATTGGCGTGTATGTTCAAAATAGATGCCCACATAAAACATTGGACTTCAAAATCCCCAAGGAGTTTCACCAGTAAGAAACCTGATGTTTCTCATTTCAGAATTTTTGGTTGTCCTATATATTTTCATGTGCCGAAAGAGAAGAGAAGAAAGCTAGGTGCATTTGGGAAGAAAGGAACATTTGTGGGATACAATGAAACAAGTCATGATGTTAACTTCGATGAAGATGTTGCCCTTGGAAAGGTTAGAGATCTTCCTATTCCAAGGAAGGACAATGATAAAGATGCAGGAAAGCAGGATGAACCTGTTACCACTCAAACCAGTAGGGGGCCTAAAGGGGGATCCTAATAGGGCAACTGCTAGACTTAGGGCAACGATGGGGGCTTAGCCCACTGTCACCACGGCAAAGACTCCCTACTCTTTACGGACTTTCACCGATGGGAGGAGTCTCGATGTTTTTGTGAAGCCACTTATCAAGGATATGTATGAAGTGATCCGAGTACACCTTTGTAAAGGAGGGGAAGAATGGTACTTGCTTGGTCTTTAAGTAAGGGGCTTGCCTTCCAAGGGAGAGGGGGTGAGGATAAGGGAGAGGGGTACAACTTGACGAGGTACTTCTCGGTCCCTAAAATCCTATATGAACTTGATTTTCCAAGTAACCCTTGACGGTTAGTCTTTGGTAGGAAATGGGACCACACGGGACCAAGTCGACCCAACCCAGGTTCAGGGATGGAATACACAATGATGCTCCTTCCCTGGACAAGGTGAGGGGAAGGATCAAACAAGAAATTTGGCTTCGAAGGTTAAATTGATCCTGCTAGGGTCTAGCCTTGGGGATGCCTAGGCAAAATCCAGTCCTAGAGCTAGGGCTTGAGATTCGTGGAGATTCCACCATAGGAATTGCCTCAAATTCGGAGGGGAGGGAGGGGACCCACCAGCATAGTAGCCTCCAAGAGATCGAAATTTTGTTTTCGTTAGATTCTCGGGAAATTGATGCCCTAGGTGACCTATCAGAGCTAGACTTGGGGAAAAAGGGAAAACTGTGAAAAAGGAGGGGAAAAAACCACCCTTTTGATGGACTAATGCCTATTTCCCTTGGGGATATGAGTCAATGATGATAATGGTTGAGAACTCGACTTCTTGATCAAGGAGGCTCGGAAAGTCAACTTCGTCCAATGTTAAGTGAAAAAGAAGAAAAGTGACCTTCAAACATTTATACATCATGCAAATAGTGCAAGCTTATCGAGATAAAACAATCTCTAGGACATTTCATTCATTTAACAATGACCCATACATTAAACAAGCTAAATAGATACTCAATACCACAATCCAATGATTCAACAACTAGTCCTAATTATAGCGAAGTTCAACCGTATCCATCAACAAGAATATATCATTAAAAATTACTTACAGTGTTAGAGAGTATATCCAACCAACATCATATTTGCAAAAAATGAAGCTCCAAGATAAAAATGGGCCAAATCCATACATCAAAATTCATCTCCAAAATATTCCTCCAAGAAGAAATGTGAAATTCTCTAAGAGTAGAGAGATCCCAAGTGATGTGATGATACAAATGAATGTATCTAACATTAATATATCTAACATCAATATATACCCTCCTAAGGAGGTCAAATTAGCTTATGGGCTTACATTAGCCCCTAATGATAAAATAATGTGCAAATAAAACCCCTATTGGTGACAAGCCCACCAAACTAGCTCACAAATGGAAAAAGTAAGCCTCGCAGGGGCCAAATAATAATATGTACATGTCGTGGGGCCCTCCAAAGGCCTAATAATGTCCTGAAGTGCCATAATGAGGAATAAATTCCTCAGAATATGATGGACAAGGGGTTGGCCCCTTGTTCTCCAAGTAGTAGACCTGTGGTACTTCGAATGGGTGTGGGGGCACACAAATGACCCCATTGGTCTTCATATGAATCAAAGATTCCTATAGATCCTCTGCAAGGGCTCGAGTGATGGAATCAAGGCTGCTATGACAGCGTACAAGTCCTGGGACATCTTCCAAGTGTGTTGGTCCTGATGGGCATACTGTACCAAGCACATCACCATCATTCCAAATTTGGATCGCTATTAGTCTCTGAAGGTCGACGAGGATCCGTGGATGGCTGTCTGCTGCTGTGGAGGCCCATGGCTTTGTATAGTCTATACACACCCTATGTGTGCCAATGTAGCTCTCTGGGGGTCAGGATCTTGTATAGGGAGACCAAACCCAATTGGAAACCACCTGCAATCCTGTATAAGATCCAATGTGTCCCCTAGGCTTCCAGTACAACGAATCATTAGAATAATCATGTAAAAGAGCTTACAAATCATGGATAACAAAGTGGGCACTTCACAATGGCATGCCCTTCTGGAGTGGGCTTTGGCATGTGCTAGTGTCTCCATACCCCAAAGGGGGTTAGCCATGTACCTTATTCAGTGGTTTCAACCCTTAAAGGGGATAGTAGGTCCAAGGTACATCCTTTGAATGGGGGTTGCAAGTGATAAATAAGTGAAACAGAGCGGGGAATGAGAGGGGCAATCCTGGGCCACATATCGGGGCATAGCGACAACCACGTAAGAGGAAGCCACACTAGGGTATATAATGTGTAGGAGGGAGCAATCGTGGTTCATGAGGTGTCCCGACCTTGATTTTTTCACCCTTCTTTATATGCCTTTTTCCTTTTATGAATTTTCCTTAATTAACTGCTCGGGGCTGAAGGATAAGAGCATGATGTGTCTGACATAACAGTGATTACCCCTTTTAAGGTAGGGTGGTTCATTGCCCTCCAGGGGGTTGGGACAATCATGGGTTCTTGTATGACAAAGGAGGCTCATCTAGGGCCCTATGGAACCAGGGTGATGGCCATGGGTAAGGGGCAAAGCTCATGCATTGGCTTATGCCCACTTGCTAATTATTTTTGTCCCAACCATCTTTTGCATTTTTTGGTACAATTTCTTGTTAAGTGTGGCCAATTATGCTTTTATTTTTCTTTTAGCTGCTTCAAGCTCTGGGGTGTCATTCCAGGCCTAACCCAAGGTGGGGGCAAGAGGATAGAGAGGCTGACCCTATTTGGACCCATGGGGGTTATGTGGACCCAGGTGGGAGAAATGATGACTAGGAGTATAATGAGTGGAAGGGGAGTAATATATGCAGATAAAGGAGCGGGACCACACACCCAAAGTTGGGGTTTCCCATGTAGTACCACCCTAGAACCAAATGATCAATAAAGGAGATCCCACAGGACTAAGATGCAAGGGTAACACCCAAAAGAGATCAAGGGGACATGAGCACAGACTAAGCCCACTCTTTCTGCCAAATCCCCCCATCAATCCTTGCCCAGAAGTATCGATGATAAGTAAACCCAGTACTCAATTATCAAATGACAAGACATACCTTTAGATTCGGGAGGCCCACCTTCAAACATACGGTCAATACAGATGGGTGAGGGACACATGGATGGTTCAGGTGCACAATAAGCTTGTAAGAGGTTGTTGGTTGTCGGCTGAGGTCCATCATGGAGAAAACATTTCCCCTAGAGATATCACCCATGAAGTGGTGGGTAACAACAGGCTCTGACTAGGACGTGATCTCTCGAAGAAGTTGGCAAGGCTACTCAAATGGGAGGTCACGAGAACTCCAACAATCTCTTGGTCACCGTAGACCTGTTATCTGCACATGTCAAAAATCAAAGCCACGGGCCAACATGTTTTTCACGGTGTTTTATGTCAGCCCATAAAACCAACAAGTAATAGAATATGCAAATTTGAATCTAAATGCAGTTAATCTATCATGAGAAATATCATATGCGGTTATTCTCTATTGCGTTAATCAACATGCAATGCATCCTAGCCTAACATGCATATGGTTCAAAACTAATACTAAGTGTAATCATAGAGCCAATGCAAATAACATATCATCAAATCAATATAAACATACCAACCTATATGATTACAAATGTATCAAATGTCAAAGCGAAGGTGGAAAGAATCACATGGATGATAAGGCCAGTAGGAGATAGAGAAATAGGATGCCCACACATGGATGTTTATGTGAGAACATGTAAGAAAAGGATGCAATATAGTCCATGAGATCCTCTCTTCTAACCAAAATATAGAGATGTCAATGATTAGGCCCATAAACTTTTGATGCATGGCAATCTCGGGCATATTATTTCCATGATGGTCCTTATCATTTATGTCATGTCTTATGGCCTCCACAAGGTTATGATTAGAAGGAAAGGGAGAATGTTGAAATGTAGAAACACACATATGCTGCCCATGATGATCACACTGGAAAGGGGAGATTATAGATTGATCATGATCTTGAGGGGGTGCCCAAGGAGATCAAGTATAATCAATGAAGGGCTCATCCTTGACACTATGTTTGGAAGGGGAAAAGGGTTTACTGCTGCTTGAGATCATGTGATAAGGGGTGAGGGAATCACTTGCGGGGGACTTAAGATGATGATTAAGAGGAAAAGACAAAGGGGAGAATTAAACATTATATTCAGTGGGTCTTTTTTCCTCCAAATCATAATCTAAAGGCTCAAGTGATTTGAATATAGAATCATAAGGAAGATAGGTGGGAGCCTCATTGATTTGATCATTATTAGTATCGAAGATTTAGTCTCTCGTAAAAGGAGAATCGACTATCTCCAACTGCTCATACTCATGCAAAGGAAAATAGTAATCCTCCTTCCCAAGGGTATCGATGGATATGTCATCGTAGGTAATGCTCGAGAGATAAGGAATACTAATCTCAACCTCATCCTCCTTATCAGTGTCGTAAATGGGAGCACAATCAAATTGAGGACCAACAATTCCCCATTTCTCATTTTCTCCTTTTCGATGCGGAAATAATCTTCAATATAATCTTCCAAGGGGCTAATGGGATCACCTTCCTCAAGGCTCTCAGAAGGAGATTCATCGAGAGTAATATCCTTGAGCAAGGTAAGGTTAGTCTTAACTTCACTTTCCATGGACTCATCCTTCCCAACACGTGTTCTTAAAATCATCCTTTTCATTGTGTGGACCCAAGGAGGACCCATCTTCCCATTTATCTTTTAGGTTCTTATGGTCTTGATGATGCTCGATGAAGGCTTCCTCTTGAATGCTCAATGCGGGGCATACAGGAAAATGTCTAAGAAAGCCATCAACAAACTCCTCAATTGATGAGATGCTTCTAGGCTCGTGATTTCGCAACCATGAGTTATGACCATAGAGGGAACCAAAGAATAACAACATAAGGACATCCTGGTAGACCACTTTTTCCTTTGAAGTATGTGCATTAAATCTTTTGACATGGTCAATTGCAGAACTTGGGTCACCATCAAATACGAGTACCCCACGTACCATCCTTTCAGTGACATGATTGGGGTGCCCTGGGATGCTAGCAATGTCCAAAGCGGGAAATTTATCAAAGAAGGAGAACCTATTTGAGATATACATGACAAATACATAGGAGTCACCAGGGTGAATTGAAGATGCCTAGAAAAATACTTGCTTCACCCTACAAGCATTGACCTTAAAGTTCAATGAAGAACTAGGGCTTCATTCTTCCAATGGAGTCTCCAATAATGATACATCAATATGTTGTATGGGGAACAAAACACACATCTCGTGTCCCTGACAACAGTGCTAGAAATGTTACCACTCAAACCAGCAGGGGGCCTAAAGGGATATCCTAATAAGGAAGTTGCTAGACTAAGGGAAATGGTGGAGGCTTACCCCACTGTCATCACGACTAAGATTCCCTGCTCTTTACGAATGTTCACTGATGGGAGGAGTCCCGATGTTTTTGGGAAGCCACTTATCAAGGATAATGTTAATGGATATGTATGAAGTGATGCCAGTAACCCTTTCCCAAGGAGGAGGGGAAGAATGTTACTTGGTTTCTCTTTAAGCAAGGGGCTTGCCTTCCAAGGGAGAGGGGGTGAGGATAAGGGAGAGTGGTACAACTTGAAGAGGTACTTCTTGGTCCCTAAAATCCTATATGAACTTGGTTTTCGAAGTAGCCCTTGACGGTTAGTCTTTGGTAGGAAACGGGACCATACGGGACTAAGTGGACCCAACCCAGGTTCGGGGATGGAATATAGCAGCCAATGATGCTCCTACCCTGGACAAGGTGAGGGGAAAGGATCAGAAAATAAATATTGCTTCGAAGGTTAAATTGATCTTGCTAGAGTCTAGCCTTGGGGATGCCTAGGCAAAATCTGGTCCTATAGCTAGGGCTTGAGGTTATCGGAGATTCCACCATAGGAATTGCCTCAAATTCGAAGGGGAGGGAGGGGACCCACCAGAATAGTAGCCTCCAAGAGATCGAAGTTTTTTTGTGGGTAGATTCTCAGGAAATTTATGCCCTATGTGACCTATCAGGGCTAGGCTTGGGAAAAAGGGGAAAAAGGTGAAAAAGGAGGGGAAAATGACCACCCTTTTGAGGGACCATTGCCTATTTCCCATGGGGATATGGAGTCAAGGATGATAATGATTGAGAACTCAACTTCTTGATCAAGGAGGCTCAGAAAGTCAACTTCGTCCAATGTTAAGGGAAAAAGAAGAAAAGTGACCTTCAAGAATTTATACTTCATGCAAATAGTGCAAGCTTATCGAGATAAAGCAATCTCTAGGACATTTCATTCATCTAACAATGGCTCGTACATTAAACAAGCTAAATAGACTCTCAATTCCACATTCCAATGATGCAGCAACTAGCCCTAATTATAGCGAAGTTAAATAGTATGCAACAACGAGAATATATCATTAAAAATTACTTACAGTGTTAGAGAGTATATCCAAACCAACATCATATTTGCGAAAAATGAAGCTCCAAGATAAAAGTGGCCCAAATCCATACATCAAAATTCATCCATTTATCCTAAATAATCCTCCAAGAGGAAATGCAAAATTCTCTAAGAGTAGAGAGATCCCAAGTGATGTGATGATACAAATGAATGTATCTAACATCAATATATACCCTCCTAAGGAGTTCGTTTTGGCCTATGGGCCTAATTAGCCCCTAATGTTAAAATAATGTGCAAATAAAACCCCTATTGGTGACAAGCCCTCCAAACTAGCTCACAAATGGAAAAAAATAAGCCTCACAGGGGCCAAATAATAATATGTACATGTTGTGGGGCCCTCCAAAGGCCTAATAATGTCCTTAAGTGCCATAATGAGGAATAAATTCCTCCGAATATGATGGACAAGGGGTTGGGCCCTTGTTCTCAAAGTAGTAGACCTGTGGTGCTCCCAGTGGGTGTGAGGGCACACAAATGACTCCATGGGTCTCCACATGAATCGAAGATTCCTGTAGATCCTCTGCAAGGGCTCTAGTGATGGAATGAATGCTGCCATGACATCATACACATCCTGGGACACCTGCCAAGAGTGTTGGGCACCTGTGGGGCCTGCTGGGCATAATGTACCAAGCACATCACCATCATCCCAAAAGTGGATCTCTAGTAGTCTCTGAAGGTCGATGAGGATCTGTGGAGTGTTGTTTGCTGCTGTGGAGGCCCATGGCTCTCTATGCACACCCTATGTGTGCTAATGTAGCTCTTTTGGGGCTAGGATCCCGTATGGGGAGACCAAACCTAAATGGAAACTACCTGCAATCCTCTATAAGATCCAATGTGTCCCCTCGGCTTCCAGTACAACCAGTCATTAGTAAATCGTGTAAAAGAGCTTACGAATCATGGATAACAAAGTGGGCACTTCACAATGGCATGCCCTTCCATAGTGGGCTTTGGCATGGGCTAGTGTCTCCATACTCCAAAGGGGGTTAGCCATGTACCTTATTAAGTGGTTTCAATGCTTAAAGGGGATAGTAGGTCCAAGGTACATCCTTTGAATGGGGGTGGAAAGTTCTAAAAAAGTGAAACAAAGTAGGGAATGAGAGGGGCAATCCTAGGCCACATATCGGGGCTTAGGGGCAGCCAGATAAGGGGAAGCCCACACCAGGGTATATAATGTGTAGGAGGGAGCAATTGTGGTACATGATGTGTCCCGACCTTGATTTTTCTACCCTTCTTTATATGCCTTTTTCCTTTTATGAATTTTCTTTAATTAACTGCTCGGGGCTCAAGGATAAGAGCATGATGTGTCAGATATAACAGTGATTACCCCTTTTAAGGTAGGGCAGTTCATTGCCCTCTAGGGAGTTGGGACAATCGTGGGTTCCTGTATGACAAAGGAGGCTCATTTAGGGCCTATGGAACCAGGGTGATGGTCATGGGTAAGGGGTAGAGCTCATGTATTGGCTTTTGCCCACGTGCTAATTATTTTTGTCCCTGCCATCTTTTGCGTTTTGTGGTACAATTTCCTGTTAAGTGTGGCCGATTATGCTTTTTCTTTTTCTTTTAGTTGCTTCAACCTCCAGGGTGTCATTCCTGGCCTAACCCAAGGTGGGGGCAAGGTTATAAGGACGCTGACCCTTTGTGGACCCAGGTGGGAGGAATGATGAATGGAAGTATACTGAGTGGAAGGGGAGTAATATATGCGGATAAAGGAGCGGTACCATGCACCCAAACTTGGGGTTTCCCACGTAGTACCACCCTAGAACCAAATGGTCAATAAAGGAGATCCCACATGACTAAAATGCAAGGGTAACACCCAAAAGAGATGAAGGGGACAGGAGCACAGACTAAGCCCACTCTTTTCGCCAAATCCCCCCATCAATCCATGCCCAAAAGTATCCATGATACCTAAAACCAGTACTCAATTAGCAAATGACAAGACATACCTTTAGATTCAGGAGGCCCACCTTCAAACATACGATGAATAGAGACGGGATGAGAGACCACATGGCTAGCTCAGGTGGCGGAGAAATGGAAAAACGAGCTAGTAGGAGGCTGCAAAGTTATGCTGGCTGTCAGCTGAGGTCCATCATGGAGAAAAAATTTCTCCTAGGGATATTAACTACGAAGTGGTGGGTAACCGAACCTCCGACGAAAGAACCGATGCCCGATGGATCCCATTGAACCACCTCTTGGTGAGCCCACTACCTCAAGAAAAAGACCCTCGTGGCTCAAAGACACTCTCGAAGATGCTGAAAGACATGATGCACCAGGGGTACTTAGCTGCCATGAACACCATTATTCAAACTGAGCCTTGTATGTTTGAAGAAGCCGTGAAGCACCAAGTTTGGAAGGATGCTATGAATGAGGAATATGAATCGATCATGAAGAATGATGTTTGGGATGTGGTTCCTAGACCCAAGGACAATTTTGTGGTTACTTCAAAATGGCTTTACAAAATCAAACATGGAGCTCATGGGAGTGCTGAAAATTTCAAGGCTAGGTTCGTTTCTCGAGGCTTCTCTCAAAAGGAAGGGGTGGACTATGATGAGATATTTGCACCAGTTGCCCGATAAACCACTATCCGATCTATCATCGCTCTTGCTGCCTCTCAAGGATGGAGCCTACACCAAATATATGTGAAAACTGCCTTCTTGCATGACTCGCTTAAGGAGGAAGTCTATATAGAGCAACCCAAGGGGTTCGAAGTTCAAGATTGAAAGACACATGCATGCAGGTTGAAGAAAGTCCTCAGTGGGTTGAACCAAGTCCCTAGGGCTTGGTATGAGAGTATTGATATCTATCTTATGAAGCTAGGTTTTCGAAGAAGCGAAGCTGACCCGAACCGATACTTCAAGATTGAAAAGGACATGCCTCTCATTCTAGTACTTTATGTGGATAATCTCTTTCTGACATGTGCATACCATCTCATTTCTCAATGCAAGAGGGAGTTGGCTTCTGAATTTGAGATGAAGGACCTAGGGTTGATGCACTACTTTCTAGGCTTAGAGATCTAGCAAAAGCCAGGAGAGATTTTTCTTTCTCAAGGAAAATACATTGTGAAGCTACTTGAAAGATGTGGGATGGTTGATCGCAAATCTATGACTACATCGATGGAACTCAACTTCAAGAAATTATGTGGAAATGTTGTTGGGCCCGATTTGGCAAATACTTCCGAGTATCAACAACTTGTGGGGGGCCTTGATGTTCTTGGTGAACTCCTGTCCGTACATATGCTTCGCTGTGCAGTGTGAACACATTGAGACAATTTATGGTTGAGCCTCATCACATACATTGGATTGCTGCCAAGAATCTCTTGAGATATCTCCAGTGCACAATCAACTATGGATTGAGATACACTGCTGGGAATTTGAGGCTACATGGATATATTGATGCTGATTTGGCTAGCAGTGTGGTGGATTGTAAGAGCACATCTGGTTGTTGTTTCTCATTGGGATCTGCGTCGATATCTTGGATGAGCATGAAGCATAAATTGGTTTCTTTAAGCATTGCCGAGGCCGAATACATTGTTGATTTTTCGGGTAGCATCGATGTGTTCTAGCTCCGAAACTTTGTGGAGGGGCTAGAACACATGAGATCCCCAAGACCCAGAAATCGTTTGGAGAAATTTCACCCTGAGACTAAGTTATTCAAATAATTAATTATTTAGTGGAGACCCCAAGTCTAACTTAGGGAAATTAAATAATCGAAGTGAATTAATTTAGACATGTGGGTGAGAACGTTCTAAGTAACGAGGATCATGTATTTTCTAATCTTAACTGTTGATTAGAGATTAGATCACGATCGTTGATTCGTCAACTGGAAAGGTATGACAGTGAGCTTGCAGTGCAGCGAGGGGCAGTTCGACAGTGGGATTTTTGAGTCCAAGGCCGAGAATACAATAGCAGAGAGGCAGATCCATACCACAAAGCAGCGCAAGCCTAGGAGGGGTGACGTAGAGGCAACGTAGGCCTAGGAGGGGTGATGCAGAGGCAACGTAGGCCCATGAGGGGTGACGCAGAGGCAGTGTAAGCGCAGGAGGGGTAACATAGAACCAAAAGGGCTCATGGAGAGGGACGCAGGCCTAGTTAGGGTGACACAGTCACACAGTGACCAACGTTGGGGTTTCAGTGGGCCAGATTGGGGCTCGTATTCACCAGATCAGACAGAGTGACGCAACCACATTGAAGGGTGAGGCAGTCACTGCATAGGCACCTGTGGGGTTCTTCATTCTCAGTTGAATCAACCATAATATCTGTCTTCGGAGATAGAGGTGCTTCTGCTAGGATTTTCTTTGTTGGGTAAGCCACTACTGATACCCTAGTTTGTATTCAGAAATCTGCATAATAATAAAAAACCCTCAAGAGCTGTTGCATCGGTTTTCTCGCAATTAGGTTTTTCTGGGACATTTGTCCGAAAAATCTTGTGTGTCCTTGGTCGACTGTGCTTAAATCTTCAGTACTTAATTTGTATATTTGTGTAGGCAAGAGTGTATTTACTACGATGTTTTTCATGTATTGTTTAGAAAAATAACTTGTTAAGTTAATAAAACAAATAGGAGAAGTAAATCAGATTACTGCTGTAAGATTTCTGTTAAGTAAATTCAAAATTTTTACATGGTATCAGAGCTACTGCAGATCAAGGAGAGCTGAAGCCATCAACGAAGAGACAATGTTTTTACTGCAGGAAGGCGACTATGACAACACTGATCCAAGAAGTGGCAGCGCAACACCAGAGGGAAGCGCAGGCCTAGGAGGGGTGACGCAGAGCCTGTCGAGCTAACGCAGAGTTGACGCAGATGCTCACTCAAACCCAAAAGGGTGACGTAGAGCCAGTCTAGCTCATGAAGAGCTCACGCAGAGGCCCACGCAGGCCCAGAAGGGTGACACAGTCTGAGAGGAGGTCACATTGTGCAGGTTGCCGTGGCTGGAAGTGTAGTATTGTTCTTCGGAAGTTGCTAGCGGGGCATTGTTCTGTCGGTGCAGAACAATGTCTAGCAGGGTTGACAAAGTAAGGGGAAGCAATTCCTCAACAGGATTTCTCACCTAGAAGTCTGAGATATGATCAACGGAGTGATTGGAGAGGGCTAATTCGACAACAGTTGGTGGAGGCTTTTCGGGAGGGAAATCACTTGTTAGAGGGAGCATATTTTGTAGAGGGTTTCTAGCGCCAAGAAACCTAGATCCGGTCTTTTGCTGAGGGTACTAGTAGAAGAAGGGAGAAGATTATTTGCTTCGACAACTTTTGAGCAAAGATGACTGCACATGGATTGAGGGATCAGGACAGGTTGGATGGAGTATCCAACTTCGTCGTCTGGAAGGCCAAAATCTTGTCAATTTTGGATGAATATTGTATCAAAGATCATGCCAAGAAAGTTTGTGTTGTTCTTGTTAATGTTTATTAGTTGAAGAAGTATGAGGAAGCACAAGCAAGGACCAAGCACTTGGTTATGGATGGGGTAAAGTATCATGTGGTCCATGCATTGCTGAAAAGAACATAGCAAATGAGATGTAGACAACACTGACCTCAATGTATCAAGGGACTTCTGTCCAAAGGAGAATGCTTCTGGAGAATCAACTTCGACTATTTTAGATGCATAAGGGAGAGGAAATCAACCCCTTCCTCATTAGATTGAAGGCGATTTGTGATCAACTGGCTGTTATGGGGGCCACTCCTGATGAGGGTCTATTGGTTAGGACTGCCTTGAATGCAGTGTCTGAAGAATGGGAGATCTTTGTCCAACGCATTTTGGGCGGAACAACACTTCCAAATTGGGAAGACACGTGGGCAGATCTTCGACAAGAAGAGATCCAGAGGATGACCAAGGCGGGCAGCAACAACGATGGAATCCAGATCAAGGAGGAGGAGGAGGAAGATGCGGTTCTCGCATCTAAGGGATAACGGGGGCAGCGAAGGAAGAAGAAGAGAGACCTTTCAAAGGTTGGGTGCTAATTTCACCACTACTTGTCCTCAGAAGAAGAAGGGGCAAGGAAGATTCGTATTCAAAGGCTGCAACAGGTAAGGGTGACAATGGTAGTGATGACGATGTGGCTATGAGTGCGCATGTGCCTCGAGAGAAGAGGTGGGGTGACATAGATCTGTAGATTGATCTACGGATAGCGGTGGGGCATGATTCTTTAGGTGCCCAAACTCTTGGATCACATACGAGCTATGGGAGCCCTTAATGACAATAACAGGATGACTGTAGTCAGTTAGTGCAGAGGATTGTGGAGGCATGTTGGCAGTGCTAGGACGTTGGAGATTGGAGCAACGCAGAGCAAAGGCAACAACAACATAGAAACACAACGGAGAGGTTGATGGAATTTCAACAATGCAGAGGCAGTGCTTACGCAATGCAGAGCAACAACAATGCAGAGGCACCAGAGGGTCAGCGCATATTAGCAGCAGAGGGTGTTTTAGTATCAAGATGCAGCCAGAATGACTGGTCTGTCAAGATTTTGGGTGATGTTCTTTAGTTGCTTAACTCTCAACAACTGAGTTGCAGTGCAACAATTAGAAATGGCAGTGCTATGGGCAACATGATGCAGCATTTGAGAGGGAGATGCAGTACAGATGAGGTAGTGATTGTGGCAGAGTCATGGGCAACAGTACAGAAGGCATCAACGCAGAGGATGAGGACCAACAGGCCAAGCATCAACAATGCAGGGGATTGATGTCGTGGATTAGGGTGATGCTTCAGGATGAAGTATTGCTAGAGCATATTCCTCGCTAAGAGGGAGTTTTTATTTGTGGGTAGCATTGGATGTGCTCTAGTTCCAAAACTTTATGGAGGGGCTTGAACAGATGAGATCTCCAAGACCTAGAAATCGTTTGAAGAAATTCCATCTGGAGCCTAATTTATTCAAATAATTAATTATTTTATTGGAGACCCTAAGTCTAACATAGGGAATTTAAAAAATTAAAGTGAATTAATTTAGACATGTGGGTGAGAATGTTCTAAGTAACGAGGATCAAGTCTTTTCTAACCGTAGCTGTTGATTAGAGATTAGATCGCGACCGTTGATTCGTCAACTGGAAAAGTATTAAAGGAAGGCTTGAGGTCAGTTGGAAAACACTCACAAAGTGGCAACACTTGAGCTAAGTCGAAATTCTGGGGTGCGGTTTGTTGAGAATTTTCAAGTGATCTTGCAGTGCAACAAGGGGTAGTTCGACAGTGGGATTTATGAGTCCAAGGCTGAGAATACAATAGCAGAGAGGCAGATCCGTACCACAGAGCAACGCAGGCCCAGGAGGGGTGACATAGAGGCAGATCCGTACCACAGAGCAACGCAGGCCCAGGAGGGGTGACATAGAGGCAGTGTAACCCCAATAGGGGTGATGCAGAGCCAAAAGGGCTCATGCCAAGGGACGTAGGCCAAGCCAGGGTGACGCAGTCATACAGTGACCAACGCTAGGGTTTCAATGGGCCAGATCGGGCTCATATTCAGTAGATCAAACAGAGTGAAACAACCACATTGAAGGGTGACGTATTGATTGTGTAGGCACTTGTAAGGTTCTTCATTCTCAGCTGAATCAACCATAATATTTACCTCTAGAGATAGAGGTGCTTCTATCGGGATTTTCTCTGTTGGGTAAACAACTACTGGTACCCTAGTTTGTATTCAGAAATCTGCATAATAATAGAAAATCCTCGAGAGCTACTGCACCGGTTTTCTCGCATTGGGTTTTTCTGGGGACATTTGTCCGAAAAATCTTTTGTGACCTTTGTCAAATGTGCTTAATTCTTTAGTACTTGATCTATATATTTGTGTAGGCAACAATGTATTTACTTCGATGTTTCTCATATATTATTCAGAAAAATATTTTGTTAAGTTAATAAAACAAGTAGGAGAAGTAAATCAAATTACTATTGTAGGATGTTACGAACCTAATTCATAACTAAAGTAATAAATATAGTCATTAATAGAATAAATAGAATAAATAGAATAAATATAATTACTAATTAATCAAATAGGGATTATGTAAAATAGTCATTAGGTTAATGAAAAAGCATGTCTAAAAGACATGCCCATTCGTGAAAAGGTACCTACATAGGTATAAAAGCGGGACCTCATTGTAACTTTCAAATCGTTTTATATCATATCAAATTAATAAATATTTATTATTATAAATACCTCGTGTATTTTTTATAATTAAAGTTTCTTTTGCTATTAAGTCTACAAATTTACAAATCTTGCTGCTACAGTAACCAAATCTACAACTTCCGCTGTTCCAGTGGTATCAAAGCCATATTAAGGACAAGTTGAAGCAATGGCACACAACATCGTTCTACAAGCCTACAAACGTAGTTTACAAGCTCGAGAACATTGTCTACCATATAATGTGCCATTACGTGAAGATCCCAAAAAAATTGAGCAGATTAGAAAAATTCAAGAAAAACTTCAGCAATTAGAGAATTCATGTGCAGAAGTCACAAATTCATGTGCAGAAGTTACAACCCATCTTAAGAAAATTTATGAAGAAATCCTTGATAAGGATGAAGATGAAGCTGGTCTTGATGTAGATGATGATCCAAATAAAGATGATTTGGATGAGGATTATTGTGAGAAACAAGAAAATGAACAATATCGTGACAGTGAGGAAGAAGACATTGTTGATGATAATGAGGAAATTGACAAAGAGGATGATGGTAAGTCTGTTGTTGATAGCAGCAAACCCTTCAAGCGACAGTTTAATAATAAGCCCGCTCATGACAAAAAGTTGAAAGACGCTAAACTTGATCACCAGAAGTGGAAGGAGCTAATTGAGAATCACAAAATGGATATACACAATGGGCTGAAAACATGTGTACAAAATGGACCAGAAAGCCTGCCACCTCATATATCTGAAATAATAAGGAAGAAGATAAAGGATGGTGAGCAGGAAACATTACATGATGAAATAAAATGGCAAATCCTGCACGGGGAAACGAGAGATCCTGTCATCAAGACATTACTTTCAGAATCAGCTGCTATATTTTATGAATGTTTTGCACCTATAAAAGATCCTAGTACAAATCGAGATTAGATCCCCTTGATGGTGAACAGTCAAAGTATGACGGACCAAGATGTTGCTCGAATGTATACAGCTATATTGACTGTAAATTCAGAAGTTGTTTCAGCTGCTGTCTTCCGAGTCATCGGGCGAAAAATTGCAGATTTTCTGCAGTGGATGCATTGTCTTGCAGTGACTGGACTTGTTTTGGAGGGAATCAAATCCCTTCGATGACTTCAAGGGAAAGCTATTGACGCTTCTGAGATACTCCACGGTTTGTTTCTGCCAGCCGTTAAACATATTCATGTAGAAGCACTGGTAGATAGAGCCATGGGCATTGGGGCAGGATTGCGTACTATTCCACGGCCACATGATTTTGTATCTGAAGTTGCTTTGACTACTACACCTGGAGAAGTCATAGATGGAGATGAAGGGGATAGTGGTTTGATGACACTAGATCTTTTATCATCTGGGCTAGATAGAGATGATTGGAATGAAGATGGAGCCATGGGTGGTACAGAGACAACATGGGGTGTTCTCGTTGAGGGATTCGCAAAACTCTTACTTCAGAGTAAGCGGTATCCTGATATTTTATCCATGCAGTCCTCAATTTTTGCCAAATTGATATGCTTATACTTCAATGAGGAGACTAAAGAGTTACATAGGTTGAGACATTACTTGTCCGTATTCTTTGATCGATATCCTGCTCGATTAGCTGAGCATAAAAAATGCATTTCAAAGGCCTTCATTCCAGTCATGCATTCAGTCTGGCTAGGAGTCTATGGGAATGTAGGAGGAAGTTCTACTATTATGGTCTCAGCTTTAAGAAAGAATGCATCACAAATATCTCGATTTATGCATCACAAACTGCTAGCGGATTCTGGAAAACTTCAGACACTAGATACTTTGCTGAAGCGTTTTTTTGTTCAAAACAACCGGGTTCTCCTGTTTGCACAAATGCTTAAAATGCTTGATATTCTTAAGGATTATATGAATTATAGAAAATATATGTATCTTCGTATGGATAGATCTTCAAGTGTAATGCATCGTCATGACATGGTCAGGGAGTTTCAAAACATGCAAGATATATTTATCTTCTTGTTAAGCACAAGAGCTTGCGGTGTGAGAATAAAGAAGATCAGGCCAAGTCGGATGGTCATAATTTCATGGTCGAATTTTGACTCAACTTCATGGTCTGGGACTATTCTCGAAATTCCAGAAGAATTTTGCTGCAGGAAATTGGAAATGCTGCCACCTTCGCTCAGACGTGACCTAAAGATCCTGAAGAAATTGGAGCTGCGTGGCTGCCAGAGTTTGAAACGTTGCCAGATTCAGTACAAATGTTGAATCTGTTGACTTAATCTCAATGTAAGGACGAAGCTCTGCAAATGGCGGAGGTTGGACATCTTATCCGTCAAATTCACCACGGTGTATCGGGGTTACGACTAGTTGTGAGATTTAATGAACAGATGCGTTTATCCGGGGGACGGGTTTAGATTTAATTAAATCATAACAAAAGAGTTATACTATATATATATATATATATATATATATATATATCTGTATTAAATAAAAAAAAAAAAAACAAAAAAAAAACATAGATTTAGGACAATATATTATTATATATAAAAAAAAAACAAAAAAACCCAATTTGACTATCTGGCACAATTATTTAAAATATATATATATATATAAAAGAGGAAAAGTAAAGAGAGCAATAGAGTGCCCAGTTCAAGAGAGCATTATTGGAGAATTATACATGCTAAAGGTATTTGTGATGAATTCATAAACCCAAAATGACAAAATGCCAGATGAAGGAAATTATTAGCAAATAAGCTTTGAGAACAAAGCTTTTCGAGAAGGAGGCAATGTTATGAACCTAATTCATAACTAAAGTAATAAATATAGTCATTAATAGAATAAATAGAATAAATATAATTACTAATTAATCAAATAGGGATTATGTAAAATAGTCATTAGGTTAATGAAAAAACATGTCTAAAAGACATGCCCATTCGTGAAAAGGTACCTGCATAGGTATAAAAGAGGGACCTCATTGTAACTTTCAAATCGTCTTATATCATATCAAATTAATAAATATTTATTATTATAAATGCCTCGTGTATTTTTTATAATTAAAGTTGCTTTTGCTATTAAGTCTACAAATTTACAAATCTTGCTGCTACAGTAACCAAATCTACAACTTCCGCTGTTCCATAGGATTTCTGTTTAGTAAATTCAAAAATTTTCACATACATTGCTGCTAGAATGGTCTGTTGTGAAGCTGTTTAGTTGAGGAAGCTCTTTAGTGAGCTATTTGAGCATGCCCTGGATACCACCATGATCTACTACGACAACCGTAGTGGGATTCGCCTTTCAGAGAATCTCGTGTTCGACGACCACTACAAGCATATTGATATCAGGTACTACTTTATTCGGGATATGGTATAATGGGGAGCAATAAGGCTCCATCACATTAGGACTGATGAGCAGGTCACAGATTTTCTCATGAAGCCCTTAGGGAAGGTCAAATTCTTAGCCTTTTGTGAGAGACTTGGAGTTGTGGAAAGACCCTCCTATGAGGGTTCCACATGAGTTGGAAACTGAACTCTGGGAGCTCTTGGGGGCTTGGGGTACTTCTGGGACCTATGAGCTAGGGTGAGTGGGTCACCTTCCCCTAGTGTTGCGTTGTGTATAGTGTGAGTGGTTCACCTTCCCTGTGATACCCCATGATGGTTGATATGTGTGTAGGGTGAGTGGTTCACCTTCCCTTACGATTGAGCTGCTTGGAGGACTTTTTTGTGCTGCTTTGACCAACGTTGACTTTCTAGTTAGGGCTGCAGTGTACTATTGTAGACTGTTGATTTTGACAGGATTGTTTTTGGCAAGGAAATTCGATATTTGTACTCTCTCTCTCTGCCGAACTATTGAAGAATAAGATGAATTGATAAAAGGGTTTTCCCCACTTTGGGCTTTTTCCCTGACATCCGCCAAATATTATGTCCTCTTGTCTTGGCTTGTCTTCTGCATTTTGTTTATGTTCTATCTGCATTTACTATCAATGTGATTGCTACTGGAAATAATTGGAATTTAATATTGGGCTTATAAGGAACATTGAAGTAAATTGTGCTAAGCATAGAACATACCATTGTTAACTAATATTAACAAGAAGATATGAAAATATTCATATTTGTACATAAATCAAGATTGATATGGCATCCATTGTACATCAATGATTAATTATTCAAGCATCTAGATTCTTGCAATTATGAACATACAACAAATTTTTAAGCATATCACAGATAATAAATGTTGGAAATACTAGGAGGGGGGCGAATCAATGTTTCTTACCAATTAACACCTAATTAATCTTTTTCACATCATTAGTTAATCTTTAGCATTATTACAATTATTCAATAAAGCAGTAAACAACAATGCATAATGATAGAGATAGTAGGCACAAGATTTTTAGGTGGAAAACCCCTTCCGGGTCAAAAACCACTGAATGTTTTTCTAATAAGTTCTTTAATCTTCAGCCCCATCTGAAAGAAAGCTACAACTTCCTAGATCTCAAAAGCATTCTTCTCCATCTCCCACTTGAAGGATGCCCCAATGCCCTGGTTTTATTGCAGTCAACTGAAAGGATGCCCCAACACCCTAGCGAGCCACAACTCGCCCTAGCACCACCCTACCACCGTGAAGTGTTTACAGGCCCCAACCTGAAGGTGACTTCATTCACCTACCTGGCACCACCCTACCACCCTATAAAGACAAAAATTAAATACAAAATGTGTGGACTCTTGTACCAAGGAAAATGATCCATGTTTCAATGATTTGCTTGACTGACCAATAACACTAGGACCTAAACCTTTGTCCCGTCAAACCAAGAACCCTTGTCCCAACTTAAAACCAAAGCCCGTTTCCCAAAACAAATTTGCATTCTTCAACTCTAGGCAATGGCAGACTTTTTTCAATTACATTGATATACATTGTTTGACTTCAATTGAAAATAAGGACTCTAGGACAAACTTTTTACAGTATGTCTGCAAGGCTGTTGTGCCAAATGTTCTTAATGCTGATGGTGAACATTGTTGTTGTTCTAATTTGATCCTTTATTGTTGTCACTGCTTCTGCCTTCTATTGCTCTTTTGTCTTGATCCCTTTGCTATGTCCCTTGTGCGTTGTTCGTTGAACTGCTCTTCCTAAGGGTCTGCTGTAATTTTGGATGTCTTGAGCCAATTGTATATGCAAAGAGAAGTAGTGCCAAGGTGAATTCCAATACCCAAAAGATAATAAATGCACATGACCCCTTAACCAAAACAAAACTTACCTTTGCCTGCAAAAGAGAATATCAAGTGGATCCTATGATAGAACGTTAGTGCAAAAACTATATTATGGAATGACCTTTGAAGGATAGTAGAACCAATGCAAAGGCAAAACACTTGTGACACTTTTCCTCAACAATTCTTATCTTTCGAAACAATGTACAGTAAGAATGCCAATCTGCAAATATGTCCTAGAAGTGAATAAAAAGGCTACAACAGACTCTAATCAAACACCAACCAAATTTGACAAGGATTGACTGACTTTGATCTAATCCAAAAACTAACAAACAGTAATACCTCAAGGACTGAATATTAATGAAAATCTAACAATCAAAATCACACTAACTCGAACCCATGATAGTTGCCAAAACAAGTGTCAAATGAAAGACTTACCGGGATGCTGTTGCCACTGCTAGACTACTGGTTAGGGCACACTGCAATTTCTGTGATTTGACTTCCAAAAGTCTTTAATGGGTTCTTGTTTCTTCAAAGAAACCCTTAATTATAAATTTAAAGTTCCCACAAACAAGATAAGACAACCACAAGATAAGACAACCACCTAGACAGAAAGCTGCTCCACTAGTATTTTTACGATTGTCAACATTTCGTGCCCAATCAACATCCGTATAAGCGGAAATGGTTAACTCATTTCCTTTAGGATACCATAGTCCATATTCTGTTGTTCCCTTGAGATATTGAAAGATTCTTTTCAGTGCAATGACATGAGATTCTTTTGGTGCTACATGGAATTGTGCTACCTATCTGACTACCCGCAGACTGCATCACATTTGGTTTGGAAGCTGTTACATATAGAAGACTACCAATCATAGATCTATACATCCTCTGATCCACATCTTTGGATGAGTGATCAATGCTTAACTTGCAACCTGTCACCATTGGAGTGAGAACTGGCTTGCAATCTTCCATCTGAAATCTCTTTAACATTTCCTTGATATATTTGGTTTGACAAATAAATATCCCTTTGTGTTGCTGAGATATCTGAAGTCCTAAAAAGTATGTCAACTCGCCAAGTAACGACATTTGGAACTCACTTTGCATATCCACTGCAAACTTCTTGCTTAACCTATCATCATCGCTTCCAAAGATTATATGATCCACATATACTTCAATAACGGTCAGGCTATCATGTTCAACCCTTACATAAAGCTTGCTATCAACACTTCCCTTTTTGAATCCTTGTTTTTGCAAATACTTGTCAAGACAGGAATACCAAACTTTGGGTGCCTATTTGAGACCATACTGTTGATTTCTATAGCATCGAGAAGTGTTCTAAGTCTCATTTTTGGTAGAGAGGCTTGGACATCAGTTATCCAGAGAACCCATAAATCGTTTGTGGAAATTCCACTCGGATATGGCTTTATTAAAATAATTAATTATTTTAATGTAGACCCTAAGTTTAAGCTTAGGGAAATTAAATAATTAAAGGGTATTAATAGAGAAGAGTGAATTTTCTGGAAAACGAAGATCAAGTCATCTTTTAATCTGAGCCATTGATTAATGATATAATTTTGGCTGTTGATTCATCAGCGAGAAGATTATAAGAGGAGACTTGAGGGCCATTTGGAAATCAAGCCGGTGACACTCTTAGTACCCGAAGGAGATCGGTTCTGAAGCAAGAGAATTCGATTTCAGTGGGTGAGATTGTAGAGGCAGGGTTGCAGAAGTAGGAGGAGTTAGTTATCGGGAAGAAGAATTCTGGAGGATGAAGGGAAGGGTGACTTGATCAGCAGCAAGACCCCCTCCACGCAGAGTTATGCAGTCTAGGGAGAGACTGCATAGAGCTCTCATGTTGGATGACGCAGAGGGTGAAGGAGGTCACCCCGAGGGTCTGAAATTTGTCTGGAGGTTCTAGAAAATTCAACCAAGTGTTTGCTAATTTTTCTCTGCTCATCGGACTCTTGTAAATGTACTTTCCATTTCTGAAGATAAATACAAAACCCTCATCTGCTGCATCGGTTTTCCCACATTGGATTTTTCCAGGGACAATTGTCCAAAAATAACTGTGTTCATATGGTTGTTTCTATTGTGCTACTTGTGTAATTTCTTTCTGTTCTTATGCTCTTGATGATAGTGAAGATCTGCAAATGTGTTTATTTTAGAATTTACTGAATCATCTGTAAATAACTTATCTCATAAGTAGGAGAAATAAACCAAGTATTACAGTAATATTTTCCTTCTTGAAAATTTCACACATACATCGCCTTCTTTAACATGTAGACATAATCTTTCTTGTTAGTGAGCAAAAATCTCTCAGATTGTTCATTGTATACCTCTTCTACTAATTCTCCATTTAGAAATGCTGATTTCTCGTCCATTCGATAAAATTTGATCTTTGAAAAAAATATTTTGGTGATAATCACATCGGAGAAAATATTGTTGACGTGTTTCGAACCAACTAGTGTGGTTCATGTTGTCTTGAAGATGAACCACACTAGCTGGTTCGAAACACATAAACAATATTTTCTCCGATGTGATTATCACCAAAATATTTTTTTCAATCTAGTTATGGATCACAGAAGCCTAAGTTTAGAAACTTTGATCTTCCTCGAACATGCATGAGCTAAAAACATCTTGATAGCTTCCATTCTGGCAAGGGGAGCAAATGTCTCTTCGAAATCGATTCCTTCAATCTGTGCATATCCTTTGCAAAGCAACCTTGCTTTATTCTTGTTAACCTTTCCATCCTCATTCAACTTGCTCTTGAAAACCCATTTTGTGCCAATGACATTTTTATCCTTAGGTCGTGGAACCAATTCCCAAGTATCATTCTTCTTAATTTGATCCAACTCTTCATTCATAGCAGCTACCTAGTGTTGATCTTGACCAGTTTCTTCAAAGCTGTTCAACTCAGACATGGCTAAGAGAGCAAGATGTGCTTGTTGTGGTGCACGAAATTGTAAATTTCTTCTGGTTCCTGTACCTTCATTGAGATCCCCAATAATCTGATTTGAAGGATGATTCTTTTGATACCATTCTTTAGGGGTCTTTGAGGGTGCTTGTTGTTCAACTTGTTGTTCATCTCTTGTCTCTTCCTAGTTGTTATTTGTTTCCTTATTTGATTGTGCTTGCTCCAGAACTTCTTCTTTGACCCTTTTGGGTTCTGTCTCTCGTATCTTTGTTTTGCTTGAAGAAGAGTTTTTTTGTTCAATCTTTGGGCCACAATCTTCATTAAATGTTACGTTGATACTTTCAACTATTTGGTTAAGCCTTTGATTGTAACATCTATAAGCATTTCTTTTGCGTGAATAGCCAACAAAGATGCCTTCATCTACTCAAGAATAAAATTATCCCGTTTTCTGATCTTCCCTTTTAATGTAGCATTTGCTTCCAAATACCCTAAAATATGAGGTCAACAAAGTCGATTTCCTTAAAATTTATCCCAAAATCCCTAAAATAATATTAAAATGTGATTACACGTCGGATAAGTCACAAATCAACCCCCAAAGATAGCTAACTCAATGATAAAACATAAAAATGAGCCTCAATTAACCCACACATTAAAATCCATTCAAGGGCGATGTCATCCTCCAAAAGTTGTGTCTTTCCACAAAAAGGTACAATGGATGGCTCAAACAACGAGATCTCATCCCAAAGGTTACATTTCCTACTCAAATGGATGTCCAATCATTAAGCAAGGCTCCATTGGCAAAACACCATCATAAAATGTGTCCATGTCATCCATCCAGGCATTAGGAAGGGGATGTCATAGTGCTAGGGCATGATGTGATCATGTAAAATAATGTACCATCCTCTCTAAAAGCATCCCATGTCATCATCATCATCATCAAATATCCTCAAAAGTAGGGCAATGGCCATCAATTAGGTGCAATGCCAGCATGGGGTGTCTTGTCAACTTTGGGTTACATCAATTCTCAAGGAAATGTCTTGGCTCTAGAAGGTGGATTACAGTCTTTTGAAGGGAGATAAGAGTTAATAAGTGGTCAACATCCTAGGTCAAAGTGTCTAGTGGAATCATCAAGTGTGGTTGGATATCCTCCCTGAAGTGTTGGAGAAGCAACATACAGTCACTAAAGGGATGGTAGCTATACCCAACAACAAAGATTTGGCAACACATTGACAAAATCTGGTGAGATCCACATAATGTGTGCAAGAACCATAAGAGTATTAGAGTGAGCCATATTTAATGTAAAAGGCGTCATAGTAGATCACACAAGCATCATCTTCAAATGTCTTCCTAACTTAAGATTTGTAAGGAAGTTACCTTTCTTAGCTATGGGAGGGTTATCAGAAGGCCCTTTTAGATGCTTCCAACCGTAAGGGGAGGAAGAATTCGTAGGCTGACCCATCAATTAGTGGGTGTAAGTGACCAATGACATTGTGTGGGGGGGTCTACTTCATGCAGGATACCACAGTCTTGTACAAGCTATGAAGTTGATAACATCCTTGGGCATTATAATGTGAAGGGGGAGAAATTGTGGGACCTGAGTTATGCTTTTTCTCAGCTTATTTTTACCACTCCTTTTGTGCACCTTTTTCATCATTAATTTGACATACGTGGCTTGGATTACAAGCTTCATTGATTCATGATAATCCTTATTGACCCCTTAGAGATGAAGTGGTTCTTTGTTCATTGGGGTTTGGAATATTCAAAGTGTTTCATTTATATAGATCATGATTTAGCTAGGAACTGTGTGAGGGCTATGAGGGGGGTAGAGCTCAAGCTAGGGTTTTGTCCATTTTGTTTTGACCCTACCATTTTTTTTGCATTTTAACATTTGGTTCACGCTTTTTCTTTTCTATCTGTTGCATTGACCACTTAGGTCAATGTTTCCAAGCCCCTGCTCAAAGGATGAGGAAAGCAGGGAACTAATATGAGCGATAGATAACAATCAACCTGAAGATGGGATGTGGATATATGGGGAGGATGGAAGGTGCTAAGCATGGAGTATGATGGATACACAACATCAATCAGAGCCTCCTATTTGTGCCCCTCCTAGAGAGTGAAAGAAAGGGCCTCAAGGAAGGTCACATTGGACTTTTTGCAAGTAATAACCACCAAGGTTAAGCAAGGGAACAAGTATAGAATCAATAGTGGTCTATCATCAAATTCAACCTGTGATCCCTTCTAGAATGCCTTTAAACATTAAATAAAAACGCCTGGATACAAAAATAGTTAATGGATCTCACAAGAGATGACCTATCTTCTTTGCATGTGTAGGATAGACAGAAGAAAGAACTAATTGTAGAGTGGATGAGAGGCATCTGAGGCTAGCTATCTACGGATCATGATAGGGATGCTGACTCGCACGCTGAAAGGGTGGGAGAAAGTTTTTTTTCTCCCAAGGGTTACTCACATGGATGGGCAACAATCCTCAACACTTTCACAAGAGACTTAATGATACTAACAACCTCAGTGATAGGCTCCCATATTCATAATTCAATCCTATGAGTTAATCCTGAAATAACTGTTGAGATTTTGTGTATTGGGGGTAGCATCAGTTGTGCTCTAGGTCCCAAATTTTGTGGAAGGACTAGAGTTCACCTGATCTACAAGACCCATAAATGGATTTGGGAAATTTTATCTGGTTTAGGAGATATTAAATTAATTAATCATTTTAATGTATTTCGTAAGTTAAAACTTAGGAAAATAAAATAGTTAAAGTGAATTTAATTAAACATGTGATGAAATTGTCTTAAGTCACATAGATCAAGCTTTCTTTTAATCTTAGCCATTGATTAAAGATTTAATCTTGGCCATTGATTTGTTAATGAGAAAAGTATAAAGGAAAGGCTTGGGGTCATTTGTAAGACACACAGAGGCAGAGCATTGAAGCTAAGCTGAGATTCTAGGGCGGGGTTGCTAAGAATACTCAAGTGTTTTAGTTGCAGAGAGGGGAATTTAGACCAAGGGGATGATCTGATCCTGGGGTCTAGAATACATAAGAAGCAGAGAAGAGATCAGGAAAGACAGCGCAGAGGAAGGCAGCAGCAGACGACAGCATGAGCACTAGACGGCAGTAGCAGGAGCAGCAGACGACAGCAGCAACAGGCGGTAATAGCAGGCGAAAACAACAACAGCAAAGGACAACGTGATTGTCAAGAAACCCTTCAGGGGTTACGCAGAGACCCTTAGGGGTAGCGTAGTGACTGCGTCACTCAGTCTGGGGTAACGCAATCCCTTCCAGTGACAACGCTGAGCATTTGGAGGCCTTCAGAGGCTGACACAGTGTCTTTCAAGGGAAAATCTGAGGTTTCTAGGCCTAGATCTGGTTGAGTTTTGTAAATCCCATTTGAGGGTGTGGATCAATCAGTATTTTTGGTCTTAGATCAGCTAGGTGCTGCAGATCTAGAGTTTTCTCTGTAGGGTTTTCCAGATCTGGAACCCAGAGTTGTGTATTCAGAAAGATTCTTAATAATAGAGCCCTCCAACAGCCAGAGACCGGTTTTCCCACATTGGGTTTTTCCAGGGACATTTTATCCAAAAATAACTGTCACTTTGTCTATGTGTGCATGTGCTTATTCTAGATCTGAATTGGTATAGATCTGTTATGTGTTTTGCTTTGATGTTAACTTGAATTTAT
Organism: Pinus albicaulis; assembly: GCA_034641835.2. Lineage (NCBI taxonomy): Eukaryota > Viridiplantae > Streptophyta > Pinopsida > Pinales > Pinaceae > Pinus > Pinus albicaulis. Next base: position 1,276,066,428 of record CM076583.1, on the reverse strand, counting down.
TTAGTTGATAACTTGTATAAGTAGGAGAAGCTTAACCGGATTAACATAAATAATTTCTGCATAAGAATTAAGATTCAGAAATTTCTACATGGTATCGAAGCAATTGTTGATCTAGAAGGGTCACCAGCTGAAGCATCTGAAGGATCTAGCTGCATAAAGTAGCTGGAAAGGCAGCAGAAAAGCAGATCTGAAGGGACAACACAGTTTTTAGGAGGAGATTCACGCAGAGGGAAGGGTGACGTTGTCCAACACTGTGTCCTAGCAAGCCCATGCAATTACTACGCAAAGGCAGCTCCGAAACAACGCTGGTTGGGTCTGAAGCTAGCCAGTGTGATTCAGATCTGAATCTGTCAGATCCAAAAAAGGTCTGCAGAAAAGTTGTCGAAATTCAGAAGAGCTAGTGGGGTTAAACTTCTGAAGTTTTTAGATTTTTAACCTTAGCACAAGTGACAAAGTTTGGGAAGAGATCAACTTCTCAAAGAGTTTCTTGTCAAATGAAACTTGCAATTTGGTCAAAGGATCAAAGAAGAAGGTGAATCATAGTTGATTTGGTGGATTTACAAGGAGGGAAATCAAGTGTCAGAGGGAGCAGAGGGTGCCCAGTTCAAAAGGGACCCTAGATCCAGATCTCTAGCATAGAGAAGAGGAGCTCCGACACATTCTGAGCAGATGGCTCCTCATGGACTGCGTGATCAGGATAGGCTAGAGGGCCACTCAAACTTTTCGGTATGGAAAGCTAGGATCCTGATTGTCCTAGAGGCGTATGGTCTAAGAGATCATGCAGAGCAGACCCTAGCCACGCCGACATATGCGGATCTCCTAAGGATGCATAAAGAAGCTGTTGGGCATGCCAAGCGGCTGATAATGGACAGTATCAAGGATAATACTGTGCCACACAGAGCTGAGAAGAGGACAACTAATGAGACGTGGAAGTCCTTGACTTCCTTATATGAGGATAAAATCAGTCCAAAGAAAGATGTTGTTGGAGGCCCAATGAGGTCATTCATGATGACCAAGGGAGAAGACATCGAGCATTTCCTCTTCAGATTGTAGTCAATCAAGGATCAACTGACTGCAACGGGTGCAACCGTAGATGATGCAGTGATAGGCAGGATTGCCCTCAATGCAGTCACGGATGAGTGGGAAACCTTTGTCCAAAGTATCTTGGGCAGAGCAGACCTCCCAGATTGGGACAACTTGTGGTCGATCCTATGGCAAGAAGAACTACGAAGGTTCACCAAGAAGCAGCACAGCCCTGTGTTGAACAAGGTTAAGAGGAGGAAGATGCAGCCGAAGAAGAAGAAGGATCTTTCTAAGATCAAGTGCTTCCAGTGTGGTGAAATGGGACATTTTGCCAGCCATTGTCCAGAAAAGAAGAAGGACAAGGAAGCATCTTCTTCCAAAGCAGCGGTGGCAGATGATGGGTCAGGAGATGATGTAGCCATGAGTGCTCATGAACCACAGCGGGGTGTGGTGACATGGACATGTAGAGGAGCTACATGGAAGTAAGGCGAGATCTTTGAGCAGCGCTTTTCTTGGATCACAAGTGAGCTACGGTAGCCTTAAGACAGTAGCGGGACAAGTGGAGTAGTGGGTGCGTAGATCACAGATGAGGCAGAGGTAGAGGTAGATTTGGAGGCTGGGAGGAGCAGTGCAGAGCATAGCAGCAACGTAGAAGTAGTAGTAGCGCAGGGGCTGATGTGACTTTAGCAACGCAGAGCAGTGCTGCTTACGCAGTGCAGAGAGAGCTTTAGAGGGACAATGCAGTGCAGCAACAACGTGATAGATTTCAACACAAGGAGTTGATGCGACTTCAGTAGTGCAGAGGGAGTCTGATTATGCAAGCAGAGCTGTAGCTGTGCATCGTTCTTTAGATGCCAGTACAGATGTGTAGCCTATGGAGCTTCAGTGATGAGGATGCAGCCCATTTGACTTGTTTGTCAAAGATTGGGCAAGAGATTCAATTGTTTCTCTCAATAACTGAAGTTGCAGTGCAGCAGATCAGTAGCGGTAGTGCTATGAGCAGCATAGATACAATGTATTGAGAGGGAGTAGCAGTATAATGGTTGCAGTGGCAGTGGCAGAGTCATGGGCAGCAGTACAGAATGGCAACAGTAGTGCAGAGTTGAGTGGCAGGAGGCGAAGCTTCAACAACATAGAACCAGTGCCCAAAATCATGTAATGCATAAGTGTGATAAGTGTGATGTATTGCTAGAGCACACCCTTGATGCTAAGAGGGAGTGTTGAGATTTTGTGTATTTGGGGTAGCATCAGTTGTGCTCTAGGTCCCAAATTTTGAGGAACGACTAGAGTTCACTTGATCTACAAGACCCAGAAATGGATTTGGGAAATTTCATCTGGTTTAGGAGATATTAAATTAATTGATTATTTTAATGTATTTCCTAAATTAAAACTTAGGAAAATAAAATAATTAAAGTGAATTTAATTAAACATGTGATGAAATTGTCTTAAGTCACACGGATCAAGATTTCTTTAAATCTTAGCCATTGATTAAAGATTTAATATTGGCCGTTGATTTGTCAACGAGAAAAGTATAAAGGAAAGGCTTGGGGTCATTGGTAAGACACACAGAGGCAGAGCACTGAAGCTAAGCTGAGATTCTAGGGCGGGGTTGCTAAGAATTCTCAAGTGTTTCAGTTGCAGAGAGGGGAATTTAGATCAAGGGGATGATCTGATCCCGGGGTCTTGAATACACAAGAAGCAAAGAAGAGATTAGGAAAGACAGCGCAGAGGAAGGCAACAGCAATAGCAGATGGCAGCAGTAGCAAACGACAGCAGCAGCAGCAGACGACAGTAGTAGCAGCAGCAACAAGGACAACGTGATTGTTAGGAAACCTTTCAGGGGTTACGCAGAGACCCTTAGGGGCAGCGTAGCGATTGCGTCACCTAGTCTGGGGTAACGCAGTGCCTTCGAGTGACAACGCTGAGCGTTTGGAGGCCTTCAGAGGTTGACGCTGTGTCTTTCAGGGGCAGATCTGGGGTTTCTAGGCCTAGATCTGGCTGAGTTCTGTAAATCCTGTTTGAGGGTGTGGATCAATAAGTATTTTTGGTCTTAGATCAGCCAGGTGCTGCAGATCTAGAGTTTTCTTTGTAGGGTTTTCCAGATCTGGAATCCAGAGTTGTGTATTCAGAAATATTCTTAATAATAGAGCCCTCCCGCAGCCAGAGACCGGTTTTCCCACATTGGGTTTTTCCGGGGACAGTTTGTCCATAAATAACTGTGTCACTTTGTCTATGTGTGCATGTGCTTATTCTAGATCTGAATTGGTAGAGATCTGTTATGTGTTTTGCTTTGATGTTAACTTGAATTTATTTAGTTGATAACTTGTATAAGTAGGAGAAGCTTAATTGGATTAACAGAAATAATTTCTGCATAAGAATTAAGATTCAGAAATTTCTACAATAACCATTGCCTCCAATTTTATGCTGTCCTACCACTAAAACCATTTTTTACTAACAAACATCGGTCTTATTGCTTGGTACTCCTCTAAAATACTTTGCAGTGAAAGAAATTTGATTGCAAATCATGTGACAGTTAGGAGAATGAGTTCACCATCTGTTAACTCTCTTATAAGGCTCGACACCAAAGCATGGTCTCGCGCGCGCACACACACACAAACACACTTGGCTATCCTTTTGTATTAATTCACAATACCCTGTGCCCAAACCTACTTAGCTATGTCTTCCAAAATTAAAACGATAAAATGGGCATCACACACGGTCCAAAAAATGGTTTTATATTTCTCTCATAGCATTTTTCTAGCTGCCACATAATTGGAGGCATTGCCCATGGTTACTTAGAGAGCATGTTTTGGACCAACTTGTTCAATAAACTCTGCCAATAATGTATTTAGCAAATGCATCCTTCATATGTGATGATGCGTCAATTGATTTTGGTAACATTGTTCCTTAAGGGCATCATAAGGAAAATTATGATTCTTCTATTCCTTTTATAGTCCACCTATCTGAGAGAGTGGTGCAACTATTGTTCCCCCATGAATTTTTAATGCTTTGCAACTTTTCCTTCACAAACTTCAACTCATCTAGCTCTTTCGACCTAAGTGCATTATAAGACGGAGCTTTTTATCTAGGGCCAACTATAGCAATAGCATCTACTATAGGATGGAAGTTGTTATGGTTCCTTTGCTGGCTAATTATGGAGAAAATATGGCATCACTGAAATGAAATGTGACCACTGTTCTAGAGATCACTAGAGATCTAGAATGAAAATAGTTTACAGTTTATGCATCTAGTGTACTGAGCTTTGAATTTTTAAGTCTTGAACAGTTTTCTACCTTCATATCAAAAGAAAAAGGATAACAGTTTTATACTTTCAGGATTTAGTTGTGAGCTTGGTCTGGCTGAACAGTTGCCTCCAAACTTTACAGTCAAGCAGCAAATATTTGAAGAAAATGGCTGCAGGAGATATCTCCAAAGCACAGTCAAAATGAAAATCTTCTCCATCTGCCTACTGCCTTCTGTTTGGTGTTCACATTCCAGCAGATGATCTCTGTTCTCTGCTCTCACAGCAAAAACAAGCTCTCAACCCTTGCTATTTGGTTCAGTCCAATCCAACATTGCATGAAGCAGGGACGGAGCGGGGATGCGGAAACGTCATTTCCCAAAAATCTAGGAAGCGAATCGTCTACTATATATATATATATTTATATTTTTTTGCATTTATATTAAAAAAAATATCCAAAACACCAAATTAGTTGTAGAATATATGGAAACATGCATATTGTACATAAATCAAGATAGATATGGCATCCATTGTACATTAATGATTAATTATTCGAGATCATCCATCTAGATGCATCAACCATCTAGAATCTAGATTCTTCTCCTCTTATCTAGCCTTTGCCTCTACCTTGATTGTCTAGGATATTTATCAAGTTTCAACATTGCCCAATTTTTATCAAACTACCTAATGATTAATCCAATCCTTAAAACATGGTAGAAAAAGCTTAACATGCTTGATCGCTGATTTTGACTTGATTGAAAGGTGTTTTTTTGCTAACGGCATGACAAAGGAGTTCAACAATTAACACCACCAACACTAGGGTACACATAGGGCTTGGTGCTCTTGATTAAATGCCAATAACATACCCTCATACATGATATAATCTAATGAATTGACACAATCCCATTGAACCTGAATTCCTGAAAACTATTAAGTCTGCTGAGAATAGGATATAAAATTCTATTTTCTCCATATGAAGTCCGATGAGGTTGGAACCACTCTCAAACATCCCGAGTCATTTCATGGTAATGTTAAAAATTTAAGTAAAATGACATATCCTTTTACTTTAAGCATTTAACATTACTATGAGGGAGCATCTAGGAAGCATCTAAGGAGCATTAAGGGAGCACCTTTGGAGTGTCCAAGAAGCTCCAACCCAACTTAAGTCAAAGAAAGAAAAAATATATTTAGAACCCTGTGGAACCGCCCATCTCCATACGGATCCGACCTAGAAATGACGCATTTCCGTACGCCGATACCGCTGTACGAAATGCTGTTCCGGTGTACGGAAATGCGGATCTGGCTAAAACGGTTCCAAAATGGCAAGAACTGTGTTTTCTAGCCTGATCCGCGTTTTCATTTTTTGGAAACGTGGTTCTGGCGCCGGATCCTTCACATTTCCATACGGTACGCGGATCGCGGGGGGGGGGGGGACGTTTCCTGCTACACTGGTCCAGTCACTATCTCAAGCACCCAAATTGCTGAAGGATGCAGTATGGCATGCTAGTGATAGATAGTTTGTGGCATTATGACTTACGAGTTGCCTTAGAGGACTTTCCGTTTCTTTTTTCCTTATTAAAACTCTAAATTGGCATCTTTTTCCAAGCTGGCAGTGTGTGGGCCCCTTTTTTTCCTGGCAGGAGGATGATGGGTGTGTTTCAAGCAAGTTTCTGTTGAGTTAGCCAAGTTTCACATGCCAGGTGAGTTTCCAGGAGACTCTGCTGAGTTTCACATGGCAGGTAAGTTTTTAGGCAGTTATTTTGGAGTCAGCTTGGGAAGACTTGGCATGACTCACAAGTCTCTCTGAGTCTTATAACAGTACCAAAAATACTGACATGATAGGCATTATCTTTCTTCGTTATGGAATGTAATGATTTTATTCCTTATCTTGTAAAACAGTATCAAATAAAATATATCAACTTTAGTCTTTGTCACACTTGGAAAATTAGTTAATGATAAATGATAACACCACTAGTTATGTCACTTGATTTAATGTAAAATGCATAACTTTTTGATGGTTATTTTGAATTTTTCTTTAATGTTTTATCTTTGAAGATATGGTAATATAATGATACCAGAATACCCTCAGATCTCTTGAAGTGTACTCGAGAAGGTATGTCAACAGATCTGTTAACTGATGATCAACTTATAACCCTCTATGTTAACTATATTATTATTAAATAAATTTAGGTTTTGTCTGAATAAGCCACTGAGTCTCTGGCATTGTAAGTGAGTTGTGAAATATTTGATACATAAATGACGAAATTATTGTGATACAATTGGTTTCCCACTTTACAATCTGTACATGAGAATTATAGTATCCTGTCTTTTGGAATCAAATATAGAACATTTGGAAGTGTTTGCTTCAAGGTAAAAAGGGTTAAGTTCGTAAAGTTCAAAGGTGCTTTTGAACTTAATAATATTGTTTTATTTGAATATGCAGCATGGAATATTATTTGCAGAAGACTTTTTACAAAACAGCATCATTGATGGCTAACAGTTGCAAGGCCATTGCTCTTATTGCCGGTCAGCCAGCAGAAGTTTGCATGCTTGCATATGATTATGGAAGAAATTTGGTACTTATCCAGTCCCTCTAAATTTGACATGAGATATTTATTATTTTCCAGTATATCCACTGTTAAATTTGCAACTGTTGTTCAAATGTTTTATATGTTATATTTTCCAATTGTGCTCATTTGATATTCAATCCGGGTCAGTGTGCAGCTGAATACTTGCAATATAAAGTAGAATTTTAATGGACTGTAAGCAAGTAAGTTTTTTCCATAGGACATAATTTCAGAGTATGTTTCAAAAATCCCCCAAAGGATTGTGCATCTTTCACATTATATTTGATTGCCCCCAGCATTCTTGTGAAGTAAGATCATTGTTTTTCTCTTACCGTAGTTGTCTCTGGGTTGTGATATTTATTTCGATTGATTGGAACTTACTCAAAGACCATTCCTATAATGGTTGCTATGAAAGCATATCAGGCTTCGGAGGCAAAGTGATATTATGCTCTGAGTTCGGAAACCAGAAATAAAATGGAATGGAATTATATTAATGTCCACGAAAGACTGAACTAGGCCGATGATTTTTAAGATAAAAGAAGTGAGGTTATTATGTATTGGAATTTGGAAGTAACTTGCTCAAAGACTATTTCTATAATGGATGCTATGAAAGCATATCAGGCTTTCGAGGCAAAGTGATAATATGCTTTGGGTTCAGAAACCAGAAATAATATGGAATGGAATTATATTGATGTCCACAAAAGACTGAAATAGGCTGATGATATTTAAGATAAAACAGGTAAGGTTATTATGTATTGGAAGTCTACTAGTTGAGCAGGGCACGGCTTCATAAGATCCATTTCCATCTCTTGGAAGTCTGCACAGCACTTAGTGCCTCTACTCACTGAGATAGGTTGGAAAAAGGAGGTAATGAGCCTAGTGGTGCAGAGACTAGAAAGGTTTTACAAAGTATCCATTTCTGAGTGATCATCTCTCCTATGTATAAAAGCTATATGTGATCAATTGAGATAGTAAAAAGTCGTAAGGGATCCTCTAGAATCATGGAACAGGGAGTTATGTCTTTGCACGGATCTTATAATATACGGGTAACTGGACATCTAAAGGCACTGTTCAGTAGCTAAGAAACCAGATTCGCTCAAAACCCCGTCCCTGCCCCGAATCCTACGAAATGGACATGATTTGATGGGACACGTGTCCTGCGATCATGTTCGAGTTGTGGGATTCGATGGAACACGTGTCCCTCGATTGTGTCCCATCATGTCTTCCGGTCGTGTCCCATTGTGTCCCGATTTTGGCCAGGGTTTTTGGAGAAAGTCAGATCAAGCAACCTCAACAAGAGTGAAGGATAGTGTTAGATGATGCTTGGTGGGGGAGGGTAGATCTACTTATTAAGATCATGGACCCTATCATTGCTTTGCTACGATTTGTTGATACAAACGAACCCATTCTAGGAGAGGGTTATGAGGGATGAGATTCCATGATTGAGTTGTGAGGACCATTATTTTACAGAGTCCACCAAGTACGAGACATTATGAGAGGCCGCCTTCACCACCATATATGATATTCTTGTCAGCAGATGGGACAAGAATTGCAGACCTTTACATTGTTTGACTCACTCATTGAACCCTAAATACTACAACCATGAGTGGCTGAATGGTGGACCTTCCCGCAGATTTCCTCCTCACATGGATGGTGAAATTTCACAGGGGAGGAAGGATGCATTGAGGCAGGTTTTTCAGGATAGAGAATCCCTTGATGAGGTCGAGGATGCCTTTGCAGAGTTTTCCACTAGCACTGGTTGATTTGTAGGATATGATGTGATTAGAGACAGGGGGGCTAAGAAGCCCTATTCTTGGTGGGCAACTCATGGGGCAACAAGCCCTCCTCTACCTCAGTTAGCCATGAGGCTCCTCTCTCAAGTGTCTTCATCCTCTTGTTGCGAGAGGAATTGGAGCACATATGGGAATTTGTATAGTGTTAAGAAGAGCAGGCTTGACCAGTCTAGGTCAGAGACAATGGTGTATGTGCAAACCAAGCTTTGTCTTATTTACAGGCAGAGGGATGAGTGGTTGAAGGGAAAGACAAAGATATGAGATGCCTTTCCTGATGATATGCGTTTGGACAACACTGTTGAGTTGGCATTGGCCGACTTGGATCTTAATGACTCATGAGCCAGTGCTAGAGCCTACCACTTTTGATGATGGTGATACTGTTGAGGGGTCATCCTCCACACCAACAGATGCAAAGATGACATTGGATACAGAGGACAGAGGGGAGCAATGGTGACCATGATGATGACAGTGATGCTAATTTTGATGATGATGATTGATTTCTCATGAGCTACCTATTGCCTTGAGGCTTGTAGTTGTTTTGTATTTCCTATTTCTATTTGCCATTGTCATTGCTACTACCTATGTAAAACATTTTGATTTTAATGACTTAATGAGAAAACTGCACTTTGAAGTTTCTTGTCTTTCTCCTATTGGATCATTGATGAATCTGTCACAATTGTATTTGTATGCATAATGTTACTTTGTAAAACTTATAAATTTAAATTTATAATGTAGAATCTAGATCTATGTCTGAATTTGTGCCATGAATGAGAACTTGTGTAAGAAATATCTAATTTTTAATATATATATATATATATATATATATATATATATATATATATATATATATATATATATATATAACATGTCCTAACGTGTCCTGTTTCGGGGGGTCAACGTGCCTGTGTCAGACACTCAAATTTTCGTGTCCTGTGTCCCCGTGTCAGGTGACTTAGCTCAGTAGGTATCTGCTGAAGATGGCAGAACTTACGTATCCCACTCACCAATGAAAGGGAGTGATCTAACTCAACCTACAAGGGTTAAATAAGGATATATTGTTGAGATTTTGTGTATTTGGGGTAGCATCAGTTGTGCTCTAGGTCCCAAATTTTGTGGAGGGACTAGAGTACAATTGATGTACAAGACTCAGAAATGGATTTGAGAAATTTCAAGTTGTGTACAAGTTATTCAAATAGTTAATTCTTTTAATGGGTTTCCGAAGTCTAACTTAGGAAAATAAAATAATTAAAGTGAATTAATTAACACAGGTGCTGAAATTCTCCTAAGTCACATGGATCAAGTAGTGTTTTAATCTTAGCCATTGATGGATGATTTAATCTCGGCCGTTGAAGGGTTCAACGAAAAAAGTATAAGAGAAAGGCTCGAGGGTCAGTTGAAGACACACAATTTTTGTAGAACTGAGGAATAGATATGGAATTCTAGGGCGGGTTTGCTAAGAATTTCCAGTGGAATTTCCTACAGTGAGGGGTAGTATTGGCTAAGGGAATGATCTGATTCCAAGAGCCAAGAGACAACAAGAGGCAAGAGGAGCAGCTCAAGGACAACACGGAGAAGCAAGGCAGCTGCTATGCAAGACACATAATGAAAATAGCAATATCGGAATCAACGTTGCATGAAGCGGGGACGCGGAAGCGTCATTTTCCAAAAAATTAGGAAGCGAAGCGTTTCAGAAGCGTCTAGTATATATATATATTTTTAATATTTTTTTTCATTTATATTCAAAACAAACATTCCAAATACCATATTAGTTGTAGAAGACATGAAAACATGCATATTTTTTCATCAATCAAGATAGATATGACATCCATGATTCCATTGTACATCAATAATTAATCATTCGAGCATCAACCATCTAGAATCTAGATTCTAGATCCTAGCAATTACAAACATACATCAAATTTTTAAGCATGATAAAACATTTAAGCATACTATAGAACATAAAACATTTAAGCATACTATAAAACATAAATGATAAACATAAAACATTTAATCATATTATAAAACATAAAGCATATTATCTATCAAGTGAGCAACTGTCAACATTAGTCATGTCCAAAATTCAAATAATAATGTTTACAAAATAGGCCACTTGGCCACCACTAATACAAAAAAGTTCAAATTCACAACAAGCCTACAAGTCTAATCTATGACAAAAGCAGTAAATTGTGAAAATATCTACTAATCTCTCCTCCTCCCACTACGAAGAGTACGTGATGGTGGGCCTCCACGTGGTGGCAATGAAGAAGATGGTGGCTGTGGAAGTTGTGGCACTGGCACCGCAACTGATGAAGACGAAGCCCCTGCTATTGGGATTGAACCATGGTACCTAGGAAGTGAGGGACCAGTGGGGGGTGGCATGTCAAGTCGATCATCATCATCATGGATAAGAGCATCCTCTAATTGCTCTAATCGCAACACTCCATCCTCCAAATTGGCCTCCTCTGGATACCTGTCCCAAACCTTAAGGTCTCTATTACTCTTTGCATCATCATAGTAATGGGACAACAATCGCAAGTTGTAATGAACATAAGCCAAGCTCTCTGCTCGGTCTAAACTCAACGTATTCCTTTAACATTGTGGATGAAAGAATAAGAGCTGCAACACTTCTCTGCAGAAGAAGTGTTTACCACCTGTGATAACACCCGCAATGCCAAAGTCTGTAGAGGTGGAGTAGCACCTCCATGCATGTTCCACCTCTCAATAGAAGAAAAATTCTCTTCATCACTAATAGCACGCATGCTTCCAAATGGACCAGTGGAAAGTGTATAGCTGCTCAAATGTTTCCGTACCGAGTGTGCCTCCTCATTAGGGACTAATCTATCCAATGCAATCAAATATTTTTGTAGGACCTCTGGATCTAGGTGTGGTTTTCTCTTGCTCGCCCCCCAGGTGCTGTTGTTGAAAGCCATGATGGACTATAGTATTTAGGTGTCAAAACATATGCTAATGCATGCAATGGAATATTTAGCATATTCCATCGTTTTACCACCTCTGCACGAATAGATTTTTACAAGGTGGTATCTCTAGGCTCAACAATGTCTTTAATCTGCCCCAACATGTTATCCATTTGCTCATACAACTCCCCATTTATTGGCTGATCTAAATTTGCAGACTTGATGATGTAATAAATTGGTTTGGTGAATTGCAAAACATATTTAACCTGTGACCAAAATAACATGTCAAGAATAGTGTCCTTGGCTGCATTAGCACCATCTCTATCAGTGTTAATTTCTTCCCACGATTCAGCGGTGACCATATTAGTTAAAGCTTGTCTCACCTTCACTAGTCGCCTAAAGGTGAGGTAATAACTTGTAAATCTGGTTTTTGCAAGTTTAAGCAACTGCAACTTGGAGTAAGTGCCATAGAAGTAGTTTACCCTTATATGCCCTATGATAAATTTAATGAGTTTCTTCCTTCTCTTGTAAAGCTCATTAATCCACCCACATTCTTTATGCTTCACAATATCATGCATCAAAAGGTTCAATGTGTGCACCAAGCACCCAGACCAAAATATGTGTGGATAAGTACGCTCAATAATTTTTCTTGCTCCCTTACAATTTGCTACATTATCTGTGATCACTTGAACCACTTTAGTAGGACCAACATCTCTGATTGATTGCAATAGGAGATCTGCAATGTTTTGGGAAGTTGCACTGACAGAGGAGGAATCATGACATGCAATAAACACTGCACCACTAGCAGAAACACCAAGAACATTTATCAAATGTTGGTTTCTGATATTTGTCCACCCATCTGATACAATGGATACCCCACTATCCACCCACTCATTTGTAAAACGTGTCAAAGCTACTTGAACCTTTCCTTTTTCTCTTTCTAATAACACTGTTCTAGCTTTCTCATAGTTGGGGGACATGTATCCTTTTGGGGCTTCATTGATGCCCTTTACCATTTCATGCCAATAGGGAGAGCGAAGCACATTGAATGGTACACCACAAGCACAAAGAAATCAAACTTTCTTTCCATCCACATCTTTCCTCCCAACAACATTAAGGGAATCCGCTATTGTTTTTTTACCTCCAGAATTTGCAGAAGCACCATGAGGAGATGAGCTACCAAATCTAGAGGTTGCAGTTGATTCAGATTGAGTTTTTTGTTTTTTGTTTTTTTGTTGTGCAACCTCCTTTATTTGGATGTATTTTCTTCTTTGTTCAGCTAGAACCTTTGGGCAAATTGTTATCCCCACAACACCCTTTCTTTCATCACTGCCCATCACCCCACAAAGATGCCTCCTCACACGGGTATATGAACCACTTTATGGTTTTCCTCCATGACAACCACGAGGGCACAAAAACTTGTAGCTTCCACCACCTTTTCCCCCTTCAAATTTGGTCACATAGTTCTACAAGGGTGTAAATGCAACTTTCCCCTCTTGTGATTCAATGTTTTCATCATCCTCTTCCTCTTCAAACCCTTCCTCCTCATCATACATTGGGTCACTCATATGGGGACCACTTTCCTCTTCTTCTTCATGTTCTTCTCTTCTATTTCTACTCCCCTTTACCATCATCAAAACCAACCAAAACCAAGAGTGGAATGATAAATAGAACCCAAAAAAACATCATCTTTGAATATGAATATAGATGGTGGACAACTTGCAAATAAATGTACAAGAAGAAAGAATGGGAAAGTGTAGGAGAGGGAGGAGAGAAAATACAAAAGCGAATGACAAAAAAATGAGAAAGTTTGGGGTTTGCACTTACCTCTTTAGCTCTTGTAGATGAAAGCCCTTCTTTACTCCTCCAAGCTCCTCCTCCTTCACTCCTCCAAGCTCTCTTCTCCTTTCTTTCTCTTCTCTTCTCCAAGCTCTCTTCTCCTCTCTTCTCCAAGCTTTCCAAAAACACAAGTGAGCAAATGAGAGGTGAAATAAAGCTTATAAGCTTTTCATCCTATCCCTAACTCAACACTAACTCCCCTTCTAACCTAACTAAAGACAAAAAAAAAAGTCGCTTTTTTGAGCCGCGTTAGTTGGATCTGTACGACGCTGTACGAAATTCCTCGCGATCCATACGAATCCATATTGGAAGCGCACCGCTTCCGTATGACGATCCGCTGTACGAAACGCGGATCCGCCGTACGGAACGCGGATCCGCCGTACGGAACGCGGATCCGCCGTACGAAATCGCGGATCCGCCGTACGGACCACGAATCCGCCGTACGGAATGCGGATCCGCCATACGAAATCATGGATCTGGCCGTATAGTTTGAAAAATCTAGGAAATGCAATTTTTTTTACGAAATGCGTTTCAGAAATTCCGAAACTCGTTTCGTACGGCAGATCTCGTATGGTTCCATATGGACCGTGTTTCGAGGGTTGGAGCCAGGGGGGGGGGGGGGGGCGTTTCCTGCAACATTGATCAGAATATCCAAAACCAGCCTTTATTATATATCAAAATCTCAAAATCAACCTTTATTATATATATGAGGCTGCAAGTACAATAAATTCAAAAGACTAATACTCATTATCATAATCCTCATCAAATATAGCAGCAGAAGCATGCTCAGTAATGGATGGTGTAGCTGAAGAAGATGTTTGGCCAATTCCACTTCTATGATCCTGGTCCTCAGTATTCAAGGCAGCAAGAGAGAGATCCAAATCAGGGTTTTCTGGATCCACATCCCATTTCTTGGAAGGACCATTGCCATATTTTGGACCCCTACGAGATGTAAGGTGAAGGTTGGAGTGCACATAAACAAGATCCTCTGCCTTCTGTGAGCCCAACCCGTTGCGCTTCATAGAATGAATAAAACCTAAGGTGCTTCAATTCCTTTCTGCTGATGAAGAGCTTGCCACTTGTGAAAGGAGGCGAATGACAAGCTTTTGCAAATGTACACCATTTGTTCCATGACAAATCCACCATGTAACTGGATTCATGGTGCTTCTCTCCTCCAAAGATGATATATCTGAATAATCATCTATTCCTGCATCCAAACTGGCAAAGTCTTCCTTCACCTCCCTATGTAGATGAGCTAGAAAAATTCTCTTAAGTGCTTTTTTCACCCCATTAGCCACCTCTCTATCCTTTATGGGGTGCCTTCCTCTTCCCATTGCTTTGAGAAATAAGTTCCTCATCATAAAATTTTGGGTTCAAGGCATGTGCTAAAGTATGCAATGGAGTGTTGAAATTGTTCCACCTATCAACAATGATTTTCTTGATTAATTCCACAAAATTATCATCTACTAACAAAAGCTGTGGAGACTCTTGTGAAATGATTTCCATAGTTTTCTCAACCATGGAATCCATGCCATCATATACCTCTCCTAAGAAAGGTTGGTCAGTGTCAGCATTCCGAAGAAGCTCAAATACAGGGGTTGTGAACATTTGCAAGAAATCTATCTTGCTCCACCAATCATCATCAAGACACAATTTACCAGTGTGGAAAAAGTCCCGAAAAAATCGCGACTTTTTCAAAAAGT
The DNA here is from genome assembly GCA_034641835.2 of Pinus albicaulis. NCBI lineage: Eukaryota > Viridiplantae > Streptophyta > Pinopsida > Pinales > Pinaceae > Pinus > Pinus albicaulis. The sequence continues at coordinate 1,276,051,347 of CM076583.1, read as the reverse complement.
CTCGATTTTTTCAAGACGCCGATTAAATCGGCCGATTTTTTCCCGAATTTTTGAAATTTGAAAAATTCCCGATTTTTTCGTTATATGCCCGATTATTTCCCGAATCGATCCAAAAAAATCGTCAATGTGATTATAAATGGAGGAAATTTCGTTTTTTTTGGGTTTTATTTTGTTTTCTTTGTCGGATGTCCGCCCGCCCGCGTCATTTATCACTGTGCAGTCGAATGTCCGCCCGCCCGCGTGGTTTAAGTTCTGTGGATTAGAGACTCGAGCTGGAGGGTTTGAACTTTGAGAAATCGGATTGCAATCACCGGAAAGTTGTGCCGCCGCCAGGGTTTGCACTGTGGAGTTGTGCCGCCGCCAGGGTTTGCAAATTGCTGCTGCCACCGCCAGGTAAGTCAAAACATCTGCGGCTTGCCATTTTCGTTTACTGTCTACAGCTATAGAGGTTCCAACTTCTTTTCCCGTCAACTCTATACAGCAAAACGAATGCAATCCCGATTCCCCTTCACTGTTATAAATATTAAAAATTAAAATCCCTCAGACAGTAGACTATGTCACAAGCTGGCCACGAATTTCGAAAATCTCTGGCGTCTGAATCGTTGACTGTAAAATGATAAATCGGATATATATAATATATATTATATATAGTATATACATAACATGATTTTTTTAAAATTTATAATTTTATACAGACTCGAAACATCATCACAAGTTGTCATATTTCTTGAAAGAACCTTATCTATGCCCAACAAATTCGTAAGAAAGAAGATAAAAATTAAAATATGTGTTATTAATAATTATGGGGTTTCAAGTTTCAACTTTCGAGTCTCGACCTCCTTTCATCCTGTTTGGTTTCTCTTTGCAAAAAAAGACCTTAAGGACTTAAATTCTTTAAAAAAAAGATAGTTACGTGTAAGATAAATCAGATAGTAAATGTTTTTAGTTTTGGAATATACCTGTGATGATGTGTCCACTGTCTATTTAATCCCCTACACTCAACTATCATACAAAGTTTATTTGTGCCAAATGGAAAAATCATATCACCTTATTAAAAGTTGAGAAAATTGACTTTGAACAAGAAATATTACAGAGTCCAGACAGAACATTTTTTATTCGATTGCAAATATTATAATAATTATATATATCAATTTTCATTTTCAGTTCTTCAGGTAATTGTCATGGTTTCATAAAAATTCCAAAAGCCTGCACATTTTGGCAAAGAAGAGGTTGCTTAAATCAGAGAGTTCAATCATTCTAGAATCTAGACTAAAACAACAACATATACCTCTAGGCACAGTGCAATATTAGCATTAAAATTTAATAGACAGCATACTTTCCTTCTCTCAACGTATGCCAACAATCTCACAGCATACCAACATGGTAGCATTTCTCCTCCATGGTTTAGTTACTCCATATTATTAGTGCCTAGTCTACTATTTAGTGATTTTAAATTTTAATTTATGTGATGGGCAATTTTTATTATTTAATATTTTTTTTAATTTTTGTTTTGTGCCCAGGTTCAAACATCAAAAAGTTTCAAACAAAATGCCAAGGATTTTGGATCCTTTCTGGCAGTATGGTGAACCTGATATTATACCCGAAACTGGAGGACTCGGTAGAATGTATTTGGCTTGCAAGTTGTGTGGAAAGCATATGTCAGGGGGAATTGCCAGATTAAAATGCCATATAGGGCAAATTCCAGGGCAAAATGTAGAACTTTGCCCAAATCCGGGTCCAGAAATGATCCGACAGGCCATTAAAGCCTTGATGGAAAAAGAAGATGGCAAAGACACCAGGGCAGTAATAAAAAGGCAACTTGTAGGGAGCTCAACACAGGGGGTAAGTGAGAGTGCTTCTTCTGGTTCAGCATTACCTTCCAGTTCCACCCCCTCAGCTTTTTCATCCTTTTTTGTCCCTAGAACGACACCTGGTGCACAACCTGGCATCAAATCAGCAATTAAAAAAAAGGAAAAGGCAGAAGCTGACAAGTTGGTGAGTAGATGTCTTCTATGGAGTGATGTTCCTTTCAACATTGCCAAGACAAACCCATTCTACCAACCTATGTTTGATGTTGTTGCTGTTGTTGGCCCGGGGTACAAAGCCCCTACCTTTGCACAATTGAGAGGGCCTCTTCTTCAAGAGGAAAAGAATGATTGCACTGCTAGACTGGAGGAGTTTAGGGCATCTTGGGAACACACTGGATGCACAGTCATGTCAGATGGTTGGACTGACCAGAAGGGTAGGACCCTTAACTTCTTGGTTAGTTGTCCCAAGGGGACAATGTTTATGAAATCTGTTGACGCATCCGCACACATTAAAGATGCGCGTTTATTATGTGAGTTGTTGGACATCTTCATTCAGGAAATAGGCCCACAGAATGTTGTCCAAGTCATAACGGACAACGCTGCAAATTATGTTGCAGCTGGCAGGTTGCTGATGGAGAGGTATCCTACCCTGTTTTGGACACCTTGTGCTGCTCATTGTATTGACTTGATGTTGGAGGATATAGGTAAGATTCCTATGGTGAGACATATTGTTGAATCATCCAGGAGCATAACAAAATTTATTTACAATCATGCATCTGTGCTTAGCTTGATGAGAAGATTCACCAACAACAAAGAGTTGGTGCGTCCTGCGATAACACGCTTTGCCACTACTTTCATATCTCTTCAGTCTCTGTTGAATTCTATGTGGGACGTGAAGAGCATGTTTCTTTCACAGGATTGGCGTGACTTATCTATTAGCCGCAAACCAGAGGGAGAGGGAATATGCAGACTTGTTTCATATGATAAGGGGTTTTGGGCAAGAGTAGAGGAGGTGTGTGCCATTTCAGAACCTTTGGTAAGGGTTCTTCGGTTGGTTGATGGAGAGAAGCCCACAATGGGCTACTTGTATGAGGCCATGGATAGGGCCAAAGAAGCCATTCGTGCTTATTATGCAGATAAGGGAGATGAGGGGTTAGAGAAACAACAGGTCATATGGAGAGTGATTGATGACCGATGGAACAATACCCTCCATCGCCCCATTCATGTTGCACGTATCTACTTCAACCCCGCATTTTCTTACTCCTGTGGTTTCAGATTTGATGCCGAGGTGATGGATGGATTCTTCACATGTGTTGAGAGGATGGTGGTATCTGAGCAAGAACGTGAAGAAATTTCCAAAGAAATGGAAATATATAGGATGGTTGGTGGCACATTTGGTTTTGCCATGGCTATTAAGGATAGGACGACCAAAATGCCAGGTAAGCTTCAGTTTGTTTCAATTTTCAACTTTCAAATTTAATAATTCATTGTCTCTTCATAATTTTTGCTTATCATTTTTATTTTAACTTGTAGATGCTTGGTGGACAAGCTATGGTGGTAGAGTACCCCATCTCCAAAATCTTGCCATCCGAGTGCTCAGCCAGACATGCAGTTCCTCTGGGTGTGAGCGCAATTGGAGTGTCTTTGACAAAATACATAGCAAAAAGCGCAATAGGTAAAAAAATTTCAAATTAAATTTTTGAAATAATTTGATTATTTTTACTATATAATATTTCCAAGTACTAATTTATAATCTATGACCCTTTTACAGATTGGAATCCCAACGTCTCAATGACATGGTGTATGTCTACTACAATCTTCGATTGTGGATGAGACAAATTCAGAAAACCCCTGATATGGATGCCATTTCATTGGACAATATTGATACCACTGCTGCATGGAGGGTCGAGACTGAGAGGCCGGTCATGGAATCGACCCCTGATTGGTTAGATGTGGATCCAGAGGCATTAGTGCCAGAGGAGGAAGCAGATGCACAGCAGGAGGAGCCAGTGGTAGAGGAGGAGGAGCGGAGTCAGGAGGCAGAGCAGGAGGAGGATGTGGAGGAGGAGGTGACACCATCTAGGATGGGCAGTAGCAGTGGCAGCGTCAGTGGCAGAGCACAGAGGCCACCTATTTTTTTTGCTTCTAGAGGACGACTGGGTCCATCTGTATTCCGAGGGGCAGAGGCTTCTTCCTCTAGAGGAAAAGGCAAAGCCATTCCCTATTCCCGTAAAAGGGGCAGGGGATCTTCATCTTAGTGACTTACTTTATGACATGGAGATGACTCATGATATACATTATTATATTTTTTGTTGATATTTTGACTCTTGAGACTGAGACTCAAGATTCAGGACTCGATTCACTATTTTGATATGTGATGTAGCACTAGACTTCATATTCATATTATATATTAGCTTTCTTTACATGTTTATGTGGAAATGCATTTATTTGATGTTGTGGATGCTTTAGATGCTAAAAAAATTGAAAATTTTTGAATAATTTTGTATTTTTTTAATTTTGCCGACTTTTTCGAAAAAGTCCCGACTTTGCCGACTTTTTCAACTTTTTTACCCTTGCCGAAATAATCCCGACTCCGACTTTTTCCACATTGCAATTTACACACCATAGATCCCGCTCTGAATCTGCTTGTCTCCACTCAGCCCAAAGCTGACTCACCACCATAGACACTAATGCTTGTTTAACCTCAACAAGGTGGCGCAACATTATGAAGTTTGAGGCGTATCTTGTCTCAACAACTTTTAACAACTCCAATTTGGAGTACTCTCAAAATATTTCTTGAGGCTGGTGGTGGTTGGTGATGAATTTAACAATTTCCCTTGCTTCACCTGTGAGTTCCTTTATCCATGGAACTTTATTGTTGGTCTCCTCTAAGATCAGATTCAGATTATGGACAATGCAGGGTGTCCAAAAGATGTGGTCATACCTTCCCTAAATAATCAAACCTGCAGCTTTGCATACTGGTGCATTATTCGTGATAACTTGCACCACCTTGTTAGGACCAACTTGTTCAATAGATTTGATAATAACATCAACAATGAATTGTGCATCTTTTACCTCTCCCGAGCAGTCTTCTGCCTTTAGAAACATTGCTTCTTTTGGTGAAGTGGCAATGATATTTATAAAAGGTCTACACCTTGTATCTGTCCATCCATCTGAGACTATCGTAAACCCAGAGCTATTCCAAGAAGAACGAATTGGTGATAACACATCCTCCACAAGATCCTTCTCATTTTTGAGAAGCTAAGTTCTAACGTTCTCATAGTTGGGCCCCTTGTACCCTTGAGGAGCTTTGTTAACTGCCCTTATCATATCTTGCCAATAAAGAGAGCGAACAACATTGAATGGGAGACCACATGCATAGATGCACCGAGCCACTTTGGAATCAACTTCTTCTCTTCCTTGCACATTCACCAGTTTAGCAATTTTGCTACCTTGAACTGTACCGGATGCCGCTCTGGATGGTGATTGTTCTGGTTGTTGAGTGCCTCTCCTCTTCCTTGCTTCAACTACGATCTTTGGCTCAATGTTTGCTCGATTTTTAGCTTGACTAAGATCATCATGCCTTTTTTTAATTCCATCAACCTGATCTTGCTCTCTTTGATATTCCTTCCTTGCCACAGGGTTTGATGTTTTCATGCAACCTGCAATCCTCTGTCCTCCTCCATGCAAAAGATGTGCCTTCACTCTTGGGTAAGAGCCCTTGTAAGAATTATTGCAAAGATTACACTGCCATTCCCATGAGCCGCCAACTCCACATCTTTGCAGCTTCTCAACATGCCTCCAAAGAGGATAATATTCAGCCCTTGGGTTGGCCTTGGGGCTTGCACTTGAACCTTGGATGGAATTGTAGGAATTTACAGGGTAAGTTCAGTAGATCAAGAACCAAAGGTCACCGTTCACAAACAGATCACAAATCAGTATACCAGTATAATCACATGGTTAAAACCCTCAAAGAGGGAAACATCCACGCCCTGAGCCAACGCGGCCACTTCAGGGAATTTATTAATATAAAAGAAAAGTTACATATGTTTCTCTCATAAATGGTTACCAGACAAATGACCCTCCATGCTCTTTAAATAGAGATCATGGACCAATCGGGTGTTAAGCCACGGATCAAGTGCCGTTAATTCTGAGGTGAGAGATAACCGTCGGATCACTACAAATCGTGACCGTTGGATTATAAGTTACAAATGTACATGGTAAAGAAACACACTTTACCTAACTCTACATTAGACTAAGTTATTTTTAACTATTTCCTATGTGTCGAAATATCCTAACATCCCCCCTTAAGAACAACTTGGGATAGGATTGAAGGATTTACAAAGGTGACACAAAAGGAGCCTATTTCCTATGTGTCGAAATATCCAAACATCCCCCCTTAAGAACAAATTGGGATAGGATTGAAGGATTTACAAAAGTGACACAATAGGAGAAGGAAGGAGGCATTAGAGCCTATCCCCCCTTAATGACAACTTTCCTAAACTCCAAGCATGGATCGAAGTTTGGTAAACTTCACTTATGTGAGAGCCTTTGTAAAGATATCGGCTACCTGATCATTGGTTCGACAATACTGCACTTCAAGAACATGATCATGAATGAGCTTTCTGATGAAGTGTATGTGGAGTTCAATGTGTTTCATACGCTGATGCTGAACTGGATCTTTACATAGTTGAATGGCACTCTGATTATCACACCAAAGTGTAGTTGGATGCTGCTGATGAAGACCAAATTTAGACAAGATCTGACGAAGCCACATGGCTTCCTTGCTGGCTTCAACTGCACCACGATACTCTGCTTCTACTGAAGAAAGGGAGATGACACTTTGTTTCTTACAAGACCAAGTAATAGGTCCTGAACCAAGAGTGAATACATATCCTGCAGTGGACTTCCGATCATGAGGGTCACCAGCCCAATCAGAATCAGTGAAACCAATCAACAAGGGAGATGCTCCTGCACTGTAATGAATCCCGAACTGAACTGTACCTTGAATATATCGAAGTATTCTTTTAGCTGCTTTCCAGTGACTTTCATGAGGTTGGTGCATAAACCAAGCAACAAGACCAACGACAAAGGAAAGGTCAGGACGGGTATGGGTTAGATACAGAAGTTTACCAACAAGTTGACGATATAAGGTAGCATCAACTTCAGGGGTAGTACAAGTGACTGAAAGCTTGACTCTAGACTGAAAGGGAGAAGGGGCTGGCTTACAGTCTTCCATGTGAAAGTGGTGTAGAAGATCACAGGCATACTTGGACTGAGAGAGGGTAATGCCTTCCTTGGATTGCAAGACTTGAAGACCAAGGAAATAATGCAAGTGTCCTAAGTCTGTCATTTCAAACTTCATTTTGAGGCTAGACCAGGGTTGCGGGGAAGCTTCAAACCCCCTTCGCTCCTGCTCCGGAAACTCGCTCCGTGCGGGAGCGTTTCGGAAACACTAGGAAACGCGCTTTCGAAAACGCTTCCTGGCGGGAGCGTTTTTCGGGAGCGCGTTTCCGACCTGTAAAAACGCTCCCTGTTTTTTCGGGAGCATTTCAGGAAGCGCTCGGGAGCGAACACTCCCTGAGCGCTTCCGACGTTTAAAAAACGCTTCGGGAGCGTTTTTTAAACGCGGGAAGTGTTCGCTCCCGAACGCTCCCCGGCAAAAAAAACGCTCCCCGCCGCGCGGAAATTTTTTAATGAAAAAATTCGATTTTTTTAAAAGGGAGGGGGGGTTTATTTTTCAATTCATTGTTAGTTATTGTTTGTTGAGTTGAGATTGAGCGAGAAGGAGAGCCGAGAGCGCAAGGACCGGTTGACAGGAATCAGGAGAGCAAGGAGCAAAGCTGACAGGAGAGCAAGGAGCAAGGCTGACAGGAGGATTGCAAGAAAGAGGTAGACCTTCTAATCTAATTTTGTATTTTCTAGGATGAATTTGTAGATTGTTAAATTGTTTGAAAATGAAAACTTGAATTTTCTTGAATTATTGCATTTTATTGGATTTAAAACTTTTAAAATGAATTGTTTTTTTCCTATGTTGCATTTCCTATTCCCATTTGGCATTTTTCCATTTGTTTTGCAGGCTAGATTCTAGAAACTTGAAACTTGTTTCGATCATGGCTATATGGCTAGGAATTTTCCTCATGTTGGTTCCTTTCTTTGTGATAATGGTGTTGGAGAGTGCTAGAAGAAAGAGACAAATCAGAGAAGAGGAGGATGAAGAGGAGGATTATGGTGGATCTGAAGAAAATCCTTAAGAGGAGGATTATGCTGAGGAGGAAGTGGGGAGTGGAGACCCTGAGAACCTAGAATCCCCAACTAAACAAGACCAATATCCTTTGTGGAAATATGTTCAGAAACAAGAAGGAGGGAAAGGTGGTGGAACCACTAAATTTATTTGCCCCCATTGCAATAAACAATACCATGGTTCATACATCCGTCTGAGAAGGCACCTTTGTGGGATAATGCCAGGAGATGGAACTAAAAATTTTGGAATCAAAGTTTGTACTTATGTGCCAGCACCACAGAGAGAGATATATAGGAAGGAACAGGGGGTTGCCATACAGAGATCATCTAAAAGATCTAGGGGTATCGTTGATTCAGGCCCAACACATTCAACTTCCACCCATGCCAGTGGTTTCGGAAGTAGTGGCACTGGATTAAGGCGTAGAACCATATCCGATTTCCTAGACGAAGGGTGTAGGAATGATGTGGATTCAAAAGTTTACTGGTTTCTATATGCATGTGGGGTGCCATTCAATGTTCTTTGCTCACCTTATTGGCATGAAATGGTTTCTGCCATTAATGATGCCCCCAAAGGATACAAAAGCCCTGGGTATGACAAGGCTAGAACCGTGGGTCTTGATCATGAAAGAGCTAAAATAAATCATTCTTTGGCTAGAATGACAGGCTCGTGGAATGAGCATGGGTTGTCCATTGTCTCTGATGGATGGACCAATGTAAAAGGAAAACCATTGATAAATGTTTTGGCTGTGTCGGTTAGTGGTGCAGTGTTCCTGGCAGCTTATGATTATTCAGATAAATTCAAAACCGGCATTAACATTGCAGAACCATTACTTGATATAATGGAAAAGACTGGGCCATACAATGTGATACAGGTCATCACTGATAATGCTGCTAACTGTAAGGCAGCAGGAGCAATTGTTGAGGATAAATACCCCAACATTTTTTGGTCTGGGTGTTTGGTTCACACAATGAACCTTTTGATGCATGATATCATAAAAAAAAACAACCTCAGTTCAAATGGCTTGGTGATTTGTACAAGAGAGGTAAGAAAATGATCAAATTTATTACAAATCATAGCAATACCCATGGGCTTTTCCGTACTCACTCCAAATTGGAGTTGTTGAAAATAGGAAAAACTAGATTTGCTAGTTATTACCTCACCTTCAGGCGCCTTTTGAAGGTAAGAGAGTCATTGGCTGCAATGGTATCAAGCCCACACTGGCAGCTATTAAAGGACATGGCGGCAACAGTGGTTGACAGGCAAAGTTTTGAACATGTGGAGGAGACCGCCCTTGACCCTCAGTTTTGGGCACGTATGAGGGAAATTGTGAGTTTTACCAAGCCCATTTATAACATGATTCGCTTTGCAGATACTGATAAACCAGTGATTGGAGAGGTTTATGAGCAGATGGATAACATGTTGGGGCAAATAAAAGATATTGTTAAGGATAATGATCCCATTTTGTATGCTATGATTCATGACTGTGTGTGTGCACGGTGGAATAAACTCAATGTTCCACTGCATGCTTTGGCATATATCCTTACGCCAAAATATTACTCTCCATCTTGGTTGGGCCAACCTGCACCTGGAGGGGGGGTTAGGGTGAAACCTCACACAGATCCAGAGGTACAAGAAGGGTACATGAAGGCATTGGACAAATTGGTACCTGACAGGGAAGAGTGTGCTAGATTGCGCCTTGAATTAGGCAAATACTTTAGTTGCACTGCTAACTTTGGTTCATTCCATGCAATGGAAGACAGGGACAGATTCGATGCTCTCACATGGTGGGAAGCATATGGCGACATGGGACTTTTGCCAAAGTTGGCTAAAAAAGTTCTCTCACAAGTTGTGAACACTTCTTCTGCAGAGAGGTGTTGGAGCACCTACAACTTTATACACAATGTGAGAAGAAACAAGCTGAATGAAAACCGAGCTGAAAGCTTGGTTTATGTGCATTATAACTTGAGGTTGTTGAGCCATTACTGTGATCGGGCAAATGAGGATCAATCATACAGAGTCTGGGACAACAACCCAGAGGATGATAATTTGGAGGACGGCACGTTACATCTAGAAGAATTGGAAGCATAACTTTATAGGGATGATGATGAAGCATCAGCAGCACCGCCACACACAGGGCCAGTCCCACCATCTACTGGTAGCAGTGCGGGTGCCAGTGCCAGTGCCACTCCTCGATATCACACTATTGTTCCTTTGTAGATCTAGCCTCCACCTTCTGGTCGTGGTCATGGTACTCCTGAGAGTACTAGAAGACCAACAGTTCCTCGTGGCTCACAGAAATTAGACATTTCTCGTGGGCGTGGCAAGGGGCCAGCCAGATAAAATATATTTGTTGTTTACTATTTTCTATTTGTTGTTGACAGTTGAATAGTTGAAACTTGACTTGCTACTGATTTCATATATTTAAATTTTTAATGACAATTTAAGTTTGAAGTTTGAATTTGAAAGGTGAAACTTTGAAGTTGGCATTTATAAGTTTACTGTTTACAAGTCATTATGAATTATGAATATGATGCTTCATGAAAGTTATATGGTGATCAATGAATCAATGATGATAAAAGTTATATAATATCAATGATGATAAAAGTTATATATTGAATTTTGAAATCAATGAATCAATGACGATAAATGTTATATATCAATGATGATAAATGTATATTGAATTTTGAAATCAATGAATCAATGATGATAAATGTTATAATATATATATCAATGATGATAAATGTTATAATATATATATCAATGATGATAAATGTATATTGAATTTTGAAATCAATGAATCAATGATGATAAATGTTAGATATTGAAATTTGAAATCAATGATGATAAATGTTATATATAAATGATGATAAATGTTATATATTGAATTTTGAAAGCTTGAAACCTTCAGATTGATGATTTGCGAGACTCAAGAGTCAATATGTTCTCTGCTTCCAACTCTTGGGCGTGGTTGATGAAGATTATAACTTCTAGATGATTGATGTTATATGATTCAATCTATGTTTTTATGTTTTTTATGTCTAATTCATCATTCTACATGTTTTTGTTGACATATATGCATCAAAATATAAAAAATATAAAAAATATTAAATATATATATATATATATATATATATATATATATATATAAACGCTCCCGAAAACGCTCCGGACCTGGAAACTTTTAAAAATGGCGCTCCGCGCTTCGCTCCCGCTCCCGCTCCCGCTTCCAAGTAACCTTGGGCTAGACTTCACATGGTTTATATGATTTGGATCACTACCACTAAGGATAAGATCATCAACATAAAGAACAAGGATGGTGAAGGAATTACCCACCTTCTTGGTGTAGACAGTGTTGTCAGAATGACACCTAGAAAAGCCATTATCTAAGAGAAATCTATCCATTTTGGCATACCAAGCCCGAGGAGCTTGTTTGAGACCATAGAGAGACTTCCTAAGGCGAGAAATAAGGCTAGAGTCTTTTTGGATAAAGCCAGGGGGTTGTTCCATGTAGATTTCTTCATGCAAATCCCCATGTAAGAAGGCAAATTTAACATCCATCTGATGGACTTCCCATTAAAGGAGGCATCCAGGGAAAGAACAAGGCGGATAGAATTCATTTTGGCAACAAGGGAGAAGGTTTCAGTATAGTCAATGCCTTCAACTTGTGAAAAACCTTTAGCGACAAGACGAGCTTTATGTCTATCCACTTTTCCATCTGGTCCAAACTTTGTTTTGTAAACCCATCTACATCTGACAAGTTATCTTCGTTTTGGAAGAGGAACAAGGTCCCAAGTATTATTTGCCAATAAGGAACGATACTCTTCATTCATAGCTTCATCCCAATCTAGATGACCGGTCACCGGAGGCTTCTTCAAAGGTTTCTGGATCAATTTTTTCTGGAACTTGAGCCAATAAGGAAGAGGCTCTTTCGAACTGAGAACGTGTACGTCGTCGATCGGCAGGGTCACCTGCAAGAGAACCTGCTGCATCCCGAGTAGGGCGGACCCATCTTGGAAGCGGTAGAGTATAAGGAACAATTTCACGAGCTGGAGGAGGATTGTCATCCTCGCTGTCATCATCTGAACTAGAAGGAATGCTATTAAAAATAGAAGAGAGAGAGAGAGGTGGCACATATGCCGAATCAGGCTTGCAGGCCAAAGGTGGCACACCCGTCGAACTAGGCTCGCAGGCCGATATATTTTCATCAAACTTTACATCTCTTCTAATGATTATATTTTTGGATTTGGGTTGAAGAAGTCTATATTCTTTGACATCTTCAGAATATCCAACAAAAATACATTTTTCACTCTTAGGTTCTAAGGCTTTATGTTTCACATCTGGAATATGGGCCCAAGTATCACTTCCAAAAACACGAAAGTGACTTACATCTGGTTTGATTGAGCTCCAAGCTTCTCCTGGAGTTATATTCTTTAAAACCTTAGTAGGAGTGCGATTTACTATGTAATTTGCACAGTTAATGGCTTCTGCCCAGGAATCCATTGCTGCAAAAAAATTAAAAAAACAAATCTGTAAATAAAAAACGTTTTTTATAATTTTGGTATCATAAACCCTCGAAAAATAGATGAAAGAATGGAAAAAACCAAGAAATTGAATGTTCTTACCCAAATTAATTTTGTGTAGCTGAAGGTACCCCAAAATGCCAGAAAAAACAAGAAAATATGGCTGTAGCTGAGCCAAAAACCAAGAATGTCGTAGCTGGAAACTTTTGCACTCCAAATCTGCTTTTGAAATCTCTTTCTCTTACTGCTGAAATCTCCTTTGCTCACTAGTGAAAACACCCTAGCTGAAGCACTACTCTCTTCCTCCTTTCTCCTCGCCAAAATCACTCTTCTCCAAGTGAAATGACTTGCTCAATTCGCGTGATGAGAGAATGAGGCGAATCATCTTTTTATAAGTTTAGAAAGCCATCTAGAAGCATCCAAAAGACAAACAAAACAATTAAAATAATATTAGATGGCAGGAAAACCAAAAAAAATAAAAAAAACAAGTTAAAATGCTATTTGGGAAGGAAACGCGACCGTATGGCTGGGAAACGCATTTCTGGTCATATTGGCAATGTTTCCCATACGGTACACATTTCAACATTTCCGTTTCATTTTTTTTGAGAAACGGGCTGTAGACCCACGTTTTCTGCAACCTAGATTCAATGGTTTATGGCCAAAACTAGTGGATCTATTTCAGGGGATTTTCTCGACATGGACAATGAATTGTGGTATTCACCTATTTTCCAGGGGTTTCTTCATAGCAAAATTTTAATCATCGGAGGCAAGATATTTTATCTTACTTGAGGGTCCATTGTAGTGGAGTAATGTGAGACTTTTTATCACCCTGTGGTTCCCGAAATTTGATGCCAATTCAATGGTGGTATCCAGAATGCCAATATGGGTTACATTGCATAATCTACCTCTTCGTTTCTGGCATCGTAAAGTACTAGAAAGAATTCAGAATATATTGGGGAAATACATAAAGACAAATGCATAAAGAACTGAATAACGAATCTATACATTTGCCAGAATATTTTTGGAGGTAGACCTCAACAAATGATTGCTGGATCACATTCTCTTGACACATAACAAGTAATGTTGGACCCAATTTTTAGATTTTGAAAACACGATATTTAGATGTCAAATATGTTAACAAACAACACACTTACAAAAATCATGTCCTATGGAAAAGAAAGATCCAAGAAGGAAAAAGAAACTAGTCAAGAAACCCAAGGGATGACTATTTCTAGAGCGTCAATCTGAAGAAAAAGAGGATGACGAGGAAAGAGGCACTCCCAAAAATGAGGAAACCCATAACCAACAAGAAAATGTAGCAAGTGGAGGAGTTAATTCTGAAGCAGTAGGAACTCCAGTCCCAACATTGCAAAAGGAGAAGAATCTTGTGGGAAAGGAAACGAGAGATTGCAAACAACATAATGTATCTAAGAGTTCAAATTCAGATAAGGAAAATCCAAGAATGATTGAAGAGAACCAGTTAGCACTTGTAATGACCACCCCTAATCAAGGAGGAAGTCAAAAAGTAGAAAAGAAGAAAGGGAAAAAAGGGTAACTAAGTATTTCCATTTAGACCCAAGTTGTTTATTTTATTGTTTTAATCTTGTCTATCCCTTAGGGCACCACTTTTGATTGGTTTGATGAAATTCTTTTTGAGCATCCGCGAAATGCAATTTTGTTTTCATTTATAAAATTATGCTTTCTCCTTTGGAAAATTTTGCTTCATTATTGCATGTAAAATTGTTCTCTCTAAGGTCTATACAAAAACTCTTAATATGTAGACACTATACATAATTTCTCTCTGCACAAGAACAATAGCCAGGGTTTTAAAAATGCATTCCCTAGGTGCCTCCCTTACTCCATCACCCTTGAATTTTTTCTCTAAAGACTGCATCAAATTGTAGTAGGATAAGGTGCTAATCTTGAGTGTGTTGATCATCCAAGAAGGATAGCGAAGTTCTCTAAAGAGATACAAGTCCAATCCAAGTGATGATGCTAAAATTAATCCTCATCACTTGTATTTATTCACTCCTAATGAGTTAGATTTAGCTAATTAGGCCTAGATTAGCCCCTACAATAAAATAATGTGCAAAATAACTAACTTTTGGTGACAAGCCCACCAAACTAGCTCATAAACAAAAGAATAAGCTTCTCAAGAGGTTGAATGATGAATAATACATGTCGCTGGGCCTTCTTAGAAGCCTGATGAAGTCCATAAGTGCCATAATGATGAATATGACTCCCAAAAGTATTGGGCAAGGGGTTGGCCCCTTGTTCTCCAAATAATAAACCTGTGGTGGTCCCAATGGGTGTGGGGACACACAAGTAACCTCATGGGTCTCCAAGTAGGCAGAAGATGCCTGTAGACCATCTATGAGGGCTTAGATGATGGTGTAAGTGATGCCACATCAGCGTATAAGTCCCCGACCATTTGCCAAGTGCATGGTACAATTGTGGGGCCGATTAGACATGCTGAACCAGGTGCATCTTCCTCGTCCAGTAGGTGAATATCAAGCAATCTCTGAACATGTCTGAGGATCCATGGAGTGTTTTCTATTGCTATGGAGGCCCATGGCTCTCTACACACACCCTACATGTGACAATGTAGCCCTCTGGAGGCTTAGGACCCCGTATAGGGAGGCCAAACCCACAATGGTGACCATCTGCAATACTACATAAGATCCAATGCGTCCCCTAGCCTTCCAGTACAACAAGTCATTTAAAGAAATCGAGTTAAAGAGATTACAAACCATGGACAACAGGTGGGCACTTCATAATGGCATGTCCTTCCATAGTGGGGTTTGGCATGTGCTAATGTCTCCAAGCTCCAAAGGGGGTTAACCAAGTACCATATTAGTTGGTTTCTACCTTTAAAGGGGATAATATCTCCAAGGTACATCCTTCAAATGGTGTTGGCATGTGATAAAGAGATGAGTGCAATAGGGAATGAAAGGGGCAATCCTGGGCCACATGTCGGGGCACAAGGGTAGCTAATAAAGGGAAGCCCACACTTGGGTATATAATGTATAAGAGGGAGCAATCACGGTGCATGAGATACCTCGACCTTGATTTTTCCACCCTTCTTTATATGCCTTTTGCCTTTTATGATTTTTCTTTGATTAACTGCTCGGGGCTCAAATGATAAGAGCATGATGTGTAAGGTATAGTAGTGGATACCCGTTTTAAGGTAGGGTGGTTCATTTCCCACCAGGGGTTGGGACAATCATGGTTTCCAGAATGATTAAGGAGGCTCATCCAGGGCCTATAGGAACCAGGGTGATGGCCATGGGTATGGGGTAGCGCTCATGCATTTGGGTTTTTCCCACGTGCTAAATGTGTTTGTCTTGAGCATATTTTTCATTTTGTGTTACATTTTCATGTTGAATGTTTCCAATTATGCTTTTACTTTTATTTTTAGTTGCATCAACCTCTGGGGCATCGTTTCAAGCCCGACCCAAGGTGTGTGCAAGTGGAAGGGGAGGCCAACCCTAGTGGGGAAATGTGGACCTAGGTGGGAAGAATAATGAATGGGGCTATAATGAATGGAAGGGGAGTAATATATGTGGATGAGGGAGCGGGACTACGCAACCAAAATCAAGGTTTCCCATATAGTACCACCCTAAAACCCAAAGGTTAGTAAACAAGATCCCATGGGACTAAGATCCAAGGGTGGCATCCAAAAGAGGTCTAGGGGACAGAAGCACAGATCCAACCCACTCTTTCCGTCGAATCCACCCATTAATCCATGCTTAGAAGTGTCCATGATAAGCTAACTACAATACTAAATTACCAAATGAAAAGGCATACATTTAGGTTCGGGAGGCCCACCTTCAAACATATGATCATGACAAATGGGTGAGGGACCACATAGCTTTAGAAATTTCTGAATCTTAATTCTTATGCAGAAATTATTTTTGTTAATCCGGTTAAGCTTCTCCTACTTATACAAGTTATCAACTGAATAAATTCAAGTTAACATCAAAGCAAAACACATAACAGATTTCTACCAATTTAGATCTAGAATAAGCACATGCACACATAGACAAAGTGACACAGTTATTTCTGGACAACTGTCCCCAGAAAAATCCAATGTGGGAAAACCGGTCTCTGGCTGCTGGAGGATTCTATTATTAAGAATATTTCTGAATACACAACTCTAGGTTCCATATCTGGAAAACCCTACAGAGAAAACTCTAGATCTGTAGCACCTGGCTAATCTAAGACCAACAATACTGACTGATCCACACCCTCAAACAGGATTTACAGAACTCAACTAGATCTAGGCCTAGAAACTCCAGATCTGCCCCTGAAAGACACTGTGTTAGCCTCTGAAGGCTTCCAAATGCTCGACGCTGTCACTGGAAGGGACTGCGTTACCCTATACTGGGTGACGTAGTCACTACGCTGCCCCTAAGGGTCTCTGCGTAACTCCTGAAGGGTTTCATGAAAATCACATTGTCCTTGCTGTCGCTGCTGCCGCCGTCTGCTGCTGCTGCTGCTACCGTTTGCTGCTGCTGCTACCTTCCTCTGTGCTGTCTTTCCTGATCTCTTCTTTGCTTCTTGTGTATTCTATACCCCGGGATCAGATCATCCCCTTGGTCTAAATTCCCCTCTCTGCAGCTGAAACACTTGAGAATTCTTAGCAACCCAGCCCTAGAATCTCAGCTTAGCTTCAGTGCTCTGCCTCTGTGTGTCTTACAAATGACCCCAAGCCTTTCCTTTATACTTTTCTCGTTGACAAATCAACGACCATGATTAAATCTTTAATCAATGGCTAAGATTAAAAGAAAGCTTGATCCATGTGACTTAAAACAATTTCATCACATGTTTAATTAAATTCACTTTAATTATTTTATTTTCCTAAGTTTTAACTTAGGAAATACATTAACATAATTAATTAATTTAATATCTCCCAAACCAGATGAAATTTCCCAAATCCATTTCTGGGTCTTCTAGATCAGGTGAACTTTAGTCCTTCCTCAAAATTTGGGATCTGCAGCACAACTGATGCTACCCCAAATACACAAAATCTCAACACTCCCTCTTAGCATCAAGGGTGTGCTCTAGCAATACATCACACTTACGCATTACATGATTTTGGGCACTGGTTCTGCGCTGCTGAAGCTTGGCCTCCTGCCACTCAACTCTGCACTACTGCTGCCATTCTGTACTGCTACCCATGACTCTGCCGTTGCCACTGCAACCACTGTACTGCAGCTCCCTCTCAATATGCTGCATCTGTGCTACTCATAGCATTGCCACTACTGATCTGCTGCACTGCAACTTTAGTTGTTGAGAGAAACAACTGAATATCCTGCCCAATCTCTGACAAACAAGTCAGATGGGCTGCATCCTCATCACTGAAGCTCCATAGGCTACAGATTTGTGCTGGCATCTAAGGAACGATGCACAGGTACAACTCTGCTTGTGTAATCAGACTCTGTCTGCACTACTGAAGTCACATCTGCTCCTTCTGCTGAAATCTATCACGCTGCTGTTGCACTGCGCTGTCCCTCTGAAGCTCTCTGCGTTGCTGCAACTCTGCACTGCGTAAGCAACATTGCTCTGCGCTGCTACTGCTTCTACGCTGCTCCTCCTAGCCTCCAGATCCGCCTCTACCTTTGCCTCATCTGTGATCTATGCACCCTCTGCTCCACTTGTCCCGCTACTGTCTTAAGGCTGCCGTAGCTCGCTTGTGATCCAAGAGATGAGCTGGTCAAGGATCTCACCTTACTTCTATGTAGCTCCTCTACATGTCCATGTCACCCCACCTCCGTGGTTCATGAGCACTCATGGCTACATCATCTCCTGACCCAACATCTACCACTGCTGCTTTTGAAGAAGATGCTTCCTTGTCCTTCTTCTTTTCTTGACAATGGCTGGCAAAATGTCCCATTTCGCCACACTGGAAGCACTTGATCTTTCTTCTTCTTCGGCTTCTTCTTCGACGCCAAGGCTGCATCTTCCTCCTCTTAACCTTGCTCAAGGCAGGGTTGTGCTGTTTCTTGGTGAACCTTCGTAGTTCTTCTTGCCGCAGGATCGACCACAAGCTGTCCCAATCTGGGAGGTTAGC
Organism: Pinus albicaulis; assembly: GCA_034641835.2. NCBI lineage: Eukaryota > Viridiplantae > Streptophyta > Pinopsida > Pinales > Pinaceae > Pinus > Pinus albicaulis. Next base: position 1,276,032,702 of record CM076583.1, on the reverse strand, counting down.
TCTGCCCAAGATACTTTGGACAAAGGTTTCCCACTCATCCGTGACTACATTGAGGGCAGTCCTGACTATCACTGCATCATCTATGATTGCACCCGTTGCAGTCAGCTGATCCCTGATTGACTGCAATCTGAAGAGGAAATGCTCGATGTCTTCTCCCTTGGTCATCATAAATGACCTCATTTGGGCCTCCAACAACATCTTTCTTTGGATTGATTTTCCCTCATACAGGGAAGTCAAGGTCTTCCACATCTCATTAGCTGTCCTCTTCTCAGCTATGTGTGGCAGAATATGCTCCTTGATACTGTCCATTATTAGCTGCTTGGCATGCCCAGCAGCTTCTCTATGCTTCCTTAGGAGATCCGCATTTGTCGGCGTGGCCAGGGTCTGCTCTACATGATCTCTTAGACCATATGCCTCTAGGACAATCAAGATCCTAGTTTTCCATACCGAAAAGTTTGAGAGGCCCTCTAGCCTATCCTAATCACGCAGTCCATGAGGAGCCATCTGCTCAGAATGTGCCGGTGCTCCTCTTCTCTATGCTAGAGATCTTAGATCTAGGGTCCTTTCGAACTGAGAACCCTCTACTCCCTCTGACACTTGATTTCCCTCCTTGGAAATCTACCAAATCAACTATGATTCACCTTCTTTGATCCTCTGACCAAACTACAAGTTTCCTTTGGCAAGAAACTATCAGAGAAGCTGATCTCTTCCCAAACTTTGTCACTTGTGCTAAGGTTAAAAATTTGAAAACTTCAGAAGTTTAACCCCACTAGCTCTTCTGAATTTCTGCAGACTTTTTTTGGATTTGACAGATTCAGATCTGAATCACACTGACTGGCTTCTGGCCCAATCAACGCTGTTTCTGAGCTGCCTCTGCGCAGTAATTGCATGGGCTTGCTAGGACACAACGTTGGACAGCGTCACCCTTCCCTTTGCGTGAATCTCCTCTTGAAAACTGCGCTGTCCCTTCAGATCTGCTTTTCTTCGGCCTTTCTAGCTGCTTTTTGCAGCTAGATCCTTCAGATTCTTCAGTTGGTGACCCTTCTAGATCTGCAATTGCTCTGATTCTATGTAGAAATTTTTGAATCTTAATTCTTATGCAAAAATTATTTCTGTTAATACGGTTAAGCTTCTCCTACTTATACAAGTTATCAACTGAATAAATTCAAGTTAACATCAAAGAAAAACACATAACAGATCTCTACCAATTCAGATCTAGAATAATCACATGCACACATAAACAAAGTGACATAGTTATTTCTGGACAACTGTCCCTGGAAAAAGCCAATGTGGGAAAACCGGTCTCTGGCTGCTGGAGGGCTCTATTATTAAGAATATTTCTAAATACACAACTTTGGGTTCCAGATCTGGAAAACTCTACAAAGAAAACTCTAGATCTGCAGCACCTGGCTGATTTAAGACCAACAATACTGACTGATCCACACCTTCAAACGGGATTTATAGAACTCAGCCAGATCTAGGCCTAGAAACCCCAGATATTCCCCTGAAAGACAGTGCGTTGATGCCTTTGAAGGCCTCCAAATGCTTAGCGCTGTCACTGGAAGGGATTGTGTTACCCCAGACTAGGTGATGCAGTCACTACATTGCCCTTAAGGGTCTGCGTACCTCCTGGAGGGTTTCCTAAAAATCACGCTGTCCCGCTCGCCGCGTCGTCCGCCGCCGCCGCCGCCGTCTACCGCCCGCCGCCGCTCGCTACCGGCCGCCGCCGTCCGCCGCCGGCCGGCTTCTTCTCGCCGTCCGCCGCCCGCTCTCTTCCTCTCATCTCGTGTTGTCTTTTCTTTGGATCTCTTCTCTGCTTCTTGTGTATTCTAGACCCCAGGATCAGATCATCCCCTTGGTCTAAATTCCCCTCTCTGCAACTGAAACACTTGAGAATTCTTAGCAACCTCGCCCTAGAATCTCAGCTTAGCTTCAGTGCTCTGCCTCTGTGTGTCTTACAAATGACCCCAAGCCTTTCCTTTATACTTTTCTCATTGACAAATCAACGACCAAGATTAAATCTTTAATCAATGGCTAAGATTAAAAGAAAGCTTGATATGTGTGACTTAAGACAATTTCATTACATGTTTAATTAAATTCACTTTAATTATTTTATTTTCCTAAGTTTTAACTTAGGAAATACATTAAAATAATTAATTAATTTAATATCTCCTAAACCAGATGAAATTTCCCAAATCCATTTCTGGGTCTTGTAGATCAGGTGAACTCTAGTCCTTCCTCAAAATTTGGGAGCTAGAGCACAACTGATGCTACCCCAAATACACCAAATCTCAGCAATAGCTAGCTCAGGTGGTAAAGAAATGGCACAACAAGCTAGTTGGTGGCTGCAAGGAGCTATCAGCTGAGGACCATCTTGGAGAAAATTTTCTCCTAGGGATATCACCCACAAAATGTTGGGTAACATCTGGCTCCAACTGGGACGTGATCTCTCGAAAAGTGGGTGAGGCTACTTGAACGGGAGGTCACGAGAACATCAACAATCTCTTGTTTACCGTATACTTGTTACCTGCACATATCAAAGAGTAAACCCACAAAGCAACATGTTTGTACGGTGTCTTATGATCACCCATGCTTTATGTCAGGTCATAAAATCAACAGATAATAAAATATGCAAACTTTAATCTAGATGTAGCTAAACTACCATGAGAAATATCGGACGACATGAGTTCTAATGCAAAATTCAACATGCAATGTATCCTACCCTAACATGCATATGGTAGAAAACTAATACCAAGTGTAATCATAAAGCCAATGCAACCAACATATCATCAAATCAATATAAATATGCAAGCATATATGATTACTCATTTAGCAATTGCTAAAGCGAATGTGGACATAATCACATTGATGATAAGGCCAGTGGGAGGTAGGAATATAGAATGCCCACACATAGATGATTATATGAGAAGAGGTAAGAAAATGATGTAATTTAGTCCATGAGATCCTGTCTTCTAACCAAAATATAGATATGTCAATGATTAGGCTCATAAACTTTTGATGGATGGAAATCTCGGACATATTATTTCCATGGTGGTCCTTATCGTTTATGTCATATTTTATGGCCTCTACAAGGTTATGGTTATTAGGAAAGGGAAACTGATGAGATGGAGAAACACAAGTATGTTGCCCATGATGATTACACTGGAAAGGGGAGATTATAGATTGGTCATGATCCTAAGGGGGCGCCCAAGGAAATAAAGAATATTCAATTAGGGGTTCTTCCTCGAAACTATACTCCGAAAGGGGAGAGGGATCAAGGTCACTTGAGATCATATGAGAATAGGTGCAGGAATCACTCTTAAAAAGAGAAGAAGGAAGATGGGAGGGTGGATTGTTATATCCAATAAGTTTTTGTTCCCCACAATCATAATCTAAGGCTCCGATGATTTGAATATAGAATCATAAGGAGGATAGGTAGGAGTCTTATTGATTTCCTTAGTATCACAAATTGGGTCTTTCTTAAAAGGAGAATCGATCACTTCCAACTGCCCCCCTCATGCAAGGGAAAATGGTATTTCTCCTTTCCAAAGGTGTCAATGGATATGTCATCATAAATAATACTCGAAAGAATGGGGAGACCAATCTCATCTTCTTTGTCGCTGTCGTAAATGGGAGCACAATCAAATCCAGGACCGATAATTTCTCATTTCTCCCTTTCAACGTGGAGGTAATCTCGAATATCATCTTCCAAGGGGAAAATGGGATCACCTTCCTCAAGGTTCTCAAAAGGAAAGTCATTAGGAGTAATATCCTTGAGAAAGGTAAGGTTAGTCACAACTTCCCCTTCCATAGACTCATCCTTCCCAACACATGCATTCTCAAAATCATCCTTTTCATCATGTGGACCCAAGGAAGACTCGTCTTCTTGCTCATCAGCTACATCCTCAATGTCTTGATGATGCTCGATGAGGTCTTCCTCTTGAATGCTTAATGCAGGGTGTACTTGAAAATGTCTAAGAAAGCCATCTACGAACCCTTCAATAGATGAGATGCTCTTGGGTTCGCGATTATGCAACCATGAGTTATGACCATAGAGAGATCTCATGAACAACAACATAAGTACATCTTGGTGACCGCCTTTCTCTTTTGAAGTATGTGCATTAAATTTTTGTGCATGGTCAATTGCGGAGAGTGGATCACCATCAAACATGGGCCCCCCACGTACCATCCTTCCTGTGACATGATTAGGGTGCCCAGAGATTCTAGAAATGTCCAAAGTGGGAAATTTAAGAGAAACTGTTTGAGATATACATGAAAAATATGTAGGGGTCGCCAAGGTGAGTTTAAAGATGCCTAGAAAAATGCTTGCTTCACCCTACAAGCGTCGACCTTAAATTTCAATGAAGAACTAGAGCTTCGTTGTTCCAATGGACTCGCCAATAATGTTATGTCAATATGTTGTATGGGGAACAAGACACACGTTTCATGTCTCCGACAACGGCGCCATAAATGTTACCACTCAAACTAGTAGGGGCTCTAAAGTGGGGTCCTTGGAGGGCTACTACTAGATCAAGGGCAACAAATGGAGCAATAGCTCACTGTCACCACGGCTAAGGCTCCCTACTCTTTACGGACTTTCACCAATGGGAGGAGACTTGTTATAATAAAGATCACGAAATGAATGGATCAATGACAGGGTGAATGGGTGATCTCGGGGGCCTATTCACAAGAGAGGCTCAAATGCATAACTTGCTTGCTTTGGAAGGCAAGGTTGAAGGCTCTCGAGGAAGGGCTCAAGGAGGATTTCAAGGTTTAGGTTTAGGGTATGTATCTTATAATGGAGGTCCCTAAAGTGAAGGCTCAGATTCAAGGTGATCTTTGAAGAATTATCCTTAATAGTGTGTGGGACCACATAGGACCAAGTTGAACTAGGGTTAGGTCAGGGGGTAGGGTTTAACAACCAATGATATACTTGACCTAATCAGGGACGAGAAGGGGATCAAGGAAGGAATTTTCAATGAAAGATAATGCAATGATCCCAGTGAGGTTTCTAGCCTAAGGAAACCAATGACAAGAATCAGTCTTCAAGCTAGGGCTTGCGATATCTCAATATCCCATTGTCGGAATCTCATGAAATTTGGAGGGCTTCTTGAGGACACACCAACGCAGTTGTGGACCCAAAATCGAAGTGTTTGGATGGCTAGATTGCGAGATAATTGATGCCCTACATGATCTATGTAGGCTAGGCCTAGAAAAGAGGTGAAGGTAAAAGAAATAAACTTTGAGGTGATCACCTATGGAGGACCAATGCCTAATCCTTTTGGGGACATTGGAATCAAGTAGAATTATGACTATGGACTTTGGATTTTCTATGTCAAGGAGGCCTCAAAGACAACTTCACTTAGCATTAGGGCAACAACAAAAGCAACTTCAAGAGCCTTATACTTCGTTTTGCAAAATATATGGCTTATCAAGATGAATTTTAATGACGAAGCATCTCTATGAACATTCACTCATAATACCTGGCCCATACATGAAACATCACTATTTAGAAACAAAATTTCCACAACTTCGCATAAATGGACGTAGTAAATTAGCGCTAGTTTAGCGAAATCCCAACAACAATGTACGTGAAAAAATAGAATGAAAGAATAACATTAAATTGCACTTACATGTATTAAGGGTATATCCAACCATCAAAACTCCATCAATTAAGAAGCTCCAAGATAAAAGAAAATGATGCAAACATTAAAATTCATTCCATGCTCAAAAAATTCGTCCTCCAAGAAGGATAACGAAATTCTCTAAAGAGATAAAAGTCCAATTCAAGTGATGATGCTAAAATGAATGCTCATCACTCTTATTTATACACTCCTAATGAGTTCGATTTAGCTAATTAGGCCTACATTAGCGCCTACAATAAAGTAATGTGCAAAATAACTAACTTTGGGTGACAAGCCCACCAAATTAGTTCATAAACAAAAGAATAAGCCTCTCAAGAGGTCGAATTATCAATAATACATGTCATTGGGGCTTCTAAGAAGCCTGGTGAAGTCCATAAGTGCCATAATGATGAATATGACTCCCAAAAGTAGTGGGCAAGGGTTTGGCCCGTTGTTCTCCAAAATAATAAAACTGTGGTGCTCCCAATGGGTGTGGGGGCGCACAAGTAACCTCATAGGTCTCCAAGTAGGTTGAAGGTCCCTGTAGACCATCTGTGAGGGCTTAGATGATGGTGTAAGTGATGCCACATCAACATACAAGTCCTGGACCATCTGCTAAGTGCATGGTACAATTGTGGGGCCGACTGGGCATGGTGAACCAAGTGCATCTTCCTCGTCCAGTAGGTGAATCGCGAGCAATCTCTGAAAATCTCCGGGGATCCATGGAGTGTTTTCTACTACTTTGGAGGCCCATAGCTCTCTACACATACCCTACATATGCCAATGTAGCCCTCTGGAAGGTTAGGACCCCATATAGGGAGACTAAACCCAAAATGGAGACCATTTGCAATCCTGCATAAGATCCAATGCGTCCCCTACCCTTCCAATCCAAAAATTCATTTAAAGAAATCAAGTTGAAGAGTTTACAAATGATGGACAACAGGTGAGCACTTCATAATGGCATGCCCTTCCATAGTGGGGTTTAGCATGTGCTATTGTCTCCAAGATCTAAAGGGGGTTAATCAAGTACCCTATTAGGTGGTTTCTACCTTTAGAGGGGATAGTATGTCCAAGGTACATCCTTCAAATGGTGGTGGCTTGTGATAAAGAGATGAATGGAATAGGGAATGAAAGGGGCAATTTTGGGCCACATGTCAGGGCACAAGGGTAGCTAATAAAGGGAACCCCATACTTGGGTATATAATGTATAGGAGGGGGCAAGCGTGGTGCATGAGATACCCCGACCTTGATTTTTCCACCCTTCTTTATATGCCTTTTGCCTTTTAATTTTTTTCTTTGATTAACTGCTCGGGGCTCAAAGGATAAGAGCATGATGTGTAAGGTATAGTAGTCGATACCTCTTTTAAGGTAGGGTGCTTCATTGCCCACCAGAGGTTGGGACAATCATGGGTTCCAGAATGATAAAGGAGGCTCATCTAGGGCCTATAGAAACCAAGGTGATGGCCATGGGTATGGGGTAGAGCTCATGCATTTGGATTTTTCCCACGTGCTAAATGTGTTTGTCCCGACCATCTTTTGAATTTTGTGGTACATTTTCCTGTTGAATGTGGCCAATATTGTTTTTACTTTTCTTCTCAGCTGCATCAACTTCCGGGGCATCGTTTCAAGCCCGACCCAAGGTGTGGGGAAGGGGAGGCCAACCGTATGTGGACCTAGATGGGAAGAATAATGAATGGGGCTATAATGAATGGAAGGGGAGTAATATATGTGGATGAGGGAGTAGGGCCACGCAACCAAAATCGGGGTTTCCCATGTAGTACCACGGTCCACCCTAAAACCCAAAGGCCAGTGAAGGAGATCCCATGGGACTAAGATCCAAGGGTAACGTCCAAAAGAGGTCTAGGGGACAGAAACACATACCCAAACCACTCTTCCACCGAATTCCCCGATTAACCCAAGCCCAGAAGTGTTTATGATAAGCAAACTACAATACTAAATCACCAAATGACAAGGCATACCTTTAGGTTCGGGAGGCCCAACTTCAAACATACGATCATGACAAATAGGTGAGGGACCACATAGCTGGCTTAGGTGGCGGAGAAATGGCACAACGAGCTAGTTGGTGGCTGCAAAGGGTTGCCGGCTGAGGACCATCTTGGAGAAAATTTTCTCCTAGGGATATCACCCACAAAATGTTAGGTAACAGGGACCACCCCACGTAGATGATTACTCCCTCAACCCAACTGTCCTCAAGTGAAGGTCAAAGCCTCCATGGGAGCAACCAACTATCACCATGCTATCTTGGGCTCAATGCCTTCCTCCCACATGCCCAATGTTCCTTGTCCATGTCAAGTCCCCTCGTAAGCAAGCAGCCAACCTCCATGTACACATTGTATGAAGTAGTGACCAAGCTATCTAGGTCTCTAACACTCCAAGGAAGAATGCCACATAAGTATCCATACAAGGTCAAGTAATAAATGAGCAAGTCGCCTCCCATGTGCACGTCCATTATGGAATACCCAAGGGTCGTCCATACACTGTGTCTCCCACATGACTTTAAGCACCCGCAGGCATGGTCTAAACACTTTAGGAGCATCCCTGAAAACTAACACCATTTAGTTACAACTTCCAATTCCAGTGATCACCTAGAACATATGATGAAAAGCTAAAGTTAACAACAGTATACTGGAAGAGGTGATAATTAGTGAGTACTTGTTGGCATCCTACTAGCTTGCTGTGAAAAACTAGTATTACATGACAGTGATCAATGAGATTACTGCCAATTGTGAAGTGAAATGATGAGTGGAGATTAAAGCTAAAGTTAACAACAGTATACTGGAAGAGGTGATAATTAGTGAGTACTTGTTGGCATCCTACTAGCTTGCTGTGAAAAACTAGTATTACATGACAGTGATCAATGAGATTACTGCCAATTGTGAAGTGAAATGATGAGTGGAGATTAAAGCTAAAGCAAACAAACTTCCCTTGCAACCAATACTTTCACACCATTTTTTTGCATAAACCCATCATTCCAATTGCTGTTTGTAGTGACTAGCTTACTACATACATATTCATTTTGTTTAAGCAATTAAAGTTTTCCTTTTCTGGAAAACCAATTTTCTTTTGATCTCATTAATGCCACCATGAAACATAGGATCACCAATCATTTATTTGATCATCTCAGAGTTTTTCATTTCTGTCTAGTGTACTTTTATTTTGCACCATGTCAAGAAATTGTTTGTTAGTTGGCATTGTTTTCCAGTGATAATTTCCTCAATAGATATTTTTGTTAAGTTTATAGTCGTTACTTCATATATTTTATTGTCCAAGGAGGTAGCAATAGTTTGCTTTTATTTCTGGAGATTTTAGCTCGTGTGGATCCTTGTGCACCCAGAAAATTTAATTTAATATTGTTTGGCAGGGATTAGCATATCAGCTAGTTGATGATGTACTTGACTTTACTGGCACAACAGCTTCACTTGGGAAAGGGCCTCTTTCTGACATACGCCAGGTCTTTCTCTTCCCCCTACCCCCCCCTCTCTCTCTCACACACTACAAACACACATATATATCTATACATGCTTGCTAGTTGCATGGCATGCTGAATTCTTGTCCTCCTCACTTGGCAAGGAGTCTCTTTCTGACATATTTCAGGTCTTTCTCTATCTCTCTCTCTAGTGGAGGAAGGTAAGAGATAAAAGGGTTATGAAATACAACTTTCTCTAAGACCTTTATTTGAGTAGATTCTGTAATATGCCATATATTAAAATAATATTTTATGTTAAATATTATAACTTTATGTAAGGTTGCGTCTCTCAGTCAACTGTATAAATATGCATTTTTTCTATTGTGTTCACCATCTTTCTACTTAGCAATTATTTAATGATTCGTTATCTTGAATTTTCATTTTCACAAGTAATAACTGGGTCAACACTGAGATTTGCAAATTAGGCAAATCTTTGTTATTGAGGAGTCAAGCTTTCACTTTGTGGAAGCCTAGTATCAACCAAGTTAAAAAGTGTTTGCTTCTCAGGTTCATGCTTTATGAGAAAGTTCAAGTGCTTCAACTAGAAATCGCAGATGATCTAATCAAAATGGTAGCCAATATCTTTTCATGATGATGATAATTTCATATTTCTTCACTGCACACTCACAGCAAAACATGTTTGTTTTGGGAGGTTGCCTGCTTAGCAAGGTATATATGGTTGTTTGGCCAGCAACCAAGTGAGATAGGTGTACCTTTTATCGATAACATCTTTGCAGTTGTTGAGGACTGATTTGACTTGAGTAAGGTGCTGTTATGATCAGCACTGTTGCACTTTATCACACTTTAGTATCAGCATATGTCAGAGTTGATTTGAATGACGTGAATTGCTTAAAATCAGGAGTAAACTTCAGTCTTTAGAGTAAGTATGCTACTACTGAGTAAGTTATAGAGACTGATTTACTCACCTTGTGCAGCCTGGATATGCATTGGTTCTAGAAGATAACAATGGTGTGTTAAGGGGATTTGTGCAGGTGTTGCATCACTGTTTTACCATTGAAGACAGTGCTTTCGTTGCCGGCTTTATTAAGAATTTGAAGAGGATTGATCAGTCTATACCTTCATTTTAACTAGTACTTTCTTGAAGGATAGGTCATCAGGTTCAGGCTTGATTTTGGTTTGATGAGAAGCACCCTCCTTGCTAGTTTTACTTGGAAAATTGGTGGCATCAGTTCACCCATGGTATATGCATGATCTGATATTGATTTCAGAATGTATAAGCCTGCAGAAGAGACCCTAAAAACAACAAGTATTATCACTTTGTGAGGTTATCAAGTAGAGATATGAGCTCCACTTTGAGGACTGATTCAACCTAATTCAGAGGCTGTTTGCAGAACATGCAAAGCCCATTCACACCCAATTCTACCTTGAAGAAGGCATATTGTTATGGAGGACATAGATCAGCACCATTGAAAATTAATAATTGCCCATTTCAGAGATGCCTTGGAGAGCAAGCAATCTAATTTGTTGTGCTAAATTCAGATCAGTTAGGGGTGCTTTGACTAAGTCTACTTCACTTTTCTTTTGTTAAGGAATTAATCACCTAAGGGAGGTGCCTACTGTAAGCTATTCTTGACTTATTTTTCAATTGAATTTTTTACCATGCAGCACTTTATTTTAGTTATTTTTGAATGCTGTTGGCAGAGATTATGATGTCTGATGTTCAACAAGGTAAAACACCTGCTGGCATTTGGTATAGGTGCTGCATGAAAAGTATTTTCACCAATATTGGAGTGCTAGAAAGGGTGCTTTGCAGGCAGTATTCTTAGACTTCGTCTGCAGGTGTTATCTTATCATATCTTGAGAAGAAAGTCACTTCTCATTAGCTAATTTTAGTCTTCTAAGGCCAGTGACTTAGATATCTTCTCCAGTGACTTAGATATCTTCTCCGTTCTCTTTGAGCTTCTTTTATCACATCCTCAGTGCCTAAATTATAGGCTAAATCCATGCTTTGCTGGAGGTTGCTTTCAGTGATGTAAAGCACTTTGAAGGAGGGTCTACCAGTGGATAACATGCTGCTTTAGTGATCTGTATATTTTGTTATGTTTGAGCAGCCAGGATGAGGGCTCTGTTTTTCATCGTGGTTTGCTTTGTGGATTCCCTAACATGCATCAGTAAAGAGATTTTCTTGAGGAGCTTAGTTATGTGGGTGTTATATTTATAGTTAAGCAAGGTGCTTTTGTTGATGCAGATTAGGATTGAATGGTTAAGAACCCGACCATTGACCCGCGGTTCCTATTCTTGGATTATTTTAGGGTTATTCTTTGCATGGATTATAGGGCTTTTCATGGCCTTCATATTTAGATTGGGATTTTCAGAGATATCGATAGTCCTCAAGTATGAAAAAGGGTTAATGTCAAACAAGAAATTGTTGGTGATTCTTGAGTCTTAACTTCCTTTTGTTCAATCCTCATAGTTCATATCCTTTTCTCCTTTTATATCAGATCAATGAGCTCATCTGGGACATTGTATGGTGCCAAATCTGTTGATTTTTGTGTAGCATTGGGAGGTATTCCTGCATGCCAAGAGGTCTCCTAAGCTGGCCTAGAATAATTATGGAAATTAAAATAAAATAAATTTTATTTTTGGGTTTCATGTAGCCTCAAAAGGGACAAGTTGGCCCCACAATGAAAGGGTGTGTCCCTTGGGGTAAATGCACCCATTCAACTTGTATATATATATATATATAATGTGACACTTCATTTGATCACTCATTCATCATCATCTCTCTTCTATGCTAGCCACACGTGGGAGCAGATAGAGTATGAATTTGATTGAAGTTTGGACTTGGATTTTTGACACGAATTTCTAAACAATTTAGATTCATAAACCTTGCTGAAGAAAATTTCTCTTAGAAGAAGAGTTGCTAGGTTTTCTCCCAAGTTTGGGTTTCCCTGGGAAAGTTTTGTTGTATCTATTGTCCATCACAATCTCTTTATGATACTACTGTTTCCGCTACATTATTGTAGAGATTTTTTGTATATAATTGCTCAATGATATCAGTGTCATAAAGATAAATTGTTAAAGATCATTAGGTAGTATGTATCAAATCATAAAATTGGTTTCTGCTGTTCATCTTGTAGAATATTCAGCATGGTATCAAAACCTTGTTGAAAGAGCAGCCATTGAAGTTAGCCTAAAAGACAATGTGGATGGACTCACTTGTGCAAGAAGAACAACCATAAGAGAAGGATGAAATTTTTCTGTGGTTTGATTAAGGCTGGTCTGCATTTAAGGTAACTAGCCTTAGAATAGGGTTGGAGTGTGCCGTAGTCTGGGCTGCAGCAAGAAAGAGACCTATATAACTCTGTGTGAAGGAGATTGAGCTGACTGTCTAAAGGAAGGCCGAGCTCTGTGATTGTTTGAGTCCTGTATAGGATATGTGCTAAGAAAAGGAAGGGCTTCAACCCTAGAGGAAGGCCAAGGACCTCAGATTGTATTCCAAGACAGGCTGAGAGGAATTAAAGGGGAACACAGTGTGATCTGTGCTGTAACTAGGGTAGCCGCAGGCTGGCCTAGCCCTAGGAGTAGGGATGCAGAGACTTAGAGGCAAACCGATGGCTTGAAAGTCTATGAGAGGGCTGCTAGAGCTGAGACAAGGTGTAGTGGAAGTGGGCTAATCAACAACTGGGGTTGGAAATATCTGAAAAGTCATTTGCATCATATCTTTGAGATTGAGGGAATAGGAATAACAGATGGTCTGGAGGAGAAGTATCAGAATTATCAGAAGTAGAAGGATCAAGAGCTCTACAGGTAGAGGAAAATGTTGGTAGTGTGTAGCTAATCGGTGGTGGTTGCTCCTCAGGAGGTTGTCAACCCTCCTGCTGCCGGCAAAGACCAAGCCTCTGTTGGAAAATCAGAAAGGCAGAAAGATTTTCTTATTTTTGATAATTACTTGTGATGTTCTTATAATCTTATTATCTGTGTGTTCTCCTTTTATCTTAATTCATCAAGCAATTACGAAAATAGTAGCACAAGGATCAAGTACAGCAGATATAGCCAGACAGCCAGGGCAGAACCCCACTCTAGGGGAAAACCCAGTCAAGGATTCTTGCTTCAATAGTTTTCTTGAGATAATCCAAGACTCTAGACTTAGACAAACGCTTCCTCCACACCAAGTCAGCTCTCTCAGAACTTCGACCTTGCAGCAATAACAACAGCACTATGATGCAATACTTATCTTTGATCTAATAACTTCGTTCTTGATGCAATGAATTTGATCTTGAAACAACTCCCTTACTTGAGGGAGCAAACACTGGAGGCAACAACTTCGACTTAGTAGTGGCAACTTTGATCTGGCAACAACTGGCAGCAACTAGCAGCGACTGGCAGCATCAACTTCGACATAGACAAACAGACTTTGATATTCTTGAGGAGCCCACACATGAGAGAGAAAGAGAGTCCAAAACTTCGAATTTTTCCTTTTCCTTCTTCTTCTTCAACCTCACACTCCTTTTAGCCCTTCTTTCTTATTTCACACTTTTTCCAACTCTTCTTGTGATATCGAACTTGTGAGAGAGTGATGTCTTCAAATGAATCAAACTCCTTCAATATATACCCTTCTGGTGAGGTCGAATTGATCTCCTTGAGGCTAACTTGATCTTCTTGAGGCCGAGTTGGTGTGGAGGTGACATCATTCATTTTTGACTAAAAAATAATCCGTTTTACATGATTCAAAATTTCAAGAAGGGTCTCTTTAAATGTACAATGACTCTATTGACTCAGAATAAATCCTAGAAGTTCTCAATGGGGACTTTGACATAAAACATGATGACCAAAGCATGAAACCCATGCTTTAATAAGTCATTGTGACAATAATACAATTTTCTTTTCATTCTTTTGATAAGTACATTACCTAATGACTCAAATACATTTATGAAGATTGAACCTAGTTACATTCTTCAACGATCCCTCTTAACTAAGGAGGTATTCATAATAAGTACAAGGAAGATCTCAAACTATATGAACTATGAAGAATTTAGGCACGACAATGCTATGGACTAGATTCCTGACCAGGGCAATCTATCCAAGTGGGACTAAGATGGAATAAAGCTTTACACCTCCCTAGGTACCATCAGGCTTACTTACTAACTATCAACCCAGGGATCTAGGTGCGTGTCAGAGCTCTATGACCAACGCCACCTTTCCTACTTCGGGATCTAGACATCAACACATAGTGCCGACTAGATGTCCTCCTAGGAAATGCTTCACTCACAAAGCTTCAACACTCTCGATTATTCAATTGGTAGGAATCCTCTCGATCAAAAAAATCGGTAACAACAAATCCCTTTTGATCAAACTGATCGATAACCAACATGTACAACATGATATCAAACCCCCGAGAGATTTACCTGTATAAACACAACCCCAATCAATAATAAAGTTTCAAATGTTCATGAGAAAATACAAACCTCCGGGATCTTTCAGACAACTTGATGTTGCTTCTCAACTTTTCATAGTAGGACTTAAAGCTTTTCAAATGAATCTTGACAGAATATTTCTCAACCATACAACTTCCTTTCCCACAACCAGATCCTGCTTTCCTTCTTTCAGCAACACCTGTAGATACATTCTCCAATTTCTTTTTTCAATACTATAATTTGCCCTCCCTCTTAACTAGGGAGGTTTCTTCCCTCTTAACTTAGGGAGATTAACTTCATGACATAGGAGAATATTTCATGGTTTCTTATCAGAGACATCTTGACCATCATGATTTACATATCATGCTTCACTTGAGTACGTCTTCACCATCTTGAAGATGATGTACCTGCATAGCTTTGATAGCAAGTACAACCCAATCTATAGAAGCATGAAGTTAATCATATCAAAATGATATAATGATGGAAGCATTTAGATTTTTAAAAATATTTGAAGACAATCATCAAGAAACATATATTTCAAACTTCTTTCCAAGGTTTTGATACAAACCCTAAATCTCATTAATAGCTCAATCATTATATCTAGAACAAACTCTTTTATATAACAAACCCTAAAAACAATTCAAACAAGTATAACAATGTATCTAACAATTCTTAGAATTCATATATTAGACTTCCTACTAGGATTTAGTGCAAACCATAGATTTCATTCAACAATCAAAACCAATCATAGCTCAATTTCGGACTTGTCATCATGTAATAGAGAATTTGAGTTTCTACTAAGGTTAAGTGACAAAACCCTAGAATTCACTATCATCCTAGGTTATCAAACTTCGGCTAGGGCTTAGATCCAAACCCTAGGACTTATCACCACCAATAATTAGGTCAACACATATCTAGGATTACATCATCATGCATAAGCATATCATAACAACAAATGTTAGTCAAACCCAATGATACAAACATATTCAGACATCTAACATAGTAGATTTAGATGGACAACCACATGCCTAGGGTTTTGTTCCTAGGACAGTATCAAACAAGGGTCTTGCTTACAAATCCTACCGAACCCTAAAGATCAAGGGTTTTAGATGCTCTCTTACCATGACCTATAATTACTCTCTTTTTCCATGACCTATAATTTGATGCTTCTTCTAATTTGTTCTGTCCCTTTATTGTGTTAGACATTGTTCTTGAAGATAGTAAACTTCTTTCCTTTTAAGGTCTCCTTCTATGATTCCTTGATCAACTTCTTGAGATTCCTTTCTTTCAATAGATCCTTAAGCTGCCTTTTTCCTCTTTCACCAAAGCTCCGATACCATGTTAGAAAATTAGAAAGGTAGACATATTTTCTTATTCTTGATACTTGTGATGTTCTTATAATCTTATTATCTTTGTGTTCTCCTTTTATCTTAATTCATCAAGCAATTACCAAAAGAGTAGCGTAAGGATCAAGTACACCAAATATAGGCACACAGCCAGCGCAAAACCCCATTCTAGGGGGAAACCCAGTCAAGAATTATTCCTTCAATAGTTTTCCTAAGATAATCCAAGATTGTAGACTTAGACAAAGACATCCTCCACACTAAGTCAACTCTCTCAGAACTTCAACCTCGTAGCAACAAGAACAACACTATGATGCAACACTTCTCTTTGACCTATAACTTCGTTCTTGATGCAATGACTTCGATATTGAAACAACTCCTTTACTTGAGGCAGCAAACACTGGCAACAATAACTTCAAATTAGTAGTGGCAACTTCGTTCTAGCAACAACTGGCATCAATTAGCAACAACTGGTAGCAACAGGTTCGACTTAGACCAAAACACTTCGATCTTCTTGAGGAGCCGACACGTTAAAGAGAGAGAGAGTCCAAAACTTCGATTTTTCCTTATTCCTTCTTCTTCTTCAACCTCACACTCCTTTTAGCCCTTCTTCCTTATTTCACACTTTTTCCAGCTCTTCTTGTGATATCGAACTTGTGAGAGAGTGATTTCTTCAAATGAATCGAATTCCTTCAATATAAACCCTTCTGGTGAGGTCGAATTGATCTCCTTGAGGCCGACTTGGTATGGAGGTGACATAATTTGTTTTTGACTAAAAAATAATCCTTTTTACATGATTCAAAAGCCCAAGAAGGGTGTCTTTAAATGTACAATGACTCTATTGAGTCAGAATAAAATCCTAGAAGTCCTCAATGGGGACTTTGACCTAAAACATGATGACCCAAGCATGAAACCCATGCTTTAATAAGTCATTGTGACAATAATAAAATTTTCTTTTCATTCTTTTGATAAGTACATTACATAATGACTCAAATACATTTATGAAGACCGAACCTAGTTACATTCTTCAATAACCTCAAATTTGTTTAAAAATGAGAAACAGTTGGTACATTTTCATTTCCACTCAATTGCAGAGCACATCATTCAAATTGGGTCCCCATGGATTCATGGCATACACTCATCACAAAGAAACTTTCCTCATGCCCAGGTCCTTTGGAGTTGTAGACAATGCGTTCTATATGTTCGTGGGCACCATTTAGAATTTGTCATTGGTGAGACAAGATTATGGACATACCAAGAATGCCAATGAGATGATGGTCATGATTGAAGCATTTAAAGCTCTGTGTGACAAAGGGTCGTTTCTTGCTAATCAAGTACTGAATCACATTGAAGGCTCTTTTTCCTTCTTTTTATTTAATAACAATTTCAAGACTCTACTAGTTGCCAAGGAGATAGAGGGAAAATGTTCTCCATTTTGGAGTTGTACATCAAATGGTTCTTTAGCATTTTTAATGATGATCAAGTTTTGAAGAGTTGATGTGGAACATCTTTTGCACGATTCCCTGCAGTGTTTTATAATAAATGTAGTTAGCATGGTATACGAGAGTTAAAGGATCAACTCAATTGCAATAGGTTGCTGTGGGGATTGTGCCTAGGGTTGCAAGACTAGCTGATGTTTGTGGACAAAGGAAGTTTGTAGAAGCCAAAGGACATGTGCTACAACAACGATAGCAAGTGATACTAAAGATCGTGGGCTGAAGGAACAAGTCGAGAATGGAAGACATGTTTCAGAAGGAAGCTATTCTAGAGCCAGAGGGAGTTGAGTTGTATTTATTGATGTATTCATTTTGGAGTCTTTATGCTTGTGTGTGTCATGAGTTGGAAGTCTTGGGGTTTGTAAACCCTTGAGAAGACTTGGAGGTTACAACTTGTAGGGAAGTTTTTTGGAATGAAATCCTAGAATAGCTCAATGATGAGGATGAGGATGAGCATCCACCTCAGAAGAACACTAAGGGATATAAGCTTAAATAGATTGGAAATGGACTTCATTGATTCCTGCAAGGAGGCAAGGATTTAGAGGAAGTTGACAGTCCAGTGCAACACTTAGCAATTTCTTCCTTAATCAAGATATAAGTACTTCATATCTTTCTCCCTTAATTATTGTGATTTTTCCCTAGTGATCCTTCTTGACTTCGTATTTTTTGCTTGGTTATAATTGTTTGTTATATGGCCTCCTGAACTTTTGCAGGTATATCATGAAGGCTATCAAAGCAATGATTCTGGTAGTAGATGGAAGCATTAGGAATAACAGAGCAAGGCCTGTGACAAGTGGTTTCTCTCAGTAAGAGGGAGTGGAATGCAAGAAGATTTTTTTCTCTAGTCACTAGGTGGTCAAATTCTTGGACTCAAGCATAAACTCAACAAGAATGTTTGATGTTTGAGAGGAAAGATTGTATAGATTGTTAGGACATGCAGGATCATACCAGATGACTGGAAGAGCTTCTAGTCCCAAGGGAGCAGACAATTAGGATGAGTGGAATGATTTCATGGGTCGAGATTGTCAAGGTGCTCTAAGATAGAAGGTCTCTAGGAGCCATGTGACTTCTTTGAAGAGACCATGTCAATAGCAGGACTTTCTTACGTGACAAAGGGAGTAGCAATAACAGAAGGACTTGCTTACTTGATAGAGGGAGCAACAATAGCAGAAGGATTTGCTTACTTGACAGAGGGAGCAACAATAGCAGAAGGACTTGCTTACATAATAAAGGGAACAACAATGGCAGATGGACTTTCCTGTGAGACAGAGGAAGTAACCTGGATTACCTGAGATGGATTTGCTTCAGTGTCAGAGAGAGTTAGCTCCATAAGTTTGAGATGAACAATCTTAGCCTCTTACACTATTTCTTGGGATTGGAGGTGTAGTAGAGGCTAGATGAAATCTTTATAGGTCAAAGGAAGAACCTTATTTAGATGTCTTAGGAAATTCGATATGATGCATTGCAAGTCCATGGCTACTCTGATGGTGACCAATCTGATGAAGCTATGCGATTCTGCCTTAGATTTTGATTTTGTGGATCCTGCAATGTACAGGGAGTTGATTGGATCCTTGATGTACGTGGTTAACACCAGGCCAGATATTTGATTTGCAGTGAAGTCCCTTGAACCAGTTTATGGTTGACTTGAGGCATGTATAGTGGATGGAAACAATGGATGTGGTACTTGTGTTGTACAATTGGATGTGGCTTGAGATATGTCTTAGGACGTGAAGTGAGGCTACATGACAATATAAATTTAATTAGAGGCAGAGTATATCGCAGCCAATATTGCAAGTCATGAAGTAGTGTGCCTTTAGAAGCTAGAAGGACATGGTCGAGTCACTTCATCTGAGACATGATGCAGAGAGGAGAAATAGAGCTCCAATACATATCCATAGAGGAGCAAGTTGTGGACATACTTCAAAGATGAGCTGGGTATTATGTTGAATGTCTCCCTCATTGAGAGGTAGTGATGAGGTCTTTGTAGAATTGGGCAGACTATCCCCTGAAGCCATAAAGGACTTTGACCAGGGGAGATGGATACATTCACTAGAGAAGCCAGAAGGACTTCCCTAGGTCATAAAGGACTTTGACCAGAAAGGTGAATGGCGCAAGAAAATTACAGGGGCAAATTAAAGGATTGGACATATTTTCTCTTGAGAAGCCAAAAGGACGTGGCTAGGTCATAAAGGACTTTGACCACAAGAGATAGATGTAATTTCCCTGAAAAGTCATAAGGGAATTTGGCTGGGTGAATGGTCCAAGGGAATATTCTCTCTTGAGAAGCAAGAAGGACTTGGTTGAGTCATAAAGGACTTTGACCAGACGATATAGATATATTTACTGAGGAGCCATAATGGACATTGGCTAGAGGTAAATGGCCTTGGATACTCACGTGCATGTGAGGAGTTACATTGCCGAGTCAAGGATGTTGTTATCTATAGACATGCATCAACTTGAAAAGCTCATGAACTTTTCTTAATGAAGGAGAAATTTCAGCTAAAGGAAAATTTATTGTAGCCAAGGAGAATACCTCCATCGCTAAGAGGGAATGCTGATTTTTGTGTCGCATCGGGAGGTATTCCTAGATACCAAGAAGACTCCTAAGTCGACGTAGAAGAAATATGGAAATTAAAATAAAATAAATTTTATTTTTGGGTTTCATGTAGGCTCAGAAGGGACAAGTCGGCTTCACCATGAAAGGGTGTGTCCCTTGTTGTAAATGCACCCATTCAACTTGTATATATATAGATGATGTGACACTTCATATGATCAAACACTGAACATCATCTCTGTTCTATATTAGCCACTCGTGGGGGTAGATTGAGGACAAATTTGACTAAAGATTGGACTTGGATTTTTGGCACACATTTCTAAACAATTTGGATTTGTAAACCTTGCTGAAGAAAATTTCTCCTAGAAGAAGAGTTACTGGGTTTTCTCCCATGTTTGGGTTATCTAGGGAAAATTTTGTTGTTTCTATTGTGCATGACTGTCTCTTTATGATCTCACTGCCTTCACTGCGTTACTGTTGATATTTTCTATGTATAATGCTCAATGATATTAGTGGCATAATGATAAATTGTTAAAGATTATTAGGTAGTAATTATCAGATTATAAAATTGGTTTCCACTGTTCATCTAGTGGAAAATTCAACAACTTCCACATTGCTTACATGATTGTAACCATGAGTTTTCTGATGAAGATTTCTGTAGTAATGATTCTCAAGTTCCCTTGAGTTGGATTTATCACCATTTATGTCATCTAGTGTTTTCGAACTATGTACCTCACAACTCTCTTTTGGAAGAAGGTTATCTTGTTGGTTGACAATTGCTAATGGGTTAAATGTATGCAAATTCGTTTTTTGATTTGTCTCTAGTTCTTTAATATTGATGTGATTGATTTTGAATAGACAAGATTCATGCGCCTTGTTAACTTTTTCTTGTTTTCTATTTCCATGCCTTTTAGACCATTATAACAAGATTAAAATAGGATGACAATTTCGTACAAAAAATATATGTATTTTAAAAAATCCAATGCGACCTAAAAATGAGAGTATACATCTTGCAAAGAGATTGTTCGTTATAAATTTGAATAATTCTAATTATTAGTTTACTAATTATCAAAATGATTTTAGTTATTTTATTATTCGTCATTATAATATTAATAACAAAATGTGCAAAATGATTACAAAATAAAATATTTATAATGTTAATAAATCTTAATTGAAATATTAATGTAGTAGAAATCGAAATATTAATGGATGCATAATATTTGCCCAAAGTTCAAACTACAAAGGTTTGAAGAAGAAATGATGACTATGAAACACATGAAGTTGATTCCCATGATGCATTGACAATGATGACCGAGACCATGACAATTTCTGATTATATATAAAATGGATGCGATTAATCCGGAAGATTCTACAAACAACAACACAAATCGCAGAAGCCTCAAATCAACAATTTCTGGCATGTTCCCTTGGAACGCAGTGGCTATGTGCATGAATTATAGAGAAAGATTCAAATCTCCTTAGAATTTTGAAACTAAATCTCATGATGGTGATGGTAGTGTTATATATAGTAGTGAATTATTACACATACAAAAGTGAAATATAGACAAAGATTCAAATCTCATTAGAGTTTAGAAACTAAATCATTCACAATTTTACATGATGATGATACAAATTCAATCATACAACTAGTACTGCATCAATGATGAAATGACAAACACATGAGAAAGTAGAACCATAAATTGCAGTTTTCTTATCAAGTCTTCAAAATCTAATGTAATACATGGATTGTAGATGTTGAGTCACTGCTACTATAGATGTGAATGCTGATGGAAAATACAAAATAGGGGAGAAACTAGATGCTAAAACTGTAGATGATAGTGTCAATGATCTTAATGGTATCGTTGACCTTTTTTGAAGAAGCTTGACTTGCCTTTCTCCAAAATGACCAAAACTCCTCCCTTTCCTTTGACCTTTACCAACTGCCCTTGATGATTGAGCCATAATCTCTCTGAAATGAGGAAGACAATGGACTGTGGTAGGTGGAAAACTTGAAGATTGGCAGACAAATCCACTTTCCCAACACTTGGTATCCCTTTTAACAATATGAAGAAGAGTACAATCAGCATGACTACAATGTGGGATTGCAAGTGCATCTCCTAAAAAGTATGCTAAAAATAACATAGAGAGAAAGAAACCAATGGTAGTGCTGTCGTGAGACGTATATAAGAGATCATGGTATAATACAAAATACTCAATAGTCTACTGCATGATGCAAAATAATAATGGTTTGCTAAAAAGGAATAAGAGAGTAAGATGGCAAGGTCTAGCAATGGAGCTGTAGATGTCAGGAGCTCCTGATTCTAATGAACGATTGCGAGGGAGGCGAACCATGATTTAAATTTTAATGCCACCCACATGGGGGACACATGGCCGATTTTTGAAACAAGTTGAAGAAAGCGTTTGACACATGCTTGGCACATGTCGGACATGTGTCCTCACGTATTGGTGTCTGACATGCAGAATATTGACACATCCCTTATTTTTATGTGTCTAGGACACTAGTCACTTAGGCTAGCGGATAGCCATATCATAGCGTGGAATCAAAACATGACAAAAGAATGATATTGTAGATGCGAAGCAAGATATAGACATATTTTTTGTTCTTAAGATACCTCAGAGAGGAAACTTGCTTTTGAGAACCGTACCATAAATATACTATACATAAAATACAACGAACTCCATACAAGTGTCAAATTTGCATATAACTACTACCAATATGACCAAATTCTACTACTAAGCATTATAATAAAGGCACTAGTCAAAATCTTGTTTAAAAGACCAGTTGATCACTTGTTTTGAGGTATTTCTATGTTGATTTTGAGTACAGAAGGCCAAAAATATACACAAGCAAATTTGGGGATTTTGTGCAAAAAATTGATTTAATTTTGTTGTTTTTCAAGGTGTTTTGATGTAGATTTGCAAGCTTATGTTGTCGATGTAAAGTGGATCAATTGCATATTTTTGACATTGTAGTGGGTTATCACTTAGGGAGACCCCTCCTAGAGTAGCATGCTTACGTCCAAAGACAAAGAAAGAGTATTAATGATAGATGTACCTTTCTTAATCTTGATTAGCAATGCCTTGCTCTTTACATGTGTGAGGCAATGACTCTTAGATGACAGATCTTATAGGGTGTTGTCAAACCTTACTCCATCAGATTGATTTCCTCCTTTCAACATTTTTCAATGCTTAGTATTGTTTAAGAGGAAAGTAGATATTCTAATAGGCGACAAAGTGAAACCAGGTTTGTGAGACCATGTGTAACATCTTGCTATAGAGTTGTTTTGAGTCTTGCCTACAAGAGATAGTCATTCTCATTTTATGCATAGATGAAAGTCCCCCCTATGCAAAAGTGACATCATAAGATTCTTTTCTTGGGCCTTGAATTCTAGGAGAATGTCTACTCACATTTCTTGCATGCTTTCAAGGCTCATCCAACCAAGTCCTCTCAACCCATTGTAATTCCCAAACAACATCATTACACCATGTCCCAAGTATTTCTTATTACCCTTCATTTTACATGAGGCCTACACTAATGAATTATTTACTATACTTGTGAGTTTTTATCACAAAGATAGGTTTATAGGTTGATGGCATAGGGGATTTACTTTCCCCTGATGAGATTATTGGTGATGTGGTCACATATAGCTTGATGATTTTCATA
The DNA here is from genome assembly GCA_034641835.2 of Pinus albicaulis. NCBI lineage: Eukaryota > Viridiplantae > Streptophyta > Pinopsida > Pinales > Pinaceae > Pinus > Pinus albicaulis. The sequence continues at coordinate 1,276,009,135 of CM076583.1, read as the reverse complement.
CTTGGGTTGTCTTACTTTCCTTTCATTCTAGAAGACTTGGCTATGGTGCCCCTTTGATCATTGAATATTTGATGATACATGTTGATATGTGACTTTATGGGAAGAATGCCTTAGCACTTTTGTGCTAAGTTGACATTTTATTGGCATCGTCATTTGGTTGGCTTCATGTTGGTGTAGAGCACTTGGAATTCTCTCCTTGCTATCACTTGATTTGACATTCTTTTTAGGGTGATTTTATATGGCATACCATGGTTTGATGTTCATGACGTGAATGCCATTGTTGGTATTGAGGAGTTTAAAGCATATTATTGTGTGTTATGATATAGATTACTCCTCATGTACAGCACTCCCTTTTTCTATATATTTTTTTATGCACTATTACTTGGTGGGGGAACCTACAATAGAGCGCCCTAGCCTTGTAGGATGATTTCACAATTATCATACTCTTCTTTGATGATGTTCCCTTTCTTCACAAGTTGGCAGACCACTTGGATGGGTTGGCACATGCTTTTGGTTTGACTCTTGCTTCAATGGATTATCACCTTGCATACCTTCTCTTGTTTTGTGGTTGATGACTTCCCAACTTTGGAGGAGTATCTTACACATATGTTGAGGCATAGCCCTATTTTATTGGTTCATGAGGAGCCACCCCCTTTCATGGAGTTAGTTGAGAATTGATGACATTCCACATGTTCTTCATACATTTGATGCCTTATTTCATGGTTGAGGGCATCCCATATTGGAGGAGTATTGATGCACATTTATTTATGAGTGACAGGGCATCTCACCTTAAGAATTTACATGTGTCATCTTATCAAGGCTTTCACTTGGTCTTTGTATGGTTTGAGGAGAGTATCTCACCTTGGAGGATGACACATTCACATTGGAGAAGATCTAGAAGGCTGCAAACCCTAGATCTAGGGTTCATTGCATATTTTGAGTAATATTAGGGCATTTGGAGACTAGATATTGGAGCATTGATTAGTTCTAATTTCCTTTTGACATGTGGCTTCGTCAGAAGTTCTTATTTTTTTGTTATTTGTTAGTTGTCAGAGCATATTGTTTCTTTACTCCTCCCTAGGTTAGATGTGAAAATTTCTAAATACAAAATTACAGAAACCCTACTGCAGTATCTTGATTTACTTCTCCTACTTCTGTTTTAATTATACAAGTTATTATCAGAAATATTCAGAAAATAGCGAAGTAAACACAACTTGCAGCCTACACATATACAAATCATTTGCTGAAACATAGCGCACATATGACAAAGGACACACATGATTTTTCAGATAAATGTCCCCGAAAAAACCCAATGCGGGAAAACCAATGCAACAACTCTTTGAGGGTTTTATTATTAAGCAGATTCTGAATACATCAAGGGCACCATTAGTGGTTTTCCCGACAGAGAATTTCATGGCAGTTGTACCTTATCACTCAGTGACAGAACATATGGCTGATTCAAACCCTTCAGGAATTACTAAATACGAGCCCTTTCTAGCCCACTGGAACCCCAATGTTGCCCCTCCAGCCTCTTCGTCATCCTTCCCTGCCCAACGTGGCCTTTTCGTGGCACACGCTGCCCCTGCGTCACCATTTTGGGCTCTGCGCTGCCTCTGCGTCACCTTGAAGCCTCTGCATCAGCCCCTGCACTGCCTTTGTGTCAGCTTGGCTAGGCTGTGTCCCTCTTGTTGGCCTCTGCATTGCCTGGCAAAAATCTGCCACTCTGACTTATGGATTCTCGGCCTCAGATCATAACATCCCTTACCGATCTGCCCCTCACTAGCATTGCAAGCTCACTCGAAAATTCTCAGCAAACAGCACTCGAAAATTCTCAGCAAACCGCACCCTAGAATTTCGACTTAGCTCAAGTGCTGCTACTCTGTGTGTGTTCTCCAATTGACCCCAAGCCTTCCTTTAATACTTTTCTCGTTGAGAAATCAATGGTCGTGATCAAATCACTAATCAAAGGCTAAGATTAGAGAAAGCTTGATCCATGTCACTTATAACATTCTCACCACATGTGTAAATTAATTCACTTTATTTTTTAAATTTCCCTAAGTTAGACTTAGGGTCTCCATTAAAAAATTTAATTATTTGAATAACTTTTACACCGGGTGGAATTTCTTCCATCGATTTTTGGGTCTTGGAGATCCTAAGTGTTCTAGCCCCTCCACAAAGTTTCAGAGCTAGAGCACATCCGATGCTACTCAAAATCTCAACACTCCCTCTTAGCGAGGAATGTGCTCTAGCAACACTTCACCACTGAAGCATCACCTTGATCTCTGGCATCGGTCTCCGCGCTGCTGATGCTTGGCCTGCTGACCTCCATCCACTACGCTGCTGCTTTCTGTATTGCTGCCCATGACTCTGCCATAGTCACTGCCACATCTATACTGCAACTCCCTCTCAAATTGTTGCATCATGCTAGCTATAGCACTGACACTGCTAACTGCTGCATTGCAACTCAGTTGTTGAGAAGTAAGCAACTGAAGCCCAAACACCCAATCAACTAGCAGACAAGTCATTCTGGCCGCATCTCATCACTGAGGCACCCTCTGCTGCTGCTCTGCACTGTCTCTCTTGAGCCTCTGTGATGCTACTGCTCCGCATTGCTTAAGCACTGTCCCTCTGCGTTGTTGAAGTGCCATCAACCTTTGCGCTGCTGCTGCCACTGCACTGCGCTGCTTTTCTCTCCAGCGTCCCAACTCTGCCTCTGCTTCTCCATGATCTTCTGCATCCACTAACTCTATTCATCTTGCTACTGTCTTTAGGCTCCTGTAGCTCGTATGTGATCCAAGAGTTTCGGCACCTCAAGGATCCTGCCTACACCATCTGTAGCTGCTCTATAGATCTGTATCGACCCACCTCTTCTCTCAAGGCACATGAGCACTCATGGCCACATCATCTTCGCTGCCACTGTCCCCTCTAGCTGTTGCTGCCTAGGAATTTGAAGCTTCCTAGTCCTTCCGCTTAGGACAACTGTTGGGGAAGTGTCTAAGTTCGCCACATCTGAAGCACCAAACCTTGGATATGTCCTTCTTCTTCTTCCCTTACATTTGTTGTCCCTTAGATGTTAGGGCCTCATCTTCCTCCTCCTATTTCTTTATCTTGACTCCTCCGCTGCTGAATTCCCTCTTCGTTATTCTCCAGATCTCCTCTTGATGAAGGATTGCCCACATGTCTCCCCAATTTGGGAGTTGTGCTCTGCTCAAGATACTTTGGACAAAGGTCTCCCACTCATCGGTGACTGCATTCAGGACAGTCCTCACCATGAGCCCATCATCTGGAGTTGCCCCCATGGAAATCATCTAGTCTCAGATAGTCTAAAATTTGAAGAGGAAGGGATCGATCTCCTCTCTCTTGTGCATATGGAACATCTGCATCTGATTCTCCTGAAGCATCTTCCTCTAGACGAAGCTACCTTGATACAATGTGGTCAATGCTGTCTACACCTCGTTTTCCGTATTCTCAGCGTGATCTCTGATACCGTACTCCCGCAGGACTGTCAGGATTCTGGCTTTCCAGATAACAAAGTTAGATATACGATCTAACCTATCCTGATCTCTCAGTGCGTACGGGGCCATCTCTGCTCAAATGGTCGAAGCAAGTGCTCTTCTCCCTTCTACTGCTGCTGCAGTCAACAGAAGACTGGATCTGGGTTTCTTGGCGATAGAAACCCTCTAGAGAATCTTCTCCCTGTGACAAATGATTTCCCTCTCAGAAATCATCCTCGAATTCTGTCAAATCAACTCTCTACGATCGCCCTCTTGATTGAATCTCAGATTTTCTTGGCAAGAAAATCTGCTGAGGGACTGTTTCCCCTTACTTTGTCAACTTTGCTGGGCACTGTTCTGCATTGACAGAACCGATGCCCCACCAACAACTTTAAAGATCAGAAGTTGCACTTCTAGCTTCGATAATCGACACAACATTACTCCAACTTGGATTGCGTCACCCTCTAGGGCCTGTGTCAGGCCAGCATGAGCCTGACAGGCTCTGCGTCACCCACTAGGGCCTGCGTTAGCCTCTGCATGAGCAGACTGGAACTGCGTCACCCTTCTGCTAGGTCTACGTCCCTCCTTGTGCTGCGCTGCCTTCTTCCTAGATATATGAGCTTCAACTACCCTCCTGTAACAAAAATTCTTCAGCCTCTTGCTGATGGATTCAACTTGATCTGCAATCACTCTGATACCATGTGAAAATTTCTGAATACAAAATTACAGAAGCCCTACTGCAGTATTTGATTTACTTCTCCTACTTGTGTTTTAGTTATACAAGTTATTTTCAGAAATATTCAAAAAATAGTGAAGTAAACACAACTTGCAGCCTACACATATAAAGATCATTTACTGAAACATAGCGCACATATGACACAGGACACACGTGATTTTTCAGACAAATGTCCGCGGCAAAACCCAATGCGGGAAAACCGGTGCAACAACTTTTTGAGGGTTTTATTATGAAGCAGATTCTGAATACATTAAGGGCACCAGTAGTGGTTTTCTCGATAGAGAATTTCACGACAGTTGTACCTTATCAGTTGGAGACATAAAATATAGCTGATTCAAACCCTTCAGGAATTACTGAATACGAGTCCTTTCTGGCCCACTGGAACCCCAACGCTGTCCCTGCAGCCTCTGCGTTAGCCTTCCCTGCCTAACGTGGCCTCTGCGCAACACAGGCTACCCCTGCATTACCCTTCTAGGCACTGCGCTAGCTCTCCGTCACCCTGAAACGTCTGCGTTAGCCCCTGCGTTGCCTCTGCGTCAGCCTGGTTGGATTGCGTCCCTCATGCTAGCCTCTGCGCTGCTTGGTATGAATCTGCCATTTTGATTTATGTATTCTTGGCCTCAGATCAAAACATCCCTTGCTGATCTACCCCTCACTAGCACTACAAGCTCACTCGAAAATTCTCAGCAAACCGCGCCCCAAAATTTCGACTTAGCTCAAGTGCTGTTACTCTGTGTGTGTTCTCCAACTAACCCCAAGTCTTCCTTTAGTACTTTTCTCGTTGAGAAATCAACGGTTATTATCTAATCACTAATCAATAGCTAAGATTAGAGAAAGGCAGGCCGAGCCTTTAGAGGTCTGCAGTTAGCCTAGAAAGGCTAGAAAAGGCTGTTGCTAGGCCTTAGAGGGCCGGACGACTAAGCTAGAGGTGAACATTGGTCCTAGGAGCCCTAAAACCATTGAAACCCTTGCGAAAGTTTCACTGCAAAATTCTTCAGTTGCTAGCCCTGCAAAAATTTTGGAGACTAGATCTTACCGTCAAGGACTTAGATCTAGCTCTAATCCAACAAATTTCCTTGGATCTCACCTGCACAAATAAGTTTAGAAGTGCCCAAAATGCCAATATATACAAAAATTTAAAAATTTAAAAAATCCCAAAACTCCAAACCCTAGCTGCAAAACAAGGGTTAGAAAATAAAATAAAATCTATTTACAAGAATAATTTACAAATTATACAATTATACAATGCTTGAAAAAGATTTTGAGGAATAATTTTCTAAATAAGATTCTGATTATGGCTAGATGTATTTCGAAAAATAAATGTTAAACCACAGCCTTAGCGAAGTTATAAAATCATATAAAATATTCAGAATCCAAACATGGTTAGCTTGTGCCCACAACTTGTGAACTCGGAGCCCAAGGGTCGGGGAACCTGCAAACTCTATATATTTTCTTAAGAGGGGAACGTGCAAAGTCTATATATTTTCTTAAGAAGAAAACGTTAGAACATACAATGAATCAGATCACCAAAGTTAAGCCCAAAACATACCAATAAAATGTTCCTATCATCTAACAATGAAATAATGATTTAATTATTATCTGAAGCACAATATAGGAATGCAGATACCCAACACGTACCACAAATCAATGAGACGAAGATACCATGAACTGCACCTGAAAGTCTTTTATTATGATGATCAAAACGTTCCCGTCAGAACAATGGCTTTACACTAGTGTTTACAAATTACATCAGACCCAGTTCAACAAAAGATGAGAAATAGAAGAAAAATGCCTTCTATTTATAGAGAAATTCCTCCAAGTGTAAAGTAACAACTAGTTGGCTTGATCCCCATCAAAATAATCTCGACCGTTGATAAATCTTTGATGATCTTTTAATCTCCACCGTCGAAAATAATCATTTTTGAGGAATTGTCGATTTTCTGAATAAAACCAATTTTTTTTAGCTCAAAAATAATTATTTTGAGCTAATTTCCTCAAAAATATGACCTTGACTTAACCACCAAGGTCTAAGAGTCCAAATTTTCTTGAAATTTCGAATATTCCCTTGTTGGGGGACCTCTAAAAATTAACTTCTTTTAGACCCATGAATTTTTTCACTTGGAGAATTTAGTTTCTCTAACATTTTAATTTTTGACTCTAATTAAGTAATGTTTTGGCTTAGGATTGTCTTTTATTTTGCCAGAAAAATTAATTAATTGACTTATGAGGGGATTAATTATTTTTCCACCATCAAATACTCTAGCCATGATGTCTGATTGCAAGGGACCATGCACTTAAATATTTTTACATTAGATAATTACAAATTCAACCCTTAAAGGGGAATACTCGTTTGTTATAGACTGTCAACATACTTACGCAATTTTGCGACTCAATATGATCGAGTAGACCAAGTGATCTTGTAATAAAATAATTTAGCCAATTAACTTAAATTATTCCCAAGTTACTTTTACAAAAGACTCGACTAAAAAACTAGGACTCACTTAAGACTTTGACGATAAATTCCACCCTAGCTTTGGGGTGAGGTTGGAGGGAAAACTTTGCCGATTATCCGTGTTTAGAAACACAGATAATGAATGAGACAAAAACCTCCTAGGAAGAAATTGGTCACCAAAATCATAGGCTTACCTAGGTTGTTACATAATAAAATGGTCGTACTAGCATCATTTAGATTACAACTTTGCAGAATGGGTTTACAATGGCATAGAACAAACTGCTGGCTGATGGTTTTGACCTTGAAAAAATTCCTTGAAATCCTGAGATCCTGCTTCCTTGGAATGATGAAAAAATGTGTGCAAGAGGATCATTGAATTCTTTTGTGATGATCTTTATTCCAACGTAGAAGAAAGGATGAAGGGGGCCGAAATCAGGAGGTGAAGAAGAAGAACTTGGCATTTGATCTTGATTATTGGTTTGATATTCTCTTGATGTTGTTACTTCTGATGTATTGATGAACATTGAGTTCCCGCTCTCTCTCTCTCGCATAAGGAAAGATTTCTGGGTTTTCCCAATGTGGGTTTTGCCCTGACCTCAGGCCTAAATCTCTGCTTTTTTTGTCTCATGATTATTTTACTGCTCTTTCATGTTTATATGGTTGCAATTTGCTTCTGTATAACTACTTAATGATATTTAATGAATGCTATGTGAAATAAATGGTAACTAATCATTGGAAGTAGTTATCTGTTGCAGAAAATCAGTTCTAGATAGTTTTCTCTAGGAATCTCAACAACTAGAAAATTCTTTCACTACCATAAACCTTTGTGACATATCAATCTTCTCTCTCCTCATAGTTTTAGTGTTGTAATACCATGTTAATTTTTCAATACCAAATTTGATTTATTATTCTCAACAATTTATTTTATACCTAGAAACTAAATTCACCCCAACAAATTAATTTTCTGAAAACTGTTGAATAAATTTTTTATCGGCATTTAACTTAAATAATTTGCAACAAAAATTTAATAGAAAACCAGTCACAAAACATAGAAAAATTTTGTCCAATAAATTCTCCTTTACTTTTCTATTACTCAAGAAAATCAGGGCCCCTTTAACAAAGAAAATAACCCTCAGAGAATAGATAGAAAATAAAGTAGTGGAACTTGGCACCTTGACCCCCTCAAAATATCGACTTGCACCTATGTTGATTGTCCTTAACAATTTTAGCACTCTAGTAGCAACTTGGCCTCCTCCCAAGTATAGTGTCTATCAATTTCAATCCTCCCAGCCTCCCCAAACTCTCGTCCTGCTTTCTAGAGCTCAGCCTCAACAGTTTTGCCTTCTCCTCCATGTGGCACACCCTTGGAATACACACAGATGAGTGTCGGCCCTCCTCTTGTGCACTCAACCTACAAACCTGTGCTCACACGAATCCTGTAGCTACACTTTTTTCACTTCTCTTCAGTTTCTCTTGAGAATATCTCTCTCCCAAGCATTCGATGTGTCTTCCTCCACTCCCTTAGGATTCATCTATAATTTTCTTTTTGCCAAATCCCTGATCGTCAATCTCCAAAGTGATGGATGGCTATGATTAAATCCTAGCCCACTTAGATCAATGGTAGTGATGAGATCTAATTCACTAAAATGGGTTAAATTCATTTTTCATTAGAAACCTTAGTTTAATAGCCAACAGTAATTAATTAATGTGCTTTTCATGAGTTATACTTAGGAAAGAGATCATAATAGTCAGTTACTCAACATGGGCAAGTACCTAAATAGGCTTTTGGACATATTTTCCATGCTTGACACCTAGCTCTTGCTGAAGTATCTCTCTGAACTAGCAACATCAACACTAAATCTGGCCACCCTAAAAAATTGTGCCCTAACCACCCACACATGTAAGGATATTTTCAATGAAGCAAGTGTGTTCTCTATGAATGGTCCATGCAGCAGCTATGATGATGTGGTATCCCTATGATCTCTTGGTGTAGCATCGTAGATCCTAATGCAGTGTCATTTATCCAAATGAAGTACATGGATCCCAAAACAAATGACATAGATCCCAATGTAGTGTCACAGAGCTAGGGGCATGGTATATGGATACCAATGCAAGGCAACCACATGTAGTGGTTGGTCAAAATTCTGGATGAGTCATTAGGTGGTACACATTTAGTGGTTTCTCTTAGCACAACATAATAAAAGTCAATCTTAGAATTTGCCTATACTTTACCACAAGGGAACAACATCAACCCTTATACATGTGCCAAATCCTAGGACAAATTCCTAATTCCTGAAGTAAAGTGTATCTGATATAATGAATAATTATGGAAGGGGGAGTGATCAAAGACAAATTGACTGCCATGTAGATAAGATCAAGTATGTTATTGAAGTTTTAGTGGCCAGACCCTAATCATGTTGGTTACGAGAAAGCTCAAAATCATTGGCTAAGAAACCTGACTAAGCTTGGAGCGGGTTTGCCTTGGAATATGGTGGAAAATTATTAAACAAGTGCAAGCAGCAATGACATTGGAATTGTCAGAAAATAAAAACTAGCTTAGTTTGATAGCCTCAGTTCTTTACCCGTGTGCTTTTCCTTTAGTTTCTGTTGGTAGATACTTTTCTGAGCTTTTGCTAGTGATACCTTTCATATATTCCAAAGCAATTTGTAAGTAGGTGAGCAACAAAGTTATCAAAACGGTTTTATAGGGGCAAATAATAGTAGAAATAAGGACCTGTATATTAGACATATATCAGGAAATCACGTGTCCAAAAAGGACGGGATAATTTTATAATTATTTGTAAAATTACTGCATTGTAACATCCACATACATATGTATCTCCTGATCGATAAAAAAGCGTGTCAGGAATTATTCCAGTATTATTGATGTGAGATTTCAATCTTAGGTAATTTTAAACAATTATCTATGTTAATAGTTTATGGATGGTAGTCATGGGAATAGTGTACATTTCATTTGAGAAAAAGCATGATTATCTAAATGTATACAATTTACCATAACAGAGGTTTGGGAGTTTGGTATAACTCTGAAAATGCATACCTCCCTTTTAGGCTAGTTTGTGCATTATGACCGTGGTAATGGAGTGACTGTTGATCTGATATGACGTTTGTTAGCTTTTATGTTTTGTTCCATTGAACGGCTTGGACATGATATTGAGTGGGAGTCAGAACTGAAGATGGAAGGGTGAATTAAAAAAAATGACTAAACGTGTTGTGACTTGATATTATTTTTTTGTATAAGACAGTTGAATTTACCTCATGTTCCTTGATTTGGCCTCTTTGGAGTGATATCATCCTAGAGACATCATTGTCAAGATGGAAGCAGTGGACTCCTTAACATGTTTCTTCTTAATTATTTATACTCTAATATGTGCATATATTTAACTTCAGAATTTTGTAGTGCATTATCTTATAATTTTAACTCGACGATTTCAAATTCTTTCAGGGGATTGTTACTGCGCCAATATTGTTTGCTTTGGAAGAGTTTCCACAGTTGCATGATGTAATCAGCCGAAAGTTCAAAAATCCTGGAGATATTGATCTTGTGAGCTCATTACAATCCTTGATTCAATTTTTTCTGTCAACCATGGATATTGTTTATGAAAATTACCTTTTAGTCTGATCTCTTTCTTGGTTAAATTATTTGTTCACACTAACATTATTTTTCTGTTGTAAATAAAACAATACACACATGGATAAGCTACTTCCTCTTGTTTAGGGTTTAGTAAAGTGATATACCATGCTTTTCACCAACTACACGTGTTAGCAAGATAACTGTTCCACTATAAATTTCAGAAGTGCTGTATTATACTTCAAGAAAGCTTTATGCTAGTTGTGCTACTATCTTGTTGTCGCCTAGGATGCACACCTATTAATGTGGGAAAGGTCCCTGATCCCACTAGGTGTGGCCTTAAAAGAGAAACGCTCAGAGAAGGGGCTGTCACCTATTCCCAAATCTCTCTGTTTAGGTTCTCTCCTAGCTAAACCAAGGGGGGTGGTCCCTAAAGATGATTCTAAAAGAAAACTTATTAAGGATAACAAGGCCTAGGAGATACTTAATTAGGCAGTTACCAATTTAACAACTTGAATTGTATCTTGAAATCAGATTGATTAGCAAGTATGAATAATTAAGAACATATAACAATCAATAATGGATACAAATCAGTTATATTCAAAAAGATATCCTGCAAGACAAATATAAAGACCTATGCCTTTAAATATAATTTGCAAGAATATATGCTCAAAGGAAAATCACAATACTTGCAAAGAAAGTATGGTTTTCAAGATACAAGAATAGCAAGTTGCAAAACAAGTGTTAGTGAAAAATAGGTCACATACATCTGAGAGATATGAGCAACAAGATTTGAACTGGAACCTACAAGAGAGGAAAGCTTGTACTATAAAAGAGATGCTCAAGTAAGATATAAAATTAAAGGACAATTAACATGAGAACATAAAAATGAAATTAACAAGTACAAGAATATGCAAGTAAATTACATGCTCACAATCCAAATTGTACTATAACCAACTGCAAAATGAGAAAATGTTATCAGTGAGAGTGTGAGATCAAGTGGTCTTGATAAATTTTATTATATGCCTAATCTACGGTTTGACTTCCCCTCAATTCCTTCAACTTGGTAAGGAGTGAGGTGGTTGCAAGAAGGCTAAGTGAGAAGGCTAAGGCCTCATTAACGATACCTCCTTAGGACTTCAATACAACCCGTGTGTCTTGTTACCACTCAAACTAGCAGGGGTTCTCAAAGGGAATCCTAAAGGGGCAACTGCTAGGTCAAGGGAAACGATGTAGACTTAGCCCACTATCACCTCGGCTAAGACTCCCAACTCTTTATGGACACTCATCGATGGGAGGAGACCCGATATATAGAGAGTCACTTATGAAGGATAGATCTAGCAAAATGGTTGTGAAATGACCTCAATGATCCTTTGTTATGAATATAATTCATAATTCATAATAATAAATATAAATGTAAATGTAATAATAAATAATATGTCATTAACTAATGATTAGTTAGTTAGTGATGAAGAGGCATGTCTTAGAGACATAGCCATTCATGAAAGGGCACCTGCCTAGTGTATATAAGCGGGCTCGCATTCTCTTTTGTAATCATCCTATCATCAACTCTTTTATATAATATACAATTTGCAATTTCTATCCTACAATGGATGTCTTTGTCTACGAAGTATTTTAATATTTCCGCTGTGTATACGACTATGGGTCGCTACATTGGTATTAGAGCTACGACTGATCTGGCCTTTGGCCATCAACTCTTCGTCAATGTTGTTGCCATCACAATTGAACCATTCGCTACACTAAATTTCAGAGTCAATTAAAGCATTCACTACACTAAAGTTTGGAGTTTCTCCGTTTCGCTAGGTCTTTGGCCATTAAATAAAAAATAAAAATAATAAAATAAAATAAAAGAGAGAAGGAAAGTTTAAAAAAATGGGGGAAAAAATTAAAAGGAAAAAAAAATATTTAAAAGAAAATAGTTCCAAAAGAAAAAAGAAAAAGAAAAAAAAAATGGTTCTACATTATTGATAAAACATGCATGATAAAAAAAGTATACGTAAGAGAAGGAAGAATAGATAAGATTATTTTGATTCTTCTTTAAGTGGTTTACAAGCTCATGGTTTTAGAAACCCATGGTAATTGCCCATGGTATTTTCAAGGCAAAATAAGAACAAAAGGAATAAAAAACCTCTTTGTGTGAATGATAAGTTTACTTTTTACATGGAGAAAATTAACCAGGTCAAATACACATAAGTGGACATATATTTTATATTATATCCCAGAGAGGTGAATAGCCACGTTTCACTAAGGTTGTAACTTTTGAAAAAAAATTAAAATTAAAAAAAAGAAAAGAGTTAAAAAAAATTATGAATAAAAATAAATAAATAAAACTAGAATCTACTTAGTCAAAGAACTCATCGCTAAAGGAAGGCTATATTTAAGGTTATATAAAGGAAGTATTATAAGGAATTATCAAGGAAATTAATATTAAGGAAAAGTAAGGTTTTAAACAAAAAAAACGATTACAAAATACTTAAACTCAACTCGACCAAAAAAAAATGGGATCAATCATGGAAAAAAAATGATGGAGATATTGGAGCTTAAGTCTAAAATGTCGAAGGAAGAAGGGTTTTCTTATAATGGGTTTTCAGTTAAAAATCACGGAGTAATTGCATTTAAAGGAGGTATCCAAGGACGAAAAATTAATATTGCTATCAGCACAAGCAACAATAAAAATTATATCAACATCAACTTGGCGAATAAGCTATTAATTCCAGAGCTAAGCATTGGGGTAAGGAAAAATATTTTTGACCAAAAAGAGTATACAGTTAGTGATTTACAAGTGACGGTAAATCATTATGAGTACATATCTCAATTTCTTGTTGTAAAGATGGATTATACAGAGGTTGACGTCATACTCGTTCAACCCTAGTTTAAGGATTTGGGTTCATTCATGTTGAACATAGAGAAACATGTTTTGACTTTTCCTTATAAGGGGAAGATGATCGCATTTCGAGACATAACAATGGAGTCAAAATCGTTAATGTCTGCATTAGAAGACTTTAAAGATATGTTAAGTCCCTATATTAATAGTGTAGTCCCTTATTATGTTAGTGTAGCCCCTCTTATTGTTATTGTTGTACCCCTGTAACCCCCATATTTTTATTATTGTGCCCTTACATTATTATTGTTAGGTCGGCTAGGATTACATTGTGGCCCCATGGACTCTTATATATAGAAAGGAGGTTTTGTCATTTGGATCATCCAAGAATTGTTCATTCATGTAATGTATTGGAGGTTGCCCCCCTTGAAGTGACTTATTTCTAAGGTGTTGATATCTCTTTTCTTCTATTTTTGGAGCTGGTTTCACAACATTTGGCATCAGAGCTTTGGATTGTAGGGTTTCGCTGCGCCAAACAGGTCATCGTGGCATTTTCGCTATAACTTTTTTTCTACAAAGGTTTAGAAGCTGAACTTTTTAGAGCGCGAAGCCGAAATCCTGAGGAACATCATTGCAAAATTTCAGAGATTGGTTCGCAATATTTTTGGAGATATGATCTATGGAAGTTAGGGCTTTTTGCAGGCTCCTAAATTTAACCTAAACAGGTCATCGCGGAATTTTCGATATAAATATTTTTCTACGAGGTTTCAGAAGCTGAAATTTTCACAGAGAGAAGCTGAAATCCTGAAGAACCTCCTGTAAAAATTTCAGATCTTGGTTCACAATATTTTTGGAGATATGATCTGTGGAAGTTAGGATTTTTTCAGGCTCCCGAATTTCATCTCAAAGAGGTGATCGTGGGAAAAACATCATAACTCTCTCTCTCAGCGTCGGATTGCAATTCTATAAAAATTGGCCGCAAGTACACGGACTGTAGTTTTGTCTATATCAATTTCAGAGCTGAAAGAGGAAACAGTGACACGTGGCAAGTCGTACAAGTTCGCTCTACTGAACCAGTCCATAATTAGGTCATCATAGGAGATTGGGCATATCTTTGTCTTCAAGAATCCAAATCAGGTCAGACCTGTGGCATTTGAAAGAAGATTTAGAGGGCTACTTCAAGGTCAAATTTCAGATATTGAAGATCCAAAATCACAAAGATAATTCAGTTTCAATATCGAGCTCCACAAAATCAAGAAAAAGGTGTGTATTTAGTTTTTAAAATTGCATAACGTTTGTTTGAAAAAACAGTTTGAAGTGATTCCAAGGGCATATTTTAGAATTTTTATCAGTATTGGGTTCTATAATGCCTCCAAAAAATAATTCCATACCCATTAAGTCCTCAAAAAGCTATACTGTGATGCATGAAGAGGAAGAATTGCAGTATGAGATATCAAAATTACGGTACTAAGTGCAACAAATTTCGATCTTACGAAGAGCAACTGAAGATGACATAGATGGTTTAAAAGCAGAAATGGAGGCTAAGTTGGATGGTTTGAAGAATCAAATAATAGCTAATATGGATGATAAATTAGTGGAAGATCACATCGAGCATATGATAAGTCCATTTGAACATGAGCCCAAAGAATAGCCCCCCATTTCCTAGACAACAACATTCCCCACACATCAGCAATATCAATGACAACAACGTCCACGAGAAGGGCTATGATGGGGTTCCTAGCCATAGAAACCATAAGGTCCTTGATGAGACCTTCCACCTCCACAGGCTTGGAGTAAAAACCACACGCCTCTTTATATGGCCGAGTTATGCTGAGACCCAATTGCTTCATAATGTAAGGGCATGATATTAGTGGAAGCGCCTGAGTCTAGCATACAATTATGCAAATAAAGGTCATTAATAACCAAAGTGAGCATAAAAGGTTTGTGCCCAGGGTTACGATCAAGAATATGAATGTTTTGCAATTCTTCAGGTGATTCTTCCTCTTCAAAACCCAAGGACTTCTTAATCTGCTGTTGTTGCTTAGGAAGTTTTGCAATCTCCTTTAGAGGGACAAGGATGGTAATCTTTCCTATAGTAGCCTCCAAATCAATGTTAAGTCCCACTTGTTTCCCTTTTTCTTTCTTTTTAGTATTTCCTCCTTTTTTGGGATCCTTCTTAGGTTCAACTTTAGTTTGGGGATCCTTTTGAGGGGGCTCTTTAGTGTGAAAATTACAAACAATTGCAGTGATAGATTTATTTCTCCTACTTATTATTTCAATATGTTATTATTCAGAAATCTTCTGGCAAATATCAAAATAAATATTACTGCAACATTCACAAATATATATGCAAAGAAATAAACAATAGAGAACATAAGCACAAGAATCAATCACATGTACGCAGTTATTTTTGGACAATTGTCCCTGAAAAAACCCAATGTGGGAAAACCAGTGCAACAGATGAGGGTTTTATTAATTCTTCAGCAAATGATATCTTTACAGGGAAAATATACGGCAGATAAATTCTGAAACACTTGAGATTGAATTTCCAGTTTACTCGGACAATTCTCTGACACCCAGAACAACCCCTGCATGCCCTTGCGCCTCTCTGCGTGATTCACTGCATGGAGACTGCATGGGTTCTCTGCGCTGCAGCCTCAAACTGCCTCCAGTGACCCACTGTTGCCCTCCGACCCTGATCTCGATCACCACTAACATCCCCCTGCTTCTGCAACTTCTCGTCCTGCAAATCTCCCACTGAGATCGAATTCTACATCAAAATGGATCTCCTTTGAGTACTGAGTGTATGCTCGACTTATTTTCCAAGTGACTCTCAAGCCTTCTTTTATAATCTTCTTGTTGGAGAACCAACGACCCAGATTAAAAGATTAATCAATGTCTAAGATTAAATCTTAACTTGTTCCATGTTTTCTAGAAGATTCACACTCTGACTTATTAATACCCTTTAATTATAATTATTTTAATAAGTCATGAACCGTGTGGAATTTCATCAAACTGTTTTGGGTTCTTTGGAATGCTGTTGTTCAAGCCTTTCTGCAAAGTTTGAGACTTGGAACACTTCCGGATGCTACGAAAATCAACACTCCCTATTAGCGAGGAAGGTGTTCCAACAATATGCTTGTTGCATGCTGCTTTGATTTTGAAGCACCCTTTGCGTTGCTGATCTCAGGGCTCTGCCCGCCGTCTACTGCGTTGCTGTCCTTGTACTGCTGCCTTTGACACTGCCATCGTCACTTGATGCCTTTGTACCACAACTCCCTCTGAATATTGAATCTTCCATTCCTGCTACTGGAATGGATTCTTCATCATCCCCATCTTCTCTTTGAAGTAGGCAAACTTTGTCTTCCCTATAGCCTTTGTCAGGGTGTCTGCCACTTGTTCTCCTGTTGGAGTGTACTGCAACTAAACAGCTCCACGTTGTACATAGTCCTCGATGAAGTGACACTAGATGTCAATATGTTTCGACCTATCATGAAACACAGGATTCTCAGAGAGCTTTATGCAACTCTGATTATCACATAAGATGCTGGTTGCTTCCATTTTATCCTTGAGTAGATTCACTAGTAGTTTCCTAAGCCATATGACTTCGCATGAAGCTGTGCTGGTTGCCATATACCTTGCTTCCGCTGAACTTAGGGCCACAAAATTCTGTTTCCTACTGCAGTTGGAAGTAATTCCTGATCCTAGACTGAAACAGTACCCACTGGTACTCTTCCGATCAACTGAACTTCCAGCCCAATCTGCATCAGTGAAACCACTCAACCTGACATCATTGCTACGGGTGTACTTCAATCCAAGCTCGACTGTCCCTTGAAGGTACCTGAGAACATGCTTGGCTACTGCCCAATGTGCCCTCTTCGGTTCCACCATGAACCGACTTAGGGTATTAACAACATAACATATGTCTGGCTTTGTATTTACCAGATACATTAATGACCCTATGAGTTGCCTATACAATGTAGGATTAGCCTCATCATCTTTGAATGTGTCAATTTTCCTCCAGTTGGTGATCATTGGAGTTGTCATATGCCTACAATCCTCCATCTGAAATCTCTTTAGAATCTCTGTAGTGTATCTTCCTTGACCAAGGAAGATCTCCCCATTCTGCTGACAAACTTCCAACCCCAGAAAATAGTGCATCCGTCCTAGATCCTTCATGCCAAATTCTTTAGCCAAATTCTTCTTGCAATCTGTGATGAGCCTTGATGATCCTATCAAGAACAGATCATCTACATACAATACCAGTATCAAAGGCTCACTCCCTACTCTTAGATAGTAGATATTGGGATCTGCATCACTCTTGCTGAATCCCATCTTCTGCAGGTACTTGTCAATTCAACCATACTAGGCTTTAGGAGCTTGCTTTAGTCCATATAATGCTTTCTTCAATCTGCACACATGAGCTTTCTGATCATGTGTCTCAAAGCCCTCCGGCTGTTCTATATACACCTCTTCTTCTATCACACCGTTCAAGAATGCCGTCTTGACATCCATCTGGTGAATTTCCCATCCCATCTGCACAACAAGGGATATCACGGACCTGATAGATGTGTACCTGGCTACTGGGGCGAAGGTTTATTCATAGTCTATTCCTTCCTTCTGAGCATACCCCTTAGCCACAAACCTGGCTTTAAATTTCTCGATGCTGCCGTCTGCAACATACTTGATTTTGTAGATCCACCAGGATCCTACAACTGATCTCTCCTGAGGTTTGGGTACTACTTCCCAGACATCATTCGTCATGATGGAACTGTACTCTTCCACCATTGCATCAACGCACACCTGGTGCTAAGCTGCTTCCCAAAACTGGAAGGTTCTCCAACATGAGCAACCAAGGCTTGATACCTCTCAGGCTGCCTATGCTGTCTCTTCTCATTTCAGGGAATTCCGACAAAGTCCTCTGCATCCTTCAGAATCTGTCGAAGTTCCCTACTCGTTCTTCCACTGGTGATGGGTGGATTTATTGGCTCTCCTTGCAAATCCTCGGGAGATACATCCTTTGGATCGCTATGCCTTAGAGAGGCAACTGAATTTTCTTCTGCTGGTTGTTGGGGCTGGGCCAAAGGCTCTTTTGACTGCGTAGCAGTAGGCAGCTCACGTGATCTTCTGAAGGTCTTCTCCTCCATAAACTTCACATCCCTTCGCACCACCACTTTCCTACTCTCAGGAATGTAGATGCGATAAGCCTTTGCATTCTCGTTGTATCCTACGAGATACGCCTTTTCAGTAGTTATCTCCAATTTCTTCCTCTTCTCACTGTGCATATGACAGTAAGCTGTATTGCCGAAGATCCTAAAGTGACTCACTTCAGGCTTACTTCCAATGAAGACACTTTCTGGCATGATCTTCCCTAATGCAGCGTGAGGAGTCCTGTTCTGAATGTAGACATTTGTATTACACGCTTCAACCCATAGAAATTTGGGCATGTCTTGGTCATACAACATAGCTCTGGTTGCTTCAACAATAGTTCGATTCTTCCTTTCTGCCACACTATTCTGCTCCAGATTGTATGGAGCTGTCCATTCTCTTTTGATGCCTTCCCTTGCACAGAACCTGGTGAATTCTTTATCTATGTATTCACCACCATTATCTGATCACAATACCTTGATCTGCATCCCTCTCAGATTTTCCACCAGAGCCTTATACTCTTTAAATCGACTGATGACTTCATCCTTGGTCTTCAAGAAGTAGATCCAAGTTTTCCTGGAGTGGTCATCAATGAAGGTGACGAACTATTCAGCACCGCTAAGAGCTCTTGTGGACATCAACCCACAGATATTTGAGTGTATTAGATCCAACACACCCTTGGCCCTATTGTTGCTTGTCTGATATGATGCCTTGACATATTTTCCCAATACGCACCCCTTGCAGACATCATCTCGTTTAGTGCTCAGTTCTAGAACACCTGTGACAATCTTCTGGAGAGTTCTCAATGCCCCATGATGCAAATGCCCCATTCTTCTGTGCCATAGCTCATTCAGGTCTGTTTCATTTACGCTACCAACCAGTGCCATTGGAGAATCAAGCTGTAGCTTGTACAGTTTGTTGCTTCTTACCCCGATCTGTGCCTTCTTCTTCCAACTAGGGTGCTTGACGTAGACTCTATTGCCAATAAAGTAGACGTCATATCCTTGATTTTGTAGCTATAACACTAGGAGTAGATTCATCCCCAAACCCGGCACATGCAGTACATTAGTGGCCCGGATTCTGTTTCCTGCCTCGGTCTGAAAAACTATTGCCAATAAAGTAGACGTCATATCCTTGATTTTGTAGCTATAACACTAGGAGTAGATTCATCCCCAAACCCGGCACATGCAGTACATTAGTGGCCCGGATTCTGTTTCCTGCCTCGGTCTGAAAAACTATGTTACCTTTCCCAACGAGAGTGCATTTTGCTTTATTACCCATGGTTATTTTGAAATTCATTTGCTCTTCTTGGTAGTCGGGAAAACAGTCCCGTACTCTCGTCATGTGAGCGGAGGCTCCGCTGTCAATATACTAGACATCAGAGGACGCAGTGCTTGATACACAAGCAAAATCTTCCTCTAGTCTGGATGCCAATACAGAGACATCGTGATCCATCTATTCTGTCGTGCTTCTTCCCCTTCCTGGAGAACTGTGTGAACCCTTTTGCGTTGTTGCTGCAACAATATATTTCCATTCACTGATAGATGCCCCTTCTCTGTTATTCATCTCTGGCTTTGATACTATGTGAAAATTACAAACAATTGCAATGATAGATTTATTTCTCCTACTTAATATTTCAATAAGTTATTATTCAGAAATATTTCGGCAAATATCGAAATAAATACCACTGCAACATCCACAAATATATATGCAGAGAAATAAAAAATAGAGAACATACGCACAAAAATCAATCACATGTACACAGTTATTTTTGGACAATTGTCCCCGGAAAAACCCAATGTGGGAAAACCGGTGCAACAGATGAGGGTTTTATTAATTCTTCAACAAATGATATCTTTACAGGGAAAATATACGATAGATAAATTCTGAAACACCTGAGACTGAATTTCCGGCTTACTCGGACAATTCTTGGAAACCTTAAACAACCCCTGCATGCCCCTGCGTCTCTCTGCGTGATTACAAGCGCAATCCCAGCGCTAGGCTGTATGAGTCTATGTGGAGACTGCGTGGGTTCTCTGCGCTGCATCCTCAAGCTACCTACAGCAACTCACTGCTGCCCTCCGACCTTGATCTCGATCACCACTGACCTCCTCCTTCTGCTTTTGATTTTTCTCGCCCTGTAACTCTCCCATTAAGATCAAATTCTGCATCAGAATGGATCTCCTTCGGGTACTGAGTGTATGCCCAGCTTATTTTCCAAGTGACCCTCAAGCCTTCTTTTATAATCTTCCTGTTAGAGAACCAACGACCCAGATTAAAATTTTAATCAATGGCTAAGATTAAATCTTGACTTGATCTATGTTTTCTAGAAGATTCATGCTTTGACTTATTAATACCCTTTAATTATTTCATTTCCCTAAGTTTAGATTTAGGGTCTTCTTTAAAATAATTAATTATTTTAATAAGTCATGAACCAAGTGAAATTTCCACAAATTGTTTCTAGGTTCTTTGGAATGCTGTTGTTCAAGCCTCCCTGCAAAGTTTGAGACTTGGAACACTTCCGAATGCTACAAAAATCAACATTTAGAAGGAGCTTCCTTAGGAGGGGCTTGCTTAGGGGGTAGGCTATCTTTGTTGGTTTCCTTAGAGGTTTCAGAGTCCTTATTATTGTCTTTTCGTGAATATTGCACCCCTTTGAATCTTCCATTGCTAGCATAAACATTAAGAATAAGTTCCTCTTTCTTTTCTTTGCCTGATGGCAGGGTGAGTGTGTGAACCTCCTAGCAAAATGTTAAAGACATCAGATTCTACAAGATTAGCTTGCTCGTCTACTTCTTCATCATCACTGTCATCACTTTCACTTTGCTCATCTTTGGAAGACGAGTCTTGCTCCAATGCATTAGTTGGAGCCGAGCCAAAGTGTTTGGGACTTGAGATGAATTTGGCTTGTCCTCTTCATTCAACCTTTTAGGAAAATGTTTTCCCTTTGGAATGTAAGTAGACCTTTGGGCCTTTTCCATTGCGGTGATTGCTCATCACTATCCTATCTCGTGAGTGGACCTCTTCACTAAGCTTCTCCATCTTTGTAAGGATAGCCACAAGGATTTCTTCCTCTTAATCTTTAGATTTTTCCTTCTTGGCCTCAATTTTGGTTTTATGGGGGTTATTGTTGATTTTGGGGTAACATCGAATGTGCTCTAAGTCTCAAAATTTGCAGAGAGGCTTAGACGCATGCATTCCAGATAACCTAGAAATCATTTGGGGAAATTCCACCTGGATTGCATTTTGTTAAAATAATTAATTATTTTCAAAGGGACCCCAAGTCTAAACTTAGGAAAATAAAATAATTAAAGTGAATTAATAGAATATGGGTGTGAATGTTCTAGAAAAGGCGGATCAAGTCAAAAGTTAATCTTAACCATTGATTAGATATCTAATCTGGGCCGTTGAAGTTTCAGTTAGAAGACTATAAGAATGGCTTGAAAGGTCATTTGGAAAACACATTTGGCGGAGTAAAGATCAAGAGATCGATTTCTTTAGTGAGCAGTGCTCAGGGAGAAACTTCGATTGAGAGATCTTTTGCAGAGAGGGACAGTAATTTTGGTTGGAGGCATTCTTGAGCCAGAGAGTGCATAACAGAAGAGATAGAGAGAGCCACAGAGGCAATGCAAAGCCAGTGACGCAGTGCTTACGTAGTCACTGCGCAGAACCTGAAGGGCAGTCGTAGTTTTGCTGAGGTGACAACGTTTGGCTAGTGCTAGATCCTGAAGAGATTTTCTGGAGGCCAGAAGGCCTCAGTTTCCAACCAGCATAGAGACCAGTGCAGAAACAGAGAGTAGCCGTAGTTGTGACGCAGAGACTGTGCAGAGGCAATGCAGGAAAGCCAGTTTTGGTTGCCGATCAGTGTTGGTTTGCTGTGGAGGAGTCAGTTTCTCTGCATGATTTGACAGATCATTCAATCATAGGCTTGTAATCAGAAATAATTACTGCATAATAATATAAACCCTCAGCTATTGCATCGATTTTCCTGCATTAAGTTTTTCCGGGGACATTGGTCCCAAAATAATTGTGTTAGATGTGTGTGTGATCTATTCTTGTCCAGTCTTGTTTCTGCAGTTTATTTGTGAAGGTTGCAGTGTGATGTATTCAGTGTTTGCCATAGGAAACTGCAAATATATTGTTAAGTTAGAATTAACAATTAGGTGAATATCCTCCAGTTGCTGCAATAGGATTCCAGATTTAAGGATTTTTCACAATCATTAGTATCCATTCTTCAGATACGTAGATTCTCCTCAACTTGCATTTCTATTTCTTTAGCTTCGTCCAATGTGGAGGGTTTCTTGTCCCTTAAGGTATATGTTAGGTGGTCACTACAACTTTAACAAACTTGTGAAGGATGTTGGCATCAAAGGGTTTTAGGTGATCAGGGATATCCTGGACAACCCTATCAAATTTGTGAATGAATTCCTGGATGTCTTCCCTTCCCCTCGCTATTTGGTAAAACTGCTCAATGTT
Source organism: Pinus albicaulis (assembly GCA_034641835.2). Lineage (NCBI taxonomy): Eukaryota > Viridiplantae > Streptophyta > Pinopsida > Pinales > Pinaceae > Pinus > Pinus albicaulis. The sequence continues at coordinate 1,275,986,398 of CM076583.1, read as the reverse complement.
GAAGGTTCCTTCGGCATTGCATGACCATCTCTTCATGAATAGGTCCTCAAACTCATCAGGATATTCAATGCATGCTGGGGGAAGACTAAGGTACCATTCTCTACCTTGTCCCTCAAGTGATAAAGAAAAGAGCATCATGAGCCTGTCTTCATCAAAGATCATCGTAGGGAACATGTGCTAATATAATTCCTCAACAAACTCATGAGAACCTGTGGTAGCATCTCCTTTGTACTTGGGTAACCATCATTTGTATTTTTTAGGTAATGGTTTAGGATCATCACTCAATTTCAAAGGGGCAAAGACACTGATCAAATGTCTTTCACTCTTGGTCATCTTAGGTTTGTCAGTGGTAGAACTAGTTGCCATCTTTGGGGTGGGATCACTGACCTTTTCAAACTTGGGAAGAAGAGCAGTTTCAACAGGTGATGGAGCTCGTTTCTTCCTCTTTGCAACAACCCTAGTTAAAGGAGGAATATTGTCATCTTCAAGCAAAGTAGGGGTTTGGACAATGAGTGGAGTTGCCAGAGGAATAATAAAAATGTCATTAATGAATCAATTCCTCAATGATTCACTTGGGAGGCAGACTTGCTTCCTCCCCAACAATGACGCCAAAAATGTTACCACTAAAACTAGCAGGGGACCTAAAAGGTAATCCTAAAGGGGCAACTACTAGGTCCAGGGAAACAATGGAGACTTAGCCCACTGTCACCTGTGTAAGGCTTCGTACTCTTTATGAACTTTCACCTATGGGAGAAGACCTGGTATATAGAGACTCACTTATGAAGGATAGATCGAGCAAAATGGATGTGAAGTGACCTCATTGATCCTTTCCTAGGAGAGATTTAGGAATGGGTCTTGCTTGCTTCTTAAGCAAGGTGCAAGGTTCCCTAGAATAGGGGGGTAAGGATGGCTAGGTTAGAGGAGTGTGACTTGTGAATGAGCTTCCCAATCCGTTAAATTTAGATATAGATAACCATGGTGTTCTATGCTTGATGCACTTTTACTTCAATCTTTCTTAGGCCCAATTCAAAATAGCAATCACATAAACTTGAAAGCAAAATGCTGATAGAACACAATAATAGGTCAATAGAAGACAAGCCAAATATAGATCAGATTTACAATTCCTTTTGTCCAGCAGCGATATGAGATATTGTGGCGTTACGACGTTCAACAGGATGCTTCAACCAGCAAAGTCTTTCTCGGTCACCAACACTTTCATGTGTCACACCTACAACCCTGAAAGACAGATCATCACAAGTCAACGCAAGTCAAACCAGGGACAACGCAGAAAAGTCAACGAAGGCAGCTTCCGAAAAGTCATCGCAACAAACTAGGGCTTTGGTCAAACAACCCGGAATTCCTCGATTTTAGTGCCCAACTGTACGGCCTCCTAAAATCGGAATTTCTATAGAAGATTAAGGTCAAACGACCGAGGGTTGACTATGGTCAATGCCGGTCAATGCTACAGCAAAAAGCCCTAGACAGATCAGTGCAGAAAACAGAAAGCCATAAGAGATTAGCACAGAAAACAACAAATTCGCTCCACACGTGTGAGGGATAAAGGCCTCCAAAGGCTATCGAACCAATCATATCACAAATGAGAGAACGTGTGGTGAGATGATGAGAAAATGACCTCCAAGTCTCTCCAATTTATATTCATCAATGAGGGTGTGTGACACATCCCTTAGGCATGTGGGATAAATCTGGCCGACCTTGCACATGTGGAAAATAAATTCAAAATCGATGTTTTGCTCATCTGATCAAGATGATCTTTAGATTTATCTTGCACCTCTTCGAAAGAGGAATCCAACAAAAATATGACCATCGTCATATGAGCAGTGCAACATGGAGTTTGGACCTAGTTGCCCAAAATTAACACTCCCTCACAACTAGGGAGAACTCCATCTGTCCACAAGTGCCCTCCATCATGTACCAAACCAAACATCGCGCGTCATCTTGTTGTAACTTGCTTTGCTGGCTCTTTATTTCAGAACAAAAGGTGAGTAACAAAAACATCACACATAGCTGAATCGAAGTCAACTTAGAGGTAAAAACCTCTCTCGGACTCAAAAGAGTCTCATACTAACCCGGAGTTAGTTTACTGACCCGAAGTCAGTTTAGAGGATAAAACCTCATCATACTTGATCCTAGATGAAGGTGTTGGGCACGTGCCACCCTAGACATAGAGAGTACGACAATCCTTGATGCGTTCATTGGTCTTGTTACGATCTCTATCCACATTTCCCATCTCATTGGCCAAATGAGAGGTACTTCCCATGAGTCTGAAACTCCATGGGTGGGATGCGTGCAAGGCACAGATTAGAGAGGGGCAACTCAATATCATAACGGTGGGGCAGAAGCACCACAATGTTTGCAAAGCCTAGCCCCGTGAGTGCTTATAGCTCCAAGAAGCTATCCCCAAGCCCCTTGGAGCTCCCAGAGCTCATAGTCCAACTCAAGCAGGACCCTCAGAATAGGGTCTTTCCACGATTCCAAGCTTCTCACGAAAGGTTAGGAACTTGACCTTCCCTAGGGGCTTTGTGAGAATATCCACAACCTGCTCATCAGTTATATGATCGAACCTTACGGCGCTTCGCTGTACCATATCCCGAATAAAGTGGTACTTGATATCAATATGCTTGGATCGATCGTGGAACATGGGATTCTCAGAAAGGCGAATCCCACTCTGGTTATCACAAAGGATAACGATGGTATCTAGCACATGCCCGAACAACTCACTGAAGAGCTTTCGCAACCAAACAGCTTCACAACAACCATACTCGCTACAATGTATTCGGCCTCAGTGGTGCTCAAAGCCACCGACTTCTACATTCTGCTCATCCAAGATATTGAAGCAGATACCAAGGTGAAGCAACATCTAGATGTGCTCTTGTGATCCACCACACTGTTAGCCCAATCGACATCAGAATATCCATGGAGTCTCGAACTCCCGACAGTGTATCTCAACCCATGGTTGATTGTGCCCCGAAGATATCGCAACAGATTCTTGGCACCAATCTAATGAATGTGACGAGGTTCAACCATATGTTGACTCAAAGTGCTCATTGCAAAACATACGACCGGACGAGAGTTCACTAAGAACATCAGGGCCCTTACGAGTTGTCAATACTCGGTAGGATTTGCTAGCACAGGCCCAACAACGTTTCCACTCAACTTCTTAAAGTTGAGTTCCATCGGTGTCGACATAGACTTACAGTCCGCCATACCAAATCTCTCCAGCAACTTCATGACATATTTTACTTGAGAAAGGAAAATCTTGCCTGGCCTCTGCCAGACCTCCAAGCCTAGGAAGTAGTGCATCAGTCCTAAGTCTTTCATCTCAAACTCGAAAGCTAGCTCCCTCTTGCACTGATGAATGAGAGGGTCAACACCTTTTAGGAAGAGATCTTCCACATAGAGAACCAGAATGAGAGGCCTTTCTCTATCAACCTTAAAGTAAAGGTTCAGATCAACATTACTTCGAGTGAAGCCTAGCTTCATCAAGGAGCTATCTATCCTCTCGTACCAAGCCCTGGGGGCTTGCTTCAACCCATAGAGGGCTTTCTTCAACCTGCATACATGGGTGTCTCTAGCTCGGACTTCGAACCCTAGAGGTTGTTCCACATACACCTCTTCGTTTATAGATCCATGCAGAAAAGCGGTCTTCACATCCATTTGATGTAGACTCCATTCTTGCGTAGCAGCAAGGGAAATAATAGATCAGATGGTGGTATAGCGGGCCACAAGTGCAAATATATCATCATAATCTATGTCTTCTTTTTGAGAGAAGCCTTAGGCAACAAATCTTGCCTTGTACTTTTCAGCAATTTCATTAGATCCATGCTTGATCTTATAGAGCCATTTTGAGGTGACAACAGATTTGTCCTCCGGTCTCGAGACCACTTCCCAGACATCATTTTTCATAATGGACTCATATTCTTCGTGCATAGCATCCTTCCAAACTTGATGCTTTACGACTTCTTCAAATGTTCCAGGCTCAGATTGTATTATCGTACTCATGGCTGCTAGAGACCCTTGGTATCTGTTTGACTTCTTGCTTTCACGGAATGCCTCCCTTGGAGCAGTATGTCTCTCGGCATCTTCGAGAGTATCCCACTTTTGGAAAATTCCACTTAGAGATGGTTTAATTAAAATAATTAATCATTTTTAATGTTTTCCTAAGTCTAAACTTAGGGAAACTGATTAATTAAAGGGTATTAATTAAACCAAGTGTGAATCTTCTAGATAAAGTCATGGATCACCTCCAAGTTAATCCTAGCCCTTGATTATATTTTAGTATTGACCGTTGAAGGGTCAATGAAGGATTATAAGAAGGAGGGTGAGGGACCTATTGAAAACAACACATCAGACAGAGAAAGAATCAAGAGATCGATTTCTTCAGCCGAAGGAAGAATTAAAGTGATTCTCGATTGCAGAGAGGGGAAGGTGAAATCTCCAGGAGGGAGAATTTTTGAAGAATAAGGAGTACAAGAAGAGAAGTGAGAAGGGAGCCATAGCAACAACGTAGAGATAACCAAGCAGCAGTTACGCTGGGCCAGCGCAGAGCAGTAGAGGTAGTTTCGAATTCAGTTGGAGAGATAGCTGAGGGTTCATCCAATAGCCGGAGGGCATTTCTGGAAGAGGGGAAAACTCTAGTCTCACACAACAGTGAGCACCGAGGCAGCCATAACGAGCAGCAGCAGCAGTGACGCAGTGACAGCGTGAGTGACACCGTCATTGCGCAGAAATCAGTTAGAGACACTTAGAGTGGGTGCAAGTCAGTGCCAGAACTTCGTGGTGAAGTGAGAACTGGCTCACTATGCCTATTCTCATCAGATTTCTTCAGGTGATTGATTGATAAATACAATCATACATTTGTACTCAGAATTTCTGCATAATAAAGAAACCCTCATATCTGTTGCACCGGTTTTCTCGAGTTGGGTTTTTTCGGGGACAATTGTCCAAAAATAACAGTGTCTATGTGTGAATACTTGTGCTATTTCTTTCATGTTGTTTATTTATCGTGAAGTCTGTAGCATATTTTATTTTGATATTTAACACAGTAAAATGTTAAATAATTGTGTGAGAATGCAATAGAAGAAATACAATTGGTAGCTGCAGTGGAATTCTACATTGTAGAATTTTCACATGGTATCGGAGCTGTCAGATCCAAAGGAAGCAGAGTCAGAGAAGCGACTGCGCAATCCAGAAGCTTCAGAGGGGATGCAACGCAGAGAAAAGAAAGCACAGATAAGTATGGCAGACTTGGATGTTTTATCCTCTAGGTTAGAAGAGGATTGTGCATGCTTGTCAAGTTTAGCATCTGCAGGAACCTGGTATATTGATAGTGGGGCTTCAACTCATATGACTGGAGTACGAGAATATTTCTCGAGCTATAGTGAGGAGCAGAAGAACTTCCAAATCACTATGGGGAATAGCACGAAATGCACTCCAGTTGGGAGAGGAGCCGTAGTGTTTCATACGGAAGCCAGAACTAGTGTCAAGGTCACAGATGTACTACATGTGCCAGGGCTTGGTATGAATTTAATCTCAGTATCCCAGTTGCAGGACAAAGGGTATGACATACACTTTGCGGGAAAGAAAGTATATGTCAAGCACCCTAGTTGGAAGCAAACAAGGTAGATTGGAGTTAGAAGCAACAGACTATACAGGTTGCAGCTTGAGTCTTCGATGGCACTAATCAGTAGGAATCTTGAAGACAAGAAAGGGTTGAATGAACTTTGGCATAGAAGAATGGGACACTTGCACCATGGTGCATTGAAGATGCTCAGAGAAACAGTTGATGGGGCACCTGTTCTCAGTATGGAGCATGATGATGTATGCCGAGGATGTGTACTTGGGAAGTACGCTAAGGCAACTTTTCCCAAAAGTGAAAACCGAGCAGCAAGCATATTGGGACTGATACACTCAGATATATGTGGACCAATGTCCAGTAACGCTCTCAAGGGTGGCAAATATTTTGTCACATTCATCGATGATCACTCCAAGAAAACTTGGATTTACTTCCTAAAAACTAAAGATGAAGTCTTTGAAAAGTTCAAAGAATTCAAAGCTCTTGTTGAAAATGTGATGGGGAAGAAAATCAAGACGTTGCGTTCAGATAATGGTGGAGAATACATAGATGGAGACTTCACATATTTCTACACAAAGGAGGGCATCAGGAGGCAGTGGACTGTGCCATACAATCCTGAACAAAATGGTGTTGGTAGAACGGAAAAACAGGACAATTGTAGGTGCAGGCAAGGCCATGTTATTCGACCTTGATTTGCCCAGATATTTATGGGCTGAAGCCTGCAACACAGCAGTGTACATCTAGAACAGGACTCCTCATAGAGCATTGAGGAAGAAGACTCCAGAAGAGGTTTTTACAGCGAAGAAGCCAGAGGTAGGGCACCAAGCGAGAAGAGAAGCAAGCTTGATCAAACTGCAGAGAGGGGGTATCTTGTAGGATACAGTGAAACCTCCAAGGCATATAGGATCTATATTCCTAGCAGCAGGAAGGTTCTGATAAGACACGATGTCAAGTTCATGGAGGATAGAGCTTTTTAGAAATTGCGTGATATGCCGACAAAGGATCAAACTACAAAAGTTCCTATAGTGCAAGAGCAGCAGGAGCACCAAGAAGATCAGACAAAAATATAGACTTTGGTACCTAGTACTAACATTTTCACAAAAGAAGATCAGGAGGAGACTCAATCTAAGGAGCAACCAGATCAAGAGGAAGAGTTGAGAGAACAACCTTCCACCAGTGGTTGGATTAGCGGAGAGGCTCAATAGATACTGAGGGACGCAGAAAACTTTATTAGGACTCCCAGGAATGGGAAGAGGTAGCGTAGACTTCCTGACAGGTACCAGGCTTTGGTTGCTCAAGTAGAGGAACCTTCCATCTTCCAGGAAGTTGTTCAGCACCAGGTATGGGTAGATGCCGTGTTAGAAGAGTATGCTTCTATCATGACAAATGATGTCTAGGAAGTTGTGCCCAAACCTCAGAGCAGATCAGTTGTTGGATTGCGATGGATCTACAAGATCAAATACGCTGCAGATGGTAGCATAGTGGAGTATAAGGAAACGTTCGTGGCAAAAGGGTATGCTCAGAAGGAAGGCATTGACAATGAGGAGACCTTCGCACCAGTTGCCAAATATACCTTCATTCATACTGTTGTATCAGTTATTAGCGCAGATGGGATGGGAAATTCATCAAATGGATGTCAAGACAGCATTCTTGAATGGAGAAATTGAGGAACAGGTATATATCGAACAACCAGAGGGTTTTGAGACTCATGAAAGGAAGTCTCATGTACGCAGATTGAAGAAAGTCCTGTACGGGCTCAAGCAGGCTTCGAGAGCATGGCATGGTTGAGTATATACTATTTGCAAAAGTTGGGATTTGTCAAGAGTGACGCAGATTCCAATCTCTACTCTTTGTTGGTAGAGGGTGAGCCATTGGTATTAGTACTTTATGTAGATGTTCTATTTCTCACAGGATCATCTAGGCTCATCAAGGATTGCAAACGGAATCTAGAAGCAGAATTTGATATGAAGGATTTGGGGTTGATGCATTACTTTCTAGGATTGGAAGCCTGTCAGAAGAATGGTGATATCTTCATGGGGTAGGAGAGGTATGCCTTGGAAATTCTGAAAAGGTTCAGAATGCAGGATGGCAGGTCTATGGCTACTCCCATGATCACAAATTGGGAAAAGATAGATGCATCAGAAGATACATAAGTGGACTCCACCTTATACAGACAACTCATCAGGTCATTGATGTATCTCGTTAACACCAGACTAGACATTTGCTTCGCTGTCAACACTCTTAGTCAGTTCATGGTGGAACCCAAAGGAGTGCATTGGGCAGCAACAAGGCACGTGTTGAGGTATGTACGAGGAACAATCAGGTTTGGTATACGGTATGGCCGAGGAGAGGATGTCAGACTCAGTGGATTCATAGCGGCAGATTGGGCAGGAACCTCAGTGGACAAGCAAAGTACCTCTAGGTACTGTTTCAGCGTTGGACCAGGAATGATGTCTTGGTGCAGCAGGAAACAGAAGTCAGTAGCATTGAGCATAGCTAAGGTAGAGTACATGGCAACTAGTACAGCTATATGCGAAGCCATCTAGCTTCAGAAACTTCTTGTGTATCTATTCAGGAGCAGGATGGAGCTGACTTGCGTTTATTGTGACATTTAGAGTTGTATCAAACTCTCTGAAAATCCAGTATTTCATGATCAGTCCAAACATATTGACATCAGATGTCATTTTATCAGAGACTATGTTTAGCGTGGGGCTATACAACTCCAGTACATTCCCACAGGAGAATAGAAAACATATGTAGTCACTAAGGCTTTGGGGAGGATTAAGTTCCCTTAGTTCAGAGAACAGATGGGTATGACTAAAAATCCATTTCAGTAGTCAATGGATTTTCAGCGCAGATACAAGACGGTGTCGCAGTACAGTGGCAGTTGGCAACAGCATGCAGAGTCAGCAGCAGTACAAATGCAACATTTTTTGTGCAGTGTTGGTGAGCAGCATCAACAACACAACAACATATGTTACAGAAGTCAGAGCAGCACATAGAGTTGTATTGCTAGAGCACTTTCCTCGCTAAGAGGGAGTGTTGATTTATGGTAGCATCGGATGTGCTATAGAGATGGTTTAATTAAAACAATTAATCGTTTTTTAATGTTTCCCTAAGTCTAAACATAGGGAAACTGATTAATTAAAGGGTATTAATTAAACCGAGTGTGAATCTTCTAGATAAAGTCATGGATCACCTGCAAGTTAATCCTAGCCCTTGATTATGTTTTAATCTTGGCTGTTGAAGGGTCAACGAAGGATTATATGAAGGAGGGTGAGGGGCCTATGGAAAAAAACACATCAAACAGAGAAAGAATCAAGAGATCGATTTCTTCAGCCGAAGGAAGAATCAAAGTGATTCTCGATTGCAGAGAGGGGAAGGTGAAATCTCCAGGAGGGAGAATATCTGAAGAATAAGGAGTGCAAGAAGAGAAGTGAGAAGGGAGCCATAGTAGTAGTGTAGAGATAGCTAAGCAAAAGTTACGCTGGGCTAGCACAGAGCAGTAGAGGGAGTTTCAAATTCAGTTGGAGAGACAACTGAGGGTTCATCTAGTAGCCGGAGGGCATTTCCAGAAGAGGGAAAAACTCTAGTCTCACATAGTAGTGAGCACCGAGGCAACCATAACGAGCAACAACAGCAGTGACGCAGTCACTGCACATAAATCACGCAAAGACACTTAGAGTGGGTGCAGGTTAGTTCCGAAACTTCATGGTGAAGTGAGAACTGTGTCACTAAGCCTATTCTCATCAGATTTATTCAGGTGATTGATTGATAAATACAATCACACATTCGTACCTCAGAATTTCTGCATAATATAGAAACCCTCATATCTACTGCACTGGTTTTCCCGAGTTGGGTTTTTCTGGGGAGAATTGTCCAAAAATAATGATGTCTATGTGTGAATACTTCTGTTATTTCTTTCATGTTGTTTATTTATCGTGAAGTCTGCAACATATTTTATTTTGATATTTAACACAGTAAAATGTTAAATAATTGTGTGAGAATGCAATAGAATAAATATAATTGGTAGTTGCAGTAGAATTCTACATGATAGAATTTTCACACAGCATTCTGGCTCTGCCAATGCTGCTCCAACATCCTCACATGAACTGACTCCAGTCATCCTGCTACTCTCATTAAGGGCTCCTGTAGCTCATATGTCATCCAAGAGTTTGGGCACCTCAAGGATCCTGCCCCTCACTGCAGTTCGAAAAGTATAGATCAATGTTGCCTCACCTCTTCTCCCGATGCACATGAGCACTCATGGCCACATTGTCATCATGTCCATCATCGTCCTTAGCTGCAACAACCTTCGAATGAAAATCTTCTTTGCACTTCTTTTTCATAGGGCATATTGTGGCGAAATGTCCTGATTCACCACACCTAAAGCATCTGACCTTTGAAAGGTCTTACTTCTTCCTCTGCTGCCCATGCTGTCCTTTAGATGCGAGAGTTGCATCTTCCTCCTCCTCCTTGATCCTGATCCCTCCGTTGCTGATGCCTGCCTTGGTCATACTCCTGACCTCTTCTTGTCGAAGAGCCGCCCAAATGTTTTCCCAACTTGGAAGCATTGCTCTGTCGAAGATGACTTGGACAAAGTTCTCCCACTCATCAGAAACTGCATTCAGAGCAGTCCTCACCATAAGACCTTCATCAGGCGTGGCCCCCACGACAACCAGTTGATCATGGATCACCTTCAATCTAATGAGGATAGGGTTATTATCTTCTCCCTTCAGCATCTGGAATAATTAGAGCTGATTCTCAATAGTCATCCTCCTCTGAACAGAAGTCCCCTGATACAATGTGGTCAAAGAAGTCCACATCTCATGTGCTGTGTTCTTCTTAGCAATGTGTGGGACCACATGATTGTTGACTTCGTCCATGATCAAGTGCTTATCCTTCGCTTGAGCTTCTTCATAATTCTTGAGCGGATCAGCGTCAATAGGAACATCAACTGCACTCTGGGCGCGATGCTTGATATGATGCTCATCCAGTACTGACAGGATTCTGGCCTTCCAGATGACAAAGTTGGATGCTCCATCCAACTTGTCCTAATCCCTTAGTCCATCTGTGGTCATCTCTGCTCAAAAAAAGATGTCGAACTAGTTCTCTTCTCCCTCTTTTGCTGCTTCCCTAGCAAAACTCAGATCTGGGTGTCTTGGTGCTAGAAACCCTCTAAGGAAAAACACTCCCTCTGAAAAAATGATTTCCCTCTCGAAAATCCTTAGCCAACTGATGTCGAATTAACCCTATCCGATCACTCTTTGTTGCTGATCAGCACTGGATCTAGACTTGTTGGCGAGAAGTCTTCTAAGGAAGTGGTTTCGTCTACTTTGTCACAACCCCACTAGGCATTGTTTTGCATCAACTGCACTCTTCATAATTCTAAGGAAGTCTTCTTCATAATTCTTGAGCGGATCAGCGTCAATAGGAACATCAACTGCACTCTGGGCGCGATGCTTGATATGATGCTCATCCAGTACTGACAGGATTCTGGCCTTCCAGATGACAAAGTTGGATGCTCCATCCAACTTGTCCTAATCCCTTAGTCCATCTGTGGTCATCTCTGCTCAAAAAAAGATGTCGAACTAGTTCTCTTCTCCCTCTTTTGCTGCTTCCCTAGCAAAACTCAGATCTGGGTGTCTTGGTGCTAGAAACCCTCTAAGGAAAAACACTCCCTCTGAAAAAATGATTTCCCTCTCGAAAATCCTTAGCCAACTGATGTCGAATTAACCCTATCCGATCACTCTTTGTTGCTGATCAGCACTGGATCTAGACTTGTTGGCGAGAAGTCTTCTAAGGAAGTGGTTTCGTCTACTTTGTCACAACCCCACTAGGCATTGTTTTGCATCGACAGAAACAATGCCCCACCAACAACTCTTGAAGAAAAAATGAAGTGCTCTTCCAGCCACGGAAACTGGAAAGACGGAGGCCCAAACCTCTGCGCTGGCCCAACAAACACTGCCCTGTCTCAGCTATAGCTACAAGGTCACCCCTGCTGATGTAGGCTTTGCGTGAGCCCCTTTGGTGATTGCGTCACCCTTCCTTGCCTCTTCCTGGATCTGCGCTTTCACTCGGGACAATTGCCTTCCTGCAACAATTTTTTGTCTTCGTCTCTACACTGATGGCTTCAGTTCTACATGATCTGCGATACCTTTGATACCATGGGAAAATTCCCTGAATCTAAGCCAAAAACCCTACTGCAGTAAACATGATTTACTTCTCCTATTTTTTTTTTCTTTAATTAGCAAGTTGTTTTCTGAATAATTCAGGAAAACATCAAAGTAAGTACACTGTAGCCTACACAATTATACAAATCAAGTGCTGAAAAATAAGTAAAGCACACAAACAAAGGACACAACTTTTTCGAACAAATGTCCCCGAAAAAACCCAAAGCAGGAAAATTGGTGCAACTGTTCTAAGGGTTTATATTACTAAGCAACAACATTCTGAGTACATCTAGGGTGCCCTAATCCGGCTAACCAAACAGAGAAAACCTCAAGAAGAAAAGATAAATCATGAGTTTTACCTCACTCTGCAAGTCTTGACTGATTCAGACTAGACATTGGTGAAACCCCAGTTGCCTTTGCGTAGTCTCCATATTGCCACTGCGTAGTCTCTACGCTGCCACTGCGTAAGCTTGCTTGGGTCTGGCTGATGGACTACGTCACCTTTCCTCTGCATCGATCTGCCTTTCCAAAAATCAAGTTTCAGCCCGGCCGACTAGGAAACCCCGATCTCTAGCTAATTCTGGATTGTCCCTCGGAATCACTGCGCAGCCCTTGCGTGAGCCCTGCATGGTCATGCGTCAGCCCCTCTAGGGACTGCGTCACCCCCCTCTAGGGATTGCGTCACCTCTGCTGGTGGCTGCACTGCTTCCTTTGCGTCTCTACTGCCCTTGCTCTGCAATGTACTCTTGGTCCTCCGACCAATTACTGCATCTGCCCCTCATTGCTTCTCTGAATCACTCAGATCTGATTTTTGTTCGAGTACTGCTTTGTCAGAAGAATTCGATCTCTTAGACTCACTATGTGTGTTCTCCAACTGACCCCAAGCCTTCCTTTAATACTTTTCTTGTTGATGAATCAATGGTCGTGATCTAATCTCTAATTGACGACTAAGATTAGAAAAGACTTGATCCTCACCACTTAGAACATTCTGACCCACTTGTTTAAATTAATTCAGTTTAATTATTTAATTTCCCTAAGTTAGACTTAGGGTCCCCATTAAAATAATTATTTATTTGAATAACTTAAGCTCTCGATGGAATTTATCCAAACGACTTTTGGGTCTTGGAGATCTCATGTGGCCTACCCACTCCACTAAGTTTCAGAGCTAGAGCACCTCCAATGCTACCCAAAAATCAACATTTGAGGTCTTGCTATACCCTACGAGGTACCCCTTTTCTATAGTTTGATCCAGCTTGCTACGCTTCTCATGTGAAATGTGACAATATGCCACACTACTGAATATCCTGAGATGACTTACCTCCAAATTTTCGCTGTGAATATTCCTTCAGGCGATTTCTTTCCCAATGCTCTCCGAGGAGTTCTGTTTTGACTATACACTGTTGTGTTGCATGCCTTTACCCATAAGAATCTAGGCATGTCCTGGTCATATAACATAGCCTTCGTCGCCCCGACAATTGTTCTATTCTTCCGCTCTGCTACTCTATTTTGCTGTGGATTTTATGGAGTTGTCCACTCTCTTTTGATGCCCTCCTTTGCATAGAAATTTGTATATTCTCCACCATTTTCTGAACGCAATACCTTTATCTTTTTCCCTGTCATGTTTTCTACGAGAACCTTGAAATCTCTCAATCGATCAATGACCTCATCCTTGGTCTTTAAGAAATAGATCTAGGTTTTTCTAGAGTGATCATCAATTAAGGTGACAAAGTACTCGCCACCGCTAAGAGCTCTGGTGGACATTGGGCCACAAATGTCTGAGTGTATTAATCTCAATATGCCTCTTGCTCTGTTGTCACTTCTGGGAAAAGCTGCCTTAGTGTACTTTCCTATTACGCATCCTCTGCAAACATCATCATGCTCAATAATGAGAACTAGAACTCCTATCACATTCTCTCTGAACATCCTAAGTGCTACATAGTGTAAGTGTCTCATTCTCCTATGCCATAATTCGTTTCGTTCCTTTTCACTATTATGATTTTTGTCTATTAGTGCCATTGGAGACTCGAGCTGCAATCTATACAATCTATTGCTTCGAGCTCCAATTTGTCTTATCTTCTTCAAGCTGGGATGTTTGACATATACCTTCCTTTTGATGAAGTATACATCATACCCTCTGTCCTGTAACTGGGACATTGAAATCAGGTTCATTCCTAATCTCGACACATGCAACACATTAGTGGCTCTGATGCTGGATCCTGCTTCTGTGTGAAATACTATGGTGCCTCTCCATTCTGGAGTACACTTAGTTCTGTTTCCTATAGTGATCTAGAAGTTCATCTACTCTTCTTGATAGCTCGAGAAGTATTCTCATACTCCAGTCATTTGAGTTGAAGCCCAACTATCAATATACCAAACACCTGCTGATGCCGAACTTGACAAACATGCGAATGATTCTTCCAATCTGGAAGATAATTCCGAGACATCTTGACTATCCATATTGTTTTGTGCTATACTCCTTGTCAACGCTGATCTTGTAATTGCAAAATACTGCGTTTTAGCTGGAAATTTACTTTGCAAAAGAAACACAACTGCTCCCTCTACCTCTGACAATCCTTCGATCTTGAGATTGATTCTTTGTCGGCTCACTCATAGAATTAATTCTTCTTTGAAATCTTGCCTTCCTGGTCCAAGGACTGCACAACCCTTTGGGGTCTTCGAGCAGCTCATGCAGTGCTGCGGTGCTCCCTTTTCAGTTTGCACTAGGTTTCTCTTGCCTCCTGTCTGTGCTCTGATACCATGTGAAAATTTGGAAATTCTGAATCCTTCTGCAACAATTGATAATATTTCTTCTATTTGTTAAATTACTGAAACAAATTATTTGCAGTTATGTACGACAAATATCGCAATACATACACTGCAGTCTTCACAAATCGATTACTGCGGAAAATAAATGTAAGGAAAATACTAGCACAACAATAAACACGATGACACAGTAATTTTTTGTCAATTGCCCCTGGAAAAACGCAATGCGGGAAAACCGGTGCAACAAATGAGGGTTTCTTTTATTAGTCTTCAACAAAAAATATCATGTATAATGGACAGATAACAAAATAGAAGAAGAATCACTCAAAGAAATTTACAAACAAATTTCTCATGCTCCACAGTGAATTTTTGACCCCTGAGAGGACCTGCTGCCCTCACGCTAGCCCGACTACGTCACCCTCTGCACAGTGACTGCACAGTGCTTGCGTCATTGCCTCTGCATTGGTGATCTGCGTCCCTCTTCTGCGCTGCCTCTTCCTGTCGTCCCCCGCACTCTCAACTATTTCCGATACCCTCTCTCTCTCACCTGCAACTCACCCTCTGATTCAATTTTCTCTTGCCGAACTTCAGCCAGTCAGAACATCAATCTGCTTGAGCAAACTGAGTATCTGCCTGGTGTTTTCTCCAAGTGCCCATCAAGCTCCTTCTTATAATCTTCTCGTTGAAATTTCAATGGCCCAGATTAGATCCTAATCAATGGCTCAAATTATCTTGACTCGATCTCCGTCTTTTTCTAGAAGATTCACACCCATTGTAATTAACACCCTTTAATTGTTTTAATTTCCTAAGTTTAGACTTAGGCATCCATTAAAAATAATTAATTATTTTAATTAAACTGTCTCCAGGCAGAATTTCCCAAAATGATTTATGGGTTTTGGAGAATGCACATGTCATAGTCTCCCTGCAATTCTTGAGGCTAGAGCACATTTGATGCTACTACAAATCAACTACCCGGGCCCCCTTTGACTAATTGATGACTTGGCCAGCTATGACTCCTAACTCATGGTGCTTAACTAGCTACTAAGTCATCTTTCCACTTAACTTTAATTCCATATAATTTTCTTTGTCCCCTTTGACTTTGGGAGCTTATTTAATATGTCTCAGCCACTTGATGCCACTAACTTAGGAAAAGTGGGTATTGAGGGTGTGTACTCGATTTGTTGACCCCCAAAGTGGACCTTGGGAGAATGTTGGGATTGAGAGCATGGACTTCATGTAGTTTTACACCCCCAACATCTTCTAGGCTCACTTATTTACAATTTTTATTTTACATAGAAATTGATTTAAAATCCGTCTTGCGGGAATTTTTAATAATTTAAAAAATTATATAAAAACCTAGTCAAATTTTGTGACCCTTTAAATATGTCCTGGCATGGTAATATACATCAACCGTAGGCATTAGGAAAAACCCAAGGCCTAATCATCAATCCACACTTGAGCTTTGGAGGCGTGTGAGTGAACAAGTCAACTAGTTATTTAATATTGAAAAGCGAGAATTATTAGCTAAGTGAGAAAAAAATTCTAGAGTGGACTCACTTAATGACTGGGTCCCAAGTCACCTAATCCTGTTACAAAAATTCATCATACTGGAACATTTAATACAATTCTTTGTAGGGTTGCGGATTTTGAGAGAGAGAAAAGTAGAGAGGAGAGAGAAATGGTCAAGCTGCCTTGTTGACTTCTGGACTTTTGAAAATTTTGAAGAGTGCACTGTACATTGGGCCATGGGGTCTTTAGATTCTGCTTGGTACAACCTAGTAGATAACAAGAGGAATGTCCATTTTAACTCTAGTGGCTTCTACATCATGCATGATGGCTCTAATATTTGAGGCTAGGGCCAATCATTGTCTTTAAACTCCAGGTTGAAGAGCTTAATCATGAACTGAACCACCTTTAATTTTGAGTGTGACTCATATAAATCTTTTAATTTCTTCAATGCATCATAAGCATTTGTAATTGGAATACTATGATGACTCACCTTGTTGAGAAATCAATGCTTATAGGAATTAGGGTTTGATTCCTCATTCTTGATAATTACTTGTGATTTATGTTGGCTTCTTTTACTTCTTTGTTAGTTTAGCTTTCATCAAGTAATTGCCAAATGAAATGTATATGAAGACCACAAGAACAAGAGACACAAGATGTAGGCACTTAGCCAGGGCAAAACCCCTCCAAGAGGAAAACCTAGTCCAACTCTTCCACTAGTAGATTCAAATCAAGGTGAGACAATCCAAGATGCTTCAAACTTATACAATGACCTCCTCCAATCACCAAGTCAACGCTTCCTTCAAATAGATGATCCCTGCCAAAGTCTCCAAGTGTCAGGTTCTCAATTGTAGCTATAGCCCAAAATTTCGAACCCCCCAACGACAATTATTTGCTTCCCAACTTCAGAATTTTAGACCCGCAGTTAATTTAGAATTTTGGCACCAACTTCTATAGAACCCATACCAGAATGTAGAACCAAAATTTTTGAAATTTAACCAAACAGTAAGTTTGAACTGGAATTTAACAATAAAATGCAGAAGAATACTTGGAAATAAGTTTGGAGACATTTCTTGTTTGTTGTTGCTCCCACTCTTGCTACCAAACTGACTATTTCCTCCCAGCCTATCTAGGATCAACCTGTCTGGTTCCCAGACCCAGAAGACTTCGAATTAGAGGTCTTTTGGCCCCCGTGCCCAAAACCCCAAGAACAATTTCTCAAGACTGTGTTTCTCTCCACAATAATCGTTTCTCCCACAATTAAGAACTAAAACTCTCCTTTTGCGCCCCCCTCTCATGGTCTCCTCGAATTTCTTTTATGCTCCCAACTCCACTGCCTGAAAAACCCATCACCATCTTCCCTTTTGCTGTGTTGTCTGACCTGTTCTTTCTAGAACCCTCCTTTATTTTTGAGTAGAGACTGTTATATTTATGTGATGGAGCGTTAGATGTGATTGTAGTGTTAGTTTATCAACTGATATATTTTAATTTATTTAATTTGTACTTTAACTAAATTACTTCATTTAAGAGTTAAGTAAATCACTTTATTAAATAAAGCACCTTATTTGTATATTAAATAAATTGCTTTATTTATTTATATTAAATTAAATTATAATTTAAACAAATTTTATTCATAATTCATTGTTATTATTTTATTTTGGTAAATGCATTAATCATATATATATAATGGTGGTATACATATCAAGTACCCCGCTTGATATATTTATTATATTCTTGGTGAGTTAGGGATTTACTTCGATAACCAATTCTTTACTCGAAACTTTGACATTTTCCAATATTAGCTAGTATGTATACTAGTGCATTATATACGATGCATGCATATGTAGCTATCATATGGATGTGTCTTGTGCATGCTAATATTCTTGTGTTTCCTATAATAAGCAATGGGTCATTACAACTTCAACGCAGAAACTTTGCATGTGTGAGAGAGAGAGATTGCCCAAGAACTCGATTTAGGTCTTTCGAGCTTCTTCCATCCTTCTTTTGCAACTTCAATCTTCTTTTCTGTATCTTTCTCTTATAGATCGAACTTGTTGAGTGAGAACTTCAAAGAGGTCGAGCTGCTTCTCTATATATAGCCTTTTTGCTGGGTCGAATAACCCTAATCCAGACTGACTTCATGAGGATAGGGCCAACTTGGTGTGGAAGTCACACATGAACTTTTTTACTCAAAAAATAATTCTTTTTACATGCTACAAAAGCCCAATAAGGGTCTAATAAAAATGACAATGACTCTATTGACTCGTGACAAAACCTAGAAGCCTTCAATGGAGGCTTTGACCTAAAAAGCATTCACCCAACTGTGAAACACATGCTTTAATAAGTCAATTTCTTTAAAAATAAAATTTCTTTGACAACTACAGTTATGAAGACCGATACTAGTTACATTCTTCAACTCTCCTTAACTAGGGAGGTATTCATTATTACATATATATATAGGTACATGGAAGATTTCAAAATTATACGAACTATGAAGAGTTGTAGCATACACAATGCTACAGATTAGATACTTGACTAGGGTACTCTAATGGGGTGGGACTGAGGTGTACTCAGGCTTTAGCCTCTCTAGGTACCATTAAGCTTTTAAGCTCTAACACCAACTCAGGGATCTAGGTGTGTATCCAACGTCAGAGCTCCATGGCCAATGCCGCCCTCCCTACTTCGGGATTTAGACATCAATGCATAAGCCGACCAGATGTCCTCCCAAGCATCTTGTTGCCACAAGATACTTCATCTCTCCCTATCAACTAAATCTGTAACATCAACCAATCCAAGTATGCTTTTGAAATATTCAAACATCTTATTCGGAAGAGGTTTCGTCAACATGTCAGCTACCTATTCATTCGTCGGAATATATTGTAGCTTCACGACCCCATCTTGTACCAAACTTCTAATGTAATGGTACTTGTTATTGATGTGCTTCGTCCTGGCATGAAATACAGGGTCTTCATACATCTTGATGCTGCTTTGGTTATGATAGTTTATCACTGTAGAATCTAGAGGCTTTCTAAACAAATATGACAAGAGTTTTCTTAAGAAACAACTTCTTTTCCTACGTGACATGCAACAACATATTCAACTTCAGCACTACTTAACACAACGAGATCTTATTTTCTACTCATCCATGAAATCACCACATATCCCAAACTGAAACAACCACCTGTAGTGATTCTTCCATCATTCTCACTGCCATGCCAATCAGAATCGGTAAAACTTGTTAACTTAACTTCCTTTCCATCATACTTCAGGCAGTGATGAATTATACCATGCAAGTATCTGAAGATATGCTAGTAGCTATGCAATGATCATGACGAGGCTCCAACTGAAATTGACTAAGAACATTTACAACAAAGCGTATATTAGGTATAGTATTTAACAAGTACATCAAAGAGCCCACCAACTTACGATAGCTTGTAGGATCGACGAGACTAGAGTCAGAGCTTCTCAACTTATTGAGATTTGTGATCGTGGGAGTGGTCTTAGGCTTGGAATCCATCATACCGAACTTTTGTAACATCCTGATTATGTACTTTCCTTGACCAAGATATATCTCACCGGGTTTCTGACAAACTTCCAAGCCCAAGAAATAATGCATGAGTCCCAGATTTTTCATTTTAGATTTTGCTGCCAACATTTTCTTGCATTCTAGAATTCTGTGCTCCACACTTGTAATAAACAAATCATCCACATATAAAAGTATAATGATTGGTTCATTCTTCACTATCTTGATGTAGAGGTTTGCATCAACAAAAATTTTGACGAACCCAATCCTTCAAAGATATGCATCCATCCTTGCATACCAAGCCTTAGGAGCTTGCTTCAAGCTATATAAAGCTTTCTTGAGTTTGCAAACATGTGTATCCCTGCTATTTCTCTAAAAGCCTTCTGGTTGTTCAATATATACTTCTTCATCAATTGTTCCATTTACAAATGTTGTTTTGACATCCATTTGATGGATATTCCATCCCATAGTAGCAGCTAGTGAAACCAAAGATCTAATAGTAGTATACCTTGTAGTAGGAGCAAGGGTTTCTTCATATTTATTCCTTCCTTTTGAGAGAAACCCCTTGCAACAAATCTAGACTTGTATTTGTCTATGCTTCCATCAATGGCATGTTTGATTTTGTAAATCCATTTTGAAGTGACCACTGATTCGTCACTAGGTCTAGGAACGATTTTCCAAACTCCATTCTTCATGATTGTTTGATATTCTTCTTGCATCCCTTTCTTCCATTCTTCTTGATGAGTGGCTTCTTCAAAGGTAGTTGGTTTTGCTTCGGTTAACTTCGTCATGTATGCTGCATATCTTGAGTATTTTTTCGGTCTTTTGCTTTCTCTGAAAGATCCTTTAGTTGCTCCATGTCCTTCGACATCTTCAAGTATAGCTTTTAACCAATTTGACCTCTTCTTTCTTTTCGGAGTGACTATCCGTTGAATAGGCTCACTCGGTCCTTCTTCTTCTTGGTTTGTAGGTGCCTTGTCACGTTGCTCTTCTTCTTCAAATAGAGGTACATCTTCTCCATCAGATTCAATTGCTATATCCTTGGATATTTTGTAGGCGTGGATTTCATCAAATATAACATCCTTGCTAACTTCGATTTGTCTTTCATCTTTGATGTAGATTCTATAAGCCTTTGATGAAAGGCTATACCCAACGAATATACCTTTCATACTTGTAAAGTCTAACTTCTTTTGCTTGTCTTTTGGAACATGGATGTATGCAGGACACCCAAAGATTCAGAGATGGTCTACACATGGCTTCTTTCCTATGAATGCTTCTTCCGGTATCATATCATCAAGGATTCTACGAGGAATTCTATTTTGTATGTATACTGTTGTCATGGATGCTTCTCCCCATAGAAATTTCGGTAGATCTTGATCAAATATCATAGTCCATAAGCATTCTTCAATGGTTCTATTTTTCCTTTCTGCTACTCCATTCTGTTCGGGGTTGTAGGGAACAATGAGCTCCCTCTTAATACCCGCTTCTTTACAATATGCAATAACTTCTTTTGAAGTGCATTCCCTTCCACTGTCATATCTTAAAGTCTTTATCTTTCTTTCGGTTAACGTCTCAACTTCAGATCTAAATTCCTTGAACTTTTCAAATACTTCGTCCTTTGTCTTGAGAAGATAGAGCCATGCCTTTCTAGAGTGATCATCAATGAAGGTCACATAGTAAATATGGCCTCCAAGAGATTTATTAGACATGGGCCCACAATATTTAGAATGAATGAGGTCTAAAATCTCCTTAGACCTTGTGTCACCGCTTGTAAAAGGTTTCCTAGTATTATTTTCCAAAGCCCATCCCTCACATACTCCTTCATGATCTTCCTTGACATTGGGGATGGCCTTTACTATTTGACTTAGAGAGGGAATTATTTTGTAATGAATAAGCCTGTATCCTTAATGCCAAGGTTCGATAGGATTGATCTCTGTGTGAACTGGGGATTCAGGAGATGGTGTTATAACACTATATTGTCGTCCTTCACAAACTCCAATAACCTTTGCCTTTTCAATACTTGAATCCTTTCCGCAAACCAAAACCTTACCATCTACAAAAGCAACCCTATCTCATTTATCTTCTAAACAAGATATGTAATGTAAATTCTTTTTCAAACTTGGAACATAAAGGATGTTATTGAGCTGTAGCTTTGCTCTACTTTCCAGCTTCAATGATGTAGATCGAAGGCTCTTGACTGCATAGGTGTTGTTATCTCATAGCTCCACTGCATGTGATGATGATTCTGTTAGTAGGGTATGAAGTTGTCCACTTTTTCCCCTCATATGTCTTGAGGTTCTACTTTCGATGATCCATGCATTGTCTGTTAAGATTTTGGGTAGCATCGGATGTGCTCTAGCTCTGAAACTTTGTGGAAGGGCTAGAACACATGAGATCTCCAAGACCCAGAAAACGTTTGGAGAAATTCCATCTAGTGTAAAAGATATTTAAATAATTAAATTTTTTAATGGGGACCCTAAGTCTAACGTAGGGAAATTGAAAAATTAAAGTGAATTAATTTACACATGTGATGAGAACTTTCTAAGTGACGTGAATCAAGCTTCTTCTAATCTTAGCCGTTGATTAGAGATTAGATCACAGTCGTTGATTTGTCAACGAGAGAAGTATAAAGGAAGGGGTTGGGGTCAGTTGTAGAATACACACAAAATCTAAGAGATTGAATTCTTCTGACGAAGAAGTGCTTGGACGAAGATTAGATCTGAGTGATTCAGAGAAGCAGTGAGGGGTAGATGCAGTGATTGGTCGGAGGACCAAGAGTACAACGCAGAGCAAGGGCAATAGAGATGCAGTGGAGGAAACGCAGCCATCAGAGGGTGTGACACAGACCTTAGAGAGGGTGATGCGGGCCCATGCAGGGGCAACGCAGAGCCTCCAAGGAAAAGTCTAAAATTCACTAGAGATCAGGGTTTCTAAGCCCACATGGCTGAAACCAGATTCTGGGAGAAGCTGATCAGTGCAGAGCAAGGGTGACGCAGCCCCTCAGTCAGGGCCACGCGACCTTACGCAGTGGCAGCGTAGAGACTGTGCAGAACTAGTTGGGGTTTCACCAGTGAGTCATCTTGATCAACCGAGACTTGCAGAGTGAGGTGAAACTCATATTTTTCTGTGTAGCCAAGGTTTTCTCTGTTGGGTGAGCTGAACTATGGCACCCTAGATGTACTTAGAGAACCTGCTGCTTAATAATGATAAACCCTCAGAACTGCTGCACCGATTTTCCCGCAATGGGATTTTTAGGGGACATTTGTGTGAAAATAATGTGTGTCCTTTATCATATGTGCGTGATGTTCAGTAAATGATCTGTATTTGTGTAGGCTGCTAGTTGTGTTTACTTCGATGTTTTTCTGAATATATTCAATTAAATAACATGTGTATAATAAAACAAGTAGGAGAAGTAAATCAATATTTAGCAGTACGGTTTCTGTGCTTAGAAATTTTCACATGGTATTAGAGTGATTGCAAATCAAGCTGAAGCCATCAGCAAGGGGCTGAATATTTTTGCTGCAGGAAGGGCAGCTGAAGCAGCACAGATCCGGAAGAAGGTAGCACAACACCAAAGCGACAGTATAGACCCTGAAAGGTGACATAGAGCCAGTCTGCTCATGTAGAGGCTGACGCAACACCAGGAGAGTGATACAGAGCCAGTTTGCTCATGCAGAGGCTGACGCAGCACGAGGAGGGTGATGCAGTCCAAGAGGGAGTGACGTTGTGCCCATTGCCATGGCTGGAAGTGCAGTTTTCGATCTTCAAAAGTTGTTGGTGAGGCATCAGTTCTGTCGGTGCAGAACAATGCCTAACAAAGGTGACAAAGTGAGGGGAAACAATCCCTCAGCAAAATTTTTCCAAGAAGTTTGAGATTCAATCAGGAGGGTGATCGGAGAGGGCTGATTCAGTAGAATTGGCGGATGATTTTCAGGAGGGAAATCAGTTGTCAGAGGGAGCAGTTTCTCTAGAGGGTTTCTATCACCAAGAAACCCAGATCTGATCTTCTGTTGAGTGCAACAAAAATAGAAGGGAGAAGAGGACCTGGTTCGACTATTTGAGCAGAGATGGCCTCGTACGGATTGAGAGATCAGGATCAGTTAGACAGTGTGTCTAACTTTTTGATCTGGAAAGCCATAATCCTGATAGTTTTGGAGGAGTACGACATCAGAGACCACGCGGAAAATGTCCTAGCTGTGCCGACCGATGCGGATGCTCTGAAGAAGTGCAACGAAAATCAGGCATGGGCTAAGTGCTTGATCATGGATGGAGTGAAGGATCACGTGGTCCGGCACATTGCCGAGAAGAAAATGGCAAATGAGGTGTGGACAGCTCTGACCATGCTCTATCAGGGAAGCTTCGTCCAGAGGAAGATGCTTCTAGAGAACCAGATGTGGGTGTTCCAGATGCACAAGGGAGAGGAGATCGATCCCTTCCTCTTCAGACTGCAGACTTTCTGAGATCAGTTGATTGCCATGGGGGCAACTCCGTATGATGGGCTCATGGTGAGCACTGCCCTGAATGTAGTTATCGATGAGTGGGAGAGCTTTGTCCAAAGCATCTTGGGTAGAGCACAACTCCCAAATTGGGGTGACATGTGGGAAATCCTTCGGCAGGAGGAGATCCAGAGGGTGATCAAGAGAAAATTCAACAACGGAAGTGTCAAGGTAAAGGAGGAGGAAGATACAACCCTAGCATCTAAGGGACAAAGAAAGCAAGGGAAGAAGAAGAAGGACCTATCCAAGGTCTGGTGCTTCAGATGTGGCGAACTTGAACACTTCCCCAACACTTGTCCTAAGCGGAAGGACAAGGAAGCTTCAGATTCCAAGGCAGCAACAGCTAGAGCGGACAGTGGCAGTGAAGATGATGTGGCCATGAGTGCTCATGTGCCTCGAGAGAAGAGGTGGGGCGATATAGATCTATAAAGAAACTATAGATGGTGTGGGCAGGATCCTTTAGGTGCCCAAACTCTTGGATCAGATACGAGTTACGAAAACCTTAAGATAGTAGCAGGATGACTGGAGTCAGTGGGTGTAGAAGATCATGGAGAAGAAAAGGAAGATCTGGGATGCTGAAGTCTGGAGTAGCGCATAGGAGAGGCAGAAACAACGCAGTGGCTGATGGGATTTCAACAACGTAGAGGCAGTGCTTACACAGTGTAGAGCAGCAAATAGCGTAGTGCTTCAGAGAGACAATGCAAAGCAACAACAGAGGGTGCTTCTGTGATGAGATGCAACCCGACTGAATTGTCTGTTAGTGGCTGGGTGATTTTCCTTCAGTTGCTTACTTCTCAACAACTGAGTTGCAGTGCAACAGTTAGCAGTGGCAATACTATAGGCAGCATGATGCAACAATTTGAGAGCGAGTTGCAGTACAAATGTGGTAGTGTCAGTGACAGTGACATGGGCAACAATACAAAGAATAGCGACACAGTGGATGGAGGGCAGCAGGCCAAGCTTCAACAACGCAGAGGCTGATGCCAAAGATCAGGGTGATGCTTCAGTGGGGAAGTATTTCTAGAGCACACTCCTCACTAAGAGGGAGTGTTGAGATTTTGGGTAGCACCAAATGTGCTCTAGCTCTGAAACTTTGCGGAGGGGCTAGAACACATGAGATCTCCAAGACCCAGAAAGCGTTTGGAGAAATTCCATCTGGTGTAAAATATATTCAAATAATTAAATTTTTTAATGGAGACCCTAAGTCTAACTTGGGGAAATTGAAAAATTAAAGTGAACTAATTTACACATGTGATGAGAACTTTCTAAGTGACGTGGATCAAGCTTCTTCTAATCTTAGCCATTGATTAGAGATTAGATCACGTCCGTTGATTTGTCATCGAGAAAAGTATAAAGGAAGGGCTTAGGGTCAGTTGGAGAACACACAAAATCTAAGAGATCGGATTCTTCTGACAGAGCAGTGCTCGGACGAAGATCAAATCTAAGTGATTCAGAGAAGCAGTGAGGGGCAGATACAATGATTGGTCAGAGGACCAAGAGTACAACGCAGAGCAAGGGCAACAAAGATGCAGTGGAGGCAATGTAACCATTATTGTGTTTGACGTAGACCCTAGAGAGGGTGACCCAGGCCCATGCAGGGGCAGCGTAGAGCGTCCAAGGAAAAGTTCAAAATTCACTAAAGATCGTGGTTTCTATGCCAGCAGGCCTGAAACCAGATTCTGGGAGAAGATGATCAACGCAGAGCAAGGGTGACGCAGTTCCTCAGTTTGAACTTTGGACCACACAGCCTTACGCAGTGGCAGTGTAGAGACTGCGCAAAACTAGCTAATGTTTCACCAGTGACTCATCCGGATCAGCCTAGACTTGCAGAGTGAGGTAAAAATCACATTTTTCTTTGTAGCCAAGATTTTCTCTATCGGGTGAGCCGGATTATGGCACCCTAGATGTACTCAAAATACTAGTGCTTAATGATAATAAACCTCAGAATTGTTGCACCGGTTTTCCCGCACTGGTTTTTTCCGGGGACATCTATCCGAAAAATCATGTGCGTCCTTTGTCATATGTGTGTGATGTTCAGTAAATGATTTGTATTTGTGTAGGTTGCTAGTTGTGTTTACTTCGATGTTTTTCTGAATATGTTCAGTAAAATAACTTGTGTATAATGAAACAAGTAGGAGAAGTAAATCGATATTTAACAGTAGGATTTCTATGCTCAGAAATTTTCACATTGTCATCATCAAGTGCACTTGTAAGTTCATACAAGAATCCTTCACTCTTGACTCTCCTAGATAGATTGTATATGATCCTTCCAATTCGACTTCCTTCAATTTTTATGATATTGAGTCTTATCTTCAAATAACTTGCCATTGAGGGAGTGACCTTTCCTTCCAAGATTGTTTTTCCTTCCTTCAATTGATAGTCAAGAAAGTGATATTCAACTAGTCCTTTTTTCACCTTTTCTCTGATACCATGTTGAGAAATCAATGCTTATAGGAATTAGGGTTTGATTTCTCTTTCTTGATAATTACTTGTGATTTATGTTGGCTTATTTTACTTCTTTGTTAGTTTATCTTTCATCAAGCAATTACCAAATTAAATGTATATGAAGACCACAAAAACAAGAGACACAAGATGTAGGCACTCAGTGAGGGCAAAATTATTCATTTTTGGGTAGCATTGGATGTGCTCTAGCTCCAAAACTTTGTGGAGGGGCTAGAACACATGAGATCTCCAAGACCCAAAAATTGCTTGGAGAAATTCCACCTGGAGTCTAAGTTATTCAAATAATTAAATATTGTAATGGAGACCCTACGTCTAACTTAGGGAAATTAAATAATTAAAGTAAATTAATTTAGAAATGTTGGTGAGAATGTTCTAAGTAACGAGGATCAAGTCTTTTCTAATTTTAGCCGTTGATTAGAGATTAGATCACGACCGTTGGTTCGTCAACTGGAAAAGTATTAAAGGAAGGCTTGGCATCATTTGGAGAACACATGCAGAGTGGTAGCACTTGAGCTAAGTCGAAATTCTGGGGTGCGATTTGCTGTGAATTTTCGAGTGAGCTTGCCATGCAGTGAGGGGCGTTCTGCAGTGGGATTTCTAAGTCCAAGGCCGAGAATACAATAGTAGAGAGGCAGATGCGTACCATAGAGTAGCGCAGGCCCAAGAGGGGTGAAGCAGAGGCAGCGTAAGCTCAGCAGGGGTGACATAGATCCAGAAGGGCTCACACAAATGGAGGTAGAGCCAGAAGAGGGTGACACAGTCACTCAGAGAGCTGTGTTGGGTTTCAGTGCGCCAGATAGGGCTCGTATTCAACAAATCTGAAAGGGCGTCGAAACCACACTAAAGGGTGACACAGTGACTGCGTAGGCACTTGTGGAGTTCTTCATCCTTAGCTGAATCAACCATATTATTTGTCTCTGGAGATAGAGGTACTTCTGTCGAGTTTTTCTCTGTTGGGTAAACCACTACTAGTACCCTAGTTTGCATTCAGAAACTGCATAATAATAAAACCGTCAAGGGCTCCTGCACCAGTTTTCCCTCATTGGGTTTTTCTGGCAACGTTTGTTCGAAAAATTTTGTGTCCTTTGTCGAATATGCTTAATTCTTCTGTACTTGATCTATGTATTTGTGTAGGCTGTAGTGTGTTTACTTCAATGTTTTCTGAATATTTCTAAAAATAACCTGTTAATTTAAAACACAAGTAGGAGAAGTAAACCAAACTTCTGCAGTAGAATTTATTTTAAGTGAATTTATAAATTTTCTTATGGTATCAGAGCTATTGTAGATCAGGGAGAGTTGAAGCCATCAATGAAGAGGCGAAGTTTTTGTTGCAGGAAGGCAACTGTGATAACACAGATCTAGGAAGAAGCAGTGCATTACTAGAGGGACAACACATGCCTAGGAGCAGTGATGCAGAGCCTGTCTAGCTCATGCAGAGCTGACGCAAAGGCTAACGCAGAGCTAGAGGGGTGACACAGAGCCAGTCTAGCTCACGCAGAGCTGACACAGAGGCTCACGTAGGCCCAGAAGGGTGATGCAATCCGAGAGGAGGTAACATTGTGCCAGTTGTCCTGGTTGGTAGCGAAGTTTTGTTCTTTGGAAGTTGCTGGTGGGGCATTGTTCTGTTGGTGCAGAACAATGTCTAGCAGGGTTGACAAAGTAAGGGGAAGCAGTTCCTCAGCAGGCTTTCTCGCCAAGAATTCTGAGATCCGATCAGCAGAGTGAATGGAGAGGCTAATTCGACAACTGTTGGTGGAAGATTTCTGGGAGAGAAATCACTTGTTAGAGGGAGCATATTTTGTAGAGGGTTTCTAGTGCCAAGAAACCCAAATTTGTGTCGTTTGCTGAGGGTAGCAGCAGAAGTAGGGAGAAGAGTTTTTCAGCTTCGACAGTTTTTGAGTAGAGATTGCCGCACATGGATTGAGGGATCAGGACAGGTTGGATGGAGTATCTAGCTTTGTTGTCTGGAAGGCCAAAACCCTGTCAGTTCTAGATGAATATCACATCAAAGATCACGTCGAGAAATTTTGTGCTGTTCATGTTGTTGTTGATTCGTTGAAGAAGTATGAGGAAGCGCAAGCAAGGGCCAAGTGCTTGATTATGGACGGGGTCAAGGATCATTGGGTCCCACACATGCTGAAAAGAACACAACAAATGAGATGTGGACAACGTTGACCTCAGTGTATCAAGGGACTTCTGTCCAAAGGAGAATGCTTCTGGAGAATCAACTTCGACTATTTTAGATGCATAAGGGAGAGGAAATCGACCCCTTCCTCATTAGATTGAAGGCGATTCGTGATTAGCTGAATGTTATGGTTGCCACTCCTGATGAGGGTCTATTGGTCAGGACTGCCCTGAATGCAGTGTCTGAAGATTAGGAGACCTTTGGCCAAGGCACAGTGGGCAGAGTGACACTTCCAAATTAGGAAGACATGTGGGCAGCTCTTCACCAAGAATAGATTAGGAGGCTGACCAAGGCGGGCAGCACAAGCGGCGGAATCAAGATCAAGAATGTGGAGGAAGATGCGACTCTCGCATCCAAGGGACAATAGGGGCAGTGAGGGAAGAAGAGAGAGACCTTTCAAAGGTTAGGTGCTTCAGATGTTGTGAAATAGGATATTTCGCCACTACTTGTCCTTAGAAGAAGAAGGGCAAGGAAGATTCAGATTATAAGGAAGCAATAGCGAAGGGTGATGATAGGAGTGATGACGATGTGGCTATGAGTTCTCATGTGCCTCGAGAGAAGAGGTGGGGCGACATAGATCTATAGATTGATCTACGAATAGCGGTGAGGGGCAGGATCCTTGAGGTGCCTAAACTCTTGGATCACATACAAGCTATGGAAGCCCTTAATGACAATAGCAGGATGACTGGAGTCAGTTGGTGTAGAGGATCATGGCGGCACATTGGCAGTGCTAGGACGCTGAAGACTGGAGCAGCACAGAGGCAGCAACAACATAGAAGCAACAAAGCAGAGGCTGATGGGATTTCAGCAGTGCAGAGGCAGTGCTTACGCAGAGGCACCAGAGGGTCAACGCAGATTAGCAGCAGAGGGTGTTTGAGTATCGTGATGCAACCAGACTGACTTGTCTGTCAGGATATTGGGTGATTTCCTTCAGTTTCTTACTCTCAGCAATTGAGTTGCGGTGCAACAGTTAGTAGTGGCAGTGCTATGGGCAGCATGCTGTAGCATTTGAGAGGGAGCTGCAGTACAGATGAGCTAGTGACTGTGGTAGAGTCATGGGTAGCAGTACAGAAGGTAGCATCGCAGTGGATGAAGGGCAGCAGGCCAAGCATCAACAACGCAGGGGACCGATGTCGTGGATCAGAGTAATGCTTCTGGATTGAAGTGTTGCTAGAGCACTTTCCTCGCTAAGAGGAAGTGTTGATTTTTGGGTAGCATCGAATGTGGTCTAGCTCCAAAACTTTGTGGAGGGGCTAGAACATTTGATCTCCAAGACCCATAAATCGTTTGGAGAAATTCCACCCGGAGCATAAGTTATTCAAATAATTAATTATTTTAATGGAGACCGTAAGTCTAACTTAGGGAAATTAAATAATTGAAGTGAATTAATTTAGACATGTGGGTGAGAATGTTCTAAGTAACAAGGATCAAGTCTTTTCTAATCTTAGCCATTGATTAGAGATTAGATCATAGTCGTTGATTCATCAAGTGGAAAAGTATTAAAGGAAGGCTTGGGGTTAGTTGGAGAACACACACAGAGTGGCATCACTTGAGCTAAGTCAAAATTCAGGGGCGTGGTTTGCTGAGAATTTTCGAGTGAGCTTGCAGTGCAGCGAGGGGCAATTCGGTAGTGGGATTTTTGATTCCAAGGCCGAGAATAAAATAGTAGAGAGGTAGATCCGTACCACAGAGCAGCGCAGGCCCAGGAGGGTGACGCAGAGGTAGCGTAAGCCTAACAACAGTGATGCAGAGCCAGAACGGCTCACGTAGAGGGACGCAGAGCCGGAAGAAGGTGATGCAGTCACTCAGAGAGCTGCGTTGGGTTTCAGTGGGCCAAATAGGGTTCATATTTAGCAGATCTGAAAGGGTGACACAACAACATTGAAGGGCGACGCAATGACTCCGTAGGCACCTATGGGGTTCTTCATCCTCAGTTGAATCAACCATATTATCTATCTCCAGAGATAGAGGTACTTTTGCCAGGTTTTTCTATGTTGGGTAAACCACTACTGGTACCCTAGTTTTTATTCAGAAACTGCATAATAATAAAACACTCAAGAGCTGCTACACCGATTTTCCCGCGTTGGGTTTTTCCGGGGACATTTGTCCGAAAAATATTGTGTGTCCTTTGTCGAATGTGCTTAATTCCTCAATACTTGATCTGTATATTTGTGTAGGCTGTAGTGTGTTTACTTCAATGTTTTCTGAATATTTATGAAAATAACTTGTTAATTTAAAAACATAAGTAGGAGAACCAAACCAGATTTCTGCAGTAGAATTTCTGTTAAGTGAATTCAGAAATTTTCACAAAAATCCTTCCACTGGGAAAACCCAGTCCAACTCTTCCACTAGTAGATTCAAATCAAGATGAGTTAATCCAAAACCCTTTAGACCTCCAATCACCAAGTCAGCCCTTCCTTCCAATAGATGATACCTGCCAAATTCTTCAATTGTCAGCTTCTCAGTTGCAGCTACAGTTAAGTACTTCGCCTACCCTACTTCAAATTTTCTTCCCCTAGCTTCAGGATTTTGGACCTATAGTAGATTCAAAATTTCAGCCCCAGCTTCAGCCCAAAAACTTCGTACGTGTGAGAGAAAATTTCCCAAGAACTCAATTTAGGTCTTCCCAACTTCTTCCCTCTTTTGCAACTTCACTCTTCTTTTCTGCTTCTTTCTCTTGTAGATCGAATTTGTTGAGTGAGTGCTTCAAATAGGTCAAGTTTCCTCTCTATATACAAACTTTCTGCTGGGTTGAATATACCTAATCCATGCCAACTTCATGAGGACAGGACCGACTTGGTATGGAGGTGACAATTGACCGTTTTGACTCAAAAGTAATTCTTTTTACATGATACAAAAATCCAAGAAGAGTCTAATAAAAATGACAATGACTCTATTGACTCAAGAAAAAACCTAGAACCTTTCAATGGAGAATTTGACCAAAAAATCACGACCCAAGCATGAAACCCATGCTTTAATAAGTCAATTTGTTTAACATTAAATTTTCTTTTGAAAAATAAAATTATGATGACCAATACTAGTTACATTCTTCAACACACCTTTTCACTTACAAAAGCAGTAATGAGGGCTTGTCCTTATTCTTTGAATGGCTAGCTCTTTTTTCTGATGTGGACTTTGCAGGTGCATTGTCATCCTCTCCTTCATAGATTCCTTTCCATAAGTCATTAAAGATGAGGGTGTGTCATCTTTCTAGACCACTCTCGATAGTTTCCTTGCCAATTAGCACTATGCCAACAATGGAGATGAGAGAACCCTTCTTTACAAGTAGTTGCTCCTCACACTGCTCTTTCTTCGTGAGGCCAAATTTCTGTTTGAGCTGTGTGCAACCTTGAAAATAATAGTAATAAATACCTTTGAGAAAATATTTCAATCTTCAATTCAAAAGTTTGTCCATCAACATGCTAGGATTTTAATACTAACAAAGGAATGGATAAGACCAAAATCTCCTCCCACACAGAGGGTACAGGTCTATTTAGAATACCAAATAAGAAATGAAAACAATAAATATGTTTTCATGAATTTTCCCTCCTTGAGTGCGTGTAGAGCAAACTCAACACACGTCGTATATAAACTTCAGTAAAATCGCCGCTTCACATGAATGCAAAGCCTCAGTGAAATCACTGCTTCACATGAATGCCACCTGTCTTGACAGTGACATGATGGAATTTACTCTCCACTAAATCAGTTGGAACTTGGATATCTTTCCCCTCAAGATGCTTCCTGACAGAAACCACCTTCTTAATAAGATGGTACAAATTCTTACGCAGAGCAGGAGCAGCAAGGCTGTGAGCCTTCAAAATTCACAAGAATATACTGCCAGCGACACTCTTCACCTTTGCAATTTCATGGGAGTCATGGAGGATTACACCACTTTGTGATGGCATCAAACCTTTCTGCTGGACTCTGGGCAATGGCCTCATAGCGACGTGGCACTCACAGAAGCTTTACATTGTGGGCTTTTAACTTTGTTGGTTCTCCACCTCTTAGCCCTTTTTGGCTTTAATGGCTTAGAATTTTCTTCATTTAGACCTTTTGGTAATCTTTGATAAGTCAAGCATGAAAGGGTATATCCTTTTTGTGGATGGGATAGAGTAGAATCGAAAAGTGGAAAGCGTTAAGTATGGTTTGGGTGGGATATGGAAGGTGTTGCTTTGACCAATTTCCTAGTGTACAAATTGACCCGAGAAATGAAGACACTTGTAAAGGAAAACTGTGTCTCCCATGATATGGCAAGGCAAGTAATAAAACTGTAATGTTATGAAATGTTATTGGATCTCATTTATTGTTTACCACTTTCATGGCATGACCCAGAAGTTATAGCACGACATCCAAGTAAGATAGCCAATGCATGGAATATCAAATAGAGCATGCTAAAACCAAACTGTACCATCCATAAGTGCATCGGTCAATTTGAGAGGTGAGGGTGGAACATCTAATATACCACAACTGAGCTAGCACAATCATATGCCTGAAGGAGAAAGTCTGGAGAGTCTAAGCAAGAAAGCTCGTGATATCAACAACATAACACCCTTGTGGGGGTGACTCTAATGTGGTTACCCTTTGGGGGATAACAGTACCAAGCTTTGCCATAAAGTATGAGTCCCATAAGCCAGTGGTTTAACAGGAACATATTTACTAAAGGAATTTGTCTAGTCACAAGTTCTAGAAAGGCCGTCAGTAATCTCTCTGGCTGCTATGTCAAAGTCAGCTGGAGGAGAATTCAACAATCTTTCTCATCTGTTTCACTTTCTGAACTCAGTTCTTCAAGTCTGCCAACTGGACCCATTGACCCTTGAAGTTTGTCCTCATTTGGGCCGATGATATAATCAATTAGTGGAGTTATTTGCAAGTCTAAATCAAGGCAATATTCTACATCACAGTCGAACTAAGCATGCACCAAGGGATACATGTACTACAGGAATTGTTTTAACTTTAAGCATAAATTTCACTCTTGGCTTCCGATTTCATTTCATGATTATAATATGTTGACAACAGACCATCGCCAACTAATGTTGTAACCAGAAAGGCCCTCCAAATTTTTTAAACACTGAACTTTTATACCAGATAGCTAGGATAACCATGGGTGTCTCACAGCTTAACATACCATGTTGAGATATGTATGATTTCAAGAATAGCTCCCGGTTGTGCTGATTCCTCTCACTTAATGCTATGAACTTGTCATATCTGTTCATTTATTATGTAGTTACTTTTGTTTTCCTTGCCTTTCATACAGGCTAGACACTCAACTTAGTGATCCTTATGACATGCTTGTGCAGTGTATGTTCTTTGATCATGGAGGATTTATTTGACTATTGACTTTGAGTAATTTTGCAGGCCCTTGAATTTCTTGGAAAAAGTGATGGAATAAGAAAGGCAAAACAACTTGCAGCTCAGCATGCTGGTTTTGCTGTGTTTTCTGTTGAATCTTTCCCACCATCTGAATCAGAGTACGTTAAATTATGTAGGAAGGCATTAATTGATCTCTCTGAAAAAGTGATCACCAGAACAAAGTAATGCAGGCCTTATATTAATCAGGAAAAATACAGTAAAGAAATATCCAACTTGTTTTGATAAAGCCTTTGCGAACATTGCTCCTGTTCTAATAATTTTTTAGGGCATTATTTGGATAATTTATGTAGCTTCCTTGGTCTAGGAAAGCTTCATCATCATTCTTTTGATTTGATTCATTAAAGCCTTTTATGCCTCCATTGAAGATAGTACACCAATTAGGTGTACTGTATATGTATGTCATTTGCATTGGCACATGAACTCAAATCAGCTTCAGCTGGCGACCAGGGTGAACCTTCTTGTGTATTTATTCAAGCCTCAGCAGAATAAATTCTACTGATGGCAGCCTTCTGTAATCTGTGGTAATGGAATTTCAATTCATTAATTTTGAATATGAAAATGAGCCTTGGGAGATTCACAGGAAAATTCATGATTGCACATAACTGTGTTGAAAAGTATTGATTCAAAATGCTCACGAATGAAGGTATATATAGTATCGAAGGGTATTTAAAAATTAGTGTAGATACAGAGCAATTAACGGACCTTTAGTGTGTTTTCCAGCACTGCACATAAACATTTTATTTTGATCAGGCTTGGCATGCATTACTTTAGGAATTATACTCATTGGAAAGCCTGGGCAAATAATGTGACGACATTTTATTACAGACCTGTTCATATGCTGCAGTAAGTTAAAGCCATAATCAGCTACTGAAAGACCACTGTTACTATTTTCAACTTTTTTGTTACAAAGAACCTACCTAGTACAACACAGTAATACAAGTACTGCAGATCATAAAATTGTTTATATTACGCTGATAAACTTTAATTGCTGTTGTATTTATGAATACATTGAAGAGGTATTTTTTGAAGAAAAACACCATCTATATATAAGAAATGATCTTTGCAGTTTGCCCAATGGTTGAAATGCTTTGACAGGGGGCATCAAAGAACAAAATCATTGTCATGGAATGATTGTATTTGCCATAGAAGTACTGATGTTGTCATTTAAGCAAAATCAACATTAGACTTATAGTCTAATAGCAACTCTGTCAACTATAGTTGAAACATAAATCGAAGGTGAATAGGATAGAATTGGATGCACAATTGGCTTTAGTTGTTATAATGGAGTCAATCTCATTCAAATTTCAGTTGAAATTGTTTTTAATCTGACAATATGCTATTTCTTCATATTAATGTTCATAACTATGTTTATTTTATTCCTTGTATTATAGTACTTAAAGCATTATATATAGACCCCTACGTTATCAGTAACCTGATGTTGAGGCACTGTACTTGGGTGAAATTATTAATCATAACAAACAGTGTTTTAGTACCTGTTACCCACCACCTGTGGATAGTGTATATAGGATAATTGTTTTCTCCTAGATGGTCCTCAGCTGGCAGCCAGCAGCCCATTGCAGCGACCAGATAGCTCAATGTGCCATTATCTACACCTCCTGAGCCAACCATCTAGTCCCTTGCCCACTTGTTATGATTGTATGTTTGAAGGTGAGCCTCCCAACCACGAAGGTATGGCTTTTCATTGGTATAATTGAGTAATTTTCCTTACTTATCATGGGCGCTTTTGGGCATGGATTGGTGGGGGGAGTCGGCAGAAAGAGTGGGTTAGGTTTGCAGTCTTGTCTCCATTGCCCGATTTTGTGGATAACCTTGTACCCTAGTCCAGTGGGATCTCCTTTACTGAACATCAGCTTTAGGGTTGGCACTACATGGGAAATTGCAATTTTGGTTGTGTGGTCCAGCTTCTCAACACCATCTACATCAACCTCCTTCCACTCATTTTAGCCCCATTCATCTTTTTTCCCATCCGGGCCGACATGTGTTCGCTGGGTCCACATAGGGCTAGCCTCCCATTCCCCTTGTCCACACATTGGGTCGGGCTTGGAACGATGCCCCAGAGGTTGATGCAGCGAAAAAGAAAAGAAAAAGCATAATTTTGCCACTCTTAATAGAAAATGTACCACAAAATGCATAGGATGGATGGGACATACAAATTTAGCACGTGGACAAAAGCCAAACATGATCTCTACCCCTTAACCATGGCCATCACCTTGGCTCCTATGGGCCCTAGATGAGCCCCTTCCATCATTAAGGAACCCATGATTGTCCCAACCCTTTGGTGGGCGATGAACTGCCCCACCTTTAGGGGGGGGAGTATCCATTTCTATATATTACACAACATGCTCTCATCCTTTGGAGCCCCAAGCAATTATGAAGAAAAATCAATCAAAAGCAAAAGGAATATGAAGAAGGGTGGAAAAAAAAAGGTCGGGGTAACTCATGTACCACGATTTGCTCCCTCCACTCATACACTCAGGTGTTGGCTTCCCTCATTATGGCTACCCTTGCACCATGACATGTTGTCTGAATGATTCTCCTGATCCCCACTTTGTTCCATTAAATATATCATTTTCCACCCACCACTTGAGGGATGTACCATGGACATGTCACCTCTTTTAGAGGTTAAAACCACCCAATAGGGTCCTTCATTAACCCGCTATTTAGCTTGGAGACATTTGTACATGCCAAAGCCCACTATGAAAGGGCATGCCATCATGAAGTGCCCCATTGATTACATGACATCTAAGCTCTTTTACTTGATTATTCTAATGATTTGTTGTATTGGAGGGCAATTGGACACATTGGATCTTATGTAGGATTGCAGGTGGGTCTCCATTTGGGGCTTGGTCTCCCTATACGAGGTCCACAAGGCCACATTGACACTTGTAGGGTGAGCGTTGAGA
The DNA here is from genome assembly GCA_034641835.2 of Pinus albicaulis. Lineage (NCBI taxonomy): Eukaryota > Viridiplantae > Streptophyta > Pinopsida > Pinales > Pinaceae > Pinus > Pinus albicaulis. The sequence goes on along the minus strand of CM076583.1, from coordinate 1,275,949,402 downwards.
GCCATGGGTCTCCACCATAGTAGAGAGTACTTCATGGATCCTAAATACCCCTCGTTGATTGCTCATGTTCCACCTTTTGGATGGGGATGATGCACCTGATTCACCATGCCCAACCGACTCCACACATGCACCATACACTTGGCATATGTTCCAAGATCCAGAGGATGTCTCCCGCTGTAGAGGGAGAGCTTATGTCATCATCCTAGCCCTTACAGATGTTATACAGACATTTTCGATCCACGTGGAGACCCATGAGGATGTCCTTGTGCCCCCACACCCACTTGGAAGCACGAGATGTTCTTGCCTGGAAAACAAGGGGCCAACCCCTTGTCCACTATGTTTGGATTCCAGTTCTACATCATGGCACCCCTTGGACTTCATTAGGTGTTAAATTTAGATAACCATGGTATTTTCTATGCTTAATGCAGTTTTACTTCAATCTTTCTTATAAGCCCAATTCAATTTAGCAATCACATAAACATGAAAGTAAAATATTGATAGAACATAATAATAGATCAACAGAAGACAAACCAAATAATATATCAGAATTTGTTATTCTTCTTGTCTAGCAAATGAATAGATAAATGTTTATTACAACAGTGAGCAGGATGCCCTAGCCAACAAAGTCTTGAGTTGGTCAAACCAACTTCTCCTACAGCCAAATGAACCTTCCACAAGTGTCACGCACACACACCTCAAAGACAGCTCCAAAAGTCAACGCAAGTCAACCCAAACAGGTCAACACAAAAGTCAACGCTGCAGTGAAAGGGGCTTTGGTCAAAGTCAACATTCAACCTCGATTTTTGTGCCCAGCGGTTCGGCCTTCAAAAATCGGAGTTTCTGCCCAAAAAACACAGTCAAAGTCCAAGCGTTGACCCAAAGTCAACGCTAGTCAATGCTATCCAGAAACCCTAAAAACAATCCAAAAATTGCAGCAACTTCTTTAGGTTCAGATTCACACGTGTGAAAGAGGGAAGCCTCTCCTAGGCTATACGAACCAATTAGATCACAAGGTGAATGTGTGTGATGAGTTGATGAAATGGACATCATCCCTCTCCAATTTATATCCATCAATGAGGGTGTGTGAGACATCTGTAGGGCTTGTGAGCCTACATCACAAATTTGGCCAACTTTGCACATGTGGAAAATAAAATCAAAATATATGTTCTGCTCATCTAAACAAGATGATCTTTAGATCAATCTTGCACCTCTCCGAAAGAGGAATCCAACAAAAATATAATCATCATATGAGTAGTGCAACATGGAGTTTGGACCTAGTTGCCCAAAATTATCTCTCCCTCTCAACTAGGGAGAACTCCATCTATCCACCTGTGCTATCTTGTCATCAATACCATTGTGTACTTTCATCATCATTATCATGCGTTCCTTCATCATCTTGCTGTAACATGCTTTGTCAGCTCTAAGGGCAAACAAACGAGAGTGAGTCACAAAGACATCACACTCTGCTGACTCAAAGTCAACTTAGAGGGTAAAACCTCAATAGACTCAAAAGAGTCACAAACTAACCCGAAGGTAGTTTACTGACCCGAAGTCAGTTTAGAGGTAAGAAATTAATCGGGCTTGATCCCAAATCAAGGTGTTGGACACAACCCATCCTAGACAGAGAGTACAATAATCTCTAATCCGTCCATTGTTGATATTTTGGAGTAGCATTGGATGTGCTCTATCTCCCAAATTTTGTGGAGGAGTTGGAGTACATGAGATCTCCAAGACCCAGAAAGCATGTGAAAGAATTCCATCAGGTTTAAGAGATATCGAAATAATTAATCTTTTTTAAGGACCCTAAGTCTAACTCATGAAAATTAAAAGATTAAATCTTAAGTGACGTGGGTCAAACAACATCTAATCTTAGTCGTTTATTAGAGATTAGATCATGACCGTTGGTTTTCCAACGAGAAAAGTATAAGAGAAGGCTTGGGGTTAGTTGGAGAAGACACACATTGGCAGAGCAATAAAGCTAAGCTGAAATTCTAGGGCATGGCTTGCTAAGAATTTCAGGAAGAGTTTCAAGTGCAGGTAGGGGCAATGTTGGCAAGGGGATGATATGATCCCAGACCAAGAGTAAAACAGTGACAGAGGCATCATATCGAGTAGCACAGAAGTAAGCCAGAGCCACACAGTCTAGCAAAGGCCACACAGAGGTAGCACAGAGGCAGCAAGAGTCATGCAGGGCTAACGCAAGCCCAGTCATGGCAGTGTAGGGGCAGCGTAAGCCCTTCAGGTGTGATGCAAGCCCTTCCATAGCAGCGCAGAGGCTGATGCAGGCCAGGAAAGCTGACGTAGTGGGCTGAGGAGCAGCGGTGGGGTTTCTTGTGGGCCAGAAAGGGCTCAAGTTCTGTAAATCTCGTTTGAGGGTGTGAATTAGCCATATGTTTTGTCTTCGAGTGAAAGAGGTATAACTGTTGTGATTTTCTTTGTGGGGCAAACAATGTCTGGTGCCCAGAAATTGTTGTATTCAGAATCCGCTTAATAATAAAACCCTCCAAAGCTAGATGCACCGGTTTTCCCGCATTGGGTTTTTCAGAGGACATTTGTTCGAAAAATCTGTCACTATTTCATGAGTGTGCTATTTAGTAAATGATCTGTATGTGTAGGTTGCTATTTGTGTTTACTTATATGTTTTTATGAATATTCAGATTAATAACTTGTATGATTAATCAAGTAGGAGAAGTAAATCAATGTTTAGCAGTAGGGTTTCTTAGATTAAGAATTTTTCACATGGTATCAGAGCATTGCAGATCAAGCCGAATCTCGAGCAAAATCAGTTGAAGAATTTTTTGCTGCAGAGAGCAGCTAAAGCAACAGTGATCTGGAGAGGGCGGTGCAACATCAAGAGGATGCAGTCCTAGTAGAGGCTACGCAGGGGCTGACGCAGTCCCAACTGGGTGACAGAAAGACAACACAGTGCCTTCCAAAGGGACGCAGGAGCAACCTACGCTACGCAGTTCTGCGATGAGCCTGTTTGCTCACACAGTGGCTAGCCAGAGGGACACAATCCAGTTTTGAGTTGCTGTGCAGTGTTGCCGTGGTCCAGAAACAGGGCTTCAAATCTTCAACAGTTGCTGGTGTGGTGGAGATTCTGTCAGTCCAGAATCGTGCCTAGCTAAGTTGATAAAGAGCGGGAGGAGAACAACTTCTCAACATATTTTTGCTAAAGAAATTTGAGGATCGATCGTAGGGTGATTGAAGAGTGCTAATTTGTAGGATTTGACAGATTTCCAAGGGAGGAAATCAGTTATCAGAGGGAGCATAGGTTGCCTTTCTCACCAAGGACCCTAGATCCGAGTTTTTTGTTGAGGGTAGCAACAGAAGCAGGGAGAGGAGTATCTGTTCTGACTGATATTTCTGAGCAAAGATGGTGTCTCATGGATTGAGAGATCAGGACAGGTTGGATGACATGTCTAACTTCGTTATCTGGAGGGCCAAGATCCTGACAATCCTGGATGAGTACGACATCAAGGACCATGCAAAAAGAGTCCTCGTTGTGCCAACCGATGCATATCCTCTAAAGAATTACATGGAGAATCAAGTGCGGACAAAGCGTTTGATCATGGACGAAGTCAAAGACTACGTTGTGCCACATATTGTTGGGAAGAAGACAACAAATGAAATGTGGCTAGCCTTGGACACTATGTATCAGGGAGGCTTAGTCCAAAGAAGAACGCTTCTTGAGAATCAAATGCGGTTGTTCTTGATGCAGAAGGGCGAGGAGATAGATCCCTTCTTCAGACTGCAGACTATTCAGGATCAACTAATTGCCATTGGTACGAATCCAAATTAGGGGCTCTTGTTGAGAATTGCCCTGAATGCAATCACTGAGGATTGGGAAACGTTTGTCCAAAGCATGTTGGGTAGGGCAACGTTACCATCCTGGGCAGATATGTGGAAAATCCTCCCACGGGAGGAAATCAGAAGGATGACCAAGAGGTAAAGCAACAACAACGTGATGGTTAGAGTAAGAAGGAAGAGGAGGAGGAGACAGGCCTTGCATTAAAGGAAAGGAGGCAACAAGGGAAAAAGAAGTGTGATCTATCAACGATCAAATGTTTCCGATGTGGTGAACTTGGACACATCGCCACCAATTGTCCTCTAAAGAAGAAGGACAAGGAAGCTTCTAGTTCCAAGGCTGCGACAACTAAGGGAGATGATGGGAGTGATGATGATGTAGCCATGAGTGCTCATAAGCCACAAAAGTGGGGCGACATTGATCTGTAGAGCAGCTACAGGGTGGTGGCGCGATCCTTGAGTAGCCCAACTCTTGGATCACATCCGTGCTATGGCAGCCTTAAGACAGTAGCGCGAATGACTAGAGAAGTGGGTGCAGAGGGTCGCGGATGGAGCAAAGGTAGAGCTGGACACTGTAGAGGGAGCATCACAATGCAGAGGGGTTGATGGGACTTCAACAACGCAGAGGGGTTGATGGGACTTCAACAACGCAGAGGAGGTATGCTTATGCATTGCAGAGTTGCAGCAACACAATGGCTTCAGGAGGACAGCGATAAGCAGCAACCTAAGGAGCTTCAGTGATGAGATGTAGTCCGACTGACTTGTCTGTCATTGGGCAGGGGTCCTTCAGTTGCTTAATTCTCAGCAACTGAGTTGCAATGCAACAGTTGGCAGCACGATGCAACAATTTGAGAGGGAGCTGCAGTATGGATGTGGCAATGACTGTGGCAGAGTCATGGGAAGTAGCATAGAGAGCAACAACAATGCAGTGATGAAAGGCAACAGGCCAAGCATCAGCATAGAGACCAGTGCCAGAGATCCGAGCAGTACTTTGGAGTAATTGTATTGCTAGAGCATACTCTTCGCTAATTGGAGTGTTGAGATTTTGGAGTCGCATCAAATGTGCTCTAGCTCCCAAATTTTGTGGAGGAGCTGGAGTGCATGAGATCTCCAAGACCCAGAAAGCGTTTGGAAGAATTCCATCAGGTTTAAGAGATATTCAAATAATTAATCTTTTTTTAAGGCCCCTAAGTCTAACTTAGGAAAATTAAAATATTAAAGTGAATTAAATTAAACATGTGATGAGAATGAATTAAGTGACGTGGATCAAGCGAATTCTAATCTTAGTCGTCGATTAGAGATTAGATCACGACCGTTGGTTTTCTAACTAGAAAAGTATAAGAGAAGGGCTTGGGGTCAATTGGAGAAGACACACATTGGCGGGGCACTGAAGCTAAGTTGGAATTCTAGGGCGTGGTTTGCTAAGGATTTCAAGAAGAGTTTCAAGTGCAGCGAGGGCTAGTATTGGCAAGGGGATGATCTGATCCCAGGCCAAGAGTACAACATCGACAGAGAGCCAGCATATCGAGCAACACAGAGGCAAGCCAGAGCCATGCAAACCAACAGAGGCAGTAGGACCCACGCAGCGCTGACGGAGTCCCAGTCAAGGTAGCGCAGAGGCAACGTAAGCCCTTCTGGGTGACTTAAGCCCTTCTAGAGCAGTGCAGAGGCTAATGCAGACCAGGAAAGTAGATGCAGAGGGCTGAGGAGTAACGCTGGGGTTTCCGGTGGGCCAAAAAGGGCTTGAGTTCTGTAAATCCCGTTTGAGGGTGTGAATCAACCATATTTTTTGTCTCAGAGTGAAAGATGTATAATTGTTGTGATTTTACCTGTAGGGCAAACCATGTCTAGTGCCCATAAATTGTTGTATTCAAAATCTGCTTAATAATAAAACCCTCCAGAGCTAGTTGCACCGATTTTCTCGCATTGGGTTTTTCGAGGGACATTTGTCTGAAAAATCTGTTACTTTGTCATATGAGCGTGCTATTCAATAAATGATCTGTATGTGTAGGTTTCTATTTGTGTTTAATTCGTTGTTTTTTTGAATATTCAGATTAATAACTTGTATGATTAATCAAGTAGGAGAAGTAAATCAATGTTTAGCAGTAGGGTTTCTTAGATTAAGAAATTTTCACATCCATCGGTCTTGCTATGGTCTCTATCCACATTTCCTACCTCATTGGCCAAATGCGAGGTACTTCCCATGAGTTTGAAACTCCATGGGTAGGATGCATGCGGGGCATAGATAAAAGAGAGGGTGAACCAAATTATCATCATAACGACGGGGTAGAAGCACAACAAGTTTCTGCAAGCCTAGGCTTGTGTGGGCTTATAGCTCCAAGAAGCTATCCCCAAGGCCCCTAGAGCTCTTAGAGCTCATTGTCCAACTCAGGTAGGACCCTAAAAATAGGGTCTTTCCACGATTCGAAGCTTCTCACGGAAGGTTAGGAACTTGACCTTCCCCAGGGGCTTCATGAGAATATCTGCGATTTGCTCATCAGCTCCCATGTGATCGAGCCTTATGGCGCCTCGTTGTACCATGTCCCGGACAAAGTGGTACCTTATATCAATATGCTTGGATCAATCGTGGAGCATGGGATTCTCAGAAAGATGAATCCCACTCTGGTTATTGCAAAGGATAATGGTGGTATCTAGCACATGTCCAAACAACGCATTTAAGATCTTTCTCAACCAAACAACTTCACAACAAACCATACTCGCTGCAATGTATTCAGCCTCTGTGGTGCTCATAGCCATCTACTTTTTCTTCTTGCTCATCCAAGATATCGAAGCTTGGTGAAGCAACATCCAGATGTGCTCTTGCGATCCACCACACTGCCAGCCCAATTCACATCAGTATATCCATGGAGTCTCAAACTCCAGGCAGTATATCTCAACCCATGGTTGATTGTGCCCTGAAGATATCTCAATAGATTCTTGGCACCAATCTAGTGAATGTGATGAGGCTCAACCATATGTTGACTCAAAGTGTTCGCTAGAAAACATATGTCCGGACGAGAGTTCAACAAGAACATCAGGGCCCCTACGAGTTGTTGATACTCGGTGGGATTTTCCCAGTTCGGGCCCATCAATGCTTCCACACAACTTCTTAAAGTTGAGTTCCATTGGTGTCAACACAAACATACAGTCCACCATACGAAATCTCTCCTATAGCTTCACTACATATTTTCCTTGAGAAAGGAAAATCTCGCCTGGCCTTTGCCAGACCTCCAAGCCTAGGAAATAATGCATCAGTCCTACATCTTTCATCTCAAACTCGGAAACTAGCTCGCTCTTACATTGATGAATGAGAGGGCCAGTGCCTATTAGGAAGAGATCATCCACATATAGAACCAGAATGAGAGGTCTTTCTTTAACCTTAAAATAAAGGTTTGGATCAACATTACTTGAAGTGAAACCCAACTCCATCAAGTAGCTATCTATCTTCTCATACCAAGGCTTTGGGGCTTGCTTCAACCCATAGAGGGCTTTCTTCAACCTGCATACATATGAGTCTCTATCTTGGACTTCAAACCCCAGAGGTTGCTCCACATAAACCTCTTCCTTTATTGAACCATTCATAAAAGTAGTCTTCACATCCATTTGATATAGACTGCATCCTTGTGTTGCAGCAAGGGAAATGATAGATCGGATGGTGGTATAGCGGGCGACAGGTGCAAATATATCATCATAATATATGCCTTCTTATTGAGAGAAGTCTCGGGCAACAAATCGTGCCTTGTACTTTTCAACATTTCCATCGCCTCCATGTTTGATCTTGAAGATCCATTTCGTGGTGACAACAGATTTGTCCTCCGGTCTCGGAACCACTTCCCAATCATCATTCTTCATAATGGACTCATATTCTTCGTGCATAGAATCCTTCCAAACTTGATGCTTTACAGCTTCTTCAAATGATCTAGGCTCATATTGTACAATTGTACTCATGGCTACTAAGTACCCTTGGTACCTATTCGGCTTCTTGCTTTCATGGAATGTCCCACTTGGGGCAATATGTCTCTGACCATCTTTGAGAGTGTCACTGAGCCATGAGGGTGTCCTCTTATTTGAAGGAGGTGGATCAATAGGATCCATTGGTCCTTTAACATCGGGCATAGGTTCATCTTTCGATTCTTCCTGCCTTCTAGCTTCTTCTTCTTCTTCTTTGTCTTCCTTTGAGCTAGGAATATTTCTTAGTTTCTTGAGGGCAACATCTTTATCGAAGGTGACATCGTGGCATATGTCCACTTCCCTTTGACCAGGCACATAGATTCTATATGCCTTCGAAGTTTCACTATAGCCCAAAAACATTCCCTTTTTTCCAAAAGCATTCAACTTGCTTCTCTTTTCTTTCGGCATATGAAAATAAACAAGAATTCCAAAAACTCTGAAGTGGGCGACATCGAGATTCTTACCAGAGAAGACTTCTTTAGGAGATTTGGAGTCCAAAGCAGAATGCGGGCATCTGTTTTGAACATACATAGCAGTGTTCACAGCTTCTCCCCATAGAAACTTTGGAATACCTTGGTCATATAACATGGTACAAACAACTTCCACAATGGTCCTGTTCTTTCTTTCATTAATACCATTTTGCTTAGGAGTATACACAGTTGTGGCCTCCCTCTTAATGCCAGCTTCTTTGCAAAAGTCATTGAACTCATTTGACTCATACTCGGTACCATTGTCGGTTCTCAAAATTTTGAGGGCAACATCTTTATCGAAGGTGACATCATGGCATATCTCCACTTCTCTTTGACCAGGCACATAGGTTCTATATGCCTTCGAAGTTTCATTGTAGCCCACAAACATTCCCTTCTTTCCAATAGCATCCAACTTGCTTCTCTTTTCTTTCGGCACATGAAAATAAACAGGACTTCCAAAAACTCTAAAGTGGGAGACATTAGGAATCTTACCAGAGAAGACTTCTTCAGGAGATTTGGAGTCCAAAGCGGAATGCAGACATCTGTTTTGAATGTACACATCAGTGTTTGCAGCTTCTCCCCATAGAAACTTTGGAAGACCTTCGTCATAAAGCATGGCACGGGCAACTTCCACAATGGTCCTGTTCTTTCTTTGAACAACACCATTTTGCTCAGGAGTATACACAGTTGTGGTCTCCCTCTTAATGCCAGCTTCCCTGCAAAATTCATTGAACTCATTTGACTCATACTTAGTCCCATTGTCGGTTCTCAAAATTTTGATTTTCTTCCCGGTTTCATTTTCCACCAAGGCCTTGAAGGTACAAAACCATTTGAATGTGTCGCCACCTTCTTCAAGAAATATATCCAGGTCTTGCGAGAGAAGTCATCTATAAAAGTCATGTAATATGAACATCCTCATAAGGATGTTACATGCAACATACTAGATAAATCAGAATGTATCAATTGCAAGATATCAATTGTCTTTGTGACACTTGAGGGGAATGGTCCCCTTGTATGCTTCCCTTCGGCACAACCCTGACATATACCTGCATGATCATCTTTAAACTCGGGCATCCTTGTCACAACCTTCCTTGCTCCAGGAAGGGATTTTTAATGAAGGTGTGAAAACCTCTAGTGCCATAGCTTGGTTTGAAGAGTTGTATCACATGACATAGCCCCCAACAAACTTCCTCTAACCTGGTAGAGTGTATCATTTCCACTTTGATTAGAGGGAGCCTTCCTCTTCCTTTGAACTTGTGGTTCATTTGATTTCCATTCCCCCTGAAGTTGTTGTTATCATCATCCTTGGGACAGTCCCTTCTATTGGGGCACTCTCTTGCATAGTGACCAGTCTTGTTAACATCTTCCCTTCCTTCCTTTGGGACCTGCTCTTCCATGGTTTTGATTTCTCGGGCCACCATAGTTTTTCTTTGCATGAGCGGAAAAGGCAGTAGGGTCACCTCCATTTCCATTAGATCGATGGTCTCGCTCCAACATTCTTGTCTCCTCTTGAGTGCATCTCATCAACAATTCATCAAAATCACATTATTATTAAGAATTGTAGTATTAAATACATACTAGTCTCGGGGAAGTCCTCCAAGAGAAATCATGACATGCTCTCGATCAACTAATTCTTCTCCTATGGCAATGAGATCATTCCTGATTTCTATGAGCCTCATAAAATATGATTAGATGGATTCATCTTTCCCCTTCTTGATATTCTTCAACTTGTTCTTGAAGAAAAGCACTTGATTAGCATTGCTAGCCCTGAATACGCTGACTATCTAATCGTACATCTCTTTAGATGTGCCCATCTTGGAGATGTAGGCAACCAAGTGCTTATGAATGGAATCCCTAATAATCATCTTTGCTTTGATTTCCCCTTTTCTATACTTCGTCTTTGTGGCAGCCAGTGCATTTGATGGAGGCTCATGGATTTTCCCTTGCAAATAGTCTATGACATCTTGGTCTTGCAAAGCCAAATCCAAGGACATCTTCCATGCATGATAATCAAACTTGTTAATGAACTTATCATCACTCTTGAAACCCTTGTTTGTGAAGGCCATTGATCCTTGATAGGATTTCTTCTTCGGTCATTGCTTTTCACACTATCTTGGGCTTTGTCTTCACCTCAACTCTAATTCCATGTTAAATTTAGATAACCATGGTATGTTTTATGCTTAATGCAGTTTTACTTCAATCTTTCTTATAGACCCAATTCAATATAGTAATCACATAAACGTGAAAGTAAAACGCTGATAGAACATAATAATAGGTCAACAAAAGACGAGCCAAATAATATATCAGAATTTGTAATTCTCCTTGTCTAGCAGATGAATAGATAAATGTTTGTTATAGCAGTCAACAGGATGCCCCATTCAGCAAAGTCTTGAGTTGGTCTAACCAACTTCCCCAACAACGAAATCAACCTTACACAAGTGTCACACGCACACCTCAAAGACAACTCCAAAAGTCAACGCAAGTCAACCCAAACTGGTTAGCGCAAAAGTCTGTAGAAATTTCTTGACTTTCCCACCCCGGTTTTCAGTTTCACCTTATTTCTCCTTTTAGTTAAATGCCCTTTCCCATATCCTTACATTCAACAACAGGAAAATAATTTTTGCTGAAAACACAAATTCTGGAAGATTTACAGAATGTTGGAAAATGCAGAAATAAATATTAGCAGATACAAATAGCCATTCAACACATTATAACACTGATTTTTGGTCAAGGTGACCCTGGAAAAACCCCCTACAACTCTTGCGGAAAACCAGTTCGAAATCTCCTCCTTATTTCTGAAAATGCCTTTTACAGAGAGGTGAAATATATAGGAAAATTTCCAGCAAATTAAATACAGAGTTATCTTGTTTTCCATGCTTGCCACTGCCTTGGAAAATGTGCCGGAACAACAATAAACTCAAAACAGATTTTTTTTACAGCAAATGACAGTTTAGAAATTCGTGCCCAGAACTTAGCTGAACAATCGTACGAAATGTATGGACTATACGGAATTTTCCAGCAAGCTGCCTTTCTCGAAAATCGTGTTGGTTTCCTTGAAAAATGTGCCCAGCCACCTAGAAAATCGAGCCCCTTGTTGCTGTACTTTTCCTTGAAAAATGTGCTGCCTTTCCCCTCGAAAATCGTGCCTCAATGCTGCTGTACGAACTGCTGTATGGATGGATGTCTTGGTTTCTGTGCTGCTGTACGACCAAGCTGCGTCGGTATCCGTGCAGCCTCTTGCTGCCTTGGAAATTGTGCCCTCCTTGCTGCTGTACGGATTCGCTGAGTGTGCCTTCTCCTTCACCTTCTCAAGCTCTATTCAGAAAATGTCTCCAGCTCTCCTTCTCTTCCTCTCTCAATCTGCTCATGAAAGAATGAATGACCTTTTCCTCCTTTAACCTAACCCTAAGTCACTTTTGGGGAATCCCTAAATCCAATGGCTGAAACAGATTTAGATCTAGGGCTAAGATTAAATGCTCATTTAAATCTCACTTTCTATTTTTTAATTCACCCAACTTTAATAAAGACCCACTTAGTCATTTATTTCCAAAGTCACTTTTCCTTTCTAATTTTACATTGACTTTACTTTAGTAACTTTATCACTTAAAGTCACTTTTAAATTAGATTTGATTTTATAAAATTATAAAGTCACTTTAGGAGAAAAATTAAATTCTTTTTGGACACTTTTCCCTAGGCCAAAGATCAAAGCCTTAGGGAACCACCTGTCCTCCGGTAACCAAATTTCAACACTCCCTCTTACCGAGGAAGGTGTTCCTCACCACACCCATCTTGTCTCTGAAGTAGACATGCTTGCCCTTTGGTAAGGCTTTGGTAAGAATATCTGCAACCTGCTCATCAGTGGGAATATACTCAAGCTTCACAACTCCCTTCTGAACATAGTCTCTGATGAAATGATATTTGATCCCGATATGCTTTGACCTGTCATGAAATACTGGATTCTCCGTGAGTTTAATGCAACTTTGATTATCACAGTAAATCACTGAAGGTCTCAACGGTTGACCAAATAAGCCAAACAACATCTTGCGAAGCTAGATGGCCTCACAACTAGCTAGACTAGCTGCCATATACTCTGCTTCCGCTGAACTCAATGCTACTGACCGCTGCTTTCGGCTGAACCATGACACTACTGCCGAACCCAACCCAAAACAGCACCCTGAAGTGCTCTTCCTATCAGAAGCACAACCTGCCCAATCAGAATCAGTGTAACCTTCCAATCTCACTCCATCCCCCTGCCTGTAGTCCAGACCATAATCCACTGTCCCCTGCAAGTACCGCAAAATGTGTTTTGCAGCCACCCAGTGAACCTTCCTAGGCTCACACATAAACTGACTCATTCGTGTTGACTGCAAAACAAATATCTGGTCTAATGTTGACCAAATACATTAAGGAACCAAACAACTCTCTGTACAATGTGGGATCCACCAACTCGAAATTCGAAGCATGAAGCTTCTTCGAGTTGGTGATCATCGGTGTCGACATGGGTTTACAATCCTCCATGTGGAATCTGCCAAGGATGTCCACAATATACTTCCCCTGCCCCAGGAAGAAATGCCCCTCCTCCTGCCACACCTCCAAACCCAAAAATTAATGCATCAAGCCGATGTCCTTCATCTCAAACTCTGCCGCAAGATCTCTCTTGCAGTGCTCTATGAGTCTCTCTGCACTCGTAATGACCAAGTCATCCACATACAACACCAGAATGAGAGGCTCCTCACCTATCACAATATAGTAAAGGTTCAGATATGACTCACTCTTTGTGAAACCCATCTCCTGCAAGTATGTATCTATCTTGGAGTACCAAGCTCTGGGAGATTGCTTCAGGCCATAAAGGGCCTTCTTCAGTCTACACACATGGGACTCCTTCCCACGCACCTCAAAGCCCTGTGGCTACTCAATGTACACCTCCTCCTGTATGAAGCCATTGAGAAATGCGGTCTTCACATCCATCTGGTGGATCTTCCAACCCATCTCTACTGCTATCGATATAATGGAGCGGATCGAAGTATATCGAGCCACGGGAGCGAAGGTCTCCTCATAATCAACTCTCTCTACTTGGGAGAACCCTCTAGCCACGAACCTTGCCTTGAATTTCTCAATGTTGCCATCTGCAACATGCTTTACCTTTTAAAGCCATCTGGAAGTAACCACGGATTTTCCCTCAAGCCTCGACACCACCTCCCAAACATCATTCTTCATGATAGAAGAATACTCCTCCTGCATGGCCTCTCTCCAGACCCGCTGGCTAGCTGCCTCCTCATAGCTAGAAGGCTCAGAGTCAGGGATGTTGGTAGCCATTGCCATATAGCTACAAAACCTCTCAAGTGGTCTTCTCTCTCTGACCGACCTCTTAGGCCCAGCAACAGATGTGGCCTCTCTCAAGGTGTCCTGAAGCCACTTGGGCTTCCTCTTCCCTGAGCACACTTCTCCCATTGGAGAATGAAATTCCTCCTCATCAACATCAGGAGCCTGAACTCCTGACTGTCTGTCTACTGTCCTCCTGCCTGCACCTGAACTTGTAGATGTTGAAGTACCGTGTGAACTGTCCATCAGTGGACTCCCTAGTGAGCTGCTTTGTGGACTGCTCTGCATGCTACCCGAAGCACCACCCCTCTGACTCTGCGAGCCACTACTCACTGACGGACCAGACATCGTCATAGATGTACCTCCGGATCCTCCTGATCCCTACCCACTGGATCCCTGCGACTGACTCAGCTGTTGCTGAGGGTCTGGCTGATCCAGATACTCTAACTCCCGTGACCTCCTGAAGGCCCTGTCCTCCTCGAACTTCACATCTCGCCTGACAACAACTTTCCTCTGTGCAGGAATGTAAATCCGAAGGCCTTTGAGGTCTCACTATAGCCCACAAAGATACCCTTCTCTGCGGTGGGCTCTAGTTTGGTCCTCTTCTCCTTGGGTATGTAGGAGCATGTAATACACCCAAAGATAAGAAGATGACCAATATCAGGCTTCTGCCCAAAAAAAGCCTCTTCCGGAGTCATGTGCCCCAAGGCATGATGCAGACTCCTGTTCGGAAAATAAACAACAGTGTTGCAGGCCTCTGCCCACAAAAACAATGGCAACCCCTGATCATGTAACATGGCTTTGGCAGCGCCTCCGATGGATTTGTTCTTCCTCTCCGCAACCCCGTTCTGCTGGGGGTTGTAAGGAACAGTGAACTCCCTCCTAATGCCTGCCTCCGCACAATAGTCAACAAACTCTCCAAGGGTGTACTCTCCTCCATTGTCCGACCTCAGGGACTTGATCTTCCGACCTGTCTGTGTCTCCACAAGAGCTCTGAACTCCTGAAACCGCTTGAAGACCTCACTCTTGGTCTTCAAGAAATAAATCCAGGTCCTCCCGGAGTGATCATCAATGAATAAAACATAGTACTCATATCCACTCAAGGAAACATGAGACATCCGACCGCTCACATCGGAATGAATCAAATCAAGTATCCCAGTCGCTCTGCTGTCACTGCTGGGAAAAGGGGATTTGGCAAACTTGCCCATCGCACATCCTCTCCAAGTATCAAAGTGATCAGTACTGAAATCTGGCACACCTGTAGTGATCTCCCGCAAAGTCCTCAAGGCTCCATGATACATATGCCCCATCCTGCGGTGCCAAATCTCACACAGCTCAGAACTGCTAGCTCTGCTGTCGGTACTACTGCTCAATGCCAAAAGGGGCTGAAATGCAAACTTGTACACTTTTGCATGGCGTACACCTATCACTCTAGCTGAATCAGCTGGAGTGCCCCTGGGATACATCAGCACCTGTCCTCCCCTGAACAGTATCTCATATCCTCTATCCTCCAAAGCTGAGACGGATATGAGGTTCTTCCTCATCCCTGGCACATATAGAACATCTGACACCTTCAAGGGAGGTTTGGATTCCCTCTGAAATGTCAGTGTCCCCACACCGACTGCTCTAACAACTCTGTCATCACCGAGTACTACCTCTATATCAGTGCCACTCTCTGAGAGCTCTGAGAAGTACTCACGGACTCCTGTCATATGACGTGAAGCCCCACTGTCCACATACCAGATACTCAAAGATGCTCCGCTAGTCGAGGGAAATGCATGCTCCCTTTCAACCTCTGTGGCAGGTGATCCTGCATTAGTGGACTCACATGCAATGAACCCAAACTCTCGGTCAAAGCGATTTGTAAAGTCCTCAACCTCTGCTGATGCTGCCATGCTCTGGTTCTTCCCCTTCTTCTTCTTCTTCTCCGGACACACAACTGCATAGTGTCCCATCTTCTGACAATTCCAACACTTCACTTTGGAATAGTCCTTCTGTGAGTTATCCTGTTTACCTTTACCTTTGCCTTTGCCCCCACCTTTGCTTGTGGAAGCCTGCTTCTTCCCTTTGCCTTTCTTGCGTCCTGCCAACAGTGCTACATCCTCATCCTGCTCAACTGGCTTGGCTGCCCCAAGCTGACCTTTCCTGATCTCTGTCTGAATGCAATCATCCCAAAACCTCTCCCATGTGAGAAGGGTCTCACGTGCACAAACCCCATCAGCAAAGTTCATCCATGAACTGGGGAGGCCATTCACTGCAATCCGCACCAACTCAGTGGGTGGAATGACCTCTCCAATTGCTGCCAACTCATCTCTCACATTAGTAATATTTGTGAGATATCCAGCTGCACTATCAGTCTTACCCATCTTAATGGTTTTCAGCTTCTCCTTCAGGACCATTTTCCGGTTCTCATTGGTACTCTGGTAGAGATTGGACAATGTTGTCCACATCTCATGAGCATTTCTCTTTCCTCTCACATGAGGAATGCAATGGTCTTTGATTCCGTCTAGAATCGGTCTCTTACTCTTGTTGTTTTTTCTATTATATGTTGCCAACTGAACAACATCAGTAGGCACAACAACAGGGTTCTGTGTGGTATGCACCATGATGTCCCAGACTTCTGCCTCCTCAAAGATACTCTGCATTCTCTCCTTCCAAACACTGTAATTGGTATGCCCATCCAACCTATCCTCCACCCTCAATCCCAATGACATCCTGCTGTCCTAAAACTGAAAAATAGCACTGTGTAGTAAAGATAAAAATTCTGTGTGAAAAATCAGCTTGCTGGAATTTTCTGAGTGAAAAATCAGCAGGCTATATTTTTCTCCTTGCTATCCCAAACTGCACTTTCAGCACTCAAGCTCCGATACCATGTAGAAATTTCTTGACTTTCCCACCCTGGTTTTCAGTTTCACCTTATTTCTCCTTTTAGTTAAATGCCCTTTCACATATCCTTACATTCAACAACAGGAAAATAATTTTTGCTGAAAACACAAATTCTGGAAAATTTACAGAATGCTGGAAAATGCAGAAATAAATATCAACAGATACAAACAGCGATTTAACACATTATAACACAGTGATTTTTGGTCAAGATGACCATGGAAAAACCCCCTACAACTCTTGGAGAAAACCAGTTCGAAAGCTCCTCCTTATTTCTGAAAATGCCTTTTACAGAGAGGTGAAATATACAGGAAAATTTCCAGCAAATTAAATACAGACTTACCTTGTTTTCCGTGCTTGCCACCGCCTTGGAAAATGTGCCGGAACAACAATAAACTCAAAACAGAAATTTTTTACAGCAAATGACAATTTAGAAATTCGTGCCCAGAACTTAGCTGAACAACCGTATGGAATTTTCCAGCAAGCTGCCTTTCTCGAAAATCGTGCTGGCTGCCTCGAAAAATGTGCCTAGCCACCTAGAAAATCGAGCCCCTTGTTGCTGTACTTTTCCTCGAAAAACGTGCTTCCTTTCCCCTCAAAAACCGTGCCTCAATGCCGCTGTACAGACTGCTGTATGGACTGTTGTACGGATCGCTGTCTTGGTTTTTGTGCTGCTGTACGACCAAGCTGCCTCGGTATCCTTATAGTCTCTTGCTGCCTTGGAAATCGTGCCCTCCTTGCTGCTGTACGGATTTGCTAGGTGTGCCCTCTCCACCTTCTCAAGCTCTCTTTAGAAAATGTCTCCAACGCTCCTTCTCTTTCTCTCTCAATCTGTTCATGAAAGAATGAATGACCTTTTCCTCCTTTTCCTCGTTTAACCTAACCGTAAGTGACTTTTGGGGAATCCCTAAATCCAATGGCTGAAACATATTTAGATCTAGGGTTGAGATTAAATGCTCATTTAAATCTCACTTTCTATTTTTTAATTCATCCCGCTTTAATAAAGACCCACTTAATCATTTATTTCCAAAGTCACTTTTCCTTTCTAATTTTACATTGGCTTTATTAAAGTCACTTTAAAATTAAACTTTAGTAACTTCATCACTTAAAGTTACTTTTAAATTAGATTTGACTTTATAAAATTATAAAGTCACTTTAGGAGAAAAATAAAATTCTTTTTGGACACTTTTCCGTAGGCCAAAGATCAAAGCCTTAGGGAACCACCTATCCTCTGGTAACCAAATTTCAACAAAGTCAACACTGCAGTCAAAGGGGCTTCAGTCAAAGTCAACATTCAACCATAAAAAAAATCAGTACGGCCATAAAAAATCAGAATTTCTGCCCAAAAAATGCAGTCAGAGTGTTCGAAACACTGAGAGGGGGGTTAATCAGTGTTTCTTTTCAATTGTTAATTTTACCAGTTAGATCACTTATATGTAGAACACAAAATGAACACTGATGGAATATATACTTTTATTAATTTCTTCTTTACAATAAATAAAGTACAATAATGATATAGGGCTCCAACCCTAGATTAAGACTCCAATCTTCTAGGCTCCAACCTGTATTGTGCCAAGCACCGACTTGGTCTTTCCAAGGCTCCAACCTTTTCAATTTGAGGCAACAACCTCTAGGGCTCCAACCCTATCAATTTGAAGCACCAACCCTATCTCTGATACAAGCTCCGACTTGGTTTCTTGAGGGCTCCAATCCTCTAGGGCTCCAACCTTATCTTCCAAGGAATCGACCTTGTCTCTATGAGGCTCCAAACTCTTGGGCTCCAACCTGCAACTTCACTTCATCAAAATATCTTTGGCTATTCTTCACGACTCCCAAAGTCTTCTTCATTGGGCCCTGACAATCTTCAGCAATGCCTTCACTTAGTCTCCGCGTCACTTCATCAATGACAATCTTGTTCTTCACTTGAAGGTGTCACCACAACTCTTCATGTTACCCAAACACTTGTTTCTTCAAGGTTACATCATGAGGGCCTTCAACAGTGCATCACGCTGTCCTGAATCAACTAAAGTTTCTCAACAATATGTTGTCACCATATCCTCAACAAGCTTCTTGATGTTGGACTGCAAAGGATGTTCTCCTATACTCCTTCAAAATTCTTCACTTCAACAAAGCTCAAGTTAACACAATCAACTTCAAACCCCTACACTCAAAAGATGCTTTAAGACTTCAAGTCAACACAATTTTTCTTATGAGGCTACCACAAATGTCTTTAGTAAAGGTCCAAACAAAACTCCAGGAATCCTTTAAGTGCTTTATGACTTCACTCAAGAATTCTTCAATGAAGCTGCTTAAGCCTGCATCTAATTGTCCTCAACAGGGTTATATGGTTCCTGTAGCAGCAACAGGACTATCATAATACTCTCTTGATTCCTTCCATATAAGCCCTTAATACAGTTAAAACCCTACGTCCAGTCCAACAAGAGACTCATACCTGTATGCTTAGAACACTCCTTTTAAACTTGATCAACAACTTCAACTTGATTTAAATCAGATTTGAATTTTCAGGCATAAATTTGAGCTCCTGTAGACTTTAATTTTGTGGTACAGTCCGAGCTTGTATGCAGTACAATTCCTAGCTATGACAGGTCTATGGTATAACTCAGCCTCTTCAATAAGGATTTGAGCTCTTGCAGTGAAAGTTCTGGGTTGTAATGATGACTGTCTTGAGTTCCAAGGAATCACAGGTTGTTGTACTACAGTTTATATCCAATTTCCACCACAAAATTAACCCAAAATGTCCACACTATGATCTCCTTTTTTTTCTCTCCTCGACCTCTTATCTTGCTGTTCTGTATTCTTGATATAATCTTCACCGAAATTGTTGATCAAATGAAGTGTTTTAGACATCTATATATACTGGTTTTGGAGTTATATGAATAGACACATCGATTGGGTGAAGGAGTATGAGCATACACAAGTCGGCTCAAGTCGGCTAGGAAAAAAAAATATATTTTTCAACTTAAAAATTCAATTTCTCAAAAACTACTTGGAGTTTCGGGACAAATAAGGACTCATTGGAACGCTAAAATTATGCTCTAAAGGATGGTTAATGTCTCACAAAGAAATTATGCCTCTAAGATGGTGAAACATATTTCTCTTTGTGATAGTCCTTAAATTTTATGAATAAAAAGTTTGGGACAACATGAGGAATGTTTGGGGCAGTGTGGCTTCTTCATTCTTTGGTTTCTTCATTGTTATCAATGTCATCATAGGATCATAGAGTCATTATGCAGGAGTGCAGCATTCATGTAGCACCATGTATCCATATACTAGTGCAGTGATATGTCATAGTGCAACCTTCGTTAATTTGTCAAAATCTCCAAAGAAGTCTTCAAATTATGTTAAAGTGTGGTTCATTCTTCAAGAGTATGACATCGTCATGTGTATGACTTCATCAATTACAATTCTCCACTTCAAAGGCTTGAATATTGGTACCTATGGTCTAGATAACCAATCAAGGCACATGATTGACACTCGACAACATTATAGTTAGTTCAAGGACTTGTTCGGGCAAGACTTCTTCATTAGTGGTTTGAAATCTTCATTGATGGCATCGTTATCAACGAAGAGTTATGACATCATCATATGGAACCAGGCATCTCAAGAATATTAACATCTCAGTCAAAGTCATATTGACATCAATGACAACCTTGATTAACAATCTCCCCCTTTGTCATTGATGGCAATATTCTTGCTCTTCAAGATTCTTTCCCCCTTTGACATCAATGGAAAAAGGGGTGCTCAAGTACTCCCCTTATCAAGCTGCTTCTCTTTATCATATTTTCTTCGTCAATAATAGTTCTTCATAGGTATGATGCTCCCCCTGTCATGGTGCTCTTCTTTCTGGCAATGTGTTCCATGATAGATGTGTTGACATTTCTCAACGGATGAACCAACTCACCCTGCATGCATAAGCTCTTCTAGCTTTTCTAGACAAGAAAGATTGCTGCTTTGTGATCAAGTGGAAGAAATCTTCACATTTTCATTATTTTCTCCAATCGAGTTACTCCCTAGAGATGATTTGTCAACAATGTCCAAGTGTGACTCATCATGGATTCCATAATGCCTTTTCACGGAAGACTTCTGTAAGAATAGTCATGAGTCACCAGCTCCCCCTAACAGTATGCATGGTCTCTTTTTTGGCAGAGTCTCATCATCAAACACTTGAAATATCGCATTTGCCAAGGATGTCTTCATCAAATCAACATGTATTGTTGGCTAGAGTGTTCAAGAGATTTTCAGATCCAATTTGCTTCCTTTTCCACACTTGTGTAACTTTCTTCTCTAGCTTGGTTGTCATAGTTTTAGGTTGTTTAGGGACCCATGTCAAGTTACAATCACAAGCCATATGTCCAATTTTATGTCAATTGAAGCATTCCTTTATGCTCATAAATGATGATGCATGATTTCTTCTTTCAATGCTGCTTCTAGGGGATTGATGAGGACCATTAAATTTGTCCTTGTGGTATGCCCTACAATCCTTTGCCATATGCCCAAAGTTTGTACAAGAATAGCAATAACCAAAAAATATACTTTGGTACTTGGGAGATGAAGATTTCTTTGAAGTAATTATGAAGTTTTTTTGCCTTGGAATTCTTTGATGATATTAATTTCCTTTTGTATTCTTGACATCATCTGTAAATATCCTTGGAGTATCATTTCTTCCTGGCTTCCTCAAATCCTTGTTGTTTGAAGCATTATCATTTTTGCTTGAGGGTTCACCTGCATAGCCAAGACCTGATTTATCAAGGGGGGATCTCTGATGACTTAGGATGTTATCTAGGGTTTGAGAACTCTTCAAGTTTTTATTCAGCGAGTCAACTTTGACAATTTCTCCTTTCTATTTTTCACAATCTTCATCTTTCATGACTAGTTGCTTCCTCATTTCTTCCATCATCCTTGTTGCTTCGTGTGCTTCATTTTTAAGGGATATGATATTTGATTTCATTATGAGGACTTCTTCATTCTCCTTTGCTAGAATTCTCTCCATTTCTTCTTTTATTCTTGTAGCTTCACATGTTTCGGACTTGAGAAGATTGATGTTTGATTTTAGTTTGAAGTTTTCTTCATCCTTTTCTTCTAGTTGAGATTTAAGAGAGGCAATCTCTTCCTTGTATTTAACAATCTCTTCTTCAAGATTGTTCAAGCTCTTAAGTCTTTGTTCAAGGTGGCTTGACAAAGTTTCTTCCTTTTTCTTTATGTTATCCAATTGATTTGTCATAGATATGACTTCTTCATGATGTTTTATTTTGTTTTGATGAAATTCCTCTTCAAGTTTGGCGAGCTCCTCATCTCTTTTTTGTACTTGAAGCTTGACAAAGTCAACTTTCTTCCTTGTCTTGTCTTGGTTACCATCTTGCACTTTCTTCTTAAGTTACTCATTTTCCTTTTTCAAACTATTAATCTCTTCCATGGAAGCCATGAGTTTATTTAGGAGATCTTCTTCAAAGTCTTCTTTGTTCTCTTCATCTTCTAGGTCTTTTTTAATGTTGTTTTCATCCCCTATATCTTTAGCTTCGTTGATGAATTTTGGACTTCTTTCTTGTTTTCCATCATCTTCTTGACTAGAGATCATTGTCAACGCTCCTTTTCAGTGAAGATCATGAAGTTTGTCCCATATGACTTTTGCTGACAGACATTTTTTAAAATTGGCCTTCATAGAATTTGGTAACCCATTCAAAATTTCCTTCATTACTCTTGTATTGTACTCCTTGGATTCTTCGTCCATCGTGTCATTAGTAATTACTGATTTCCAAACTTCAATTCCTTGTGTCTTCAAGAAATTCCTCATTCTTGCCTCCCATATATCAAAATTTGCATTGAACAATGGAGCCTTCGCAAATTGATTGAATTTAATTTCGATGGTTGTGGAAAACACATCTTTAGGAGGATTGGCGACTTTCTTCCTTGGATTTTCCATTTGTGTTCTAATGATCAACCTTCAAACTGTTAGGCTTTGAGTGAAGGTACTGGCTCTGATACCAATTGTTGGAAATACTGAGAGGGGGGTGAATCTGTGTTTCTTTTCAATTATTAATTTTACTAGTTAGATCACTTATAGGTAGAACACAAAATGAACAATGATGGAATAGATACTTTTATTAATTTCTTCTTTACAATAAGTAAAGTACAATAATGATATAGGGCTCCAACCCTAGATTAAGAATCCAATCTTCCAGTGTCCAACCTGTATTGTGCCAAGCACCGACTTGGTCTTTCCAAGGCTCCAACCTTGTCAATTTGAGGCACCAACCTCTAGGGCTCCAACCCTATCAATTTGAGGCACCAATATTCTATCACTGGTACAAGCTCCGACTTGGTTTTTTGAGGGCTCCAATCCTGTAGGGCTCCAACCCTATCTTCCAAGGCAACGGCTTTCTCTATATGAGGCTCCAACCTCTTGGGCTCCAACCCGCAACTTCACTTCGTCAAAATATCTTTGGTTATTCTTCACGGCTCCCAAAGTCTTCTTCAACGGGCCTTGACAATCTTCAGCAATGCCTTCACTTAGTCTCTGCGTCAATTCATCAACGACAATCTTGTTCTTCACTTGAAGGTGTCACCATAGCTCTTCATGGTATCCAAACACTTGTTTCTTCAAGGTTACATCACGAGGGCCTTAAACAGTGCATCATGGTGTCCTCAATCAGCTAAAGTTTCTCAACATAATGTCCTCAACAAGCTTGTTGATGTTGGACTGCAAAGGATGTTCTCCTATACTCCTTCAGAAGTCTTCACTTCAACAAAGCTCAAGTTAACACAATCAACTTCAAACCCCTGCACTCAAAAGATGCTCCAAGACTTCAAGTCAACAAAATTGTTCTTATGAGGCTACCACAAATGTCTTTAGTAAAGGTCCAAACAAAACTCCAGGAATCCTTTAAGTGCTTTATGAATTCACTCAAGAATTCTTCAATGAAGTTGCTTAAGCCTGCATCTAATTGTCCTGATCAGGGTTATATGGTTCCTGTAGCAGCAACAAGACTATCATAATGCTCTCTTGATTCCTTCCATATAAGCCCTTAATACAGTTAAAAACCTATGTCCAGTCCAACAAGAGACTCAGACTTTTATGCTCAGAACAATCCTTTTAAACTTGATCAACAACCTCAACTTGATTTAAATTAGATCTGAATTTTCAGGCATAAATTCGAGCTCCTGTAGAATTTAATTTTGTGGTGCAGTCCGAGCTTGTATGGAGTACAATTCCTAGCTATGACAGGTCTATGGTATAACTCAACCTCTTCAACAAGGATCTGAGCTCTTATAGTCAAAGTTCTGGGCTATAATGATGACTTTCCCGAGTTCCAAGGTATCACAGGTTGCTACACTGCAGTTTATATCCAATTTACACCACAGAATTAACCCAAAATGTCCACACTATGATCTCCTTTTTTTTCTCTCCTCGGCCTCTTATCTTGCTGTTCTGTATTCCAAAAATAATATTCACTCAAATTGTTGATCAAATGAAGTGTTTTAGACATCTATATATACTGGTTTTGGAGTTATATGAATAGACACATCGATTGGGTGAAGGAGTATGAACATACACAAGTCGGCTCAAGTCGGCTAGGAAAAAAATATATATATTTTCTGTTAGGGCCCCGTTATTTGGCTGATTGGCAAGCCAAATGACAGTGTAACATCAAACCAGTCTTTGGAGCCCAAGGACCTAGCCTTCCTGGACTCAGAGAGAGCTCTCTCTATTTGTTTAAGGGATATCTGTGTGTTTGCTTATTGTTCTTGATTTTAGGCTAGTTATGAAGTAGGTTTTTGGTTTTTAGGTTGTGAGGGATGAACTGATCAAAGACTAAGATAGGTAAAAAGATGTCAGATCAACTGGGGTATGGGGTTGAAAAGGTCAAGAAAGCTTTCAGTTGGTGATACAAGGTTGCTGAAGGGCTGATTTGATTCGAGGTAAAATGGATCTTTCGGTAAAATGGAGTGAGATGGACATTAAATTTGTGAAGAACAAAGGATTTCACACATAAATAATTAAATAGCTGACATAAACATGGTAGGTCTAACCATTAATCATGAGAAATGTAACTATAAATTGATCAATGCATAGAAATAAACATTCAAGCCATGCATAGAGATATATGACTCTCTAACTTTAGAAAATGGCTATCAGACTTTGGGGAAATACATTTAAGACAAACAAACAACTCAAATCACTATGAAGGAACGCCTAAGCATAGTATTTCAAGCTATTGGGCACTTTGAAACAAAATTGCATAGTTTTAGGCAAAGGGCAAGATCAGTACAAGACCTCCTTGGTTCAACAAATGACAATTTAATCAATCAAGGAAAGGTTTCAAAGGTGGAGCTATGACTAGCCATGAGTAAGCAGGGCATACCGTGAATCATACTTAGCATACATAGAACCATAAATAAAACAAACAAACAATATTCTTCAGTTATCTAAGAGCAATCAAGAATTCTTTGATATGACTAAGAAGGAAGAAAACATAGAAGCTATGAAGAAACAAGAAATTTGAGGTGCCTCCAAAGGCATGTCTCAAATCTATTCTCTACTGTCTTATAACAAGCAAGAAAATGGAATTATGAATGAAAACTAAGAAACAAAACAGAGAGAGAGACACTATACCATTCTACCAAGTCATGGAATCCAACAATAATGCTCTTTCATCATCCAAAAGCACTCAAGAAACTCTCCAAATGCATGAGACAAGTGTTTCTTCTAAGCTTGTATAACCATATATTGCTTCTATTCATCAAGTTTAGCCTTATTTAAAATGAAAGCCTTTGGAATATATAGGCCAAAGTGAGGAAAACCTCCTAGTTCAACTTGCAATCTCATTGGCCTATCCAAAATATCTGATTTTGTCCTTGAGGGTTTGCAAAGCCCAAGGCACAAAATATTTAATAAAATATCTAAAAATGATAAAAAAGGAAAATATATTGACTTTTCATAACTAATCATGTACAAAAATAGCTAAACGTACATGAGGAAAAATCACTTTTGAAAGGTTCATTTTTTTACAAAAATACTTAAGATATATGTCAACAGAAAGTCATCTGACTTGTCGGCAACTTTTGGAGGCCTTCCCGATGTCGAAACGAGGCCCGTGATGGCTTGTTGGAAAGCTCTGAATGTCTACTTTCTGAAAATTCTTAGCTTGTTCCAAACTGACCAATGGAAGTCTATCAAAAACTTACCTGTGTGTAAAAACAAAAAAATAGACCTTGCTGATAAAGAGGGCATAGTGTAGAAAAAATGAGTGTTTTTTTCCATTTTGGGGGAGCAAATCATCTTCAAATGATCTAAAAATTGCTGAGTATATGCCCCTGAAATTATGGCATCCAATGATACCATTTTCATCCTTTGAGGATGCCCAAAACAGAAATGGCGATGCACATGAGTTTTAGCCAAAAACCCAAAAATGACAAAAAACCAAAACTTGTTGAATTTTGCCCAATTTTGGAACCCTCAAGGGTTTTCAGAAACATGCTGTGAAGCTGAGGCCAAAATTTGGAGCTTTGAGGTGTCTTTCTTCAATTTTGGTGTCGGGCGCCTCCTTTGAGCCTCCTTGAGTTTCTCCTGTGTGGCCTTCAATTTCCGTCGGGCAAACTGATTGAGCTTCTTATAATGCCCGGTCATCCTCCGTTGAAGGTCTAAATCTCTATTTGCCTTCTCCAACTTCTTTTCTAAGTGATCATTCACCCTCTCAACCCATGCTTCTCGATTGTTCTCTATCTCTTGGGTGAACAAAGTAGTGAGAGGAGTAGATTGGAGAAGGACAACTTCTTCCTCCTTTTGTTTCTCAAGGGATCTTTGGAGTCCCATGGTTCTTGGCCTCTTTTTCATGGGTTGATCTTCATTTTCGCTCTCATCGAACTCACCCATGAGTTCTTCCAATCTAACTTGTGCCTTGGAGGCCTCCTTTTTGTATTTGATGGCTCGTGTCTCATATACCGCCATATGGACACTCATCTGTTTGTTTTGAATTTGCAAAAAGTGATTGAAGTTTCTAGCCCTCTCTAGACCGGTCCTCAAAGTATCAATTTGGTTTTCTCTATTGATCAAGAGAGTTTCTAGGATTCAGGCTTCATTGTCGCTATCATCACTTTGGATTTGAATTATGTCGAAGTCCCTCTCCTTTTCATGGCTGCTTTCTTCTTTCTCCTTTCCCTTGCTTTGGGTGGCTCTCTTGGTCTTCCTCCTCTTGGGAAATTCGACAATGGGCTTCTTGGGAAATTTCCCCTTGCTTCAGAGGGCCTTAGTAACATTTGGAGTTACAGCTTTAGGCACCCTTTTCCTTGATGTCCGGGGCTTGGCCACTTTTGGAGAAGAGAGCATGGCCCCTTGCCTAGGAGAGGCGGCTAGCACATGCTCTATTGGCTCTTTGCCCTTGTTACTTTCTTCATCATTCTTGCCACTGTCTTGAGTTTCTTCATGGATGCCTTGACTGTCCTCTTGCATTTCTTTTTGAGGGTTGCCCTCCTCACTGTGCTGCATATCATCACTGTGTTTTTCTTCATGAGGTTGCCTTTCCTCACTGTGCTACACTTGTTCATCATGCTTCTCTTCCTTATCTTGCTGCTGTTCATCATCATGTGGCTGCGTTTCCTCACTGTGCTGCACCTGTTCATCATGCTGCCCTTCCTTATCTCGCTGTTGTTCATCATCATGCTGCTCATCATCATCTTCCTCTTCATCATGCCCTTCTTCCCCTTGCTGCTCTGCCTCACTGTGCTGCACCTCTTCATCATGCTGCCCTGTTTCATCATGATGCTGCTCATCATCATCTTCCTCCTCTTGCTCATGCTCTTCTTCCTATTCAATGGGAAGTTTGAGCTTCTTGGAAATGGGCTTTCTTGAAGAAGGCGAAGGATGGTGAGTGGAAGATGTAGGAGATGTATGAAATGAAGGGACAGTGGAGAAATCCGGATGTGTAATGAAAGTATCCCAAGAGATTTCCTTCTTCTCAAGCTGATGAAGAATGATAACCTTGATGAGGGAATGATGGAAGAGGCAGGTTGTCTGCTGAGAAGAAGGTTTTTTCTGAATAGTGGAAGCCATTTTCTCAATACTTCTATGGAGGAAGAAAGGGAGATTTAACAATTTGGCTTTTGTGAAATGCAGGGGCAATCGAACATGGTAAGCATAGACTTGGGAGAATCTTCCCTCGCAAGTGAAGTATTTCATGATTATCTTCATGAGGGGGGCATAACTAGTCAGCAGATATGAGAAGGGAAAATGGATGGACATGTGTCTCTATGCTCAGGCTTCATAAAAGGTTTGTACTGTTCTGAGTCTAGGTGGCTTTGTTTAAACCACTTCTCTCCGACATAAGGGATTTTGGTGGCCTTGGAAATGGACCTAGGAGAGAACTTGAAATCCAAGCCTGCCAGCTGAAAGTGCTTCTCTTGAAATCTCAAAGCACAAAGATGTGTCAAAGGGGAAAAACTTTTCACCTCCTGCACCCTTTGACAAAACTCTAGACACCCAACCTCATGAAAGTTAAACAACACTGATGGATGAGCATTTACCTCTTCAGTTGAAACAGGCTCAAACCTCCTGTGAAAGCCACTTCTACTGTCCTGCCTGGGAGGCATTTTTGTTTCGAATGTTCTTTGCAAAAACAAGCTGTCTCAAATGGCTTCTCAAGAACACACCCTGTCATCCTTATCAGTCACTTTTTTGTCTTCTTTATGCCAAACAACAAGTATTTGTCAAAATGAAACAAACTCAATCTTATCACTGTGTTTGGGCAAAGTCTTTTGAAAAGAGATGTTTGTGGTTCATTATTTGAACAAGGATCCTTTGTGTTTTGACAGAAACAAAACAACCTTTCCCTTAAACAATACTCTTCTGCTGCTCACTGGTTTCTATACAAAGGTAGACAAAAACACCCTTGAGTTATCTAGAGAAAGCCTTTCAATCACAAACTTTGATTTTTGGATTATGGAAGCTGCACAAAGTTTGTTTTTTTACCATACAAAGAGGTCACTTTTTAAACTGACAAAACTTTCACATCATGATCATTGTTTTCACCTTACAAACACTATGTTCACCTTATAAAAACTGTTTCACCTTAGATTTTGTAGACAGAGGTCAATTTTGTTTTATCAGTGTTAGGACACCTTACAGCAACTTGAAAACCTCTACCACTGTGTTTTCTGTCTTGTCATTAGTATATGGTTTATCACTTTTCTTGAAGGTAGTTTTAGGCCTTTTGAAATTGATATAAACACACCCTAGCCTTCTACTGTAACAATCTTTGGCAACACAGTAACAAACCACCTTGATTTTCTACCAAGAACTCCAATCTTCAATCACTATTTTAGTCTTGGAAAAACATGGTATCAACACCCCTTTAGAATTTCGAATGCACCAAGGGGCGATAAAAAATACCTTGAAGATGGCTTATGGCCCTTGTTTGATGAGTTGAGAAGGTCCCAAGACCCTTTGAAAGCGTTTTGGATGTTTAAACAAGCATGGCACGTTCATAGGCAAAAATGCCACGCAGTGGAGGGGTGTCGGGTCGGCCTTCGGGCAGTTGGTGACCGACGCTATAGGCGTGCCGCGCGGTCGTTACGGCCCTTTGCAATTTCCCTTCCAAACGCGCCGCGCGCTCTTCCAGGCGCGCCGCGCAGGCTTGAAAGCCTGAAAACACTCGAAATTTGCTCGAACTTCTTGCTTTGTCCGGTGAACAGCTAGGAGAGTGATTGTAAATGCTTGTTTATGTTTTTGAAACTTGCAAATGAGACTTGGCAACGGTATCTCCACCATTTTAAAGCCAAAAACCTTTTGAATTTAACTTGTGATGGTTTGAATGCTTTTTGAAAGAGCTTTTGGTAATAACGAAACACAAATCACCTTTTAATATTACAAAGGCCCAGATTTCGAGTTTAAATGCTGTGGAGGCCGCTTTTGAATGACACCATAGTCATGGCTCCTTTTGACTGCTTTTTCACTGTTTCTATCTCTGTCCTTTAAAGGAAAAATTTCACAAAGTCAGGAACCCTGTCCCTGTTTGCCTATATTTGTCCCTTAAAAGAAAACTTGCTCAAAACCATGTTAATGATTATAGATGCATCCTTTGAATGACATTTCTCTTTGACTGTGGGAACTGTTGTTCAACCTTCGACATTAGTCATTGGTTTATTAAAATTAGTCATTGGTTTATTAAAATGTTGACAAGTCATGCATTGAGACATTATATCTAAGGTTGAGATACTTCAAAAGTTGGTTGAGATGAAGCAAGGTAACGAAAGTCACGTGCTTAAAAGCCAAAGGTGGAGTATAAAGCAAAAAGGCTAACGGAAACGTAAAAGTGCAAAGAAGCGGTACGAAGAGCGCAAAACGCAAACATTGAAAGAATTACCACCGCGTGACTCTGCACACAAGGGAAATTCCGAGGGGGTCGAGTAGCGAGGAAGGGCAGAGACCCATACCCCCGCGGAATTGTGACAGCGTGGCATGGTGGGGGACCCAAGGTTAGAAAGAGGTAGTGGGAGCATGTCGCGTGATAGGGTGACGTGGCGGAACGAAAGGTGGACCCTTACAGTTGGTAGGTTATGTATTTAACCTGCATTAAGGATAATATATTTCAGGAGTTATACAGCGCATGCGGCAAAAGAGGTAAGGTAAGTCCTAGATGAGCTGGTACTGAGACCTGTACTGGTAGTAAACCCGGCACGCGGTGTTCACCTGTCCCCAAATAACACCCAATCCCTACACGCTGCGTGCCCCATTGTCAGTGTCCTTACGACACTTGCCCTGCCTATTTCACTTCTACCCCTTCCTACCTCAGAATTACCAGTCTTCACAACAATTTCCCGTCGTTTTCTGCAGTAAAAGTTTCAGGCCTTTCGGTCATGGTATATACCAAGCGGGAACAAGTACCGGGTCTACCCAATCATCACCAGACTACCCTCTGCGTCGCTTTCCCAAGCAAATCTACCTCTTGTACAGGTACTCTGTCCCTTTCAATTCACTTTGTTTTCCCTTCGTTTTTCTTTTTGTTTTCATATGTCAATCATGGGAAGGGGCACACCCAAGAAGAACGAACCAGCGAATCCCCAGGTCCGGGAAACCAGAAACCCTCCCGGTTTCGAACCTTTCATCGACAAGCAAGCTGGAGTCTGCGACCACCAGTACCCATTCCCCATTAGTAGTATAAGGCCTGAGATTTTTTCGCGTCATGTTCATAATAAGGATCGATACTAGGTGGTTGTGTTAGGCTTTTACCATCAGATTACCCCCTAGTCTTCCCGGTGGTCGAGTTCATCTATTGGCTCAGAGACGCCTACGATGAAGACCAAGGTACTTTTACCTCCACCCAAGGAAATCAAATTTTCTCCCTTTCGCCCGACATCATCAAGCAAGCCCTCCGTTTTCCCACCAGCTCCACCTACATTGCTTTCAGCGATGAAGCCCTAACTTCCCAGTTTACCAAATCGCCATGGGAGCATCAAAAAAGCTTCATTGCTTCTATTTCCAGCAGCCAGGCTACTACCCTTCCCAGAATGGAACTCTTCCCATTAAACCTGTTCAGGAAGGAGGTACAACCCATCCTCACGCTCATTGCGGGTCTGTTAGGTGTAGGCGGGTTGGGGGAAACCTCCAAGGTATGTGTTTTATTTCTATGGTTAATGTCTCAGAAGGGGGTTGTCCTAGATATCCCGGGTTACTTATCTGCCAGCATACACACCCAGTTCCAAGAGCTTCCCGAAACCAGTCATTTTCATTTCTGTTCTCTAGTGTTCTATCTTTTCTTGTATCAACATGCTGATAGTTTCGAGCGTTTGGGCTTAGATAGGGTATATGAGGTCAATTCTCAGCCCCGACCCGTTTTTTATTGGAACTTTGCAGTGCGCCAATTTCCAAAAGGGGTGGGTTACTCTAGTTTCCTGAATGATTTCATGTCCATTGCTTACACCATCATTCATGGCTTGCCCTCTCCTAGGGTTTTTCCTGAAATGAAGAACTGGCTGCAAGCTGGTAAAATCCAGAGCACCGGGGACTGGTATCTCTCTGATAATTATACGGAAATTCGGGTCTATGGAGCCGAGGTCACCCCTTACCTGCTGCCGGTGTTTCCCGCCCGACGAGTTTACGCTCTGGAGTATATTCGGCAAACCCTCAAAGCCGACCAGCTACATTTTGTTCTCGCTAAGAAAGGGTACATTCTGAGGCTTCCTACCCAAATCGGCCCGTTCGTTGTGAATTCCAGACTCGCCCTTCCCATTGTCGAAAAGCTGTTGCAGGGTATGGACCTAAGACAGGGGAAGACTTGGGCTTATGATCCCCGGGAGATTATTTCAAACAGGAGAAAGAGAAATCGGTCCGCACCTTATGTACATGAACCAAGACCGTTCATGGAGTGGAAGGCTAACATGGAAATTTGGCCTTTGGTTTCGCAAATGGAGACAGATTCATCTGCCACAGGGGAAGAGGAAGGCGTCAACAAAGACCAAGAAGAGGAGGTTGGTCCTTCAGGAACAGGTTCTCCCTCTCGTAAAAAACAGAAAACAGTCTCAAGTGAGGTCGAAATTATAGGAGAGGAACAACTGCTTGAGCCGTTCATTCCATATGCGCCACTTGACAGCAGCATGGCCGGGATCAAAGTGTTGAGGGACAGCACCACCTCTTTCGATTTCACTGAGGTTTCGCAGGCCATGGGAGATCATACCTCACCGGTGGCCGCCGAAAGGGTCAAGAAAAACAACATTATTAGAGAGAAATATAAAACCGAGCTGGAGGGGTATGTTGAAAAGTATCACACCAGGATCTCTGCCACCATGAATGTGGATACCGAGCATCTGGTGCTGTCTATGGCCAAAGCCCTGTTGGACCCTGACACAGGCGCCACTAGCTACCGGGTGCTCCAACACGCAATTGATATGACTAAGGTGCCAGCCACTAACATGTGCAACCTATTCCAGGTTGTAGCTGATATGCTAAAAGAGGAGGTAATGCGAGCTACTGTCGCACTAAGGAAACTTGAGAAAAAGCATGATCAGATGAGGACCACCCTGAAGAACGAGCAGGCAAGTGCCCATGCACAGGCAAATCGAATACGTAGTCTCGAGGATCAAATCAAAGGGAAGGACACTGGGGAAACAAACCCACAGGCCTTTTTAATAGATCAATTGCGTAAGGAAGTCAACTCACTAAAAGGCAAAGCCCACATGCCAGCCTCCCAACATGCACAGATAGCCGAGTTGGCACAAGTCGAGAAAGAGAAAAGGGAGTTGGCCGGCACTTTGTCACAGGTAAGAGAAGAGAAGGAGAAATTGGCAGGAACAATCGCTACTCTTCAGAGTAGGCTGGAAGAACTACAGAGCACTTGGGACACGCACAGCTGTATGCCAGCTACTACGCCACCTGAGACGAGCTCTCTTTCAGAAAAGCTGGACGCAGCGAAAGCTGCAAATGACGTGCTAGAGAAATAGGCAATCACCGCAAAGCAGAAAATCACCGATTTAGAAGGTTTGACGGCTGAGAATGGCAAGAGGATAGAAACACTACAAAAAGAGATCGAGCAGGAGAAGAAAACAAAAGCTGACCAGCAGAAAACAATCGCTGAACTCAACAATCGCGTGAAGGGCAATATCACTCTTAGGGAAGCGAGGAGTATAATCTGGTCGGACATAATCTCAGCAGTGACAGGACAATGGGCTTTCCTGAAAATGATAGGGGAAAATAAAGCTGATATTCTTTATCTCAACAGGAAATTCCAAGAAGCAGATCTCAATGTGTCCGACAGAACTACGCACGCTAAAGCTATATTTCTTTCTTGCAGGGGTTGGAATCAGACGAAGTGGAGAAGCACGACATACCGAGTCGGTTCATGGAGGCCTTCGAATGTCAGAAAATCATCGACAAAGAGGCAGCCCGAGATGCAGCTTTGAAAGCCTTGCAACAGGTGATATCGAACGTGGACCGATTCGATGTAGTGTGGAACGAGATTATAGCAGCTGGACTCCCATCTTGCTGGGACCCAACCACTCTGTCCGTCCTACAACCGTTGACAGAATATAAGACACGTCTGCATGAAGAAAAATACCGGATAGACGTCCTGTCAAATAAGATTGCTCGGTTAAAGGGCGAAAACATTGTTTCATCCCTCAGCCAGGAGTTTCTCCTCCTACACTTGATCAGGCACAAGCTTCCTACAGAGGCGGGTTTCAACGCCCTCACACAAGCCTATGTCAAAGTGGAGGGATTCGCCGCGATGCCAGAGCCTTCAGCCGACTGCCAACAGAGATGCATACAGTTTGCGAACCAGATTGCCAGCTCATCAGCGAACGTCCCACCGCCAGCATCAACAACTGCTTCAGCTCTTCCACACCTATGAAATCTTGTCAACTCATGATTCGGCCTCAACGGCCTATTTACTTTTTACTGAATTAGTTTCTTTTAAGTTTCGAGTGGGTTGTTTACTCCACTCCAACATTTTACTTTTCATCAGACTACTGTTTAATTTTCTGTTTTTGAAAACGGCCAAGTGCCTGACTATCCATGATGAGAGGCCTTTTTCCTCATCATGAATTTTGTTGTTTTGAGAACGACCTTTAACAAATTTTGGTTATGCGAAGAAGATATTTTTCCAAAAAATATCTTCTCGCTGAGATAGGAAGAAGTCTATATAAGTGAGATCCAATGAGAAAAAAGGGTTCCAGATTTCCTGAAGAAACTTGCTGTGTAAGAATATTTTGTATGCTTGTGGTTGAATTATTAATGCAAATGCACAGAGCCCATAGGGTCTCAGCGAAGAGAAGTTCTATTTTATGTGAGGATTCCGGTCTGGATTTTGTATGGGCTGTGACTCTTTCTTTGTAGTATTGTTTCATTGTCTACTTCACTGTCTCCATGTTCTTTATATCATGTTTTGGAATGCGAGTGACTCGCCAGTTCTGATATGAATTTATCGTTGTGTGGTACTTATATGAGACTGGCCTAGCTGCTTTAAATATGGCTCATACATGATATGATGTTTCGTTTTACACTTCATTCAGATTTCCTCTGTATTGAATATCGTGGAATCTTATTCGTTCAAGACTGATTGGTATATATGGATTCTTAGCTCTTAAGCCCATACTATAGAAAAATATGTTTTCCGAATACATTTCCATTGGTAATTAGTGCACCTCTTTACCTTCTGCATCGCAAACGCCTTGATTTAACAATCTCCATATAACTTTTGGAAACTGGCCCTCCTTAATGAAAGCTGTTTCTAAGCTGTCTGATGCATCCGTTAAGTAATTCTACTCTTGCCTCTGCATGTTCCTATATGTTGCTGATATGAAAGCTGTCTGGTCCCATCTAATCTTGTAACTCATTAGAAAAGTTGATATGGTAAAGAGCCCTGAGTTGAATAATGGTCTTATGATATACCTTCCACTCTTTACTAGCTAAGATGTCCTAGGCACTGGTCTCTGACAACTTGAGGCTGTCTCTAGGAACGACAACATCTTTTTGGCGCCGTTGCCAGGGAGCGAAAGTTGATGAAAGATAGAAATCCTTGGGCCTCGACAAAACCCCATTTCACTCTTCAGTTAGGTGAGCATGGAGAGTTGAGAGTTGTATATCCCTCACCTTGGCGACTCCACTTACATTTCCCCTGCTAAATCTCTTTGCAGTCCTGGCTTCTCGGAAGCCACACCTTAGGTCAGATACTTCTCAGCCAAAGACTCCCTCTATGTCTGACCCCGAAAGAATTTTACATAGAAGAATATGGAGAGGGAGACCATTTGTTCATACAGAGATTCCACCACTCTCTCTGGAAGACCATCCTTCTTCCTCTTCTCAGGTTGCCCAGTGGCAAGATTCTAACTCTGCTCTGGGTGAAACCGGTTATTACTCAGACTATCTACCCGCGGGAAAGGTCCGAGTCAAGGACGAGGCTGAGTCAGTAGACACAACCTGTTACACATTTCATCCTACTCCAGAGGTCGAGGAAGTTAAAGAAGTTACGGAAGTATCTGCTGTTATCACTCCACCCTCGTCTCCATCATCCCAAGCTGTTGTTCATTATATTCCTATCACCATTCACACCACACTTCCACCTAACCCTCCACTTGCTCACCAAGCTCTCTTGTTACCCCCTCCTTCAATGGCGAATATCCCTGGCTTCCTGCAAAACAGATACGCTCCTCTGGAGCTACCTGCAGTATTAAATGACATGCCACAAGACTATTTAAAGATTCTGCCTAGATTCAGTGGTGAGAATGAGATTGAAGCCCAGAAACATATCGAAGTCTTTTGCTCTTTTGCAGAGAATTTTAATGTGGAACATCTGGACGTACTCCGAAGTATTTTTGTGCAATCCTTAGATGGGGAAGCTAAGAAATGGTTCAACACACTTGGAGCTCATTCTATAAATACATGGGAGGGAATGGAGGATACCTTTATCAAAAAATGGGGAGAAAAGAAAGATCATGGTAATATTCTTACTGAAATCAACACTCTGAAAAAGAAACATAATAAAGGGGTGTCAGAGTTTATTAGAAGATTTAACAAATTGTACCTGAGTCTCCCCGCCGACATGAAGCCTCACCAAACCGCTGCCAAGGTCGTTTTTGTGGCAGTGTTTGATTCTGAATTCGGTTTCTCCTTGAGAGAAAGGAAGCCAGCCACTCTGGACGATGCACAGACCGACGCATTGGAAATAGAAGCAAATTTTGCCTCTACTGGCAAATCCAAAGGGAAGCATGAACAGGATTTTAGAAGAAGGGGAAAAGAGGAAGTATCCACCTCAAGCCAAGACAGAGATTTGGCTAATGACAAGATTGAAGAAATGAATAAGATGATCAAGAATCTCTCAAGTAAGCTGATCAAGCTTGAGATGGAGGCCAAGAATTCACCCCCAAAGAATTTCCAAAATGCTCCAAATAGAGGATTCAATCCTCAATTCAGAAAACCACCCTTGCAGATACTGCAGAGGGGACAAAAGGAGCAGCAAGATCAGGTACCGCATCCTCTATATCTGGAGGGGAAAATAGAGGGTTCCACTGAAGGCCCTGCCTACGAACAGGAGGAGGCATGCCTTGTTTTCTCAAACGGTAATGACATAGAATGTCCGGTACATGAAAGTGACGAAGAGGAAGTACAAGCTCACTCAGAGGTGAAGGCCAATGAAGATACTGAAGAGCCTGAGATCGATGACTACTGCAAACAGTTCGTTGATTTCATGCAAGCTCAGTTCAATAGAAGATATGACCTCAGGTCCTCCAGAAAGAGAACTCACACCCAAGATCAAGAGGAGGACACACCTCAAGAAGAGGCACCTGCACGGAAGGAGGTCACTCCTCAAAAACCCCCAGAAAAAGGTAAGAGGCCTCTTAACCAATCCCTACAATCTGATACTCTAATTCCTTCATCTTCGCAAGTAATTGCGCCTCTTAAAGATGATCCCATCGCAAAAGAAGTTAAGCCTCCCCTCCAAAGCAAAGATTCAAAAGAAAAAGAAGTGTCAATAGATAAGCCTTCATCTGTCTTTAGTTTACAAAAAGAACTTGAAAAAGTGAAAATCCAAGTTCCCTTGACTGAGCTATTGAAACAGCCAGCATATTAGTCCCAAGTCACACCCTTCATGCTTCCTCCAGAAGTAACACACATTCCAGATAGTCTCAACCTGCAAGAAGAAAGGCCTATGGTTGTCTTTGGCCCGCATGTAGAGGAATTGGATGCCACCACTCCACCTTTTTATGTGTCTTTAGTAATACATGACCTACTCCTGCATAACTGCATGTTAGATTCAGGAGCCTCTCATAATCTTTTACCCCTTTCAGTCATGGAGCAACTAGGCCTACAGATCACTCGCCCTTACAAAGACCTTTACTCATTTGACTCCAAAAGAGTTAAGTGCCTGGGTATGATAAAAGACTTGGTGGTTAACCTGGCCCAGATCCCAACAAAAAGTGTAGTGATGGATATAGTGGTGGCTGACATCCCAGCCCGCTTCGGCATGTTACTATCAAGATCTTGGGGAACCAAAATTGGGGGATCGATTAAGCTGGATTTGACCTATGCCACTATCCCTGTATTTGGTGGCCAAGAGAGGAGGCTGTACAGAGAGACTAGATTTGTTAAGACAGTCACTAAAGTGGATGATTCAGTGAATTCTCCGGTTTATAGCAGGGAGGGGGATTTCTCATGCTTAATGCTTGAGGAAGATCAGGAGTATGCAAATGAACCATCATTTTGCTAGATCAAGACAGAACAGTTCAAAGAAAGTCCTCAGTCAGAAATCTGGACTCTTCACTTCAATGGAGCCAACTCTAGAGAAGGGAATGGAGCTGGGGTGTTATTGATTTCGTCGGCAGGGAGGTGGGTACCTGTATCATTTAAACTGGAGTATGAAGCCACGAAAAACGTGGCCGAATATGAAGCACTCTTACTTGGGTTGCAGACAGCCAGGAGCATGAACATACAAAGTCTAAAGGTTCTGGGAGATTCAGAACTAGTGGTAAGGTAGGTGAAGAACCAGTGTCAAGCTAAGCATCCTAGGCTGAGAGCTTATAGGAATGAAGTCTGGGATCTGGTGGAGAACTTTTTCTTAGCATTTAATATCCAGTTCATGCCTCGGGAGCAAAACAAAATGGCAGATTCTCTAGCAGTGGCTGCTAGTACTTTTCGGCCACCTCAAAACCCTCTATTGAGATATGAGATTGAGGTGCGTTATAGGCCATCAATCCCAGACAACATCACGCATTGGCAGGTATTCGAAGATGATGAGAAAGCCAAGAGATTCTTGGAGACAGTTGGGGAGTTCTGCAACATGGAGATTGACACGTGTGAAGAAGAAGGGACTGAAGAAACATCAGGAAACAAATGGGAAGAAAGGGTAGCAGGTCACGAGTTTCTACAGTTGAAAGGGAATGTTATTCCCCGAGGGCTAGTGCCTTTGGAAAGGCTATTCAACAAAAATGATGTTCCATTGCAGCCAAAAAAAGTTGTAGAAGAAAGTCAAGTTGAGGACCTGAACCTGGGCACTGAAGCTGACCCTCAAATCGTGAAGCTGTCTAAGGAGGTCCCGGGAGAATATAAACAGCTGTATCAGAAGTTATTTTAGTCCTATAAGGATGTGTTTCCCTGGTCATATCAAGACCTAAAAACCTTCGATGTCAGCATTATGCAGCATAAGATTCCACTAAAGGGAGATGCAAAGCCCCATAAGCAAAAGCTTAGACAGATAAACCCACTATTGCTACCTTCCATTGAAAAAGAAATTAAGAAACTGCTGAAGGCTAAAATCATTGTACCATTGAGGTACTCTGAGTGGGTAGCTAATATAGTCCCTGTGCGGAAGAAGAATGGAGAAATAAGACTATGTGTTGATTTTAGGAACCTGAACAGGGCTTCATTGAAAGACAACTACCCACTGCCCAAGATGGATCACATATTGCAGAAAGTGGTAGGGGCTGCCCGGATGTCGATGATGGATGGATTCTCTGGGTATAATCAAGTAGCTGTGTTGCCATAAGATCAAAAGAAGACGACCTTCACCACCCCATGGGGAACGTTTATGTATGCCAGAATGCCTTTTGGGCTGATTAACGCAGGGGCCACTTTCCAGAGGGCCATGGATATTGCTTTTATTGGGGAACATGACCAGTTCGTGGTGGTATATCTGGACGATATTACAATGTTTTCAAAGGATGATCCAGAGCACATAGAACACTTGCGCAGAACCTTCGAGAAGTGTAGAAGGTATGGCCTCTCCCTTAACCCACAGAAGTCTTTGTTTGCACTAGAAGAGGGTAAGCTCCTGAGACACATTGTCACTAAAGATGGAGTAAAGATAGACCCCAAAAGAGTGGAAGTCATAAATAATGTTGCACTGCCCAGAAACAAGAAGGAAGTTCAGGTGTTCCTAGGGCGTATAAACTTCCTGAGGAGATTCATCCCTAACTACGCTGAGATAGTTAGGCACATAATTGATATGTTGAAAAAGGATAATGAAGTGAAATGGTCGCCAGAGTCAAGGGGAGCCTTTGCCAGAATTAAAAATGCTTTTATTGAAGCTCCTGTGTTAGCCGGGCCAAATTATGCCAAACCATTTATGATCTTCTCCTTTGCGTCCCCCCACACAGTAGCTGGAGTTTTGTTGCAGAAAAACGAAGAGGGGTACGAACAGCCTATTGCCTTTTTCAATCAAGTGCTTCGGGATGCTGAACTGAAATATAACATATTGGAGAAGCAAACTTATGCTCTGGTGAAATCCCTCAAAGCTTTTCGAATGTAAGTTTTGCAATCCCACATCACTGCATTCGTCCCTACAGCAGCAGTTAAAGATATTCTTATCCAGGGGGACAGTGAAGGAAAAAGAGGAAAGTGGATAGCGAAAATACAGGAATACGAGTTAGATATTCGTCCTACTAAATTAATCAAAGGGCAAGGTTTAGCCAAGATCCTGTCTGAATCAAATTGTCAGGCCTTGGGTATCAACTTGTCTACGACAGCAAACGAAGATACTGGAGTAGGGGAGGAAGCACAGAGAATAGAAGTAGCCTCTTAGAAGATACATATGAAGTACCTTCTCAGCCCATGGTACAAAGAGTTGGTAGAGTACCTCCTCACCCTCAGTTGCCCACCCAGCTGTGAGAAGACTAAATACAGATCACTGAGATTGAAGTCACAGAAGTATATAGTTGCAAACGGTCGGTTGTATTGGCGGGATCCCTCTGGTATTCTACTCCTGTGTCTTATGGAAGATGAGGTGGAGAGTATAATGGCTGAATTCCACGAGGGAATTTGTGGGGGTCATTACAGTTGGAGGGCTACTGCTCACAAGATTCTGAAGGCGGGTTTCTTCTGGCCTAAACTGTTTGGAGACGTATTTTCTCGAGTCAGGGCCTGTGAGAAGTGTCAGAGGTTTGCTGAGAGACAGAAACTAGCACCGCTCCCCATGATCCCTGTCCACGTAGAGGAGCCATTCTAGCAGTGGGGAATTGACTTCATAGGGGAAATACATCCCCCCTCAAGTGGGTAGCATAAATGGATATTGACGGCCACCGATTACTTCACGAAATGGGTAGAAGCTGTACCTGCCAGGAACGCAACTGACATTGTGGTAATAAAATTCATGGAGGAACATATCATATCCAGATTTGGTTGTCCCGCTAAGATAGTAACCGACAATGCACAAGCCTTCAAATCCACAAAATTTGTCAACTTCTACCAGCGGTATAATATTGCACTGGGTCACTCCACGGCTTACTACCCCCAGGGAAATGGTCTTGCAGAGTCCTCAAACAAAACTCTGGTCCGAGCACTGAAGAAGACTATCAACGAGAATCAGAATAATTGGGATTCTCAACTGAAGTTCGCTCTGTGGGCTAACCGAATCACTAGTAAAAGGGCAACCGGGAAGTCCCCATGCGAATTAGTTTATGGAAGAGCAGCATTTTTTCCTGTGCAGTTGGCTCTCCCGATAGCCCGGTTCATGCAAGAAAATCAAGACGAGCCTGACGACGTTACTAGGAGAATTAATCAGTTGGTAGAAAATGAAAGAGCTGTTTGATCAACACGCTAAAGACAGAAAGTTACAGACAGGGGATTTAGTACTCAGGTGGGATGTACGAAGGGCCGATAAGGGCAAACACGGGAAATTCGATCCCCTCTGGTTTGGCCCTTTCAAAGTTGCAGAACAAGGTGGCAACAATACTTTCAGATTGGAGAATTTGCAGGGGGATTTGTTGGACGCCCCTGTTAATGGTCAGTTCCTCAAGCCTTATTTCCAGTACTGACTCAGGTCGAGAAAGCCTGATGTACCATATTGTATATTATTTCCTGTTTTAAGCGTTGTTTGAATAATGTCGATTGATGGTGAATCATGAAGAAGAGGTCAAGAGTAGAGAAGGATGAGAAGTGGCGTTCACAGAAGACAACAGGTGGTCTGCGTAGTTCTCAACACATTCA
This sequence comes from Pinus albicaulis, assembly GCA_034641835.2. Lineage (NCBI taxonomy): Eukaryota > Viridiplantae > Streptophyta > Pinopsida > Pinales > Pinaceae > Pinus > Pinus albicaulis. The sequence continues at coordinate 1,275,908,047 of CM076583.1, read as the reverse complement.
AGGATAAATGTGCCGTCCCCAGGTGGAGCCAATGTTGTTCAACCTTCTACATTAGTCATTGGTTTATTAAAATGTTGACAAGTCATGCATTGAGACATTATATCGAAGGGTGAGATACTTCAAAAGTTGGTTGAGATGAAGCAAGGTAACGAAAGTCACGTGCTTAAAATCCAAAGGTGGAGTATAAAGCGAAAAGGCTAATGGAAACATAAGAGTGCAAAGAAGCGGTACGAAGAGCGCAAAACGCAAACATTGAAAGAATTACCACCGCGTGACTCTGCACACAAGGGAAATTCTGAGGGGGTCGAGCAGCGAGGAAGGGAAGAGACCCATACCCCCGCGAAATTGTGACAGCGTGGCATGGTGGGGGACCCAAGGTTAGAAAGAGGTAGCGGGAGCGTGTCGCGTGACAGGGTGACGTGGCAGAACAAAAGGTGGACCCTTATAGTTGGTAGGTTATGTATTTAACCTGCATTAAGGATAATATATTTCAGGAGGTATACATCGCATGCGGCAAAAGAGGTAAGGTAAGTCCTAGATGCGCTTGTACTGAGACTCGTACTGGTAGTAAACTCGGCACGCGGTGTTCACCTGTCCCCAAATAACACCCAATCCCTACATGCCGCGTGCCCCATTGTCAATGTCCTTACGACATTTGCCCTGCCTATTTCACTTCTACCCCTTCCTGCCTCAGAATTACCAGTCTTCACAACAGTTTCCCGTCGTTTTCTGCGGTAAAAGTTTCAGGCCTTCCGGTCACGGTATATACCAAGCGGGAACAAGTACCGGGTCTACCCAATCATCACCAAACTACCCTCTGCGTCGCTTTCCCAAGCAAATCTACCTCTTGTGCAGGTACTCTGTCCCTTTCAATTCCCTTTATTTTCCCTTCGTTTTTCTTTTTGTTTTCATATGTCAATCATGAGAAGGGGCACACTCAAGAAGAACGAACCAGAGACTCCCCAGGTTCGGGAAACCAGAAACCCTCCTGGTTTCGAACCTTTCATCGACAAGCAAGCTGGAGTCTACGACCACCAGTACCCATTCCCCATTAGTAGTATAAGGCCTGAGCTTTTTTCGCGTCATGTTCATAATAAGGATCGATACCGGGTGGTTGTGTCAGGATTTTACCATCAGATTACCCCCCCAGTCTCCCCGGTGGTCAAGTTCATCTACTGGCTCAGAGACGCCTACGATGAAGACCGAGGTACTTTTACCTCCGCCCAAGGAAATCAGATTTTCTCCCTTTCGCCCGACATCATCAAGCAATCCCTCTGTTTTCCCACCAGCTCCACCTACATTGCTTTCAGCGACGAAGCCCTAACTTCCCAGTTTACCAAATCGCCATGCGAGCATCAAAAAAGCTTCATTGCTTCCATTTCCAGCAGCTAGGCTACTACCCTTCCCAGAACGAAACTCTTCCCATTAAACCTGTTCAAGGAGGAGGTACAACCCATCCTCGCGCTCATTGCGGGTCTGTTAGGTGTAGGCGGGTTGGGGGAAACCTCCAAGGTATGTGTTTTCTTTCTATGGTTAATGTCTCAGAAGGGGGTTGTCCTAGATATCCCGGGTTACTTATCTGCCAGCATACACACCCAGTTCCAAGAGCTTCCCGAAACCAGTCATTTTCGTTTCTGTTCTCTAGTGTTCTATCTTTTCTTGTATCAACATGCTGATAGTTTCGAGCGTTTGGGTTTGGATAGGGTATATGAGGTCAATTCTCAGCCCCGACCCGTTTTTGATTGGAACTCTGCAGTGCGCCAATTGCCAAAAGGGGTGGGTTACTCTAGTTTCCTGAACGATTTCATGTCCATTGCTTACACCATCATTCGTGGCTTGCCCTCCCCTTGGGTTTTTCTTGAAATGAAGAACTGGCTGCAAGTTGGTAAAATCCAGAGCACCGGGGACTGGTATCTCTCTGATAATTATACGGAAATTCGGGTCTATGGAGCAGAGGTCGCCCCTTACCTGCTGCCGGTGTTTCCCACCCGGCAAGTTTATGCTCTGGAGTATATTCGACAAACCCTTAAAGCCGACCAGCTCCATTTTGTTCCCGCTAAGAAAGGGTACATTCTGAGGCTTCCTACCCAAATCAGCCCGTTCGTTGTGAATTCCAGACTCACCCTTCCCATTGTCGAAAAGCTGTTGCAGGGTATGGACCTAAGACAGGGGAAGACTTGGGCTTATGATCCCCAGGAGATTATTTCAAACAGGAGAAAAAGAAATCGGTTCGCACCTTATGTACATGAACCAAGACCATTCATGGAGTGGAAGTCTAACATGGAAATTTGGCCTTTGGTTTCGCAGATGGAGACAGATTTATCTGCCACAGGAGAAGAGGAAGGCGTCAACAAAGACCAAGAAGAGGAGGTTGGTCCTTCAGGAACAGGTTCTCCCTCTCGTAAAAAACAGAAAAAATTCTCAAGTGAGGCCGGAATTATAGGAGAGGAACAATTGCTTGAGTCGTTCATTCCATATGCGCCACTTCACAGCAGCAAGGCTGAGATCAAAGTGTTGAGGGACAACACCACCTCTTCCAATTTCACTGAGGTTTCGCAGGCCATGGGAGATCACACCTCACCGGTGGCCGCCAAAAGGGTCAAGAAAAACAACATTATTAGAGAGAAATATAAAACCGAGCTGGAGGGGTATGTTGAAAAGTATCACACCAGGATCTCTGCCACCATGAATGTGGATACCGAGCATCTAGTGGTGTCTATGGCCGAAGCCTTGTTGGACCTTGACACAGGCGCCACTAGCTACTGGGTGCTCCAACACGCAATTGATATGAGTAAGGTGCCAGCCACTGACATGTGCAACCTATTCCAGGTTGTAGCTGATATGCTAAAAGATGAGGTAATGCGAGCTACTGTCGCACTAAGGAAACTTGAGAAAAAGCATGATCAGATGAGGACCACCCTGAAGAACGAGCAGGCAAGTGCCCGTGCACAGGCAAATCGAATACGCAGTCTCGAGGATCAAATCAAAGGGAAAGACATTGTGGAAACAAACCCACAGGCCTTTTTAATAGATCAATTGCGGAAGGAAGTCAACTCACTGAAGGGCAAAGCCCACATGCCAGCCTCCCAACATGCACAGACAGCCGAGTTGGCACAAGTCAAGAAAGAGAAAAGGGAGTTGACTGGCACTTTGTCACAGGTAAGAGAAGAGAAGGAGAAATTGGCAGGAACAATCGCTACTCTTCAGAGTAGGTTGGCAGAACTACAGAGCACTTGGGACACGCACAACTGTATGCCAGCTACTATGCCACCTGAGACGAGCTCTCTTTCAGAAAAGTTGGACGCAGCAAAAGCTGCCAATGACGTGCTAGAGAAATAGGCAATCACCGCAAAGCAGAAAATCACCGATTTATAAGGTTTGGCGGCTGAGAATGGCAAGAGGATAGAAACACTACAAAAAGAGATCGAGCAGGAGAAGAAAACAAAAGCTGACCAACAGAAAACAATCGCTAAACTCAACAATCGCGTGAAGGGAAATATCACTGTTAGGGAAGCGAGGAGTATAATCTGGTCGGACATAATCTCAGCAGTGACAAGACAATGGGCTTTCTTGAAAATGATAGTGGAAAATAAAGCTGCTATTCTTTATCTCAACAGGAAATTCCAAGAGGCAGATCTCAATGTGTCCGGCAGAACTCCGCACGCTAAAAGCTATATTTCTTTCTTGCAGGGGTTGGAATCAGACGAAGTGGAGAAGCACGACATACCGAGTCGGTTCATGGAGGCCTTCGAATGTCAGAAAACCATCGACAAAGAGGCAGCCCGAGATGTAGCTTTGAAAGCCTTGCAACAGGTGATATCGAACGTGGAACGATTCGATGTAGTGTGGAACGAGATTACAGTAGCTGGACTACCATCTTGCTGGGACCCAACCACTCCGTCTGTCCTACAACTGTTGACAGAATATAAGACACATCTGCATGAAGAAAAAGACCGGATAGACGTCCTGTCAGATAAGATTGCTCGGTTAAAGGGCGAATACATTGTTTCATCCCTCAGCCAGGAGTTTCTCCTCCTACACTTGATCAGGCACAAGATGCCTATAGAGGCGGGTTTCAACACTCTCACACAAGCCTATGTCAAAGTGGAGGGGTTCGCCGCGATGCCAGAACCTTCAGCTGACTGCCAACAGAGATGCATACAGTTTGCGAACCAGATTTCCAGCTCATCAACGAACGTCCCACCGCCAGCATCAGCAACTGCTTCAACTCTTCCACACCTATGAAATCTTGTCAACTCATGATTCGGCCTCAACGGCCTATTTACTTTTTACTGAATTAGTTTCTTTTAAGTTTCGAGTGGGTTGTTTAATCCACTCCAGCATTTTACTTTTCATCAGACTACTGTTTAATTTTCTGTTTTTGAAAACGGCCAAGTGCTTGACTATCCATGATGAGAGGCCTTTTTACTCATCATGAATTTTGTTGTTTTGAGAATGACCTTTAACAAATTTTGGTTATGCGAAGAAGATATTTTTCCAAAAAGTATCTTCTTGCTGAGATAGGAAGAAGTCTATATAAGTGAGATCCAATGAGAAAAAAGGGTTCCAGATTTCCTGAAGAAACTTGCTGTGTAAGAATATTTTGTATGCTTGTGGTTGAATTATTAATGCAAATGCACAGAGCCCATAGGGTCTCAGCGAAGAGAAGTTCTATTTTATGTGAGGATTCTGGTCTGGATGTTGTATGGTTTGTGACTCTTTCTTTGTATTATTGTTTCATTGTCTACTTCACTGTCTCCATGTTCTTTATATCATGTTTTGGAATGCGAGTGACTCGCCAGTTCTGATATGAATTTATCGTTGTGTGGTACTTATATGAGACTGGCCTAGCTGCTTTAAATATGGCTCATACATGATATGATGTTTCGTTTTACACTTCATTCAGATTTCCTCTGTATTGAATATCGTGGAATCTTATTCGTTCAAGACTGATTGGTATATATGGATTCTTAGCTCTTAAGCCCATACTATAGCAAAATATGTTTTCCGAATACATTTCCATTGATAATTAGTGCACCTCTTGACCTTGTGCATCGCAAACGCCTTGATTTAACAATCTCCATATAACTTTTGGAAACTGGCCCTCCTTAATGAAAGCTGTTTCTAAGCTGTCTGATGCATCTGTGTAAGTAATTCTACTCTTGCCTCTACATGTTCCTATATGTTGCTGATCTGAAAGCTGTCTGGTCCCATCTAATCTTGTAACTCATTAGAAAAGTTGATATGGTAAAGAGCCCTGAGTTGAATAATGGTCTTATGATATACCTTCCACTCTTTTCTAGCTAAGATGTCCTAGGCACTGGTCTCTGACAACTCGAGGCTCTCTCTAGGAACTACAACAGGAACCTTAGTTGCATTCACCTGGGTTTGACAAATATCTGTTTATCAAAAAGAAGGTCCTTTAAAGACCTTTCCTGCAATCATCTGCAACAACCAAGTATCTTCATATGTTTCATAAAAAGGCCTTTTTTTGTGACAATATCATGTTTCATTTCTTTGAATCTTGTTTTGAATTTGAAACATGGTGTCATATACCTTTCTTCATATTGATGAACCTATCCAAGCTTTGTTCACTTTAGCTTCAAATTACCTTTGAAGGAGATCTTTGATAGAAGGAAAATCAAACCTCTTTGATTATCATAGTACCACTGCTTGTCCATCTGCTTAATAACATTTCTTCATTCATAATCATCCAATTAGTTTCACGCTATATTTCAATTATGTGTTTTAACAGTGAAACTCATGTAGGCACCTTTTAAAACACCACTGCTTTCCCTATGTTTTTAACACCATTTTTATTCGTAAGCCTTCAATTTTCTCCCACTGCACTTAAAATTTAATTTTCAATCAGTGAAACCTATAGTCAATCTTTGAAACACCACTGTTGTGTTAGTGGTTTTGAATCTATTGGAGACAAGGGGTTAAACAAGTTTTTAGGAAGTTTGCATCATTGTTAGCCTTGTGTCCTTAATGAGGCCATACCTCTATTCCTGGCCCTCTGCTTATTAAATGAAGGAGCTTTTACAATAGGTGACCCAACCCTCTGCTCATGTTTGGAGGAGGTTTTCTCAGTCAATCAACCCTCTGCTCATGCCTGGAGGAGGTTTTACACCGTGATGCCATCTCATCTGATTTCAAGCAGTGCCATCTTTCCTTTCACTGCCTATTCATAGTTAAGCAAATAAAAGTGACAAATTTACAATATGCCATGAGGGGCATTACTCTGAGACATGTAATCCTGCTGTTAAAATACCTTTACGCATCTTTAGACATCAGAAGCAACCTGACCAATGTCTGCAGAATATTACTTGTTATTCATAGGTCACTAACCTTTTGACTGTATTTGCAGGAGCTTATTGAAATAACTCTTTGTCCTGTACTTGCATCCAGGCTCAAAACCACATGAGAAGCAGTTGTCTTCTCATGTTAAGTTTAATAATATCTTTTGGAACACTGGTACACTTCTTCTCTTGAAAAATACATTGAAACATTGTAAATCCACCCAATATCAGTTTGACCTGTGGCATATGCATTGCTGAGACATCAAGGTTTGTTAGTGGCACGACTTAAGAGTGTATCAAGATTTATTTTCAGAATAGGAAGGTTATCTATGACTGGTTGATATTAGACAGAGGTTCTTTTGGCTTTTAGGATAGTTTTCCAAGGGAGGATTTCCTAAAGCGCCACTATCTAACTTAGGGGAGATTTTTTGGACAGATTTGGAGTATTCTCTTTGGAGTTGATGGACAAGTTTGTATGACTGAGGCTAGATAGGGCTTGAAAATTAGGTTCTATCTCATCATGGGTTGATTGAAAAGGTAGGAGGGCAAAAATGTTTATGGGTGTTTTCTAGCTGACAAATTTGACATATTGGAGATCAGCTGCTAGAAAACTTAGCTTTAACAACTAGTCATCATCAACAGGTGAAAAATACTGATGACTAACATTTTCAACTTAAAAATTCAATTTCTTAGAAAATACTAGGAGTTTCAGGACAAATAAGGGCTCATTGGAAAGCTAAAATTATGCTCTAAAGGATGGTGAGGGTCTCACAAAGAAATTATGCCTCTAACATGGTGAACCATATTTCTTTTTGTGACAGTCCTTAAATTTTATGAATAAAAAGTTTGGGACAACATGAGGAATGTTTGGGACAGTGTGGCTTCTTCATTCTTTGGTTTCTTCATTGTTATCAATGTCATCATAGGATCATAGAGTCATTATGCAGGAGTGCAGCATTCATGTAGCACCATGTATCCATATACTAGTGCAGTGATATGTCATAGTGCAACCTTCATTAATTTGTCAAAATCTCCAAAGCAGTCTTCAAATTATGTGAAAGTGTGGTCATTCTTCAAGAGTATGAAATCATCATGTGTATGACTTCATCAATTACAGTGCTCCACTTCAAAGGCTTGTATATTGGCACCTGTGGTCTAGATCACCAATTAAGGTACATGTTTGACACTCAACAACATTATAGTTAGTTCAAGGACTTGTTCAGGCAAGACTTCTTCATTAGTGGCTTGACATCTTCATTAATGGCATTGTTATCAACGAAGAATTATGACATCATCATCTGGAACTAGTGATCTCAAGAATATTAACATCCCAGTCAAAGTCATATTGACGTCAATGACAACCTTGATTAACACAAAGTCCAAGCGTTGACCCAAAGTCAACGTTGCTGAACGCCGTCTAGAAACCTAAAAATAGTCTGAAAATTGTAGAAGCTTCTTCAGGTTCAAATGCACACCTGTGGAAGGAAGCCTCTCCTAGGTTGTACAAACCAATCAGATCACGAGATGAATGTGTGTGATGAGTTGATGATGAAATGGACATCATCTCTCTCCAATTTATATCCATCAATGAGGGTGTGTGACACATCTGTAGGGCTTGTGAGCCTACATTACAAATTTGACCAACCTTGCACATGTGTGGAAAATAAAATGAAAATATATGTCTGCTCATCCAAACAAGATGATCTTTAGATCAATCTTGCACCTCTCCGAAAGAGGAATCCAAAAAAAATATAATCATCATCATATGAGCAAAGAAACATGGAGTTTGGACATAGTTTCCCAAAATTAACATTAGGCCTCCTATAAGGCCCAACGACTCACTATATTGATCATTCTGCCCTTTTGAGAGGCTTATTCTTATGTTATTGAGCTATTTTGGTGGGTTTTTCACCAAAAGTATTGTTATTATCCACATTATTTTATTTTAAGGGAATTATTAGTCTAAATTAGGCCATTCAAATCCCTTAGAGGATTGTATAAATATAAGTGAGATGATTCACTTTCATGATCATCACTTGGACTGGACTAGTATCTCTTATGAGATTTTCACACTTTTTGCTGGGATGGATTTTTGGAGCTTTTCTTAATGCATTATGATCTTTGTATTTTCACTATTATTTTGAGAGCTTATCTAATGCAAAGTTTATAAATGGATATACTCTCTCTCTCTCTCATGTAAGTCAAAATTTTGATGATATTCTTGTTATCTTACTTGTTAACTGCATGTATTTTGTTATCTCTATTATTGTATGGGTTAAATGTAATGCAAAATTCCTCTAGACCTTGAATACGTGATTAAATGCAGGCGTTGACCTTTGGGGGATTGGGTGAATGTTCCTAAAGACAACTATTAGGTTAAAGACCTTGAAACTTTGTCTCTTTCGCAAATTTGAAGTATAAATATTTATTGATATAATTGTTTCCCTTGAGGAGGCTAGCAAAGATCAAGTAGGGTCCTTCACGAAAATTCATGATCTATGTGTATCTTCAATCCATTAAACCTAAGCAATAAAGCATTGATCCTCGTATCTCTTTGGTGGTCAAATTTACCCTTCTTTCCTTCACCTCTCCAAATTCCAAGCCTAACCCTAGTAGGTCACCTAGGGCATCACATAAATTTCATTGTAACCATCCAAACTCCTTTATTTTTGGTTCAGTACTGCGTTGGGAATTTCTCTAGAGGTCCTCCAAATTTCGAGCAATTCCGACAATGGAATCCCGAGATATAGCAAGCCCTAGCTGCAAGACCAATTCTTTCCCTAGGCTGATTTTGGGTTAGTGTCCTCATTGGGATTATTGCATTCAAATCTCAAGAAAATTAGGCCTTTGATCATATTCTCTTCCCCAATCAGGTCAAGCCCCCTCCTTGGGTGATCAACTCCATACCCTTGACCTCCTTTGTATCCACTTGGCTTCTTTGTGGTCTCACAACTTTATAACTCACATTCTTCCAGTATTACATAGAAGTCATTTCTCCACAAGGACCCTTAGACATAAGAGGCCTCTTGTCAAGAGATATTCTCAAGCCGCAGGCTTAAGTATCCTCTTAGACCTTCCTAGAGAGCCCATCACCTTGCTTATTAAGCAAGTAAGCCACATAATTAAGTCTCTCTTGTGAATAGGCTCTAGGAATCACCCTCTGTCCATTCGTTGATCTTCTTGTTCTTGTGATTCCTCTTATATCAGGTCTCCTCCCATCACTGAAAGTTCGTAAAGAGTAGGGTGCCTTAGCTAAGGTGACAGTGGGCTATGGCTCCATCGTCGCCCCTTGACCTAGTTGTTTCTCTATAGGATCCTCTCCTAGGACCACTATTAGTTTGAGCAGTAACATTTTGGCATCGTTGTCAGGAAATGAGACATGCGTCTTATTTCCATTACGTCATCATTGATAATCATTCTTGGCGACTCCATTGGAAGGACAAAGCCCTAGTTCTTCATTGAACTTCAAAGTTAACACGTGTAGGGTGAAGCAAGCATCTATCAAGGCATTTAAAATCACCTCGACGACTCCATTTTGATCCTAATATGCAAAATCATGGAAAATGGATTATTTTCAAAGTGAAATAACACTTGGCTCTCCATTTGCAAAACTCAATGATCAAGATCTTCAAGAACTGCAAAAGGATGTAGACAAATATCCTGAGTTTTATGAATATTTGTGGAAAACACGGATCAAGAGTTCATGCTCGGGTTTCATGGGAGAACAAATTAGAAACTATACATTATAATGTATGCCTATGAGAAAGATCCTAGCCATCTCTTTGAATTTGGTACCCGAACTTGTGTTCTTGACATTTTCAGTGGCCTTATCAATGAGAAATTTTAGAATAAATCAAAATTGGATGATCAAGGTGACCTTGAAGAAAAAGCGAATGTGGAACCCAAACATGAAGATGAAGAATATATGGAAGAATGGAACCCATCAAAAGAAGATCATAAGACTGTATAGGGGCTTCAGGATGCAAATTTAAGGATTGAGGATATGCATGACATGAATGAGTGCCCCATTAAAGTCCATGAGGATCAACATGGTGAAGTGGGGACTTTCATTCAAGAAAGGGAATTTGAAAGCATGAATATTGTAGCTCCCTATAATGATGACATATCCGATTTCTTGTGAATCAATGAGGGAAAGTGGGATGTGGGAAACCATCATTTTGATTATGACCCTATTTATGATATTGACATTGAAAATGAGGTTAGAATTGATTCTCCTTTTCTCCAGGACATTACTCATGATGATATTCCTACTCACACTGTTGAAAGGAAGGATCATGGTTTTCCCACACTTGAAGAAGGTTCATTGGAAACGAAAGGCCCCATTTATTGTTATAGGTCAATTTTTTCACCATTCCCAATGACCTGGTTAACTGGATATTATCTCTAGAACCAATGAATAGGTTCTATCATCCCCTATCATTTCAGTTGCTACATGCCCTAAGACAATGAATAAGACAAATCATCCATGACTTTCATTCACATAGGCTTCCAAGATTTGAAGTTTATAATATATCATATGAGAGCTCACCAATGCTGCCTCTAAAGGGACTAAGTGCATTGCATATGCAAGTAACCCCACTCAAGGGTGCTCTGCAAAGCACTTCCGACACTCATGGGTGCGTTGGTCACATTGGGAGCGAAATTCTCATTGTTCTAGAATCTCCACTTGGCCAATGCCTTCTAGAAGAGTTCACATGTGTCAAACTTCGAATCCATTTGTCCATTTGATTCAAAGTGCTGCCTACTGCTATTTATAAATTGACAATTAAGCCACCAAAGGGAGTAATTCAAAAATCGACATATAATCCTCGAGCAAGGGTTGCTCAAAATTATAATATAGTTGAAGATTTGGCTCAATCCCCTTTAGCTATGTCTGCTCTTGAGGTATTACAAAATTGTCCCTCCCAAAAACAAGCTTTATTGTCGGCTATTGGTGGAATTGATCCAACTGATTCTAATCTTGTCGTCTTTAATCATGCAACCTATGTGCCACAACCACCGGCAAAAATGGCATTCTCCATACAAGTAAATGTTCTCAATCACCTTGTTCATCGTACTATTATTGATGAGGGAGTATCTAGATGCATTATGTCTCTAAATTGTTGGAAGTCGCTTGGCTCGCCACGTTTATCACAATCATCAATGGCGTTGAAGGCTTTTGATGGATGTACATATAAGCCTTGTGGTATTATTAATAACCTGCATGTTGAACTAGGGGGAAAAACAATGAATGTTAATGTTGAGGTTGTTGATGGACCCCTTGACTATAATATTCTACTTGGAAGGCCATGGGTATATGCAATGACTGCAATTGTTTCTACATATTTTAGAATGATTTCGTTTCTATATAAAGGTACTATCACAGTCATTAATCAACTATCTTTCTTTTCCTCCGCTTCGCAGGTAACTGGAAGTATTCCGTTCGTTCACACACCCCAACTAGCACTTCAGAACATTGGTGTAGGACTCTTAAAGGATTCCACTCTTATGGGAACCTTTGCATTATCGCCGCCTGCAACGTCGACATAAATTGCAAGTATAGAGACCTGCTACATGATCTCTTCCACTCCATCTGGCTTAAGGGAGAGTACGGGTGATTCTGAAATTGTTACGTTGGATGAATTCTTTCCGCCCAACCCTATTGAGCTGGCATAGCAATCAATCTGTTTGGCTTGGCGGCGAATCCAAAATCAACATCGCTAGTTGTTTGGGTTGATCGTTCCTTAGGTTTTGGTACTCCACTGATCCATTTTCCTCAATTTTCTTGACAGATGAGAATATTTTGGAAGCCATGATGTTAGAAGGAGAACCATGGGAAGATTATCATCATCGTTCCCATATTCCTGATTATGAAGAAAATTATCTTAGTGAACTATATCACCCATCAATCAAAAATTCCTTTTCGAATTCTTTACCTATTAATGCAATCGATTCTAAGCGACATCTGTCAAATATTGAAGAAACCATTTCTGTCAATATTTCGACCAAACCTGGCGTAGTAGAAAATATTCATGTTGGTGTGTCTTGTTCTCCATCAGAGCTCAAAACATATTGCTCTCTATTTCGTGAATTTCATGATGTATTTTCTTGGTCTTGCGAGGAAATTCTAGGCATAGATACTAGTATTGTTGAACACACTATTAATATGTACCTTAATGTCAAACCAATGCGTCAACAGCTTCGTCCTGTTTATCCAAAGAAAGCCGCTGCCATCAAAGAAGAAGTTGTAAAACTTTTGTGTGCTGGTTTCATTTACCCTGTTCTGCTAACTAAGTGGATTTCCAATATCGTTCCTGTCATAAAAAAACAAGGAACCATTAGAGTGTGCGTCGATTATCGGGAGGTCAACAGTGCTTGTACAAAAGACAACTATCCTACTCCCTTTATCAACCATATTATTGACAATTGTGCTGGATGTGAAATATTTTCGTTCATGGATGGATTTTCTGGTTATAATCAAATCAATATCCACCCAGAGGATCAACATAAGACATCATTCATCTGTCCCTGGGGCACATTCGCTTATAGGAAACAACTGTTTGGTTTAAAGAATGCTGGGGAAACTTTTCAGAGAGTAATGGATTATGCTTTCAATAACATCAAGCACATTGTTTAACCTTATCTAGATGATTTACCTACGCATTCATGAAATCAGACTGATCACTCGATGCATTTGAGAGCCATCTTCTTACGCCACTGACACTACAAAATACGTTTCAATCCACATGAATGTGTGTTTTGTGTTGTTTCTAGTCGTTTGCTTGGATTCGTAGTCTCAAAAGAAGGAATTCAAATCGACCCATTGAAGGTTCAGGCCATTCTTGATTTGCTTGCACCATCAAATTTACTTCAGATATAGAAACTTCAAGGAAAGGCTAACTTCCTAAGAAGGTTCATTCCAAACTACGCTGAAATGGCTAAAGGATTTACTCGACTCTTGAAAAAGGGGGTTCCCTTCCATTGGGACCAAGTTGCGCAAACCTCCTTTGATGCTGTCAAGGATAATCTTGTCTGAGCATCATTAATGTATCCCCATAATTATCAAAATGATTATTTCCTATATATCGTCACGGCCGAAACGACCATTGCTATGGTTTTGGTCCAAGTAGAATATGGAATTGAACATACGATCTATTATTTGAGTCGTAATCTCAATGATACGGAAGTTAAGTATTCGTACGTAGAAAAGCTTGCTTTGGCAGCTATTCAAGCTGTCCAAAGATTTCGCCACTATATCCTGGTCCGAAAGACCACTATCGTTTCGGATTGCAACCCCATGACTTATATCTTATCACATCAATTGCTGGGGGGCAAATATTCAAAATGGATAGTCATTTTGCAAGAATTTGATTTGGAATTCATCAAATCCAAGTCAAAGAAGTCTTTAGTTTTGGATGAGTTTCTATGTGACCTTTCCTCTGATGGTACTGCAACTACGTCAGAACCATCAATTCCCGACGAGTCTTTGTTTCTAATCGAATCATCTGATCCTTGGTATGGATATTTCATCATTTATCTCCAAACTCAAACTTTTTGACCTGATACCTCGCTCTGAATAGCGACGTATTCGATATCAAGCCAAAGATTATCTGATTGTCGGTGATAAACTTTATTGTCGTGGTGTTGATACTATTTTAAGAAGGTGCCTCACTCATGAGGAGGCTGAAAAAGTTTTAAATGATTGTCATGCTGGGGCTTGTGGTGGACATTTATCTGGATATGCTACCACGCAGAAGTTACTTCGCGCTGGTTACTTTTGGCCTGCCATATTTTGCGATTGCATCCTCGCGGTCAGAAATTGTCATGCATGCCAAATTTTTTATCGTAAAATCCGTAAACCGCTAGTGCCAATGCATCTTGTTGTCTCTGTGGGACCATTTTCGAAATGGGGTATTGACTTCATCACCTATAACCCTCGTTCGTCTAGGGGGCATGGTTATATTATTGTCGCAGTTGACTACTTTACCAAATGGGCCGAAGCGATGCCTACATTCAACAACACACGACAGACAACTGCATTGTTTTTCTTTAATCATGTTATTGCACAGTTTGGGGTCCCGCAGGCTATAGTTACATATCATGGGAAGCAATTTCGCAACCACATGATGACTGAATTAACTGCCAAGTTAGGATTGTCACATGATAATTCTAATCCTTATTATCCACAATCAAATGGACAGGTTGAGGCTATCAACAAGATTTTTAAACGTATGCTTCAACGAATGATAGGAATTCGTAAAAGAAATTGCATTTGATCATGTACTCGACCTTGTGGGTGTACCAACCCTCGGTAAGAAATGCAACCAGATTTACTCCCTTTCAATTGGTGTATGGTTTGGAAGCTATATTACTAATCCAATGTGAAATACTATCGTTAAAACTCGTAATCGACTTGTTACCTGACACCTCAGAAGAAGAAGTGCGTATTTTTGACCTCATCCATCTTGATGAAACGCGTCGTGAAGCCCAATTGGCCAACGGAGCACATAAGAGACATGAGACATATAAAGGCGCAATACCACAAAAATGTCCAGCCTCACATTTTCTCATAGGGCGACTTGGTCTTAATTTATGATCAAGAAGCTAATGTAATAGGTACAGGAAAATTTGAGCCATTATGGCATGGCCCCTATATTGTCAAAAGAGTTCTTGCTATGGGTGCCTATGAGTTAGTTGATTACAATGGAATTCTGTTGGCGCAGCCCAGAAATGGGTTGTATTTGGAACGTTACTATGCTTAATCATGAGCGTATTTGTATTATATTGTATATATATGCTGTTGATTTTCATTCACTGTCTTAGTTTGTTTTTAGGGTTTTCTTGACGTTAGTAATCGACTTTACATTTCATCACAGATGTCTGAATCTTCAGAACCATTTGTTGGATATGCTGATGGTACTAGTCGTAGTACGCAGAATCTATGCTCTGCAACATGGGCAATTTTCGCTTCGAACGGTGAGTTAGTGAGTTTTCAAGGGATTTGTATCGATAGATCGATGAACAATATCGCTGAGTATAGCACGTTGATCGAAATTCTCTTTGATGCCATTTCATTTGGTATTAACCGCATCATCATAAGGTTAGACTTACAACTTCTTGTATTACAACTTACTAGTGTTTATACTGTTAGAAATCCACCACTGCATAAATTGTTCCTAAGAGTTCGACTTTTGGAAAGACACTTTGATTTTATTCAATATCAACACATTTCCAGAAATTTGAACACATTGACTAATTCTTTAGCTAATCAAGTTTTAGATAGACATTTGCAACACATGTAAAGAAAACATTGACATCATTGAATAGGATTGCATAATAAACATAATAAAAACACTGAAATCAAATAGATAAATAGTTATAGGTTTTTACAAAATTTGTGCCCAAGACACATTGGTCATCTGACCTCAAAATGTATGCAAAATGTCAAAAGTAAACTAGTGGTGCTCGTGGTAACATGTTATAGATCTAGCTATCCTACGTAATAACTGCATCCAACGGTTAGGAACACCTATAGTGTGATGTTGCAGCTGCATGGATAACTCTTCAATCCGGCAATCCGGAATCCCGAAATTCAACCCCTCTATGTGTTGCCAAAGCTCAGCCAGAGTCTTAGCGATATCAAGATCCTGATGCACTTCTCTCCCGATAGCCCTCTCTGCTGGCTCATCTGCTACACGCTTCGGTTCCTCCACCGGTTGAACTTGACCAACATCTCCATTACATCAAACATTTATTTTAGTCTTGGGAAAACATAAAAAATACAAAAACATTGTATAAAACTTAGGAAAATAAAAAACATGGTCAAATTATTCTTACCCATTTCACCCCACTGAGCACCTTCTGGCAAAGCTAAATCTTGATCTCCTCGGAAATCAACGCCTGCGTATGCATACTATCGATGGCAACAATTTGTTGCAAGAATCAGGCGAAGAACACAGTCGAGAACAACCTGCATGCCTACCCATTAGTTATACCTATCTCTGCATCCTCGGATCTCTAGGATTAGACACATCCAGTGTCACATGTTGTGGCTGCATCAGTGGAATCCGTTCTAAGGCAAACGATATGAGGATCGAACCATAACTGAAGTTCTTCTTCCTTCCTCCCTTTTCTTTGTTCAGTTGTTCTTTTATATGAGAAATTACAGCTTCAAACCAATTGAATACTGTTGGCTCCATACACTGTAGCGCATACTGCATATATGATCTATTCGCTACATGTAGTGTAACAGTGCCAACAAGTTTTGCGATCATGAAAAGGATAGTTCTCAAAGACAAATCTCTAACATCCCAGATGTTTATCTTTCCATATTTGCTTGGCTCTTCCCCTAGATAACAATGTTGCAAAACATAATCTCTCACAGTCTCTCCTCCAACAATAGACCCCGAGAGCGAAATAGGCAAGCCTCTCCTCGAAAAACCTGTAAGAAAGTATACATCGTCTACTGTTATGGGAACTGCTTGGTTCTTAATATGAAATGCCTCGATAGCTCGATCCCATGCTCGAACTAAGAACTCCAGGAGTTCTGTTTGTTGCCTCATCCTTGACAACCGGAAGTACTTTAACAATCCACAATCTCTTAGGGCTCTTACTGTGCCCTGATCATTTAGGGAAATCATATATTGTTCTTCATGCTCTCTTTCCCTCCATGTAATCATCATTATAATCTGATGAGAACCTGAAACACAACCATAAGAACCATTAGATTCCATTCAATGCAAAAAATTGGGCAAATTTTGGGCATAATGAAAAAAACAAAAATGAAGATTGCGCCCAACACAACCTAAGACAAGATACAGTGCGTTGTATATGCAGGTAGCCTTCGTTTTAGCTGCTATGCAACACACTTTTCAATGTCCAAGGGTGCATTTCCCTCTTTGGGAGTAGAATTAACCCTAGGGGGCCCAGAACCCTAAAAATTTGCAATGAATGGTAATGAAATGATTATTAAAGGAAAGAGAGGGTTCATGGCACTAACCTGGATCAAACGGCAATGAAATTCGTCCACAGATTTTATCGCAATCAACAACTGAAGTTCGGGGGAAAATCAGGTTTAGAGCTCCAAAATGAAAATGGTAATTATGGAATGGTAAAAATGAATAGTAAAACTCTTTTTAATAATCATTTAATTATTTGTAAATCATATTTATTGCTATGACTATGATTTTATTATGTTTTTATCATGAAACAAGTATTTTTAATCCATTTGATGTTGTTCTTAACAGGTCTTACAACTGATGAACAGATTAGTCGTGCAGATTTATTTCAAGAATGATTTGACCACAAAGCATACTTTTTCTCCTTATTTTTCGAGCTTTGTTAAAAACGAAAAAAGGATTTGAAGCACACTTTTATCTCTTTTTCGAGCTTCGATAACAATGAAACTTAGAGTACTCACCCTCCCATCAAACTATTTACTCGTAAAAGTAAATTAATTGATATCTACTCAGTTTAAGTTTAACCCTTTTCCAGACTGAGATAGATTATTTACGAAAAAGGAATACCTTGGTCGAACATGGCTAAAGAGGTTCTCTCAGATATTATTTTACACTTTTTCGGATCTGGGCGACAAATTTACAAAAAAGTACTTATGGAGTTTTCTGTTGTCCTCTTTTTCAGACTCTCTAAATATGAAAAAGGACTAGGTTGTCACTGTCGTTAAGCTCGTTAAAACATAAAATAGCAACGAGCTTGTCGATCATGGCAAGAATCGAGTTTCATTCATTGCTAGACTCGTTAAATTATTAAATAACGATACTTTATTTGCCCAAAGGGTTGAATTATAGATCAAGCAAATGTTATCCTCCTCAAGCTTGTTAAAAAATAAAGAAAATTTGGGAAAGTGAACATAAATTTTTACGGTAGCAGGTTGCTCTTGAACATGACACTTCACTCCATCACCGTGGTTTTTTGGGTTGGGTAATCTTCTTAACGGTTCATTCATACCTATGGTTCATCATACCTTCACTTCGGTTTTGGGTCAATGCGGCCAACTCATCTCAGTGTTGCCAATATGTTCAAGAGAAGTCATCCAGTGACTAAAACATGATTATTCTGCAATACTCATAAACCTTCATTCTCATGATAGTCATCCCTGAAAATTTCTATATCAAGTCATACCTTTGTCTCTGAAATCAGTAACTCCTATTTCGCAATAAGGTGGCTTCCTGTCGACGAAAAATCATTATCCAGGAATTTCACTTAGAAACATCATATTCCAGTACCATGAGGCTTGTTACAACATCGATAAGATCCTCGCTTCCGGATTTCTGACCAAAAGATTTTGTTTGGCGTTCGACATCAAATAATCTATTCACACCTTACGAAATGTGCTGTAGTACCTTGAGGGCGATTGACATCAATGGTGGTTCTCTCGCATTCGTTAACAACTCACATCATTGGCTGGTAATCAAACGATGTCTTTCCATGTTTGACTACAAATCATATATTCACATGAATAGACTTGTACTCGAAAGATCGAGTGAACGAGATAATAAGACCTTGGATCTAGTTTCAGCCATCTAGGCTGCGATTTCAAGATTGTTGTACACAACATCTATATGGTGACCTTACATACAGATCGTCATCCGAACATGGTCCTATATCTGCAGGCATGTATGTATTGGGCAACATTCCAATGTAGATGACTTTCTAAATTATGTACATGTTATTAGGAAGTTTATGTGTTGATCATGGGAATGTATTTCATCAGCAATTATGATCAAGAGGATATATCATGATGTAATGTATTGTAAGATTGATGCAGGTTGCCACTCCGCTTCATCTCTATCCCATCACAGTGTAAAGCATCTCAATCAAAATATTGTTATTATTATTATGACTTCATGCTTTAGGGGGAAATTGTTATAGGTCAATTTGGGCACCATTCCCAATGACCTGGTTAACTGGAAATCATCTCCAGAACCAATGAATAGGGTCTATCATCCCCTATCATTTTAGTTGCTACATGCCCTAAGACAAAGAACAAGACTAATCATCCATGAATTTCATTTGCAAAGGTTTCCAAGATTTGAAGTTTATAATATATCATATGAGAGCTCACCAACGCTACCTCTAAAGGGACTAAGTGCGTTGCATATGCAAGTAACCCCACTCAAGGGTGCTCTGCAAAAAACTTCCCGACACTCATGGGTGCGTTGGTCACATTGAGAGCGAAATTCTCTTTGTTCCGGAATCTCCACTTGGCCAGTGCCTTCTAGAAGAGTTCACATGTGTCAAACTTCGAATCCATGTGTCCATTTGATACCTCTAAGACTGGGAACATGTCTTGCCTATTATTAAAAATTCATTGATTTTAAAACTACCCTCAGCTCATCTATAAATTGAGCACAGATCTTAGTGTTTGATAAGGAAGAATATTAGTAGAGAAATGCTGGTGGAATTTCAATTGAGGAATTGATTTGAGTGACATGCTTCTGGAGAGATGTGCATTGAGATGACGCTGGGATGCTGTTGGAGATGGTGACACTAAATCAATCACTGGGTTGTAACCTCCCCTTCTATCCACTAATAAAGATTGTTGCTTACTTTCCCACATATGTACCTGTATAAGCTTCTGTTTTCATATTATGAATTCTTATTTGATGCATATGGTTCATGGAATATTTATTTAACTGAATAACTTGAATAGACATATGCATTATCGCTATCTTTTGTTGTTTAGTTTTCATCTTTGCAGGAAATGTTTTGGAAATCTAGCTCAGATTTGAAGCTACAACAAGAGTGACAGAAGGAGAATAGGAAGCGCTTGGACTCCAAGTAATTTCTTTGATCTAT
The DNA here is from genome assembly GCA_034641835.2 of Pinus albicaulis. Taxonomy (NCBI): domain Eukaryota; kingdom Viridiplantae; phylum Streptophyta; class Pinopsida; order Pinales; family Pinaceae; genus Pinus; species Pinus albicaulis. The sequence continues at coordinate 1,275,887,927 of CM076583.1, read as the reverse complement.
TCTGTGTGTCTATTTACTGTTAGGAAAAGTAGTTGCAAAGTATTTAACCTATTGTTCTAGATGAGCACGACATTTAGCGAAGAATGTTTTATCCGTAATCCATAATTCTGCATAACATTTATGACAACGACGATGAATGCCTTGTTTTCCCTGGCCTTCCCTGGGATCCTAATAGCATAATTGCATTATCCATGAGCCCTCGCCTTGGCCGTTATCACATTAGCACAATTATTGATGATCCCTTTTCCTCCCCTACGTATTATGCTACAAAAGAACTATCCATTATGAATATAATTATCATGAGCAACTTGCTTGTTGTGTCTCCCCTTGTCATCAGTCTCCCTTTTCTCTCAGTCATGACCCTATGGTGGTCATAAAGCATGATATTAATGATGGGGACCATAATGGGGATGATATGCCTGAGGTTGTTATCCATTGAAAGTTCATAAGCTTAATTGTTGATATATCTCTCTTTTGGTTAGAAGAAAGGACCTCATTGAATAGATTGCATCCATTGGCTCCCTCCTCCCTTGTGGTGCTCCATGCATGCTTATTTCATTTTCCAGCCTCCTGCCCTTGTGAACTTCCACATTTTCATTCCTACCCCTACCTTTGGATCTGTTGTATGAGTAAGAAAAATGGCAGTTGTTTTCATATTGACTGGATGATGTGTTGGTTGCATTGGGTCTATGATTACACTTAGTATTTGGGTGATGAAACATGCATGTTAGGGTAGGATGCATTGCATGTTGATTTTCTCATTATAACTAACATCATATGATATTTTCATGATAGATCAGACACATTCAGATTAAATTTTCACTTTACTTTCTTGTTGAATTTTATGGCCTAATACTAAGCATGGGTGATCATAATACCACAAAAATAATATATGTTGTCTTGTGTGCTTGGCCTTTGATATGTGCAGATAACATATCTACAGTAAAAATATTTTTGGTGTTCTCATGACCTCTTGTTTGAGTAGCTTCAAGAGCCTCTTCGAGAGCTCATGTCCCAGTCGGAGCCAGATCTTACCCACCACCTGTGGGTAGTGTATATAGGAGAAACATTTTCTCCTAGATGGTCCTCAGCCTGCAACTTCTTGCAACCATCAAATAGCTCGATGTGCCATTTTCTCTGCCACCTGAGCAAACCATCTGGCCCCTTGCCCACTTGTTATGATTGAATGTTTGAAGGTGGGTCTCATGACTCCGATGGATTTTCATTGGCATAGTTGAGTAATTTTACGTACTTGTCATGGGCGCTTTTGGGCATGGATTGGTGGGGGAATTTGACAGAAAGAGTGGGTTAAGTTTGCACTCTTGTCTCCATTTCCCGATTTTGTGGTTAACCTTTTACCCTATTCCCATGGGATCTCCTTTATTATCCATTAGGTTTAGGGTTGGCACTACATGGGAAATCCCAATTTTGGTTGCGTGGTCCCACTTCCCAACCCCATATGTTGAGAATCTGGTAGGGAAGAGATTAATCCAAATTCTCTTCTTGATAATTACTTGTGAGATTACTTCTTTTACTTATGTCTTCTCTTCTTAGCTTATTAAGTCTTTCATCTAGTTAATTACCAAAAACACAAGAGACACATATTTAGGATTTTCAAGCGAGGGCCAAAACCTCTCCCGCTTGGAGAGGAAAACCCATAAGAAAATCTTCTTATAGAATTTAAGATGACAAGTACCATGACCATGACACAGAGCCTTGACCCTTATAAGCCTCCAAGACCATGTCACTACTTCTTCATTGACTCCTTGAGCCGATCCTTATTTCTTGCATCATTTTGCACCATTCTGCACCTTTCTGCACCAAGACTAGAGAGCTCAGTCTCTACTCGTATTCTTCCTTCTCCACATGTATATGATTCTTACTTTTGATATCAACACTGTATCATAGACAACCCTACCTTGTGCCTTCACTTAACCTTGCTGACTGTACACACTTTTTTTCCTTTAATGAACATTCCACCCTATACTATAATGATACCCTTAGACAGTCCCGTTATTGTACTTTAACATAGTCCTGTTTTGGCACTATAGTATGGTATCTTCTTCGTACTGAACACCGCCTTGTTCTCGCACTTATTTCAATCCTGATCTCACATCTTAGACACTGAATATCATCCAACAATATTACTCTGAAATAGTCCTCGGAATTATGTGATAGCGTAGATATTATCTTAGAATAGTCTCTGAAATTATAGTGAGCCTTTATGCATTTTCTTCAATTATGATCCTCGCTATATAACCCTGTTCCCATGAATATGTGATTTGCACTGCTATTCCAGACCTAACCAAAGTTTCTTCTCCAAATGAACCACATACATTTACTTATATAAAGTACACCTTTATTGTGATTTAAGCTGACCTTACAAACAGATAGTAGGTCAACATGTTCACTGCTTATTTGGCTAACTTCTATAGCTTATTGATAGTTGATATCAAGAGTATTCCAACGTATATCTTGAGCATAATTTGATTGCAGACTTAAAGGCTTATGTGACACAGTCTTGAGGAATACAAGTGTGACTTGACTCTTCATAAACATGACTCTTTAATTAGTACAACTTATGACCAAAAGACAAATCCTAAAAGACATCAAGAAGTCTTTTGACCTATAATGAAACCTTGCTCATGAAACCAATGAAGCAAGCATACCAAAAATATATTTTATTATCTTTATCTTCTTCATTACATAAATACATAATTACATAGTCAATATGAAGACTGATCCTAGTTAAACTTTTCAACACCATCTACATCACTCCCTTCCACTCATTTTAGCCCCATTCATCTCTTTTCCCATCTGGGTCCACATGTGTCTGTTGGGCCCACAGAAGGTTAGCCTCCCCCTCCCATTGTCCACAAATTGGGTCGAGCCTGGAACGATGCTCCGAAGGTTGATGCAGCTAAAAAGAAAAGAAAAAGCATAATTTGGCCACTCTCAATAGGAAATGTACCACAAAATGCAAAATTTGGTCGGGACATACAAATTTAGCACATGGGAAAAATCCAAACATGAGCTCTACCCTTTACCCATAGCCATCACCCTGGTTCTTATGGGCCCTATATGAGGCCCATCCATCATTAAGGAACCCATGATTTTCTCATCCCCCATTAGAGAAAATTCTAGCCTAAAAGTTCCCATGAAATTTTCACATAATTTCCATGTCATAATATGTAAAACAATCAAAATCCTTTAAATTTAAAAATAAGTACATGTAAATATTTTGTTGGGAAAAGAAGAAAAAATAATTTTTTTTTTTCAATTGTATTTTTGGCGTATCTCCTTATAGGTTCACTCAAATCTCAAGTTTCTACACTCGTTGGATGCATAATTAAATTACACATCCAACGAGTATCCATCATGCATACTTTTGAGGAGACCCACTTTGATAAAAATTGAAGATGTTAGCGCTCCTCAGTTTCCCAAGGCTGAGAAAGGAGATCGAAGGAGGTAACCTCAGACCAACTTTGGATTTGGTAGCTAGCCCTACCAAATCAGAGAGGGATCTCTCTTCAATCTCACAACCAATAAAGTGATTAGAGAGAAAAATCGATCTTAGGCTAGATATTCAACTGACTAGGGTTTGATTTTAGGGATTTGTTGGATCACGATCATAGGTCTAGGAGCTAGGTTAGGGTTTCAAATAATCAGTTGCAGGGATAAGATGGGGTAAGGTTGGTATGATTATTGACACAGTTGGGTTGTCATTGTGGTAGAGGGTTGAGTAAGAAAGATCAAAATTAGCATTAGACTATGAATTCATTTATCTGAAGATATGGAACACAAACATGAAAATATCATCTAAACAGAGCATAAACTATGAATTTTGCTTAAAAACTAATGAGATGATCTTATGAAAGCATGCTAATGGTAGTAAGAAGAAGTAAATATTCAATTTGATAATAAAATAGAAGAAAAACAATGTCAATAAACATACCACAAGAATCCCAAGATAATAGTTGCAATTGTGGGTTATATTACTGCAAAAAATGGTGTACACTAGCTCCAAACCTCTGACTCTTGAGTATCCAACCTTTGATTTGACTTCAATTAGGCTACATATAGATGAGAAACCACATTCCCCCTCTTAGGGGTCGAATCTATCATCACAAGAACTGATTACAAGATTCTCTCTAACTATGCCAAAACCTAGGGAGGTTAGAAACCAATTCCCTTTTTACACTAACTGATTGAGTTTGACTTTGAAAGCATTAAATTACAAGGAAATCACATTAAATGACTCTTAACATCACTAGGAAACTTAATTACATCATGTAAACTATTTGGAAGACAAATTACATTGAGCAAAGTTGAATTTGACCAACAAAAACTCAAAAATAGGCTTCTCCACTAAAATTGTGGTTTAGTGGAAGCGTAGCATAGTATTTGAGGAGATTTTTTGGTGACTTTTATTGATCTTCGAGTTGAACTGATGGTTGGTGAAGATAACTGAGGATGTGTAGAAGACCACTGAAGCTTCAAGCCTACAAAAATTCACCTCCAAGGTACCTAAAAATCCAATCTCCCAAGACTACTCTAGAAGCACAACATGGGGCCCTGAATAGTGCCAGAAACATGAAAAATTGCTATTTTTTTCCCTTTTTCTTCAAAAAATGAGAGCTGACATGAAATACCAAGCACATATATGTAATTTATAGGTCAAAAGAAACCCGGATATGTATGCCATTTGTCATTTGGATGCTCTGAGAAGAAGCACAACGTGGCCACGATGCGCTTCTATGCAACAAAATTGCCAGAATTAGCACAAAAATTCAAAATTGACCAAAACTTGTCAAAATTAACTGCTTCATTTTTTAGTCATGGCCTAGACAACTAGATATGCATCATCAATAAAATCAATATTATCTCTCTTTTTAAGCTTGATTAGGGTTTTCTTAATCCTTCTCTTCATGTTACTAACCCTAATTTTGCAAATCAAGTTTCTGGTGTAATAATGTCTTGTCATGTGTCTCTGCATATTGTTATCTCTGTTTTCCTTCTTTAGTAGCTTCTCTAGGTGTTCATTGATTATCCCAAGCCAAAACTCTTCGTCCTTATTAATCTCAACTGCTATAGTGTCATCTAGGTTTTGGTGTACTTAACAGGGAGATGATTGATTTTCTTGTCCTTCCTTTCTTGCTATTACTCTTGTCTTTGGCCTCCTTGGTTGTACCTGAACTTCTTTGTCCTTCAGCTATTACACATATATGATGGCCTTGCCTTTATCCTTCTTAACCACACAATCTGCCCTTCTAGATGAGGGATGGTCTCCATTAGGTTTGCTTTGCAATAGTAGATTCACTCTGAGCTTCCTATTCTCTTGTTGCAAGAAGGATTCTATGAATTTTTCCTTAGCAAGGTCATCTATAAGCTCTCTGATCTTTGCCTCTTTTTCTTTGATTATTTCTTCAACTGATTTGTTTTCATTGTGCTCTTCTAGGTTAGCCATGTCAAAATCAATGGGTCCCTGCTCTTCATTATACAATGGTGCATCATCTTCACCTCCTGATATCTCTTGTCTCATAGTGCTAGGCTGAACTCTTTCTTCACTGATAGTCTTCTTCGCCAACATCTTAGCTTGAGCCCTAGTTCTAGGTTTAGGCATCTTAGCTATCTCAGGAGAAAACGCCAACCTTTTACCTCTGCTATAAGTCTTTGTAATCTCTGCCCTAGGTATCTTTGTCACTGATGGTTTACTTGATGAGCCAACCTTCTGTGGCCTAGATGGTGCTATTGGAGTTCTTTGACTGCCAGGTTGACTAGTGGAAGGCATAAGAGTAGTTGATTGCATGAATGTTTCCCATGGTATATTAATATGTGAAAGATGATGAAGAACTATGATTTTGACTAAACCAAGATGAAATAAACTTGCCTAGTGATCTCTCCCTTTGCTTTTCACTTTCTCCTGAATAAGTAATGGGGTAGGTTTAAACGTTTTATGAAAGTAAAATGCATCAGCAACCTGATGTGATAGTCATTCAACCTAGAAAACCTCCCTTCACAAGTAAAATACTTCATTATCATCTTCATGAAAGAAGCATATCTATCTAACAATTTACTGAAAGGAAAGATATGAGTGGGAGCATATTTGTAGTGGGGTCTCAGGAAGACTTTGTAGTTCTCAATATCCAAATCCATCCCCTTAAAACAAATTTATCCTTGGTTAAGGATACCTATATATGAATCTATGACATATGCTGATATTATGAAGTCCATCCTTGCTATGGTGGTCTTATCCCTCTTGAAATTGGTCACAAAAATACTGGTCAATTTAGCATGGCAGTCCACCTCTTGTATCTTCTCATAAAACCCTAGGTATCTCATATCTTCAAATGATTTCTTGATGAATGATGAGGCATTAATCCCATGCATATGAGTTGGCTCATATATGGAGATATTCCCTCCTTTGTTATACTTTTTATTTTCACTGACCATGGTGTTGGTTTGTGTTGTGGATCATTATCTACATATCCTTTTTATATTTCATTTTGAAATTATGAAAAGAAAATTAAAAAAAAAAAAAACAGATAAGAATTCAAAAATATGCTTTAAGTATGAAGTTTTGTACTTTAGCATAAAAAAAAGGGGAATGCATGTTTTTCCATTTTTATTTTATATATGTGAAGCGGGTGTCAACTTTAGGTTGTCATATAAATATATAAAGGTTAAATCTCGAGCAGCTTTTCGAGCGGAAGGCGCCATCATACAAAGAAGCTCGCGGATATGCAACTGCGGGGGGTTAACTTGCCCGTCAGTTATAAAATCCCGACCCCCCGCAGTTGACCGGTCAGATCTTCGAACTTTGTTGATCGACGATTCTGGTTAATTACGGGGGGTATGGATAGAACTTCCCCGCCGTACTCATAGACCCCCCGCATGATGTCATCCACTGCCAGCTGTTTCTCCATGTCAATATTGCATTTATTATGATTCCCACAATCTATAAAAAGGGTTTTTCCGTCCTATTGTGATTTATTTGTGTTTGTTTGCCCTGTTTAAACCGCGTCCCGCCACCTTTGCGCTATTCAGTACTTTGAATTGTTTTCAAATTCCTATCAGTCATGGCCAAGCGAACATCATTGTCTGGTTTGTTTAGTCTCAGTCCCCTCCTAGATAGCGAGAAAGATGTTCATGATACCGCGTCATCCATAAACCACCCTCTCTTGCATTATCAAGTAACCCTGAACACTAACAAGTCGCCTGTGTTTTCTGCTATGCAAAGTTCGGGAGTGTTATCCGCTTGTATCCCAAAAACTCATTGTTGTGCCTCAATCTAGTCTCCTAAACTGAGTTCATTTAATTGTCAACCAGGATTTGTAAACTGCTCAAGTGAAATGTACCATATGTACCTAGGTGCTTGTTTCCTAGTGCGTTGTGTGTAGTGTTTTGTGATGTTTTGGTATTTTATGTTGATTTACGATGTTTTTGGTCTTTTGAAGTTTTGTGTTTACAATGGAAATGTCTAGAAAACTAATGAAAAGAAATTGGTGGTCAAGAACACAGTTGAGCCTAATGTATGGAATGGCAAATGTAATCAAAAATACTGAAGCAACATCTAAACTATGACTGAATAGAAACAAGAGCTTAATGATGACTTCTTAAACAAATGACACAAACTAGAATTTGAGAAATGATCACTTAAATATGCAAGTTTTCTAACTAGACAATTAGACACTAATCATGATGCAACATTCTATTCTAAACTCATCTATTCCATGACTAATTCCTAGTTCTATTCTGCAATTTTCAATTGAAGGTCAGAGTCTATTCTCCAAGAGTTATTGGTTTCTTTTCAGGGTAGTTCTGTTGAGGAAGATCTCTGTTTATAGTGAGGAATTTGCAGAGATATTTCAGACCTTGTAATGATGTTATCTTCTGTTCTTAAAGTTATGGATCACTGATGGTTTTCAGAACAAAAAGATATTTGTAAATAATGAAGGCTGTCTTAGGAATCCTATCAACTAAAATGATCTACTGTGCAAAGGGTGACAGTGTGACTATGAGATATGAGTGCAATGAGTTGATTTAAACATGAGCTTAAGATGCTTCTAAACTAGAACAATGTTAAACCATAAGCCATCATCAAACTTTGAAATGAAGTAGCTGGACATGAATTAAATGCAAAATGAAACTCCGGAGCATTCTAATTAACATGCACTATTCTAGGAAGTTACACAATCGGTTTGTTCATCATGAGTGATATTTTGGAAGAGTTCCTTCTTGTGGAAGAGTAGAACAATTTTGACTGTGGACTTGTATGCAATTGAAAACAAATGAACTGAAAGCAAATGAAACTAAGTTGTCACATCACAGTTATATCTTGAACTTCTTAAAGATGTCTTGGAAGAATTTCTTCTTGTGGAAGAGTGGTTAGGACAAGTGCAACTATGATAGTGAAGACTAAAAACTACAACTAATTCCTATGACACTATAGCTATTCATCATTCATTGTTAAGATTTATTGGAAGAATGTCTTCTTGTGAAAGAACTATGATGAATATAACTACAATTTCTAGTTAAAAACAAATACAACTCCTATCCTACAGTACCATAGTCATTAAACATTCATCGTTTTGATTTATTGGCAAAGTGTCTTCTTGTGAAAGAACTGGAATGAATATATCTACAGTATCTAGTTAAAAACAAATACAAATCCTATCCTACAGTACCATAGTCATTAAACATTCATCATTTTAATTTATTGGAAAAGTGTCTTCTTGTGGAAGAACTGGAACGAATATGACTACAGTAGCTAGTTAAAAACAAATACAAATCTAACTCCTATCCTACAATACCATAGTCATTTAAACATTCATCATTTTAGTCTGTTGGAAGAGTGTCTTCTTATGGAAGAACTAGAATGAGTACGACTACAGTAGATAAAACAAAACAACTACTAATTTAAATGCAGAACGTAAAGACAGCTAGGAAAAACTTATCTAGTTTACGCAAAAGAAATCCGTGCAAGGGGCAGGGGCCCTCTACCACTTGACGGCATTCAACTCCAAATTAAATCACGCCTTCAAGATAATTTTGTCTGCTCCATTAACAATGCAATAGTCTTAACATAATGCTCTGTGTCTTAAAAGACGTAACACAGAGTTTTACACCAAAATCTAGCAGCAAATCTACACAAATTTCTAACTAAGCTCTCGGCCTATTCAAGAGTTTTTAAAGTAAATGCAAGTAAAAATAATTACAATAATTTAGGAATGATGTCTTCCTAATCCAAATCATCTTAGGAGTCTTTAAGGTGGCTGCATAAAAGAGAAAAGACACCTGGACTGTAACAGTCCTAGTAGGAGTCTTCTTTCACAAATGTGTTCCCACGTGCATAACCGTACACAGAATTCATTTCCTCTTCCATGACGAGCAACACACCATGTAGGCACGACGTGGATCATGCCCATATGCGTTTTTCCTCAAGAGGCCACCAGGAACATGCTCAAACATAAAGGTAGCTGCAGAATCGCCGGTTAGCTACAGAATGCCTGCATTCTGCAGCTAGTTCCGGTCAAAATGCTTAACAATGGCAACAATCACAAAATTCAACAAGTCAGTCATGTAAACCATTCTAGAAGTAATTTTAACTATTTTTATTGATCAATTGGGTTTAAAATGGAAATGGACAAGGGAAAATGAGGTAAAATGAGGTGAAGGAAAGCACAAATTTGAGGCTCAACATACCCCCACTGCTGTCTCTTTGCATGTCCTCATGCAAATTATCCTATGAATTCTGAGGCTTCTGCAAGGACATCTAATCCCCTTATTTTCCTTTGTTTGCATGCTAAAGGCCTTCTGGGTTTCCTGATCACAAGTTTGAACCTGAGGTTTGTGAGTGCTCTGATCAACTTTCTGTTCCTTGTCTTCATCTTCTCATTGGTTCTCTCCACTTTGTCTATATGCAGGGATAAGGTTGAGTTCATGTCAGTCTTGAGCTTGATTTGATCTTTGAAAATTTCATTCTCATTTCTGATGTGTCTATTCAACACTTCCAACTCATACCTATCCCTCCTCAATATATCAATTTCAGTTAGTGGAGGACTGGGGGTTCTCTCTTCTCTTTCTGAAGCTGTTCTCTCTAGAGTTTCCACATAATCATAGATTTCCTATTGAGCAGGATCAATCTCAGGGGTGCCTTCATAAAAATCTTCATCATCATACTCTTCCATAGATGTTTCTTCATCTTCAATATTGATTACCCCTGTTTGTTTGATTGATGTTTTCTTCAGTTTTCCTTTTAATCTGTGGCTTCTCTAAGTTGAGAGGAACCCTCCCCTTTTTCCATAACAGATTCCTTGATTTCCTTCTCTGCCTTGAGTTGACTCTTGATTCTAGTCAACTTCTCCAGAATGACTTCTTCACTGCTTTCTTGAACCGGTTTGTCAATTTTACCTGTTGGAGTCCTCCATCTCCTACTTCTCTTTGTGGCATGTGGTTCAGGTGATAGTTCTTTTGCTTCCTCAAAATGATTTCTTATTAAGAAATCATCCCATGTATCATTTGATTTAGATAGATGATGCTCAATTAAAATTTTTACTAACCCATGATGATACAGGGTTGTTTCCAAAAACTGAACTCTTCTCTGAACACAGGAAGCCATTTTCTTCAGACTTTGATACAAGAAATATGGTAAATTCAAATCTTCTCCTAGAAAATGCAACATTAGTCTCATATGGTAGAAATAAAATGTCCCATATCTACCCTCACATGTAACAAATTTTTGTAAAAGAAGTAGTATATTCCTCCATTTGCTCTTCAATGCTGTACTGGGAATTCCCTTCTTGAACACACTAACATCCATGTTTGGTGATTTTAAAATTTGTTTCCATGAGTCATTGTGGAATTCCCTATTTTTAAACCATCTTTCCCCAGCTCTGGATAATCCTGTAGCCTCTGCTATAAAAACTTCATTAACAGTAAACTTAACATCTCCTATTTCAACCTCAGTGCCTTGAAATGATCTAGCAAATGTTTTGGTAACTTCCTTATGGCAACCATTAAACTTTTCCAAGAATTGGAGCCATCCTATTTGTTGTAGCATCTCCTTGCATTGTGGATAACCTTCTAAATATTTTGATCCTATAGGCTCAATCCTTACGATGAAACCCATGATTTTTCACTGTCAATTAACACTCTTCTCTATCCACAAAACAATGGCTTTTACTTTCGGATTAAAATGGCTTCAAGCTCTAAATAAAAATGGCTTCAATTTTGGAAGAACATACCTTTGAAATAGCTACGGTCTTAAAAATCTCTGGTTTGTATGCCTCTGTTTGAAAAATGCCTTCGAATCCTCGGACTGATGTACTTCTGTTGAACTTTGGAATGATATGGAAGCAATTTCAATTTTCGAGCTAATGTGTCTCTGATAGACAGTGGTAGATGATTTCAAATTTCTTTTTGTGCAATACCTCTGTCTTTGGTAACAGAAGACTTCAAACTCAATCACTGAAAAACACTTCTGTTTCTAGTAACACCAGACTTCAAACTCAACCTCTGTCTCTGATAGAAAATGATATGCTTCAAATTCAACACTACAGCCTCTCTGTCTCGGGTAACAACAACTTCAAAACCAGTCACTACCACACCTCTGTCTTTGGTAATAACAGACTTCAAACTTCAATTACTACCACACCTCTGTCTTTGGTAGCAAAGTCTTCAATTTTAGCACCTCTGTCTTCTGGTAGCAACAGGCTTTAAACTCTACACGGCCACAATTCTGTGTTGACAGTGCAATGCTCCGAACTTTGTTCTCAGTGATATGCTCTCTGTTCAGTGAGTTCTCACACCGTTATGCTTGCAATGTACCTCTTCTGTTCTGCCCCTGATGATAATAATGCTTCTGCCTTCGGAATGTAATACTGGCTACGGAATGACGTTATGGCAAATGGTCACGGCATAGAGTGGTGAAGTGAGGTGGAGGATTGCATTAATGATTTGAGGAGACATCGGAGGATTTACGACGGCAGGAAAAATCTTCATCATTAAAGAACTTGGTTAAGAGTCGTGGGAATTTCAAATGATTTGGCCGTTCCACCGCTCAAATGCTATTGGATAGAAAATTTGAATTCGAAGATTTAATACAAAGTCTATAGAGGGTTTTGTTTGGTGTTTGATCAATAAAATAATTAAAACAACTCTTTGAATAATTTCACAACTAAACTATGCTAAATTTTCATGAATTGCCATCGTAATTGAAATTTGTTACCTCTGCCCTTGATGTTTTCGTAGCCTTTGTCTTCTTTGCTCATTTTTTTGAGGAATCTTTCACTATTTTCTTGATGTCTTTGATTCATGAATTCACTGGATCAGTTTGTTGTAACTCTGATGTTTGCTGGTTGATGCCTTCAGGGTTTGTAGCTGCCAAAAAGACTGTCGGGCTGCAGAAAATGTGATCAGCTGCAGAATGTCCACTGAGCTACAGAATGTTCCTGTAGAATACTTTAATCATGAAAAATGAAATGTTTTTGGAAGATGGGTGAAATGTTTATGAAAATGGATGAAATGGATGATGGATTATGAAGTGGATAATGGAATAAGAATGGATTCAGTTCATGGAATGAAGGAACATAAGGGCTGTACTGCAATTCATGGCATATTTTATTCACTTGCAGCAAGATATCAAATTCTATGTTTTGACATGAGAATGGAAGATGGAGTGAAATGAATGGAATGGAATGGAGTGAAATGTGAATGATGAATGAGATGAAGTATGGATGGATAGTGAATGGAGTGAGATGAAATGAATCATAAGTACTATGGCACTGAACTTATGATTTATAACAACTGCTTAGAAACAAAAATGGGAAAAGTTAGAGTGTCAGAGAGACTCTGATTTTCACCCTATCTTTTCTGTATAAACATGCCAATGAGTGATTGGTTTTCATGTTTATACCTTTTTTTTTTTTTTTAAAAGAGAAATGCTTCAGAAAATTTAATCAAGTTGATGAAGAAGAGAGACTCTTCTTCATTAACTTCACATCATTGTCTCCTTGGAACTTCTTGACAAACTCTTCCCTTGAGAGTGGCTTGTGGTATAGCTTCAGTCTGTGGCCATTCACAAGAAAAGTGACCTCCTCTTCATCTATAGTTCTGATTTTTACTGCCCCATTATCAAAAATTCGAACAATTTCATATGGTCCAAGCCAATGTGTCTGAAATTTCCCTTGAAAATCCTTGAATTTTGAATCAAACAAGAGAGCCCAGTCACCCTCTTTGAATTTCTTCTCCTTGATGTACTTGTCATGCCATCTAGCCCTTTGTTGTTGGACTAGACTTGTTTTCTGAACTGCATCTTGTCTGATCTCATCCAACTCATTAATTTGCTCCAGTCTATGCTTTTGTGCCTCCGTTAGATCAAGTCCTAGCTGAACTGCCATCTTGAATGTTTGAATTTGGAACTCTATAGGAAACAAAACTTGCTTCCCATAAACAAGCTCATAAGGAGTATGGCTTGTTGTGTTTCTCCATGTAGTTCTATAGGCCCACAAGGCTTCAGGAAGCCTATCTACCCAATCTCTTCTATGTAGATGAACAGTCTTTGTTAGGATTCCTTCAATGACTTTATTAGTGGATTCCACTTGACCATTTGCTTGTGGATGATAAGGAGTAGATGTTCTGTGTCTGATTTTGTACTTCTCCATCATTTTCTCCACTAGCCTTGATGTAAATTGAGCTCCTTGATCTGTAACAATTTCCCTTGGGACACCAAAACGAGTAAAAATATCCTAAAAAAGAAAAGTAACTACAGATGATTCATTAGCAACAAGTAATGGTTTAGCTTCTACCCACTTAGTAACATAATCAGTGCAAACTAATATGTATTTCTTTTGTCTTGATGGAGGACTAATAGGTCCAACAAAATCCAAAGCCCATTTTTCAAAAGGTTCAATGTGTACCTGAGGTTGTAATGGCATCTCACCTGAAGGAGAAGGTTTCCCTACCCTTTGGCAACTGTCACACCTTTTGACATACTTCCTTGCATCTTTAAACAAAGATGGCCAATAATATCCTAAATTAAGGATCTTATAGGCTGTCCTCTTATCTGCAAAGTGTCCGCCACAAGGTTCATCATGACATGCCTTGAGAATCTCAAGCATCTCATCTTCACGAACACACCTTCTAATGATCAAATCTGGACCTGTCTTGTACAACTCATTAGCGACCCATGAATATCTTGCACTATCATTAATGATTTTTCTTTTATCCCTTGCATTCATAATTGAAGGAAATTTTTCTGAAACTAAATAATTAGCAATATCAGCAAACCATGGAGTTTGAGTAGAAACTGCAAAAAGATATTCATCAGGAAATTGATCTTCAACCGGAGTGTCATCTTTGATATTTTGAATTCTAGACAGGAAGTCAGCCACGGTGTTTTGTTTTCCAGGCCTATCTAGAATAGTAATGTTGAATTCTTGCAATAATAACAACCATCTTATAACTCTACCATTAGTGATTGATTTATTCATTAAATATCTAATGGCAGAATGATCGGTGTGAATAAAAGTTTCATAGCCTGTTATATAGTGTCTAAATTTGTTAATGGCATGAACAACAGCTAAAAACTCTTTTTCAGTTACAGTATAGTTTAACTCTGCAGGAGTCAAATTTTTACTGATATAATAGATGGCATAGAGAATTAAATCTTTCTGTCCCAATACTGCTCCCAGAGCTGTATCGGAAGCATCTGTCGAGATATGAAAAGGTAACTTCCAGTTAGGTCCCCTTAATATAGGTGCTTCAGAAATTTTGGTTTTCGGGGTTTCAAAAGCTAACTGGCAATCAGAAGTCCACTTAAATTCACAATCTTTGGTGAGTAATTTGAAGAGAGGAGATGCTATTTTGGTGAAGTTTTCTATAAATCTCCGATAGTACCCCGTAAATCCTAGAAAACTTCTTACATCTCTTTGACAACTTGGAATGGATAGGTTAGAAATAACTTCAACTTTCGCTTCATCAACTCTAATATCATCCCCTGAAATGTGGTGCCCTAAAACAATACCTTCAGTGAACATCATAAAACATTTTTCATGACTAAGAGAAAGGTTTGCTTCTTGACATCTTTTTAAGACTTTTTCCAAGTTTTCTAAAGCCTCTTCAAATGTATCCCCATAAGCTGTAAAATCATCCATGTACACCTCTACACAGTCATGTATCAGATCAGAAAAAATTCCTAATACTGCCCTTTGGAATGTTGCAGGTGCATTGCACAATCCAAATGGCAATACTCGGTAGGCATAGGTACCCCGAGGACAAGTAAATGTGGTTTTATCTTGGTCTTCAAGTGCTACTTGGATTTGATTGTAACCACTAAACCCATCTAGGAATGAAAAGTACTTTTTACCTGCTAATGTGTCTAATACTTGATCTATGAAAGGTAAGGGAAAATGGTCTTTAAGAGTAGCTTTATTCAGTTCTCGGTAGTCAACACACACCCTCCATTTTCCATTTTTCTTAGGTACAATTACTAAAGGGGAAACCCACTGACTATCTGAAATATGATAGATGAAGTTAACATTTAACAATTTTTGTAATTCTTCCTTGACAATTTCCCTAAGATTTGGATTCATCCGTCTTTGAGGCTGTCTGATTGGTTTGCAATTTGCCTCTATATAGATATGATGAGTACAAGTCTTGGGACTTATCCCTTTCATGTCAGTGTATTCCCATGCATATGCAGAAGAATGTCTCTGTAATACTTTGACTAGTTCTTCTTGTTGAGATTTTTCCAGATTTTTGTTTATGTTCAAGGTTTTGCCTGGAAAAATTTCACTTGTAGAACTGCCAAATTTGTCCATAGAATGAAGAGACATCTATCTAGATGACAAGAAATCAATATTGGATTTCTCTTGAAATGATTCTTGTTTGTGCTCTGGAGAAGATTCAAAATTTTCTAGAGTATTCAGAATTTGATTATCTTCACTAATTTCTGAAAGTGTGAAGAGTGGTTGCAAATATTCTTCATCCTCTATCCATTGAGTGTCATCTAGATCTGTAATTGTCCTAGCTGGAGGATATAAAGTGAATTTCTTTGTTGAACTTCCATCAGAAATATACATATCACCGGACCTACAACTAATAAAAGCATCGGCTGTAGCCAACCAAGGTCTTCCTAGTATGACAGGATGGCCTCCTAGATTATTCTTGGGTGTCAGGATCATGAAATCCACAGGGTACTCCCAAGAGTCTAGGGACACTGGAATGTCTTCTATTACCCCATCTGGTCTGATCACAGATCTATCTGCTAATTGTAATAGTGTGGGTGTAAAGAGAAGATTAGGAAGTTTCAGTTTGTCCATGATTTGTCTGCTCATGATATTTATTGCTGCTCCTAAGTCAATGAGTGTGTTTTGAATTTCAATTCCATTGATGTGAATTTTGACAACTGGATTTCCTGGGTCAAGGTACTTTGGAATAGTAGTCTTACCCATCATAATATCTGCTATTTGTCCTACCAGTTGAATTTTCTTGGTTTCTCTTATTCTTTTCTTTGTTGTCTTCATACTCAACTCCTTTATTGTTTTGGCTAAAATCGGGATTTCCTTGATGGCTTGCAATAATGGAATTTTAATGCAAACATTTCTCAATTCATCCAAGAAATCATAATTAGGCACCATTATTTGTTTTTCTACACCTTTGTCAATTTGTAATCTTTCCGGAAAGGAAGGTATAGAAGTAGATGTGGATGGTTGCTCTAATACTGGAGTTGGGCTTATTGGATCTTTTTGTTTCAGTTTTTCAATGTTTTGGCCTTGAAAGGATGTTTCTTCCTCAAGACTTTTATTAACCCGTAGGGAGTCTTCCTCAGAATTATCTTGTTCTTGTATGATCACGGAAGGTTTCCTCTTCTCAAGTATCCTTCCAGACCTAAGTTGAACATCACTAAGGTCTAGAGGAGTAATTAAATAAGTTGGAAATTGTTGTCCTTCTATCATGTATGTATTCTAAGGATTCTTATTATTGGGGTTTGGTATGGGCTGAGCTGGTAATTGATTGGATTTTTGAGGGAATGGTAATGGAAGTGGTTGATTTTGATGAGGTGGGTTCTGATGATGTTGTTGAGAATTTTGTTGAAAATTTTGTTGAAGATTTTGAGGAAAATTTTGTGGATATGGTGGATAGGATGGTGGATACTGATAATATGGAGAGTATCTTCCATAGGGACCTTGTGATCCTTGTGCCCGAGCTTGAGATTGATTTTGAAATTGGGGCCAAGGTTGCTGCCAAGAATTCCAAGGTGGAGGTTGATTATACATTTGATCATGAAATCCCTGTGTCTGAGATCCCTGCCAAGGTCTTCTAGATACAAAGTTAAGAGATTCTGTGGAATCTGTAGGAGTTTCTTCATGAAAAACAACCTTGAGACCAGGAAGAGAAGGACAATTCTTGGTCTCATGTTTCTCGGAACAAATAACACAGGTTTCTACAACTTTTACATCCAAAGGGCACTCTCTCAAGGCATGTTTCTTCCTACATTTGGGACAAAAGATTGCCAAGGCATCAGATTCAGCCTTTTGCTTGTTTTGTATCTTGAGGGTGTCTATTTGTTCACTAAGACTCCTTAAGATGTCAGATTTAAAATCATCAAGCATGTGTCCTATTTCTGATCTACTTACTGTCCCAGAAGCAGATTTACTTGCTCTTGCAAGAGCAGGATCTCTTGGACCTTTGACAGTTTTGGATTTCCCTCTGGAAAGGTTGATACATAACTCAGATATTTTAGGTAATGTGAGTTGTGATATATCCCATTTTCCCATCATGTTAAGGATATCCAACCATTCATCCCTAATGGTTTTCAACAAAAGAGATTTTAAAGTGTCTTGATCTAGGTTTTCCATTTGTGCCCTTTTTATGTTGTATTTAAATCTTTCCAACAAATCTTCTAAGTTTTCATCTTCTTTTGTAACATCTTGAACACTTCTTCCTTATGATTAACCGGCATACAATAATCCAAGTATCTCTCTAGAAATGCTTGTTTCATGTCTTCCCATGTTCTAATAGAACTACTGTTTAAACTCATAAACCACTTCAATGTTGCTCCTTTCAGAGTTGAAGGAAATAATTTCAATTTTTGAGCATCTTGAAGATAGTCATAAGTCCTACACAGCACTTCAAATTCGAATAAGAAAGTTTCAGGATCCTCAGTTTTAAGTCCATAGAAGTTCGGAAGGACAGAAGGTGAAATTTTTTTCATGGTTGTATTGGTTTCTCCATCAAGTATAGGGAACCCAAAAGAGCTTCCTATTCTACCTCTTCCTCCATCTGCACCTCTACCTCCTCTTCCTCCTTCTTCTCTACCTCTACCTCTACCTCCTCCAAATAATGTGTTTTCTCCATTAACAACTCCTCCTCCTCCTTCTTCTGCCATGGTTGACTCTCCTGTGGAAGTAGAAAGGTTTGTATCCTCAACAAAAGTTTTTGGATCCTCTTCTATGGCAGGTTCAATGGATGAAGTGGAAGGTTTCTCTAATGGAATAGGTGACCTTAGATCTTCTAGAAGTCCGGGATCAGTAAAGGATGGAAGATGGGTTTGAGTTGAAGGTGTACTAGTTCTGGATCTAGATGAAACAAGTGGTGTTCTAGATGTCAAACTTCTGCCTCTGTTGCTTATAAATCTTCCTCTTGAATCTCTCTCCCTACGCATAAAATTGTTTTTGGATGCTAAGAAACAAAGGTTACCTAGTTTTCACTTCCCCGGCAACGGCGCCAAAATGTTGTGCCTCAATCTAGTCTCCTAAACTGAGTTCATTTAATTGTCAACCAGGATTTGTAAACTGCTCAAGTGAAATGTACCATATGTACCTAGGTGCTTGTTTCCTAGTGCGTTGTGTGTAGTGTTTTGTGATGTTTTGGTCTTTTATGTTGATTTACGATGTTTTTGGTCTTTTGAAGTTTTATGTTTACAATGAAAATGCTTAGAAAACTAATGAAAAGAAATTGGTGGTCAAAAACACAGTTGAGCCTAATGTATGGAATGGCAAATGTAATCAAAAACACTGAAGCAACATCTAAACTATGACTGAATAGAAACAAGAGCTTAATGATGACAAATGACACAAACTAGACTTTGAGAAATGATCACTAAATATGCAAGTTTTCTAACTAGATAGTTAGACACTAATCATGATGCAACATTCTATTCTAAGCTTATCTATTCCATGAATAATTCCTAGTTCTATTTTGCAATTTCAATTGAATGTCACAGAGCCTATACTCAAAGAGTTATTGGTTTATTTTCAAGGTAGTTCTGTTGAGGAAGAGTTCTGTTTATAGTGAGGAATTTGCAGAGATATTTCGGACCTTGTAATGATGTTATCTTCTGTTCCTAAAGTTATGGATCACTGGTGGTTTTCAGAACAAAAAGATATTTGTAAATAATGAAGGCTGTCTTATGAATCCTATCAACTAAAGTGATCTACTGTGCAAAGGGTGACAATGTGACTATGAGATATGAGTGCAATGAATTGATTTAAACATGAGCTTAAGATGCTTCTAAACTAGAACAATGTTAAACCATAAGCCATCATCAAACTTTGAAATGAAGTAGCTGGACATGAATTAAATGCAAAATGAAACTCCGAAGCATTCTAATTAACATGCACTATTCTATGAAGTTACACAATCGATTTGTTCATCATGAGGGATATTTTGGAAGAATTCCTTCTTGTGGAAGGGTAGAACAATTTTGACTGTGGACTTGTATGCAATTGAAAGCAAATGAAACTAAGTTGTCACATCACAGTCATATCTTGAACTTCTTAAGGATGTCTTGGAAGAATTTCTTCTTGTGGAAGAGTGGTTAGGACAAGTGCAACTATGATAGTGAAGACTAAAAAACTACAACTAACTCCTATGACACTATAGCTATTCATCATTCATTGTTAAGATTTATTGGAAGAATGTCTTCTTGTGAAAGAACTATGATGAATATAACTACAGTTTCTAGTTAAAAACAAATACAATTCCTATCCTATAGTACCATAGTCATTAAACATTCATCATTTTGATTTATTGGCAAAGTGTCTTCTTGTGGAAGAACTGGAACGAATTATGGCTACAGTAGCTAGTTAAGAACAAATACAAATCCTATCCTACAGTACCATAGTCGTTAAACATTCATCGTTTTGATTTATTGGCAAAGTGTCTTCTTGTGGAAGAACTGGAACGAATTATGGCTACAGTAGCTGGTTAAAACAAATACAAATCTAACTGATATCCTACAATACCATAGTCATCAATCATTCATCATTTTGGTCTGTTGGAAGAATGTATTCTTATGGAAGAACTGGAATGAGTACGACCACAGTATATAAAACACAACAACTACTAATTTAATATGCAGAACGTAAAGACAGCTAGGAAAAACTTATCTAGTTTACGCTAAGGAAATCCGTTCAAGGGGCAGGGGCCCTCTACCACTTGACGGCATTCGACTTCACAATTAAATCACGCGTTCAAGATAATTTTGTCTGCTCCATTAACGATGCAATAGTTTGAACATAATGCTCTGTGTCTTAAAAGACGTAACACAGAGTTTACACCAAAATCTAGCAGCAAATCTACACAAAATTTCTAACTAAGCTCTCGGCCTACTCAAGAGTTTATAAATTAAATGCAAGTAACAATATTTACAAAAATTTAGGAATGATGTCTTCCTAATCCAAATCATTTTAGGAGTCTTTGAGGTGGCTGCGTAAAAGAGAAAAGACACCTGGACTGTAACAGTCCTAGTAGGAGTCTTCTTTCACAAATGTGTTCCCACGTGCATAACCGTATCCAGAATTCAGTTCCTCTGCCATGACGAGCAACACACCATGTAGGCACGACGTGGATCATGCCCATATGCGTTTTTCCTCAAGAGGCCACCTGGAACATGCTCAAACATAAAGGTAGCTGCAGAATCGCCGGTTAGCTACAGAATGCCTGCATTCTGCAGCTAATTCCGGTCAAAATGCTTAACAATGGCAACAATCACAAAATTCAACAAGTCAGTCATATAAACCATTCTAGAAGTAATTTTAACTATTTTTATTGATCAATTGGGTTTAAAATGGAAATGGACAAGGGAAAAATGAGGTAAAATGAGGTGAAGGAAAGCACAAATTTGAGGCTCAACACTCATTTCTTCCCCGAATTTATTTCTTGGTTGGTTTCGTCTATGTACCCCGGCAAATGTTTTGTTATGAATTCCCAAGGGGAAAATATTCTGCAGGTTTCAACTCAATTAATGCATCAGGCATTATGTTTTCCATAAAATGATTCTCCTTTGCAGTTCTCTGAAGATTCGTTAATTCAGTATTTCGAGGAGCTTTCAAATGAAGAGTTTAATCGTTGCATGTCGTTTTTGGTATCAAGTCCAGAGAAGACTCAATTTGAAACGGGAAAATTCAGTTTAGAGGCGTTCAATGTTCAATACAGGCCAATCCTTAGCTGTATTATGGAGATTTTGGGGAGATATGATGATCGCGAAATTGACAAGGCAGCCCTGGGGATGTTTTCTCTTATGATGAAACCAGGGGTGGTGCTAGATATCCCATCCTTTTGGCAGGAAGTGGTGAATTCTCAATTGATCGCCTTCCCTTTAACAGGTTATTTCAGATTTCCCTCATTGATAGTCTACTTGTTTTTATATCAGAATGTTGAAGAGTTCATGAGTATTGGTTTGAATATAATGGATAGTAATAAAAATAAACAGTCAGTTTTGCTTTGGACCGATATGGTTAGAAGAGAAGAGAACGAAGCCGGTTTATTTGAATTTGTGGACCATTTCATGACCACTGCTTATAAAATTCTTAATGGAACTCTGCCTCCATGCTTCCTGCCAAAGGCCCAGGAGTTCTTACAATTAGGACCTAATTGTAAATTTGGAGACTGGTTTGTTTTTGAAGATTATTCTGAGATAAGGCTATATGGAGTCAGTATTGAGCCTTATAGGCTTCCAACCTTTGTTCTCATGAGACTGTTTGCCTTGGAATTTATAAGGCAAAGTCTTAATGTGGATCAAGTTCATTTTCTACCCATGAAGAAAGGATTAATGTACAAGTTGCCTATGAGTGTAGGCCCTTTTGTTGTTAACACAAGGCAAGCTTTTGAGGAGGTATCAAAAATATTGGAAGAAACACAGTTGCTGTTGGGAGAGAAATGGGCCTATGACCCACATGGGATTATTTCACAAAAAAGGGTCGAGAATGGGTATACTGCTTTTACTCATGTGAGTAAACTGGATTTAAAGAAATTGGATAATCCAGGAGGGCCAAGTTCATCAAGGATTAATATTCAAACACCTGCAATACTGGAAAGGATGAGAAAAAGAGGAAGAGATGATGTTATTGAGATCGATGAGGAGGAACCCCGAGAGGAGAAAAGGACTAAATTAGCAGAAGATAATTCTTCTAATTCACCTGGTTTTACTCTCCAGGTCAGTGAAGAACAAGGTGGCCCCTCCTCTCCTAGCAGACATGAACTTCATTTGGAAAAGGCTCCTTCCATGAAGCAAGTGTTCTCACAGATTGAAGAAAAGAACCAAAGAATAAAGGCCAACATAGAAACACAAGCAGAGCACCATATAGCTGCTGATCAAACAAGACTATTGACGGTAATGGATCTGGAGAAAGATCAGTTTAAGATGGCACTGTCGCATCCGACAGGAATGTCCCTTGGACCTTCAGGCAGCTTTAAGGAATTGAACATAGTCATGGATGTGAAAAAGATCCCCTTGTGGGACAAAATGAATCTCCACATGCAGACAGGTCAGTTGATTGTCAATGATTTGAGCAAGACCAATGCTACAGCGGTCAAGACAGAAAGTATGCTTGCTAAGGTTGTCAAACAATGCAAGATGGAAAAAGCCAATGCAAGGGCATTAACTACTCAAAATGAAGAACTGAAGAAAATCATAATGAAAATTGGGGTTGATCCAAATGATAAAAGCGCAATTCAAAAACTTATGAAGAGTGCAGAGGCAGAGATATCTTCATTAAGGAAAAAGTTGAAATTTCCGGCTACAGAGCACTCGTTGGCGGCCGAAGTAGCAGAAGTTGAAAAGGAAAAAGAGGAATTGCGACAGCAGTTGATGAAGAAGGATGAAGAACTCAATAAGGTAAAGTAGACTGCTATAACCTTACAGAATCAAATCGAGAACCACACTTGTACTTTTGATTTTTCTGCAGGTGGAGCTGATCCTCAAGCCCAGGTTGTTCAGCTAACCACAGAGTTAAAGATGGCGGAAAGAGATTGCAAACAAGCCCAGTCAGAATTGGCCACAGCTATCAAGTTGATGCAAGGATTGGAAGGAAAAGCACAGGAGAATGAGCAGAAGCTACAGAAAGCCGAGGATGAGATTAAAGAGCTCAAGGAAAAATTGAAGGGAAATATTTCCCTAATCAAAGCTAAGGATCTCATCTGGAACGAGATCATTTCAGAAATGCAGTCTAAATGGGATTCCATGAACATAATTGCCAGAGAGAAAAACATTGTCTCAGAGCATGAAAAGGAGTTGTTATCAGATAAGCAGGCCGCTATCAAAAGATCAAATTGGGCCAAGAAATTCATAAATTTTATTAATGCCAAGACAGATGAAGAGTTGAAAGATATGGGGATACTGGATAGGTACTTCTATGCTGAAGAGGTAAACAAAATGATCATTAAAAATGACCTTCTAAAGGCCTCAGAGAAGCAGTTACAGGGAATTAAAGAGATGGTTAAGAAATTTGATATTTCGTTTGATAAGTTGACGAGAATAGGTTTGCCCTCATGCTGGAGGGAGGGAGGTGAGATTATGTCCTGGAAATTTTATGAGGATCAATTGATATTTGCAAAAAGCAGAGCAGATGGCCGACATGAGAAGACACAGATATTGAAGGGAGAAATAGTATTCAATTTCTTACAAAGGCATTTCCTTCTGCTGTGGATGGTGAAGACATTGTTCACAAGTAACCTCACTAACAGTCAAGTTGTTGCCTTCACACTAGAATATCATCATTATAGGAACGCTCCGATAACTCAAGATAAACTCTGGAAGGAATGCAAGAAATTTTCTATTGACACAGAAAAAGGATTTCCAGCCAAACAGCCCCAAGTAGTCGTTCA
Source organism: Pinus albicaulis (assembly GCA_034641835.2). Taxonomy (NCBI): domain Eukaryota; kingdom Viridiplantae; phylum Streptophyta; class Pinopsida; order Pinales; family Pinaceae; genus Pinus; species Pinus albicaulis. The sequence goes on along the minus strand of CM076583.1, from coordinate 1,275,863,816 downwards.
GCCGCAAGTAGTCATTGAGTTAGCCGCTATTCCAGGAACATCAGTTCCTTTAGATTAGGAGTTATTATCTTTTATTTTGTTTTAAGTGAAGTTATGTAAATGTAATAAAATATTTTCGAGGCATGTACCTCTGCTACAGAGAGTAGTTAAGCAGTTACAGTTAGTTAGAATCAGTTTTATAACTGAAAACCATTTTGGTTCAGATTGTATTTAAAGACATCTTAAGGAAGAAAGAAGGTTCCGAGTTTTGAACCTTGAAAGGCTAATTTTGTACTGAAAAATATTGAATGAATGAAAAAGCTATGCAAGTTTCCATTATTCCATCTGTGTTGAAGAGTTTTCTTGGTTTTCATTTCATTTCCATATCTGTGAATAAAGTAGAGTGATTAGAGCTGCAGGTCTCTTGATATTTATGTATCTAAGAGTTAAATATCCTTAATGGGTGCTCCTTTACTTTAGCTTATTTGTTATTCACTTCTTCAGGGTTTTATTATGACAGTTTCTGTTTTAAGCAGCATGAAAAACTGAAATCCTTTTCTTTCTTCGTCTTCCATTCGCTCACTTCAATATAAAAGGAACATGGCATTGCAGAGCTAATAAAGATTTGATATTTGGGAAATATATTATTAATATTTGAAGGGTTAAGAAATAGAGACATATAAACATTTTGTGACATAATCTTTAATGTCTTGAGCACGGATTCTTGTACACAGCCAAGAATTGTTTCTCAAGGAACAACAGTTTGCATAATAAAAACCCTAGTTTGATAGGAGGGAAGGGTAGGGTAGGATTGGGAAAACATGGGAAAAAGGGCAGCTAGTTTAGGAAAAGAAATGGAGGGGATAGGGATTAGGGAAATTTGTAGGAAAAATATAGGGGGTAGGGGTCGATGTTAGGGACACATGGGAAGTTTAATATTTTTAAATGAGTGAGGGAAAGGGGAAAAAACCAAAAACACAGTCCTAATCTAGAAATTTAGCAAAAGTGTGGCGCGGGTTAGGTTTTTTTGGAAAATGATGGAAATGAAGGAGATGTGTATGGGAAATGGTTGGGGGAGGTATATGAAGTGTGTATAAGGGTTTTAGGGCAGGAAAACTGGGGTGTTTCTCTCTGAATTGAAGCAAACACCAAGAAAACCAAAAGTGTAGTGAAAAACCCTAGGAGAGGGATTTCATCATTTACTGAAGGAAAATCACTGCCTGAGGATTGATGAGAGGCTATACTTACATGTTGAGATTCTATGGAACCTATAAATTGTTGAATGAACCATGTTGTGGCTTCCTCTAAGCTCCAAACTCAAAAATGCAGCGTGCTGGCCAGAAGCGGATCGTGCTTGCCGACAAGGGCTTGATGATGTAAAACTCAGAGTTTTGAAGGCTGAGGTGAAACTCAATGGTGGAGAGCTCTAGGAAGATGAAATGAAGTGTTTGAATGCTTGGATGGTCCCTTTATAGCTTGAAACTCGACTTTTTCTTTTGATGATGGTATGATATCACATGTCCTTTTTGAGAAATGATGTGATGAGGTAGTGTACTGCAACTTTATAACTTTATTTGGAAAGGTTACATATCCATGAAGGGTAAATGTATGTTTTGAATTTTTTTGAACACTTTTTCCCTAATTGCTAACTCCCATGATGGTGACTAAGGTGATGGATTAACTCCCTACATGACTTATGATGACCTGACCTAATGATGACGCCAAATGCATATGTGAAACCATGATTTGGAACTTTGAACCTTTGCAGTATGCATGATTATAATTTGATGACGAAAATGATAACCAATACACTCTTTTGATGCCCTATCACAAGGAGTGATGACATGACCATGATGACATTTTATGACCTGGAAAATGGAGGGAGCAGTAATAATACCTAGACCAATGATCAAATTTTATTCGAAACTATAACAATTTGACCGAATACCCTATCAATCATATGAAAAGAGTACATTTGATCACTGGTGACTCATAGACACTAACATTGGCTCCAACTGAGGATGGAAACACCTTTAGGAGGTGTCAAGAACACCGTAGACCAGGTAGCCTCATCCATTGGGCAATGGAGTTGTTTAAATGCTAACCTCAGAAAATATCTCAACGTGCCAAAAGAAGAAGAATTTAATGCATTACGACAAAAGATGCATGAATGGTGCATTAGGATTAATAATGAACACATGGTCACTGCCCAGTTCGATTAATCCATTGGTGTGTGTGTGGCCACTATGCAGGTCAATTAAGCAACTAGCGTGTGTGTGGTCACTACGTAGGTTGTTTAAGCAACTGGCGTGCACACGGTCACTACGCAGGTCGGTCAGGAAACCTGTGTGCGCGTGTTTCGTCTGGTGCTAGACCGCAAGTAGGGGATGAACCTGACCCGCCGAAGAGGCTGACGTCAGCTGACGGGCCAGCTAATCAAAGATGCTCCGGGGGTTAGCTCCAATGGGTTCGAAGGTCCTCACGACCCACAAAAAATATTGGTGGGGACCACCCAAGAAAAGTCTGAAGAAATCAAGGGGGAAGGTAAGACTTGAATGCGACATGTTCCACACACCCGACACATGGCCTCTCACCTACGCGGTCTCCCTCACCCAATCCCCATGCAACATGTGCCAATCGGTTGACGTTAGCCCTCCAGTTTTCCCTCTTTCGTCCTAAAAAGGGTTGTTCCCTCTGTATTTTTCACCCGACCATTGTCTTTTGTTGTTTTTGATGTTACCTGTCCGAAGCCTAGGTTAAGGACTAGTCTTGTGCACACGCCTCTCCTCAAGTCGCTCTTGTCGTCTTAAGTATTTGGTTAGCCCCCCCAAGTTTACTTCTTTTACAGTTTAACTCCTTTGTTTAATAATATGAAAAGGTTTGCCCCCGAGACTCCTCACACCCGAGAGGTCCAGACCACCTCTGGCCCTGACCTACTCATGGATGCGTAGGCTCATCTTTGTGACCCTACTTACCATTTAAACATACAAAACGAGCTTCATGAGCTCATGGGTTATAAGTGGTGGGGTGAAGACTTCTTTAGGGTGGTAGAGTCGGGATTATACTATCAAATAGCTCCCTCAGTCCATCGTTTCCTTGAATTTATCTCCTGGCTCGTCGATGTGTACATTGAATAGAAGGGCTTTTTCCTCTCCTCACAGGGAAATAAAATACTTGAAATCACCCCTCAATTAATCCAAAAATCTCTGTGCTACCCACCCTCTCAGTTTTACCTCGAGTTCTCCAAGGTAACCCTCATGTGTTACTTTTCTAACCTCCCTCTTGAGAAGCATAGGTCTCTCCCCGAATTAATCATAGTCAAAAAAGCGTTCGCCTTACCCCCCATTGAAAAATTCCCGTTGTCCCTCTTTCATGATACCGTCCAACCAGTCTTGGAAATTATCTCAGGTATGTTTGGGTAGGACAATGCCAGTTGGGTCAATAATTCCTGCTTAGTGTTTTTCGACCTCCTGATGTAACTAGGAGTCTTACTTGACATTCCCTTATTCCTGGCCTCAACCATCCAAGCCCACTTCCAAGACTTGTCAACCTTGAATTGTTTCAGGTACTATTCACTGGAGTTTTATTTTTTCTTGTTCGCGCATGCCGACAATTTCAATGGCTTAGGCTTGGACATGTTTTCTAAGAAAGGGAGTGAGCCTAAATTGATGTTCGATTGGACCCTCTCGGTTCGAGAGCATCCCAAAGGAAACGGTTATACAAAATTCATCACAAACTTCATGTCTAGGGCCTATCCAATTATATATGGGACCCCTTTGCCCAAGATTTTTCCTGAATAGAAAGAGCTTCTCCAGTTCAGTAAGAAAAATTGTGTAGGGAATTTGTACCTATTCGAGGATCACACTGAAGTCAGAGTTTATGGTTGTGAGCTTCCTCCTTTCCACTTGCCAATATTCATGTCCATGAGAATCTTTGCTCTCGAGTTCATTAGGAAAATCCTGAGTGCAAACCAAATTCATTTTTTTCTTGCAAAGAAAGGCCATATCTTCAAACTCATGAGCGTTGTAGGGTTGTTTACCATAGATTCATAGCATGCATTCCCTCTAGTTGAGGAGCTGCTACAGAAGATGAACTTCCAGCAAGGAGACACATGGCATTACGATCCTAAGGGAGTCATTGCACAAAGGAGGAAGAATATTAAGTCCTCAACCTATGAACATGAGCCTAGACCAAATATTGAATGGATAGCTAATTCTGACTCATGGCATTTGGATGCAGAGATGGAGACTGGCTGCCCAACTGTAGATGAACCACTGATGGGAAACAATGTGCAAGAAGAAGAAGGAACCGGAGGTGTAGGGGAGTTTCAGGAGCAAGAGGACTATGTACAAATGGAGGATTTCATCGAGGTGGAAGAAGAGGGTCACACGAGTAAAAAACCCAAGAGAGAAGGACCTGAAGGACAGGTCATAGAACAACTAGATGAGGTGGTCCCGAATTACATAGACCGAGGTGCGAATAAGCTAAGTTTTTGGGTTTCTTTGGACGATGCCTTCTCACATGCACCATCATCTTCTTCATAGGTAATCACCCCAAGTGACAGCCCCTCGAAGGTAGAGACAGGTACGGGGATGGGATGACCTTTAGGTAAAAATATCAACGAAAACATCCAGTCGGCCAGGGAAAATTTGATGGCAGAGTTGGCTCAACATATAGACAGACACCACACCAGATTGTTAGCTACCCTGGATGTGAAGAATGACTAATTGGTGGTTTTAGTACAACACCTTTCCTCTCACCCTGTCCCTCTTGGATCAAAATACAGAGCGCTAGAGACGATCCTGGACTTAGCCTCTATCCCCCTACAATATAAGTTAAATCTTCATAATTCTATTGGGTATATGCTACATAATCAAGTCCTGAAGCACACCCTAGCCCTAGAATGAGTGCAAAATTAACTAGAAAAGACGGTGGAAACTCTCAAAAGTGAGAGGGAAAACTCCAAGGCTCTCTCTGGACAACTTGCTCAGTATAAAGGAATGCTGAAAGTGAAGGGGATTAGAAGTGAAATATCTTCGATGAAGATTGAAAATACCTGGCTCGAAACACATTCAAACTTCCAAGCTCGCTCAAGTAGAGAAGGAAAAGGAGGCTCTGACAACACTGCTAGTCCAAAAGAATGATGAGGCAATGGATTTAAAGAGGAGCCTGACAGAGTTGAAACAACAACTAGATAGCCACGTCTGTATAATACCTATACTAGAATATCCACAGAATCCTTCAGAGCAGTTGACCAAGGCACTCGTTGAGCTGAAAGTCTCAGAAGATGAGACTCAGACATTTCCTAGGTACGTGGAAGAGTAAGAAAAATTTGGTCGAGAAATATAAGCAGACCTCTTCACTGTAAATGGAGGTCGACACCAGTCACAGAGAGGTACAGGAGTTCAAAAAATTAGTCAAAGATCTTAAAATCCACCTAAGGGGGATTGTGACATTGGTAGAAGCCAGGAAAATCATATGGGATGGCATTATGAAAGAGGTAAAATATCACTGGGAGTATACCAATCTGGCTAATGATAATAAGGTCACCATATGCGACTATTAAACTCAACTGGACTCAGGCCAATGGGAAGGGACTGAAAACATAATGATTGCACGAAACTACATCCAATTCATAAACAAACTCCCAACCGAGGAGTTAGGAATGCACAGAGTATTGGATCAATTTGGGACAATGATGGACATAATGAGGATGATACAGAAAGAAGATGTTCAGGCTTAAGATGCTGGGTGCTTGGGGATTGTTGCCAGAGGTGTGGAAGCTTTCGACAGTGAACTAGGAAAAGTATTTGAGTCGAGATTACCTACTTGCTAGGATGTGCAAGGCCCATTGATCCCCTGGGCGAATTATGAGCACAGAATAGTGGAAAGTAAATATAGAGATGTCTCAACATAGGAGAAAATGACTCAATTGAAGGCTAAAACTTTGGTGACCACTCTCATAAAAGAATTCATGTTTCTAGCCAAGGTAAAGCAACTCTCAACCAACCTAGACTACTACGAGTTAACTAATCTCTGTGCTCCATTTGAGATTTTTAGCATGACACCCCTGCCCTCAGAGATCATGTGGAAAAGGTGCTACGAACACGCCAATTTGCCATCAGTCTCCACCTCACAACCGAGAGCCCCTGCGCCATCTCATCATTCTGGCTCATCGTCCAACCCAGCACGGTCACGAAAATCAGGGCCTTCTGCAACCCCTTGCCACATCAGATAAATGTTTCAAGATCGAGCCCATGTGGCCTTCGAATATTATTGTTTTTACTTTTACTATGTCCCGACATTGAAATTACGGTTTCACTGATGATATTTTAGTTTGTTTTTATGTTAAGAGATTCGTGCTCAGATCACGCTCCATTTTTTAATGATGGTGCTGAACTGTAAGATCAAGAAAGAATACCTGGGGTAGAGCCATGAAGAAAACTCTATAAAAGGGAGAATCAAGGACATACAAAAGGTTCTGAATTTTTTCTAAGTTTATGGTCCTATCTATTATCAATGATGTATAAGGATTTTGGGTTATGAAATATATTTTGAGAAGTGTTTATGGCTAATATAATATAAATCTTTCTTTCGACTGGATTCCACTTATTTTGGTGAACAATATGTATTTATGTTTTCTCTAGTTGATGTTTGTGTAAAAGCTACTGGTTGCAACTCGTTTAATTTCATGAAATTATTTACGTTCTCGTAGAGGAAGGATAGCACTCATGTTTTGAATTGGTTAGCAACCTTAAATCATGCTCCATGGAATCCCCTCAGTGTATGTCTCTTCCATACCATCTTTTCGTCTAATCCTGGACGACTCAGATTCTTAGCTCTTCTTAGCCCCATCTCATTGGGATTACTTCTTAAGATCTTCATTTCACATTTCTCTCAAATTTAAGTTTTTTCATTGGTTTAAGTTTGGCCCTATCGATGCATTCCATTTAAATACAATTTCTCGAAGCCCTTTCCTAGTCCTAATGCCTCTATAAGATCAACATCAAGAATATCCATTATTCTTGAACCGTTATACCATAAAATTTCCTGAATCAAAGAAGCTAGAGGAAGATACAGGTAAGATCATTATCCTCTGATTTCAAGATGTCCTAGGCACTGGTCTCTTAACAACCCAAAGGCTGTCTCTAGGAGTGACAAAACCTTTTTGGCACCATTTTTTGGGAACAAGTTAGAAAACCTTTCCCTGGGATATGACATAATCCACCCTTCAGTCAGGTGAGCAAGAATGGTTGGGGGTTATATATCTCTCATCTTGGCGACTCCATTGATATAAAGTTCAAAGTATAAGTAACTCTGGCTTTGACCAAGCCTCACACTTGGTCAGATACCACTCAGCAAAGAAAACCCTCTGTATTTGACCCTGAGATATTAATCTTCAAGAGAATTTCGAAATAAAAGGTCCTCAGTCAGATTGATCTACCCCCTTTCTCCCTTGAAGCCTCTTACTCCACACAAAGAGCTGACATTTGTGGCCCGAATTCTGCTGCCCGAGTTTTGGAATACCCCCCTGCTGTCACTCTGTAATTTGTAAGATTGGCAAGAACAAACGACAGAGGACAACATCATGTTAATCCAAGTTGTCATTAATGGCAACAGGTTGATGAAGGTTGAAAGACTTAATGATAACATGGAAGATATCATTTGAAGTTCTCCTAATACACTTGCTGGGTACTATCATGATGACATAGATGTCCTACATGATGACAATATGACCCCATGATTGATAAGCCAAACAATGGAGAAGGAAAATTAAGGAGAAGCCAAGCAATGGAGAAGGCATTATGTCCTATGCATTTTCTGCACAAAAAAAAATTAAGGACAGTTACAAAGAAAAATTGTTTTCACCTCCTTAGAGGCATCCTTCCAAATTGACTCCTATACCTTATTTTAGAGCATAATTTTTCCTTTCCAATGAGCCTTTATTTTTCCCAAAACTCCTAGTAGTTTTTGAGATATTGAATTTTCAAGTTAAAAAATTATGTTTTTGATATTGAGCCGACCTATGCTCAGGGACACAAGTCGACCTCCAAACATGGACGTGTCTTTTCATTTGTTGTTGCAAAGAAGGCTATATATATATATATATATATATATATATATATATATACACAATCCAAAATTCATTTCTCCAACACAAAATTTCGGTCATCAAGCAAACACAGAATTTCGGTCATCAAGCACATACAAAATTTCTGTCATCAAGAGATTCAGTTCACATCTCGTGAACTCAAATATAAAGGAGACCCAGACCTATGATCTATTTCTTCGGACCAGTCATCTATTGTTTCGGACCTATGATATTTTGCTTAGGATCTGTGACTAAAGGTTATAACTCTCAGTTCTGAGATCTATTGCCTTGACTAGTGATAAGAGGTGAGGTTGTTGGACAGAATTACTACAACTCAGACTTGTGAAGGACTCAGAATAGTGATCCATATTTTTACAGTCCTATGATGAATGATGAACGTTTATAAACAAGAACATTAAAGGTGATTGGTAAAGAAGCAGTAAAATTTCTTGAACAGTGTTGAATAAAAGCAATGTTGGAGCATAATAGAAGGACCCTTGTGGACAGTCTTGTAGTGACAATCACTCGTAAAGTAAACATCTGATTATGGAGCTAGGACATATAAAAATTTTATGAAGCTCAAATTCTAAAGGAACTAAGACAAACATCCTGTGGAGATAGCTTAGGACAGTGTACCAGCCTTAAACATTGTGTACAGTACAATGATCTTTTGGCTCAGAATTGCATTAACCTAAATTTGGCAGTGATCTCTTGTGCCAGACCTTCATAAAATTCCAGAGTAACTTTGCTATGGAGTTGAAAAATTGTAAGAAATAATAGGAAGTCACAAATAACATTTGAATTATGACAAGGATTGCATAATAGCATCATTGTGGAATAGAATAAAAGAAGCCTTCTTGATCACTTGTCTTGAGCATGAAGATTTGAGTTTTGGAACCAAGAACAATGAATGAAAATCAGTGAGCAGTGAATCATTAGTAGAAGAGTCAAATGGTGGACAAGTACAATGAAGATATAGTGAAGAAAAAATGAAGAAGTATTGAAAAATGAAGAATATTTTGTAGATGATACTCAAGTAAGTATATCACACATCTTCTATTAAAAGTGACTGAGGGATTGGCGTCCTTGGAGTAGGAGCTCCTAAACACAAGGTTGGTGCCTTGAGAAGATAGGGTCGAAGCCCTAGAGGTCGGAGCCTCATCAAAGTCCAAGTTGGTGCTTGGAAACAGGTTGGTACCTGATTCATTGAAGGGTTGGTGCCCTCACACATCTATTGTACTCAATTATTTGAAAAAGGACTGAAGTTCTTATTAATCCTTAATAATATTATTATTATACACCTCTCTATTTTTAACTGTGAATAATCTAACTGGAAAAAATTAACAATTGAAAAGAAATGTTGTTTCACCCCCCTCTCGGTATTTCCAACAATTAGTATCAGAGCTAGCTGCTTCGTTATCAGCCTAACAACTGTGTTGGGGTTCCCATGTTTTGGCAAGGTTGGAAATACCAAAAGATGAGACAACATCAGAACCACTTTCAGACCTCAGGATCTAGCCCTCCTGGGTCCAGAGAGGGATCTCTATAAATGAGCAAAGGTTTATGTCTATGAGGCTCAAATGTTATGATTTTAGGCTAGTTATAGGCACACGGTTTGTTTGTTTGATTTGGTTGCTGGTTATCAGGAAAGAAGGCTTCAGTGTAGGACCAGAATGAGCAAAGAGGAATAAGGCAGAGATGAAATGTTTCTAGGAAATATTCAAACCATTGGGAAATGGAGTCAGGAAAGGATTTGTTTGCTACTCAATAGGCAAGCTTTCAATTGGGCTAGTCATCCGAAACATAGGATCTTCAAGATGATTATGTGGTATGGAAAGTAGGAGAGGAGGAGGTAACAAAAATTTAGAACACAAGGTTAAAGACCAGTTGGTCGCACAAGGATCCTAGTGGATAGGGCTAACTCTAATTCCTAGTGTTCCCAAATCTTCCAACTAAATCTATAACCAGGAGCATCTAAGAACTGAATTCATTTAATTCATACATTAGAGAGCAGGCAATAACATCCACTACACTAGTTAAACCAACTGAAATCATTTCTTAGATAATACATTAAGAAGAGAAACATAAATGGAAAGGAGAGCAGAAACATAGGGTATCTAACAAGGGTAAATCCTATGCCAATATTCTGATGCAAGCCAGTAGAAACGAAATGAAATGAATGTAACACAAAGATAGGAAAGCATCACCGCTGCTTCAGATCAGGATCCAAAGAAATGTGCTTGTCATATTAAATAGCAATACCAGTCAAGTACAACATGCCAATGGATGAATACTCAGTCTGAAAAAATCTCCTTCAACCTATCTTACAATCTTTACACAGAGACTGAGTCTCAAAAGAAACTACTTGCGGTTCTCTGATAACTGATCAAAAACCCTTTACAATGTTTTTCTCATGCGTTTTATAGTTGAAGAGAAGCAGAGGAGGTAGGTAGAAAACTAAATGCAGCATTAACACTCAGAAGAGGAAGAGGGCCGAAGCCCATTCTATTTTAAACTCAGAGCATTAATCTCTGGCATTCTTGGGTGCACGAATGATCTTCTTCAGGCTTCCAATTACTTTGATATGACCCTGGATGTACTCTGACTACAGTACTGTGCAGTACTTTGGTGTATAAACAAAATGACTGAATGGACTGCCATGCTTGTGAAACAAATGCTTCTAATAGCATAGGATTGCTATATGGGGGGGGGGGGGAAACTTTTCTTGGACACAATATAATCTGAGACAATAATGTGTGCTGTGTCCTTGCTCTGGAAAAACATTCTGCTGATTTGAACCCTGATTTCATTGTTTTCTGCGTGCTGGATCTCTTGTGTGATCCTCGGGATTTCTCGATCTGGTACTTTGCCTCTAAACTGCTGCATTAAGGCCCAAAACCTTCAATACTGAGCGCTGAAATCCTTGATCATAAGCTGGTATTTCCCATTGTTCCATGAATGTCTTGATTCTGCAAGATCTGGGCTTTAATGGCGCTGGACAGGGCTTGCGAAGTTTCAAACTCTATCCTTTGATGGAATTTATACTGCTGCCACCTTTCTTGACATCTTCCTATAGTACCAGCTTCCAGATTTAATTCTGTCTGCGCAGCACGCCATTGAAGTAGTACATATTGAACCATGGCGTTTTCTGCCTTCTGAAAGCCCTGCAAAAACACGAAACTAGTTAAGAAAACAATGGCTGGGAGCGGGTGATATGGATGATAGTGGGACTACGGAGGAGTGGCAGAAAATTGCCATGGAATGGTGGAGAATAGAGATGGCGCAGGTTGACGGAATGCAGAGGAGATTTAAATGAAAACTTTAATAAACCCGACCTATGAAAAAATATATGAAACAGGAGGGCGAATGTATGGCGAGACATGTGGAGGTGACGTGGTGGGACAGGGTGGCGACGGAAGAGTCAACAGCAGGAAGACGATTCTGGACCGTCGGATCTGAGAGGAGATCTACAGTGGGAAACATGGTGGAGGGCAGTGAACAGTGGGCCAGGGGTACGGTGATCATGGATTAAAACCCGTGCAACTCCGTCGAGCGATGACCGTTGGATGGGCGAAGGCAGATCTGACGGCTGATATGAATATCGCTGCGCATCCCGGACCGAAGGATAACGCGCGATGGGAGGGCGGTTTTGCCGCCGTACAGAAGACAGGTGTCAAGCGCTGTATGGAATCGCTGGGCAATGGGAAAATACCACCCGAACCCCATTAGCGGTGCGATGAAAACCAGACTGTTTTATGGCAATGGCACGTGGCGGGGACCACAGTGGCGGACACACTCCAAACCATTGATCTGGCGGCGAACGGACGATGATGGCGCGATCAGTGGTTTGAACGGGTGAATCACGAGCGCCGCGGGTTTAGACGATCACCGTTCGATCTATATGGATCAACGGTTAAGAAAGCGCCCGATAAACAAATGGGACAAGCGTCTTCGGGGCTAGCACTGGGGTTCTATGGGAGGAAAGGCGCGGGGCGAGGCCGAAAGGGGCTAGGCCCGGACTATGAGGAAATTATGATTTTTGGCCCATTTTAATACATTTTGAAGCCAGCCAAGGGTAACGATAGGGGAACGAGGGGGATTTAGGCATAGAAAAAGGGAATAGGGATGTTTTAGAGGGGATTTCTGGGATGAAAAAAGGGGAAATAGGGGGAAGGAAAGGAACCAACGGGTGGAAAGGAAGGAATTTGCAAGGGCGTAACAGGCAGACCTAAAGCCTTTTCAGAGTGCAATTCTTTATCAGCAAGGCTCATTTACTTAGAACAGCAGAGGGAAACAGTCACAAGGCAGGGAACCTGAAAAGGCTGCAAGGATGATGTGTTTACAAGGGGAATGTATTCCTTGCAGGCTTAAAAAAAAACAAATTAGCCCCTTGCTTGCTTTGTCAAGGAAATTATAAGGGGCTAATAGTGCTTCCACATGGGGATGGCTTCTTCTTGAAGGAGTCAAGAATTCAGAGAGTGGATCTTTGGTGTAAGCCAGGTGCCTACTGCTTGGCGCATCCCTCTATTTTTTGATCAGCTGCCACAATATGAAAACATTACATCAAAAGAAAACTTTCTCCAACAAAATACCTACCAACATTATAGTCCTAACATTTTTTCTTCTTCTAGGGTGCATTTGAGCTAGCAGACCCTTTACATCTTTTTATTTTTTACAAACAATAAAATAAACCTACTCTATTTCTACCCTTATTTCTCCATGAGACCAGATTAGACTGTTGGTCTCATATGTTTCTCTACCTAATCTAATATCTGTTGGGATTAAATTGTCCAACAGATTTCTTCTCTACATTCTAAGACAGGAAATTGAAAAACAGTCAAGCCAGGATTAGACTGTCTGACTTGCTGTGGGTCCAAGGCATAAAGACAGTTGTGCATGGACGAAATTTGCAGAAAACTAAAAACAAAACTGTGAAGGCTTGAGATCTGGAACTTGTAGTATCCTTCTTTTCCTTTTGTGACTCAAGTTTTGAGCATGTTAGAGTCACTTCCTTTTCTTCATTTCAGCTCTAGTTTTTGGCATGTTAGAGCTGATTCTTCTTTTTCCTTTGCTGGTCTAGTTTTTGGGCATGTTAGGACCAGTTGCTTTGCTTGCTTTGGCTCAGGTTTTGAACTTATTAGAGCCAATATTTTTCACATCAGAGGTTTATGTTTTAAGCATGTCTGAACCTCTCCCTTTCCTCTGTTTTTTGAAACATTTTTCTCCTTTTCTTGAAAATAAACGCTGCAATGGTATGTACAATGGAAATGGAAAACGGAAATGGAAAATCAACAGAAGTAGTGTTTGAGCATCCTGCCATTGACAGGACCCCCGAACAGCTCTGTACCATCTAATTCTCGTAGGAAGAAGGCATTTGGACCCATAGTGGCCTGGATGATGTATGGACCTTGCCACAAACTGTCAAACTTGCTATGTTTTCCTTTATCCTCTCTTCTTGAGTCCCACCTCAGAACTTTGTCCCCAATTTTGAAATCAACAGCTTTGGTTCTCTTGTCAAATAATTTCTTTATATTTTCCTGAACTTTCACTGCTCTGTTGTAGACCTCTTCCCTTGTTTTCCGGAGATGGATTGTCTGATTTATTCTCCTCACCATACTGTCTTCTTCTGTCTGAATTTCCTGGACCAGTTTGATCACTGGTATCCCAAGGTTGGTAGGGAATACTGCTTCTGTACCATAGACAAGCTGGAATGGTGACATGCCAATGGACTTCTTTGTTGTAAGCTTGTCAACCCACAAAGCATGCACTAACTTATTATGCCATGACTTTTTGTTCTCTTCCAACATCTTTTTGATGATGATCACCAGGCTATTGTTTGATGATTCAGCTAATCCATTACCTTGAGGGTAATAGGCAGTTGAATGACCGAGTGCTATTTGATACCTGTGACAAAAATCAACCATCTTCTTGGATCCGAAAGCAGTAGCATTGCTAGTGATTATTTTCCTTGGGCAGCCGAACCGAGAGAGGATATGACCCTCTAGGAAACTAATGATGACTGAATCTATGGAATTCCTAGTGGGTATGGCCTCTATCCACTTAGTGAAGTAGTCTGTGGCTGTTAGGATCCATTTGTGTTGTGCAGAAGAAGCAGGGTGGATCTCCCCTATGAAATCTAGGCCCCATTGCAGAAAGGGACCTTCAACAGTGATGGGTTGTAGGGGTAAAGGGAGGAGTTTTCTTTTTCCTTCAAAGATCTGGCATTTGTGGCAGGCGACTATCATTTTATGGACATCATTGAAGAGTGTGGGCCAATAGTAGCCAGCGCTGAGTAATTTGTTTGCAGTGGCTTTCCAACTCAGGTGGCCTCCACATTCTCCAGCGTGGAATTCCTCTTTAACCCTCTCTGCCTCATTTTCAGGCAAACATTTAAGCAATAGAACATCAGGATTCTTCTAATATAATTTTTCATTCAAAATGCAGTAATTTATGGCTTTTAGCTTTAAGAGTCTGGCCTTGGTCTTTGATAGTTCGGGTGGGGCATTGAGGTGTGTAAGCACATATAAAATGTCAGAATACCAAGGGGAGCTCTGAAATTTTTCCTCAACAGTGGGATCATGAAATTCTTGTTGCTCATCCAAGGTATTTATCATGCTAATGTCTAGGGCTTGTAAGTTTGATTCAACCATTAGTTTAGCTAAGCCCTGATCTTTAATCAGTTTGGTGGGTTTTATCTCAAGGTTGTACTCTAAGATCACAGCTATCCACTTGCCCCTTTTCCCATCTGGGTCCTAGGACAAGATGTATTTGACTATAATGTTAGGCACATAAGCCACGGTGTGAGAATGCAATATGTACACCCTGAAGTCTTTCAAGGCCTTAATCAGAGCATAGGCGTGTTTCTCCATTATGTTGTATTTCAAGGGTGCGTCTCTGAGTGCTTTGCTGAAGAAGGCAATTGGCTGCTCCATTCCCTCTATGTTTTTCTGCAGCAAGACTGCGGCTATTGTGTGCTCAGAGGCAAAGGAGAAGATCAGGAAATCTTTGGAGAAATCTGGGCTGAATGGGAGCTTGGGTAAGTGCAAGTTTCACTGATTCGAAGGATTGTTTAGCTCCAACAGTCCATTTGACTCCTTCACCTTTCTTCAACATGTTCGTCATGTTCCTAAGGTGTTCAGCTAGATTTGGAATAAACCTCCTAAGGAAGTTGATTTTCCCAATGAAGGACTATAATTCCTTGATGTTTCTTGGGTGTGCGATTTGTAGTATTCCCTCAACTTGTTGTGGGTCTATCCTAATCCCCTTTTCGGATATAATGTGGCCAAGAAGTTTTCCTTCTTGTAGCCCAAAGACAATCTTCTTGGGATTTAGTGACAGACCAAACCTTCTACATTTTTCAAACACTTTCCTCAGATGTTTCAGGTGTTCTTCTTCAGTCTTAGAATAGACTGTTATGTCATCTAAGTAAATAACAATGAAATGTCCTATCTCATCTGAAAAAGCTATGTCCATCTCTCTTTGGAATGTTGCACCAGCGTTCATCAATCCAAAAGGCATCTTCACATACATGAAGGTGCCCCATGGAATGGTAAAGGCTGTTTTGAGTTGATCTTTTGGGATTACGAAGACTTGGTTATAGCCGGAGAAACCATCTAGCAGGGAGATCCTCTTAGAGCCCACTACCCTCTGAAGGTTATGTTCCATTTTTGGCAAAGGGTAATTGTCCTTGAGTGAGGCTCTATTAAGATTTCGGAAGTCTATACACCGCCTGATTTCCCCTATTTTCTTCCTCACAACCACTAAGTTTGATACCCAATCAGAGAACCTTACAGGCACAATTATACCTTCTTCATACATTTTCTTATTCTCTTTCTCTACTGCAGGCAATTGTTTTGGATTGATTCTGCGAAGTTTTTTCCTAAAGGGCTTCTAATTTTCTTTCAGGGGTATTTTGTGCTGGATGATGTTTGTGTCATAGGCCTTTAAGTCTTCATATCTCCATGAAAACACGTCAATGAATTCCTTGAAAAGGTCAATGTATTTCTTCTTCATGTCTGCAGGTAAAGACTTAGCCAGTTTAATCATTTTGGGCTTATCTTCTGTGCCTATGTCGCATTCTTCCACATCAGAGTCTGCATGTTCTATAGTGGGCTTTTTTGCTACATCATCAAAGTCAAAGAGGTCTTCTAAGGGTGCTAGGCCTCTGGGTATATTCTTATCTTTGGCCTGTAGCACCTCCACTTCTTCACTGTCTGCGTTTTCACCTTTTCCGTTTGAGTTTCCAGTTTCCTCATCTAAAGAGTTTATTTCTATGTTACAGGGTGCTTCTTCCTCATCTGAGGATTCTTCACTTAGGTAGCTACTGTCAGATTTGGAGTCTGAATCTGAAAACTCAAACTCGTTTCTGCCTGTCAGGAAATATTCGATCTGTTTATCACCTTCAAAAACCTGCCAATATTTTTCATTGTCTGGCACAACAGGCCTGAATTTGGTCTAAATGATGATTTGATGATCACTGGGAGTCTTACGGTATGAACTAGCTAGGCAAGATAATCCGTTTGAAATGATATTTTGACCCCTAGGAATGAACGCTAACTCGTATTCGACAAACGTTTTCAGTAGATCCATAGTGTCATTCCTATATGCTCTCAAGCTAGGGTGTTTTTCTGTGTATTCACCATTCACCTATTTAATAATCAGCTCAGAGTCTCCGCGCACGGCTATCCTATGGGCTCCTAAATTTTTCAGCAGAGTTAAGCCTAGGATTAGAGCCTCATATTCTGCAATATTATTGGTACATTTGAAATGCAGATTGCAGGCATTGCTCTCTGCGTAATCACTCTCTGTGTTATGTATCCACACTCCTGCCCCAGTAGTTCTCCTTGTGCAAGACCCATCGAAACTCATTTCCCACAGGGGTCCAAGCTCGTTTTCGTTATGTTTCCTTTCCCTACAGTTGGGTTCACCATTATGTTTCGTTATAGGGTTTGCACTAGGTTGTGTGTTGTTTAGTCTTTTGTTATGGATGTGGGAGTCAGAGAGGCGACTAGTTGGCTGATTGCGTTCTGTTTCTGGTTCATTTTGAGTTTTTGTTTCAGTGCACTGTTCAAGGTTTTCTATGTCTTCATTTTCTGAGTCTAGGGTAGCCATTATGTTAAAATCCATTGGCTCTGTCTCATCCTGTGTACCTTTTCTTGTATCTACATTTTCAGATTCTGGTTTCCCCAAAGATTCATCATTACAGAAGATAAAGGAATCTAGATCTGTATGTATAGAGCATAAAGGAGAGTTTTTGGGCTTCTCAGGGCTACTAACCAGAAATTTCATTTGTGCTTCCCTGTACAGTCTGCTAAGTTGGCCAAAGATTGGGATAGTGGCATAAGCCCCATCCATCTGCATTGTTCCTTGTAGCTTGGCTCCCCATGATCTTGATAATAACATTCCATGCTTGGGTGGCACATCTGCCACCACAACATCCATGACCATACACTTGGCAGGAATCTGAGTAAGGCTCACACACAAATCCTTGATCAGGCCAAGACACTTTACTCTACTTGAATCAAATGAGTATAGGTCTTTATAGGGATGAGTTATCTCTAGGCCTAATCTTTGCATTACTACTTTAGGCATCAGGTTGTGTGAGGCTCCAAAATCATGCATTGCATTGTGGAGAATCTTATCATGGATATTAAGACTGATATTAAAAGGGGGCACTACCCCTTCCCGAAACTTTCCTTCTATTTTTGGACCAAACAGAAGGGCAGGCTAATCATCACTCAGATTTACAGTGTCACTGTTCTCACCTATATTTAATGCTTTCAAAATGTGGCCTTTATATACATCCTGAGTGGCCAGCTCAGAGAGTGGGACAGAGATTTTAATTTTTGCAATCTCACTCTCCAAATTGAAAGTGGACTGACTCTTGGGAATGCTCAACTCTGTTTTGTTTGCCACTGCTTTAGTGGCTGCATCAGTGTGCTGATTCTCGTTATGTATAGTGTTTGTGATAGTTTTATCAGGAGCACTAACTGTAGTGCTAGTGCTACTAGTTGGTTTACCTTGTGCATCAGTGTTTTGGTTGTCCCTTTCTTTGTTCTTTCCAGAACTCTCAGCTACTGATTTCTTAGTTTCAGTAGTTTCTTTAGAAGATTTCTCAGGTCTCTTCTTGATGGTGACCTCAGAAGCCTTTGGTTTGGCAGTTTCTTGGCCCTTTTTACTCCTGAGTTCATATTGTTCTCTGACCTGCATCATGGCATTTTCAAACCCTAGCCTGTAATCCTCAGATTCTAACCATTCCTCCTCCCAACCAGAGGGTGAGGGCTGATCTTCTTCTGAGTAACAGTTATGAATTGAATCCTCTGTTTCAAACATGTTTATTGTGTTCCCCTCAGACTCCTCTATGATTCCCTCAGCTTCATCAAGAAAGTTCTCTTGGAATGGGGGAATAACTTGTTGATCTGATTCTCTTTGTCTGTTGGGAGTGTTATTGTTTCTTCTAAAGTTCTGGTTCTGGTTTTGGTTTCTATTCTGGTTACTGACTATGACAACCATTTTTTCCATCATCTGTTGTAGCCTTTCCACATTTTTAGACAGCTTATCATAATTTTGGTCAGATGTGGAAGCTACATTGTCATCTCTATATGTTACCCTTCTTTCAAATTTCAGTCTTGCTCTTTTTTCAATCAGATTTGCCTCTATGTGCACTGCTCCTTTCTGCATGTCCTCTAGTGTGTTGTACTCTTTATCCCTAAGCTCATAGTCCATGTCAGCATCAAAGCCTTCAGGGTATTTTGCTAGGGCAATGCCTTGTGGAGGTTTCATATGTGGAGGGAGGGCATTGTAAACGCTGTTAAACCTCGTTGTGTAAGCATGGACACTCTCTCCTACGTTTCTTTTAAGGGTCATGTATTCTTCTAGGAGTTGGCGAGGATTTGCCCTAGCTTCCCATTTGTTTATGAAAGTCTGATATAGAGCCGGGAGATCATTTATGCTACTTGGAGGTAGACCCTTGAACCATTTCTTCACATCACCCCCTAAGCTCTGGGCGAAGATTCTCATTTTGACTGTATCGTCATCTATATCCATGTAGTCAAAATAATCTTCCATCTTATCTACATGTTGCTGGGCGGTGATGGACTCTTTTGCAGTGAAGTGTGGGATCTTTGACTGATAATCATTTGGTAAGGGTACTAGAGGCTGAGGTAAAACTAGGGGTGCATACCAGGCTGCCATGATGATGTTTTGATGAGGTAAAGGGTTAGCTTGGGTAGCTGGTATATGGATGACAGGGATATTATGACCAGCAAAATGCTGATGAGCAGATCTAGGGTGACTGAGCCCTAAGTTTTGTATGAAATGTATATCTGGAGGTGTAGATGGAGGGGTCTGTCTATTCCCAAGATGTCTACCACTTTGCTGTGGTGAATCGGGAAGCTCAGGGTTTGGCTGGTCTAAGCTACTGAATGACCTAGTTCTAGGTAATCTATTAGGTAAGTCTAGGTCACGGTGAAAGTGTGATAGAGCTGCAAGATCTTCTGGTGCGGAATTAGCTCTATAGATGTGACTGGAAATAGTTGATCTTTTAGGAGTAGGAGCCCCTTTGAGGATGCTCTCAGGATTGTCAACTATTTCAGGTGGGTCTGGGTTAGGGTAAGCTCTTGTATGAATGGTTCTAGAAGCCAAAATGTTGTTTTCTGACCAAGCAGCTTAACCCTACTTGTTACTACTACTGTGGTTGATGTTGTTATGGAGGCTGGTCTCCCAGTGGAGTCTAATGTGAACCAAGATAATCAGCAGGCCTACTGATCACCAGTGGAGTCTTTAAAGCGTTTCAGGAATATGGAGTCACCAGGTGGAATGTTTTAGGGTGTTTTGGAGGGTAAACTGTCCACCACAGTGCTTATGAGATGTCCCCTTTCAAGTATATCTTATAAACACCGCAAAATCTAACTAGAGATTGACTGGGAGGGCATTTACTAGATATGTCACCTCTAAAAGAGTGTGAGATCCGGAGGCTACCTGGCCCTTTCCAGACTTTGTCCAAGAGTATGGGAGAAACACAACAAATGGTATAGAGGTTGATGTGTAAATAGGAATGTCTAACAACCAACCTAACCAGAGATTTTTGGTTTTTGAATGCCTAAGAATGGAAAAGGTGTAATGCACTCAAGATGTCCCCAGCGGAGTCACCATTATGTTGGGGTTCCCATGTTTTGGAAAGGTTGGAAATACCAAAAGATGAGACAACATCAGAACCACTTTCGGACCTCAGGATCTAGCCCTCCTGGGTCCAGAGAGGGATCTCTCTAAATGAGCAAAGGTTTATGTCTATGAGGCTCAAATGTTATGATTTTAGGCTAGTTATAGGCACAAGGTCTGTTTGTTTGATTTGGTTGCTGGCTATCAGGAAAGAAGGCTTCAATGTAGGACCAGAATGAGCAAAGAGGAATAAGGCAGAGATGAAATGTTTCTAGGAAATATTCAAACCATTGGGCGATGGATTCAGGAAAGGATTTGTTTGCTACTCAATAGGCAGGCTTTCAATTGGGCTAGTCATTCGAAACATAGGATCTTCAAGATGATTATGTGGTATGGAAAGTAGGAGGGGAGGAGGTAACACAAATTTAGAACACAAGGTTAAAGACCAGCTGGTCACACAAGGATCCTAGTGGACAGGGCTAACTCTAATCCCTAGTGTTCCCAAATCTTCCAACTAAATCTATAACTAGGAGCATCTAAGAACTGAAATCATTTAATTCATACATCAGAGAGCAGGCAATAACATCCACTACACTGGTTAAACCAACTGAAATCATTTCTTAGATAATACATTAAGAAGAGAAACATAAATGGCAAGGAGAGCAGAAACATAGGGAACCTAACAAGGGTAAATCCTATGCTAATATTCTGATGCAAGCCAGTAGAAATGAAATGAAATGAATGTAACACAAAGATAGGAAAACATCACCGCTGCTTCAGATCAGGATCCAAAGAAATGTGCTTGTCATATTAAATAGCAATACCAGTCAAGTACAACATGCCAATGGCTGAACACTCAGTCTAAAAACATCTCCTTCAACCTATCTTACAATCTTTACACAGAGACTGAGTCTCAAAAGAAACTACTTGCGGTTCTCTGATAAATGATCAACAACCCTTTACAATGTTTTTCTCATGAGTTTTATAGCTGACGAGAAGCAGAGGAGGTAGGTAGAAAACTAAATGCAGCATTAACACTCAGAAGAGGAAGAGGGCCGAAGCCCATTCTATTTTAAACTCAGAGCATTAATCTCTGGCATTCTTGGGTGCACGAATGATCTTCTTCAGGCTTCCAATTACTCTGATATGACCCTGGATGTACTCTGACTGCAGTACTGTGCAGTACTTTGGTGTATAAACAAAATGACTGAATGGACTGCCATTCTTGTGAAACAAATGCTTCTAATAGCATAGGATTGCTGTATGGGGGGGGAAAACTTTGCTTGGGCACAATATAATCTGAGACAATAATGTGTGTTGTGTCCTTGCTCTGGAAAAACATTCTGTTGATTTGAACCCTGATTTCATTGTTTTCTGCCTGCTGGATCTCCTGTGTGATCCTCGGGATTTCTCGATCTGGTACTTTGCCTCTAAACTGCTGCATTAAGGCCCAAAACCTTCAATAATGAGCGCTGAAATCCTTGATCATATGCTGGTCTTTCCCATTGTTCCATGAATGTCTCGATTTTGCAAGATCTGGGATTTAATGGCGCCAGACAGGGCTTGCGAAGTTTCAAATTCTGTCCTTTAATGGAATTTATACTGCCGCCACCTTTCTTGACATCTTCCTGTAGTACCAGCTTCCAGATTTAATTCTGTCTGCGCAGCACACCATTGAAGTAGTACATATTGAACCATGGAATTTTCTACCTTCTGAAAGCCCTGCAAAAACACGAAACCGGTTAAGAAAACAATGGCTGGGAGCGGGTGATGTGGATGATAGTGGGACTGCGGAGGAGTGGCGGAAAATTGCCATGGAATGGTGGAGAACTGAGATGGCGCAGGTTGGTGGAATGCGGAGGAGATTTAAATGAAAACCTTAATAAAACTGACCTATGAACAAATATATGAAACAGGAGGGCAAATGTACGACAAGACACGTGAAGGTGACGTGGTAGGATTGGGTGGCGACGAAAGAGCCAACAGTGGGAAGACGATTCTGGACCGTCAGATCTGAGAGGAGATCGACGCTAGGAAACATGGCGGAGGGCAGTGAATGGTGGGCCAGGGGTACGGTGATCGTGGATTAAAACCCACGCAACTCCGTCGAGCGATGACTGTTGGATGGGTGAAGGCAGATCTGATGGCTCATATGAATATCGCTATGCATCCCGGACCGAAGGATAACGCGCAATGGGAGGGCGATTTTGCCGCCGTACAGAAGACAGGTGTCGAGCGTTGTATGGAATCGCTGGGAAATGGGAAAATACCACCCAACCCCCATTAGCGATGCGATGAAAACTGGGCTGTTTTATGGCAATGGCACGCGGCGGGAACCACAGTGGCGGACACACACCGAACCGTTGATCTGGCGGCGAACGGACGGCGATGGCACGATCGGTGGTTTGAACGGGTGAATCACGAGCACCGCGTGTTTAGACGATGGCCGTTCGATCTATATGGATCAACGGTTGAGAAAGCGCCCGATAAATAAATGGGACAAGCACCTTCGGGGCTAGCACTCGGTCACAGCGCTGGGGTTCTGTGGGAGGAAAGGCGCAGGGCGAGGCCGAAAGGGGCTAGGCTTGGACTATGAGGAAATTATGATTTTTTGCCCATTTTAATACATTTTGAAGCCAGCCAAGGGTAACAATAGGGGAATGAGGGGGATTTAGGCATAGACAAAGGGAATAGGGATGTTTTAGAGGGGATTTCTGGGATGAAAAAAGGGGAATTAGGGGCAAGGAAAGGGACTTCGACTAAAGGAACCAAGGGGTGAAAATGAAGGAATTTGCAAGGGCATAACGGGCAGACCTAAAGCCTTTTCAGAGTGCAATTCTTTATCAGCAAGGCTCATTTACTTAGAACAACAGAGGGAAACAGTCAAGGCGAAGTTACAGAAAGAGGCTGTGAGGATGATGTGTTTACAAGAGAATGCATTCCTTAGAGGCTTAGAAAAAAAAAAAAGCCTGCTTGTTGTCGAGGAAATTATAAAGGAGCTAACAAGGTACGGAAGAAGGATTCTTAGGCACAATGAAGAACATGGAAGCAACAGGGAAACTACCTATCTTTGATGGAACAAATTTTGGTTTTTGGAAAAAGAGGATGTCCTACTATCTAATGTCTCTTGGTCCTGAAGTATGGCACTCTGTTCTGGATGGGTACAAAGCTCCCACCAATCTTCCAACTGATCAAGATGAAAGAAGAGCCTACATTGCTAATGCCAAAGCTTTAAATTCCATCACTAGTGGAATTACCAATTCCGAATTTATAAAAGTCGTGGATTGTGAATCAGATAAAGAAGTATGGGATAAGTTGGTTTCTGTGTTTTCGTTCCTAGAGACAGCCTAGAGTTGTGATAGACCAGTGCCTAGGACATCTTATATAGCAAGGAGCATATGGTATAACAGAGTGAGTTATGAATAACAAGCTCTCATGCTATCTCTTGTAAAACAAGGAAAATTCATCTGAATGGGACCAAGACCTTCAGAAAATGACACAGAAATAAGGATATTGCAGAGGCAGTGTGCAAAAATCCAATATAAAAGCAATAGACAATTCAGAGACAACTTACTGTTAAGAGGGAAAATTCAGAAATACCTCACAGAAATAATTTATCAGAAGGTGTATGTGGTGAATGAAATATTGATGAGATATTAGCTAACATTGAGCTGATACCTAGATATAAAATACCACCATGCATGGGATTACCAATCTAAGAATCCATACATGACAATAGCATTTTAAAAGCACCCTCCCAAAGAAACTAATATAGCAGAAGTATGGTTTAGCTGAATAATGGAACAAAATATCATGCATGAGCCATATTTAAAGCGCTTGATTAATCCAAGCATGGGTATCAACTAGGATAAATCCATACCAAAAATCAGTGAGTCACTCGCATTCCAAAACATGATACAAGACAGATGGATGAAATGAAATGATATATTAAAATAGAACAATAAAGAAATTTACAGGTTGTGAAATACCAAAGACCAGAATCCTCGTTAACAGATGGAACTCCTCCTCACTGAGAACCTATGGGCTCTGAGCCTTCATACAAGAATTTTACAAAATGTATACAAAAATCCTTTCACTGCATAATTTTCTGATAAAATCTGGAACCCTTACAATGTGTTTCTTTGCAGTTTTTATAGTTGAACGAAGAGCAACGGTGGTAGATGGAAATCTAAATGAAAAATTAAAACCCAGAAGAGCCAGAGGGCCGAAACCCATTCTGTTTTAATTCTCTACATTAACCCCTGGTACCTTTTAGATGAGAGAGTGATCTTCTTCGGCTTCCATTTACTCTGGTATGGTCCTGATGTACTCTGACTGCAGTAATTTGTAGTACTCTGGTGCATAAACCAAAAAGTGAAGTGAATGACGGTGAAGTCCGCCATATTGGTGAAACAAATGTTCTGGTAACTCCGGACTGTAGTCAAGGCGAAAATCCTCTCTAGAACACGACATAGACTAAAACAGTATGGGCACTTTGTCCTTTAGAATGATCTGTTGATGGGAAACCTGGGTAGTTTTGATTTCTGTGGGCTAGTCTGCCTCTGACTGTGAAATCTAAGCTTTAATGGCTCTAAAGAGGGCGAACAGAGTTTAAACTCTGTTTCCTTTAATGCAAACCCCGATCTATGTTTTCTCTGTAATGGTACTGAGACTCTGAATCATGGCGGTCTTCCACCGCTTGTACTCTGCAAAAACACGCAAATTGGTCACGAAATCCATGTAAATGGAAGACTGGTTATGAGGGCGGAAGAAATGATAGTGCAGCGGTGGTGAAACAGTGGTTTATGTGAAGTAACAGTGGAAAACATAATGATATGGTGTAAATAGCAAACAATAGAGTTTGACGGAAAAATGCGTATGGACCGTTCGATCTAGATCTGGAGGTGTAGATCGATGGCGGGGATTAAACAGTGAAATGATATATGAAAATAGGCGTAATGAATATGAGACATTTAACTTTGATACAAAATTTGAAACTTTGGTTATAAGCCAAAATATACAGAAATGCAATGAAATGCTATGAAACATGACAGAAAGACCGTATGAGGTGGGACCTATACAGAAATCGCAATTGGAAATCGGAGCGGGAGTAATCGCAATCGCGAGCAAGGGGATGTGTGATGCGATCAATCGGAAGGGACATCAATCGGAGGGGAGTTGCGATCGGGCGGATCGGGGTCGGACATGCGATGCGATCAATCACATCACAAATATTTGCGATGGACTGATCGGGGGGGCTTCACGTAAATGTTGCGATTGCGATTGGGGCAGGGAGTACGATTAGCGCTCCACTGTCGGATCGGAGTCACATATAGACAGTGCGAGTTAGATCAGAGATCGCAATCAGGGGGAAAACAAAGGGATGGCACAGAGTTTTTTTTGCGATTGCGATGATCTGCGATTTGCACGGGCCGTCCGATCTACATGGTAGATCAACGGTGGAGAACGCGTCGCAGGACTTAACATAATCACATCGGAGTTTTTCGGTTGTAACATGGGAAATGCGCCCATCTGTCACTCCGATTGCGATTGGTGCTTAAGACTTAAGCGCTTGATCTTAGCGCTTGGGCGTATGGGGGAAGTGGTTAAGGGGCTTGCGGCAAAGGGGCTAGGCCCTTAATATGTTTTCAAATGTGGGTTCTTCGGCCCTTTGTAGTTTTAAATTTTAAATTAACGATAGGTGGAAAACAAATTTTTTAGGGCAAAAAGAGGATTTGAAGGTTTAAGCACAAGCTGGGTGTTTGACAAAATTTTTATATGATGCGTCGTGGACAACATTAGCTCCACACAGGGGCAGCACGTTCATCCCTGGACGTGTCGAGAACTTCACGGACCACCACCATCATCGATTTTCACGAAGACGGGGAAAAATAAATCTATTCTACTTCATGTGAATTTACTCCATGGACAGTTAATCATGGTCTCACATTTTCTCTACTAGGCTTCATCTTGCTAGGATTAAAGCATCTAGCGGATGTCTTCTCTGTTCTAAATGAAAATTGAACAATAGCCAAGCAGGGATTAGGTAATAGGGTTCTTTGGACTTTACTTGAGAGAAATTAAAACAACTAAATACATGCTCACAGGCTGAGCTTTATTTCAGACTTCCTACGTACTCTACTCTAACGAGATTATTTACAAGTCTATCCTACAAAAATTGTCTTCCAATGCAACCAGTCCATCAAGTGATCCCATGACTGGTCTTCTCTGCCTAGCTCCTTGAGCAGGCTGGAAAGGCAAGGCAGCTCCCACTCCCTTTGTTCCATAATAGCAGCTTTGAAAAAAATTCTTTCTGCTTGCAACATGCTGCTCAAAAAGACCCTTGATCCTTCTTGAAATGTGTGCAGGAAATGAACATAAGGATCATGAAAAGATACCTGGCTATGAATATTTGGCAGGCAGGCTTCAACCATGATCTCTTCTTCTTCCACTGGATCAAGAAAAAGACTCTCTTGAGAGAGGGGATCTCCCTCATCTTCTTCGCTTTCTGAACAAGAGGACTCATCATATATGACAGTGCTGTCCTCCTGGAGCTCTGATATGTTCTGCTCTAATGAGCTGAGCTCTGTGAACAGATCCATGTATTCTTAAGCAGGGGTTTGTTCTTTTGCTTCCTCTTTCTCAGGAGAAGGCTTGTTATTTTCATCTTGCCCAAGAACTTCTCCTTTTCTTTCCTCCTCATCTTCTGAAACAAAAGGCTGCTGGTTTCCAGTCTCACTGATGATTTGTAGTAGAGCAGAATGAAGATTAAGAGAATCTTCATCTATTATTATACTATCATATCTCTCCCCATCAGTATCATAGATAGGCTTCATTGGCTTATTACTCCTTGGAAGTAAAGGGAAATGATTTTCCTCCCATGGGTCTACTGATGATGCCTCTGTGAACTCAGCTTCTCTTTGGAAACAGTCATCATCAAATAGATCATAACTAGGAAAGTCATAATCGTAAGCAAGGTCATCAACCAAACCTATCGGCTTGTTAGCAGGTCTTTATTCATCCTGGTCCATAGAGGAGCTTTCTAGGTCTGTATCATCAAACTCAATAGACGATTGAGCAAAAAAATCTATTCTATAAAATGCTTCAAAGGTGGATCGTTGATCTAATATCTGATCAATCTCTTCTTCTGTGAAAAGGGAGGTCTCCCTGTCATCATGGACAGAAGCACAACAATCCTCTTTTTCTTGCATTAGCTAACTGGGAGGTGGGATGTTCTTTTGAGCCTCTTCTATGTGGTCTCTTGTTTCCTCCAAGCAACATTCCCTCTTTTCCATTGCTATTAGGTCTTGATACTCTTTGATCAGCATAACACAAGACATAGGTAGGCAATCAGGCAATTCCTGATCGCTTTCCTCCTCATCTTCCATAGGTTTTAAAGCATCATACTTGTCTTGCTCATTATCTAGGTCTTGATTTTGTTCTTGTGATTTCACGAGTTTGATCTCAGCTTCATATCTTTCAATCATCAATCTTAGAAAGATCTTCTTAAGCACGAGTGTGAAACTTGGGATGAGAAGCGTAATCTGTGGAAGGTCCTCCACTTTTAGTTTTTCCAAGCCACGTGACCTTTCATCTAGACACTCTGCTATAAAACTTGGATGCATCTTTGCAAACTGCTCAGAGTCTTCCATTCATGAAGCGGCTTGGTCTTCAGCATGGCTGATGTTGTACTGTGACATAGTATCCCAGTGGAGTCTCGTGAAACCAAGATAATCAGCGACATTCTGATCACCCAGTGGAGTCTTTTAATCATTTAGGAAATGTGGAGTCGCTAAGGTGAGGGATCTACAACTCTCAAATCTCCATAGTCACCTACTTGAAGAGTGAATTAGGTTTTTTCGAGGCCCAAGGATTCAAATTTTCTCAACTTCGTTCCCGGACAATGGCGCCAGAAAGATGTTGCCGCTCCTAGAGACAACCTAGAGTTGTGATAGACCAGTGCCTAGGACATCTTATATAGCAAGGAGCATATGGTATAACAGAGGGAGTTATCAATAACAAGATCTCATGTTATCTCTTGTAAAACAAGGAAAATTCATCTGAATGGGACCAAGACCTTCAAAAACTGACACAGAAATAAGGATATTGCAGAGGCAACGTGCAAAACTCCAATATAAAAGCAACAG
The DNA here is from genome assembly GCA_034641835.2 of Pinus albicaulis. Lineage (NCBI taxonomy): Eukaryota > Viridiplantae > Streptophyta > Pinopsida > Pinales > Pinaceae > Pinus > Pinus albicaulis. Next base: position 1,275,835,439 of record CM076583.1, on the reverse strand, counting down.
AAAATTCAGAGACAACTTACTGTTAAGAGGGCCAATTCAGAAATACCTCACAGAAATAAGTTATCAGAAGGTGCATGTGGTGAATGAAATATTGAGGAGATATTAGCTAACATTGAGCTGATACCTAGATATACAATACCACCATGCATGGGCTTACCAATCTAAGAATCCATACATGAAAATAGCATTTTAAAAGCACCCTCCCAAAGAAACTAATATAGCAGAAGTATGGTTTAGCTGAATAATGGAACAGAATATCATGCATGAGCCATATTTAAAGCGCTTGACTAATCCAAGCATGGGTATCAACTAGGATAAATCCATACCAAAAATCAGTGAGCCACTCGCATTCCAAAACATGATACAAGACAAATGGATGAAATGAAATGATATATTAAAATAACACAATAAAGAAAATTACAGACTGTGAAATACCGAAGACCAGAATCCTCATTAACAGATGGAACTCCTCCTCACTGAGACCCTATGGGCTCTGAGCCTTCATACAAGAATTTTACAAAATGTATACAAAAAGTCTTTCACTGCATAATTTTCTGATAAAATCTGGAACCTTTACAATGTGTTTCTTCGCAATTTTTATAGCTGAACGAAGAGTAGTGGTGGTAGATGGAAAACTAAATGCAAAATTAAAACCCAGAAGAGCCAGAGGGCCGAAACCCATTCTGTTTTAATTCTCTGCATTAACCCCTGGTACCTTTTAGACGAGAGAGTGATCTTCTTCGGCTTCCATTTACTCCGGTATGGTCCTGATGTACTCTAACTGCAGTACTGTGTAGTACTCTGGTGCATAAACCAAAGAGTGAAGTGAATGACGATGAAGTCTGCCATATTGGTGAAACAAATGTTCTGGTAACTCCGGACTGTAGTCAAGGCGGAAATCCTCTCTGGAACACGACATAGACTAAAACAGTATGGGCAATTTGTCCTTTAGAATGATCTGTTGATGGGAAACCTGGGTAGTTTTGATTTCTGTGGGCTAGTCTGCCTATGACTGTGAAATATAAGCTTTAATGGCTCTGGAGAGGGCAAACCGAGTTTAAACTATGTTTCTTTTAATGCAAACCCCGTTCTATGTTTTCTCTGTAATGGTATTGAGACTTTGAATCATGGCGGTCTTCCACCACTCGTACTCTGCAAAAACACACAACTTGGTCATGAAATCCATGTAAATGGAATACTGGTTATAGGGGCGGAGGAAATGATAGTGCAGCGGTGGTGAAACAATGGTTTATGTGAAATAACAGTGGAAAACATAATGATATGGTGTAAATGGCGAACAATAGAGTTTGGCGGAAAAATGCGTATGGACCTTTCGATCTAGATCTGGAGGCATAGATCGATGGCGGGGATTAAACAGTGAAATGATATATGAAAATAGGCGTAATGAATATGAGACATTTAACTTTGATACAAAACATGAAACTTTGGTTATAAGCCAAAATATACAGAAATGCAATGAAATGCTATGAAACGTGACAGAAAGATCATATGAGGTGGGACCTATACGGAAATCGCAATCGAAAATCGGAGCGGGAGTAATCGCAATTGCGAGCGAGGGGATGTGTGATGCGATCAATTGGAAGGGGCAGCGATCGGAGGGGAGTTGCGATCGAGCGGATCGGGGGTCGGACATGCGATGTGATCAATCGCATCGCAAATATTTGCGATGGACCGATCGGGGGGGCTTCACGTAAATGTTGCGATTGCGATTGGGGCAGGGAGTACGATTAGCGCTCCACCATCAGACCAGAGTCACAAATCGATGGTGCGGGTTAGATCGGGGATCGTAATCGAGGGGGAAACAAAGGGATGGCGCAGAGTTTTTTGCAATTGCGATGATCTGCGATTTGCGCGGGCCGTCCGATCTACATGGTAGATCAACAGTGGAGAACGCGTCGCAGGACTTAACATAATCGCATCGGAGTTTTTCGGTTGTAACACGGGAAATGCACCCATCTGTCACTCCTACTGGGATTGGTGCTTAAGACTTAAGCGCTTGGTCTTAGCGCTTGGCCGTATGGGGGAAGTGGTTAAGGGGCTTGCGGCAAAGGGGCTAAGGCCTAATATATTTTCAAATGTGGGTTCTTCGGCCCTTTTATGCAATTTTAGGGCTGGGAGAAGGTAACGATAGGTGGAAAACATATTTTTCAGGGCAAAAAGAGGGGATTTGAAAGGTTTAAGCCAAATTGTTTGATGAAATTTTATATGATGCTGACGTGGTCAACACTCTATATGATGGGGACTCCAAAGTTAAGAAGGAAAAGCTTCAAACCTATAGAAGACAATTCGAGAGTCTAAAAATGGATGATGAAGAAGATATTGCATCATACTTCCTCCGAGTAGTTGAAGTGGTTAACTCTCTTAAAGGACTAGGAGAAAATATTGAAGAAAGCACCATTGTTCAAAAAATCTTGAGATCGTTTCCTGACAGATTTCATTCCAAAGTAAGTGCCATAGAATAAATGAAGGACCTAGATACTCTCAAGATGGATGAACTTCATGGAATTTCTTATTGCCTATGAGATAAGGAAAGGGAGCCCAAATTTCAAAGAAGCAACTTTCAAAGCTTCAAGATCTACAAAAGAAGGAAAAGGATGGAATTGCAACATTGATGAATCTGATACTGAGAATGAGTTAACTCAATTTGTACGAAGAATAAAAAGGGGATCTAAGCTAAAAGGTAAGTACCCTCTTATTTGTTTCAATTGTGGAAGAATAGGTCATTATGCTGCAAAATGTCCTCATAAACATAATAGTGATGATGAAAATGACTCTAAAAGAATGATGTACAAAATGAAAGGGTTTAATAAGAAGAACTTCTTCTCCAAACAAGATGATTTTGATTCTGATGAATTTGTAGTCATAAAAAAGAAATAAACTAGAAATGTGCATCATTACAAAGAAAGTGATGATGAATCAAATGAGGAAAGTAATTATGTTGGAAGCAGAGAAATGTTATTCATGGAATTTACAAATGATGATGACTCAGAACTAGAAGATGAAAGAAACATGGATAGTTTGCTAATAAGTGCCATTGAAGAAATTGAGAATCTACAAAAGAAGATAATTTCTCTAAAAATAGAAAGAGAGGAAGCAAAAAGAAGGGAAGACTTCTTGAACATTAAGCTAAAAGAGAAGGATGATATCTGTGAAAAACGTGAAGCTGAAATAATATCTCTAAGAAAGGAATTAAAGCAAGTTAAAAGGAGTTGGCAAAGCTCTCTATCTCTTGACAACATTCTTAATACTCAAAAACCTCAACATGACAAGTCTGGAATTGGTTTCAAAGGAGAATCATCACGTACAAAGAATAATGCCAGAAGTTATGTTGATGTGCTCTCTTGCCATCGAGAAGAAGAAAAGTCATCTCGCTAGGAACAAAGTCCCATCTCAAAACCAAGAATTGAAGAAAAGGAAACTTCAAGGAAGAATGTTGGTTCAAGCTATGGATACTACAATAGGTATCAAACTATTTTTGTTGGGCATTATTACAATTGTAAAAACTTTGGGCATCAAGCTAAGCATTGCAAGGCTCATAAGAATGAAGCACCAAGATTGAATGATCAAACAAACCAAATATGTGGTCCTAAAGAGCAAGGACAAATCAAAACTTACAATTCTTTTGATCCTTTGGCTAAGTTTGATCCGTCTTGCTCATTATGTGATAATTATGATCATAATAAACAAAATTTCCCTCTCAAAAGGGAGAAAGCTAAAAACGTAAATCTCAAAACTGATAAATGTGGCTAGCTCTATGTGCTCATAGTGAAGAAAATAATTGGTTTGTGGATAGTGGATGCTCAAGACATATGACAGGTGACCAAAATAAGTTTATCTCATTCAACAAGAAAAATGGAAATGTATCCTTTGGAAGTGGATCCGCTAAAATCACTGGAAAAGGAACTGCTACCCTTGTCAATGGACTAGGAAAGCTCAAAATACCTTGCTGGTAGAAGGGCTCAAACACAATATCTTAAGTGCTAGCTAGATTTGTGACCAAGGACATAATTTTGTGTTTAGTACCAAAAATTGTGAAATATGAGACTCATCCTCGGGAGAACTTATGGCGAAAGGAGTAAGAACACCATATAATGTTTACATTCTCAGTGGAATCCAAGAAGATAAATGTTACTTAAGTCAAACAGATGAAAGTTGGTTATGGCACAAGTGATTGGGGCATACAAGTTTTGATAACCTAGTCAACATCAACAGAATTAATGTAGTAAGGGATATTCCAAAAATGTGCAAACCAAATCAAGTTGTATGTGGCCCATGCCAACATGGAAAGCAAACTAGAACTAGCCACAAAACTAAGGAGTTCTCAACAACAAAACCTTTGGAAATCATTCATGCAGATTTGTGTGGGCCAACTAGAACTCCAACTCTTCAAGGTGAAAGGTACTTTGCTCTATTTGTTGATGACTATACTAGAATGATGTGGAGATATTTCATAAAATATAAATCCGAAGCATTTGAATGTTTTAAGAATCTTAAGGATCTCATTGAGAATGAGAAAGATTCTAAGATTAAATGTCTTAGAACGGATAGAGGAGGATAATTCACCTCAAAATAATTTGATGAATTCTGTAAAGAGCATGGAAGCGAAAGAGAACTCTCTACTACTAGGACACCCCAGCAAAATGGAGTAATTGAAATAAGGAACCAAACCATTCAAGAAATGGCAAGGAAAATGCTAATAGCAGTTGATTTGCAACCAAAATTTTGGAGATAAGCAGTTGGCACCACAATTTATACCTTCAATCGAACTCAACTAAGACCAAATAATGAAAAGAATCCTTATGAATTATGGAAAGGAAGACCTGCTTCAATAAAATATTTCAGGGGTTTTGGAAGAAAATGTTTCATAAAAATAAATGATGACTCACTAGGTAAATTTGATTCTAGAGTTAACGAAGGAATATTTCTTGGATACTCCACTAGGATCAAAGCTTACAAATGTTACAAAAATAATCTACGAAGAATAGTGGAAAGAATTGATGTGAATATTGATGAAGGCCTTCTAGAAAAAAGAATTGAATATCATGAAGTTGAGCATTTCTTTGAACAAAGTGAAGAAGGAGAATCTGAAAAAGAAGAGGAGAATGGAAAACCTCAAAGTGAACCTTCACAAACTCCCTCTAAGATAAAGTTTGTTCAAATAAATCATCCAGAAGAACAAGTCATTGGAAATATAGATGAAGGAATTCAAACTCGAAGAAGGATGGTAAACACCCCAAGAAAAGATGATGTTGCTCTATTATCTTTAATAGAACCCGAAAATTTTTCTCAAGCAAGAAAATATCCTTATTGGATAAGGGCCATGGAAGAATAAATGTCTCAAATCGAAAAGAATGAGACCTAGGAGCTAGTACCTCACCCAAAAGATAAAAATATAATTGGAACAAAATGGGTATTCAAAAACAAGATGAATGAGGATGGACAAATCATCAGAAATAAAGCCAGACTTGTTTGCAAGGGATACTCACAAATTGAAGGAATTGACTTCAAAGAAACCTTTGCACCAGTAGCTCGATTAGAAGCCATAAGGATGTTTTTGGCATTTACTTTCTCAAAAGGATTCAAGGTCTATCAAATGGATGTAAAATTAGCATTCTTGAATGGAGATCTCAAGGAAGAAGTTTACATGGAGCAACCAGAAGGATTTGATCTTGCTGAAGGGAAGGAATTTGTATGCAAGCCAAAAAAGGCCTTGTATGGATTAAATCAAGCCCCTAGAACATGGTATGCAAAGTTGGATCACTATCTGCTACAATAAGGTTTCAAAAAGGGAGTAGCTGGTAGCAATCTCTACATGAAGATGGACAAGGAAAAACTTTTGATCACTCTTGTATACGTTGATGATCTAATATTTGCTAGCAATGATGATGAGATGAGCCATGAATTTTCTCTAAATATGTCCAAAAGATTCAAAATGTCAATGATTGGTGAGCTGTATTACTTTCTTGGGCTACAAATATCTCAAACCTCTACAGGCATGTTTATATCTCAAGCAAAATATCTTAAAGACATGCTCAAAAGATATGGGATGGAAGATCATGCACCAATGAGCACACCAATGACCACATATTGTAAATTAAGTAAAGATGATGATACCCCTCTCATAGATGCAACTCTTTACAGATCAATAATTGGAGCTCCCCTATACTTAACTGCTACAAGAACAGATATTATGCAAGCAGTAGGAATGGTAGCAAGATTTCATTTAAGTCCTAAACAATCCCATCTAGCAGCCGTGAAGAGAATTCTCAGATATTTGAAAGGAACGATTGATTTCAGTCTTTGGTATCCTAAGAGTTCAACTCTTATTGCTACATCTTACTCTGATGCTGATTGGGCCGAAAGCGTGGATGATCGAATCAGTGGAAATGCATTCTTTATGGGAGATTGTCTTGTATCTTGGCTCAGTAAAAAACAATCATCTATATCCCTTTCTACAGCCGAAGCCAAATATATAGCTACTGCTGATTGTTGTACACAAATTATATGGATGAAGGAAGCCTTGAAGGATGTCAACATAGAAACTAAGAAACCAAGTACTATTTTTTGTGACAACACTAGTGCCATCAGTCTTTCAAAAAATCTAGTGATGCACTCAAAGACCAAACATATTCCAATCAAATATCATTTTCTCTGAGAACAAGTTATTGACCAAAATATCAAGTTGGAATATGTCAATACAAAAGAACAAATTGCAGATATATTTAAAAAACCCCTTCAACGAGAAGCATTTGAGTATCTTCGCCAAAATATGGGTGTTATTGCTCTTGAATCACATTAAATCAAGCAGCATGTCAGGGGTACAGTATGTTAGGGGGAGCAGCATGACAGGGGGAGCAATTTAGCATCCCATTGCAATTGATGTCAAAGGGGGGGAGAAGAAAAATATTGTCATACAACGACAAAGGGAGATATTTTTAATCCAAGTTGTCATTGATGTCAACAGGTTGATGAAGGTTGAAAGACTTAATGATAACATGGAAGATGTCATTTGAAGTTCTCCTAATGACACTTGCTGGGCACTATCTTGATGACATAGATTTCCTACATGATGACGCTATGACCCCATTGGTAATCCAAACAATGGAGAAGACAAATGAAGGAGAGGCCAAGCAATGGAGAAGGCATTCTGTCCTATGCATTTTATGCACAAAAAAAAGTTAAGGACAGTCACAAAGTTTATTTTTTTTTTACCTCCATAGAGGCATCATTCCAAATTGACTCCTATACCATCTTTTAGAGCATAATTTTTCCTTTCCAATGAGCCCTTATTTGTCCCAAAACTGCTAGTAGTTTTTGAGATATCGAATTTTCAAGTTAAAAACATTATATTTCTGATATTGAGCTGACCTATGCTCAGGGACACAAGTTAGTCTCCAAACAGGGACGTGTCTTTTCGTTTGTTGTTGCAAAGAAGGCTATATATATATATATACAATCCGTAACTCATTTCTCTAACACAGAATTTCGGTCATCAAACAAAAACAAAATTTCGGTCATCAAGAGATTCAGTTCACATCTCGTGAACTCAATATATAAAGGAGACCCAGACCTATGATTTATTGCTTCGGACAAGTCATCTATTGTTTCAGACCTATGATCTTTTGCTTAGGATCTGTGACTAAAGGTTATAACTCTCAGTTCCGAGGTCTATTGCCTTGACCAGTGATAAGAGGTGAGGTTGTTGGATAGAATTACTACAACTTGGACTTATGAGGGACTCAGAATAGTGATCTCATATTTTTAGAGTCCTATGATGAATGGTGAACGTTGATAAACAAAAACATTAAAGGTTATTCGTAAAGAAGTAGTAAAATTTCTTGAATAGTGTTGGATAAAAGCAGTGTTGGAGCATAATAGAAGGACCCTTGTGGACAGTATTGTAGTGACAATCACTCGTAATGTAAACATCTGATTATGGAGCTAGGACATATAACAGTTTTATGAAGCTTGGATTCTAAAGGAACTCAGACACAGATCCCGTGGAGACAGCTCAGGACAGTGGACCAGCCTTAAACATTGTGTGCAGTACAATGATATTGTGGCTCAGAATTGCAATAACCTAAATTTGGAAGTGATATCTTGTGCGAAAACTTCATAAAATTCCAGAATAACCTTGCTGTGGAGTTGAAAAATCGTAAGAAATAATAGGAAGTAATAAATAGCATTTTAATTATGACAAGGATTGCATAATAGTAACATTGCAGAACAGAATAAAAGAAGCCTTCTTGATCACTTGTCCCGAGCATGAAGATTTGAGTTTTGGAACCAAGAATAGTGAATGAACATCAGTGAGCAGTGAAGCATTAGTAGCAAAGTCAAATGGTGGACAAGTACAGTGAAGATATATTGAAGAACAAATGAAGAAGTATTGAATAGTGAATAATATTTTGTAGATGAAATTCAAGTAAGTATATCACACATATTCTATTAAAAGTGACTGAGTGATTGGTGTCCTTGGAGTAGGAGCTCCTAAACACAAGGTTGGTGCCTTGAGAAGATAGTGTCGAAGCCCTAGAGGTCAGAGCCTCATCAAAGTCCAAGTTGGTGCTTGGAAACAGGTTGGTGCCTGATTCATTGAAGGGTTGGTGCCCTCACACATCTATTGTACTCAATTATTTGAAAAATGACTGAAGTTCTTATTAATCCTTAATAATGTTATTATTATACACCTCTCTATTTTTAATTGTGAAGAATCTGACTGGAAAAAATCGACAATTGAAAAGAAATATTGATTCACCCCCCTCTCAGTATTTCCAACGCATCAAACCACTTTGGAGTCTAGGACCTAGTCTTCTTAGACTCAGAGAGGGCTCTCTATGTTTTTATGATGTAGCTTGATAATTCTAGTTGGTCTTGTTGCTAGGTACAGGTCAAGTCATTGGAAAGCTACTAAGTAGATCTTTCAATATGTGAAGGGTTGGCCAGGAGTCCTAGATGTGCCTGTAGTTCTTGAGGATCTGGCCATTTCACTGGTAGCAAGTTCAATTTTGGTAGCAGCTGAATGCTGATATTAGGCTAGTTATAGAAAATTATGAGAGTTGTTTGTTTGATTGATGGTGTGGTTGGACAGATAGGGCTGCAGGGACTAATCCATTGGGATATTGATTCAAAGGGCTGAAATGGAACAACAACATCAATAGCATCACAGGGCAAGCTAACTATGCTAAATGGATCTTTAGAGCTGTATGAATATGAGTTGAAAGAAATAGTAAGGTTCAGTAATGACTAAAGAGAAGTTAAGAATTATTTAATCAGACTTCGGTAGAAAACATTCAGATTTTAAATGCAGACAGAATCAAGGTGCTCCGACATAAAATCTTAATCTAAAATTTCCGATTTAAAATTATATGAACAGATTCAAAACAGAGAAAACAAAAGAAACATTTAAACATAGAAGTAGCACATCACCATTTTGACACAGCTCAAGAATCCTGTAAACGGTCTCTGATTATTGATGTCCAGCTCCAAAATTATAGTTCTCCAATATAATAGTTCTTACAATGTAGGGGATAATAATATCCAACCTCTCATAATGAAAATTCAAGCAGTATTTAACTAAAGCTTGATTCAGTTTCCCTAATCTACTATGGAAAACTTCATTTATTACAAGCAACTGAAACTAAATAGGTGTGGCCATGCAAGACACGTTCAGGAATCACTGACAACAATAATGCCTCTGGAATTAATTTTGGGCAACTCTTTGTAGATCCAAATGCTTCAATGGCTCCTTGAAAGATCAAAAAACAAGCTTGGATGTGGTTGTGATGGTCACGAAGAGGTAACCAATGGTGGCTCTAACATCTGGCCATGCTTTTCAGAAAACCAATGTTGGGTAATCAGATCTGGTGCATTGCTGGCCACTTTTCATTGATTGGGGAAAGTGCTGATGTGTTCTACTACATTTCTGGCTTCTTCTGGTATAACTATAACAATTCTGCATAAACTCCCTTTGCCGGACTCAACCCTTGGTGTATTTTTTCTACCCGAGCCCTTTCAGTCGTGTTTAACCCTTTTTATAAAAAAACAACGTAAAAACTCATATACCCAGACCCGAAAATGTTTGGATTTTAGTTCTGAAGCGACATCGCATCCGTGCAGGTATCACACTTTTCATATTTTACAGTTTAAGTTATAAGAAATGGAATCAACGATGCGATGCGAAGAGGGAGGTGACATGGAGGGAAGGTGGGACCGGACCGCAACCTGCATATCGCAAACCTTAAAATTTAGTTATAAGCAACGGAGGATAAAAACTAAAAGACGCGAAGTGCAAAGTGCAGGGAGAAAGGAGGTGATGTGGCAGGTAAGGTGGGACCAGACCAGAGCCCGCAGATCGAAAACCTTAAAGTTTAGTTATAAGCAGCAGGGGTTTAAAATATAAATCTTGCGAAGTGCGGGGAGAGGGACCCACCTACATTGCAATCGCAATTTGGAAAGCTTCTGCAGTAAGGTAAATTTTATGATGTTTCATATGATATGTGTTTCAATGTCTTTCAAACCACTGTGAAGTGGGGGCGGAGCTATTGTGCGTCGCCGACCTTGTTTCTTTGGTTGCGCCCGTTCATTTCTTAGTTGTTCGTAGAATGCTTGCCCCGCGTTCATGACTTGACCTACATTAGCGTTCACGACTCGACTCGAACACGTGGACGACTTGACCCAATCTCATTTAAGACTCTACCCTTTCTTTTTTTCTGCCTTAACTACTTCTCTCCTGCCTTTTCTTCCTTTGCTTCCTTTGCTTCTAATGTTGCTCCTTTTTTAACTATAAAATTTGGGTGTTTAACAGTTGAAGAAGGGGTTTGAAAGAAATAAGGTGTAGAAATTTGGAATATGGAGGAAATGAGGGGCATAGAGGATGAATGAAATGGAATAAGGGCAGAAATGAAGTTTGATCACCATCACACCTTATCAAAAATACTTTATTCTTTCTTTCTTAAAAATAAATGACAACCATGGAATATCATTTTCAATGATGACAAAATCTAAGAAATAATTAGTCACTTGGTCATACTGTGAAATACAGGGGTCTAACAGTAGCTCCAACTAGGAAAGGCGTCTCCTTCAGGAGGTGTCAAGAACACCATAGACTAGTGGCCTAATCCATTAGGTTAATACCAAAACTTGTATCTTGATCTGTCAGGCAACTTAGTGACTGGAAACTAGCTGATTGTTCCTCCTGACTTTGATTGATAAAAATAGACCACATGCTTGGCCAGCCAACTTAATAGCATACTGAAATATGAACTGAAACTACAATTTAACTTATCCACTGCAATCCATCAAGATGAACATATTGATGTGCCTTGAAAACTTGAATGATGAGACCAGAACTATGTTGAAACTAAAGTCTGTAACACACTGATCTAAAAATGAAACGCAATCTAAAACTAATATTTTTAATATGCTCAGAGTGCTAAGCTTATTTTCACACCTACCTACCCTAATTTGACTTTTAGGTGATATATACACTAAGTGAACTCATTTCTCCAATGCAACCAATCAAGTAAATGACTACATGATCGATTCTTGTTCACCTTTTTTAGTATGCTGAAAAAACAGAAGGGCCACTTCCATTTTACTTGCATTTGAATAGAAGTTCTCAAACCTTTCCTTAAACTCTGCAACAAACCATTCCTGGCATGGCATACTCCTTATTTAGATGATTCTAAGAAACCAACAAAAGGATCTTGGAACAATACCTGGCCCTATGGGTTTAAATACTAGACTTCATCTAGGGCTGCTCCTTGTTCCACTTTGTCATGCTCAAGATCCTTCTAAAAGAGAATATCTACATATTCTTCATGGCCATCTGACATGGCATCCTCATTATATATCACTATGATGTCCTCAAGCAAACCTGATATGTCTTGACTAAGTTGGTTGAATTCTGTTGGAAGGCCATCATTCTGATGAATAGGAACACTTTCTGGCAATAGGCCTTCTTGAGAAGGTAGAGCAGCATCAATATCAATATGTTCTTATGTTTCTTCTTGAGGAAATGATTTAGTACATAAATCAGCAGTAGAACAAATAAACACAATCTCTTCATTACATAAACATTTAGAGGTTGGCTGCATGCTTAGAATCTGATTGATTTCTTCTTCAGTTAAAGGAGAAGGAAGTCTTTGTTTTCTTTGGACTGCACAAAAAATGTTTTCTTTCTCTTGTGAAGAATGATCATGAGGCTGAATGTATTCTTTAGCCTCACACAAAAGAGCAGATGAATTATAATTTGTCCCCACAGAGAGATCTTGTGGATCTTATTTCATTTCCTGATTGATTTCATTTTGAAATAACTTCTCTTGGTTGTCATGACAATTAACTTGAGAATGAAATTCACAAATTGCTTCTAAGAGATCTTCAAGATGACAATTTCCTAAATAATCATCAATATTTACAAGGTATTGTATGAGATCCTTAGATTGATCATAACAATTTTCAGCTAATGATAAAGATGGAGAATTTTCTTTATAATGCTCATAAAACACCTTGTGGAAATCCTTTAAAGAAAACAAACTACTAGGATTCAAACCTTCATACCATTCCCTCGCTTTCCCTTCTAATGTTTCCATGAAAATATTCATAAGGAAATCCTCATGCCATTCGACCTTCAACTTCCATGAATGTATATGAAATTTAATGAGATGTAACGAAGCATAATTAACATTTTCATCTTGAAATATAGGAAGATTTCTTTGCCAATATACCTGAGGCATTTTGTGTGGGAATCCAGGAATGTTATCTCTGTTCATTGGAGCATATCTGCATTGTATTCTTGGATTCATCTTGTCAATCAGTCAGAGAGTGGGGTCATTGTATATTCACACCCAATCTAGATTCTTCTACCAGTGGAGCCTTTAGGTCAACTGAAAATTGTGGAGTCTCCAGGTGGATGATTTCAACATTCTTGTGCGCAGCTGTTGTCCACCATCAAAAACCAGATAACAATCTTGGAACATACTTGAATCATACAATATTTTGACTGGGGTTTTTGAGTTTTGATGAAATATTAAGTTTTTTCAATAAATCATCCCGAAGTATGGTCACCATTATGTTTTCACTCCGTAATTTGTAAGATTGGCAAGAACAAATGATAGAGGAAAACATCAAACCACTTTGGAGTCCAGGACCTGCCTTCCTAGGCTCAGAGAGGGCTCTCCATATTTTTATGACATAGCTTGATAATTTTGAATGCTGATATTAGGCTAGTTATAGAAAATTATGAGGGTTGTTTGTTTGATTGATGGTGTGGTTGGAAAGATAGGGCTGCAGGGACTAATCCATTGGGCTATGGAGTCAAAAGGCTGAAATGGCACATCACCATCAAGAGCATCACAGGGTAAGCTAACTATGCTAAATGGATCTTTAGAGATGTATGGATATGAGGTGAAAGAAATAGTAAGGTTCAATAATGACTAAAGAGAAGTTAAGAATTATTTAATCAGACTTCAACAGAAAACATTCATATTGTAAATGCAGATAGAATCAAGGTGCTCCGACATCAAACCTTAATCTAAAATTTTTGATTTACAATTAGATGAATGGATACATAGTAGAGAAAACAACGGAAACATTTAAACAAAGAAGTAACACATCACCATTTTCACATAGCTCAAGAATCCTGTAAATGGTCTTTGATTATTGATGTCCATCTCCAAAATTATAGTGCTCCAATATAGTAGTTCTTACAATGTAGGGGCTAACAATATCCAACTTCTCATAATGAAAATTCAAGCAGTATTTAACTAAATCTTGAGTCAGTTGCCCTAATTTACTTTTGAAAACTTCATTTATTACAAAAAACTGAAATTAAATAGGTGTGGCCATGCAAGGGCCGTTCAAACATCACTGAAAATAACACTGCCTCTAGAATAAATTTTGGGCAACTCTTTGTAGATCCAAACACTTCAATGGCTCCTCGGAAGATCAAACAATAAGCTTGAGGTGGTTGTTATGGTCATGAAGAGGTAACCAATGGCAGCTCTGACATGTGGCCCTGCTTTTCAGAAAACCAACGTTAGGTAATCAGATCTGGTGCATTGCTGGCTACTTTTCATTGATTGGTGAAAATGCTTATGTGTTCTACTGCCTTTCTCGCTTCTGCTGGTACAACTATAACGATTCTTCATGAAGGCCCTTTTCCCAACTCGACCCTTGGTGCCTTTTTGCTACTTGAGCCCTTTTGGTCGTGTTTAACCCTTTTTTCAAACAAAACGGCGTAAAAAATCATATACCCGGACCTGAAAATGTTTTGATTTTAGTTTTGAAGCCGCATCACATCGGCACAGGTATCGCACTTCACATGTTTTGCAGTTTAATTTATAAGAAATGGAATTAGCGATGCGATGCGAAGAGGGAGGTGACATGGAGGGAAGGTGGGACTGGACCGCACCCCGCAGATCGCAAACCTTAATGTTTAGTTATAAGCGGTGGAGGATAAACACTAAAATATGTGAAGTGCATGGAGAAAGGAGGTGATGTGGTAGGTAAGGTGGGACCGGATTGGAGCCTGCAAATCGCAAACCTTAAAGTTTAGTTATAAGCAGCGAGGGTTTAAAATCTAAAACTTGCGAAGTACAGGGAGAGGGACCACCTACATTGCAATCGCAAGTCGGAAAGCTTTTGCGGTAAGTAAAGTTTATGATGTTTCATATGATATGTGTTTCAATGTATTTCAAATGGCTGTGAAGTGGGGACTAGAGCTACTGTGGTTTGACAACCTTGTTTCTTTGGTTGTGCCCCTTCATTTCTTAGTTGTTCGCAGAATACCTACCCCGCATTCACGACTTGACCTGCTTTAGCATTCATGACTTGACCTGAACACATGCACAACTTGAACCAATCTCGTTCAAGAATTTTCCCTTGCTGTTTTTCTACCTTAACTACTTCTCTTTTGCCTTTTCTTCCTTTGCTTCTAATGTTGATCCTTTTTGAACTATAAAATTTGGGTGTTTAACAATTGAAGAAGGGGTTTGAAAGAAATAAGGCGTAGAACTTTGGAATATGGAGGAAATGTGGGGCGTAGAGGGTGAATGAAATGGAATGAGGGCAGAAAAGAAGTTTGATCACCATCACACCTTATCAGCAACACTTTCTTCCTTATTTCCTAAAAATAAATGACAACCATGGAATATCATTTTCAATCATGACAAAATCTAAGCAATAATTAGTTACCTAGTGATAATGTGAAATACAGTGGTTTAAAACCCCCTAATGCCTTGAACCATTTCAATCTATTTGTGAAATACGAGGCAAAGTCAGCTGACCATTCCATTCCCGGGTTTCACCCCACACCCGAGGCCGAAGAGGTTAAGGAGATCCCAGAAAATCACCTCCACCTCCATACACATACTCTGTCCTTGCACAATATACCTATCATCCCCTATATTTTGCGTCAGAAAATTCAAACCATAAATCTTCCCCTCCTCTACACAATATGGCGGTACTTGGATTTCTACTGAACAAGTATGCCCCCTTGGCTCTTCCCCAGTTACTGAATGACATGCCTCAAGACTATCTGAAGCTCCTTCCTCGGTTCACATGAGAAGATAACATTGCAGCACAGAGACGCATTGAAAGCTTATGTGCTTTTGCAGAAAACTTAAATGTGGAACACCTAGATGTGGTGTTGAGACTCTTCATCCAATATTTGGATGGCAAGGCTCAGAAATGGTTTAAATCATTAAAAATCATTCCGTCCATACCTGGGAAGAGATGGAAATTATCTTTACACAAAAATGAGGAGAGAAGAGGGATCATGGATACATCCTCAATGATTTTAATGCTATGAATAAGAAACACAACAAGGATGTCACATAGCTTATTAAGAGATTAAAAAAACTATACAATAATATCCCCGCGGAAATAAAACCTCCTCAGGTTGCTACTAAGGTAGTATTCACCGGGGTCTTTGAACCTGAGTTTGGATTCATCCTCTGAGAAAGGAAGTCTATATCTCTGGATCATATTTAGAAAGATTCATTGGAAGTAGAAGCCAACTTTTCTTCTACGGGGAAATTCAAGGGAAATTCATACCAAGGAGAAAGGAGGAGGGGCAAGGAGGAAGCTGCCACTTCAAATCAAGAGAGAGAATCTTAGGATTACAGAATAGAAAAAATGAACATGTTAATAAGAAATCTATCCAACAAGCTAGTCAAGCTTGAAGTAGAGACGAATATTTCCCCTCCCCGCTCAAATAAATTGGTTCTGAGTCGAGGTTTCAACCCTCAATATCGAAAACCTCCTCTGCAACTATTACGGAGGGAAATAAAGGAGCAACAGGACCACATTCAACCTCCATTTTATTTAGAAGGAGAGATGGAGGGGCATACAAAGGAGGTCACAGAGGTTCAAGAGAATGATTTCTTTTCTTACTCTGATGATGAATAAGGTGAAATGACATTGCAAGAAGAAGGGGAAGAAGAGGAGGCCCCCCTAGATGATAAAGACATTGAAAACTACTGTAGGAAGTTTGTGGATTTTATGCAGGTTCAGCTACATAAGAAATATGATCTCAGGTCTTCTCGGAAGAGAACTCAGATGCAAGACCAAAATGAAGAGTCTGTATCGAAAATCCATAACCCCCCAAGTAACCCTGATAAAAGTAAGAATTTGGTAGAAGAAACCAATCATCAAAAGGCCACCGTGTCCAACCCAACTGCTCAAGAATCCCAAAAAACTAAGGTTGAAAAGTCCCCCATATTATCATCATCCTTAACTAACCATGATAGGGAACCAACCGAAGTACATCCTACTGCAAATTTTCCTTCCACTTTTAATCTTCAAAAGGAATTAGAGAAAGTTAAGATCACGACACCCCTTACTGAATTGTTGAAACAAACGTCATTTAAGGCTCATGTGTCTCAATTCTTGCATCATTCTTGTGCAGCCCTCTTCCTAGAAAGTCTTAATCTCTAGGAAGAGAGACCCATGGATTTTTTTGGACCTCATGTAGAAGAACAATATCCCTCGATGCCCTCGTTCTATGTGACTTTTGTAATCCATGATCTACTGCTTCATAACTGTATGCTGGACTCTGGAGCATCTCATAACTTGCTACCACTGTCTGTCATGGAACACCTAGGTTTGAAAATTACCAGGCCTTACAAATACTTGTACTCATTTGACTCTAAGGGAGAAAAATTCCAGGAGATGATAAAATATTTGGTGGTAAATCTAGCTCAAATTGTAGCAAAGAGCATGGTGATGGACATCATGGTGGCGAACATACTGGTTAGGTTTGGGATGTTGATGTCAAGATCATGGAGGTAAAAAATTGGAGGTTCGATAAAGCTTGATTTGACCTACACCACCATCCCTGTTTTTGGTGGAGACGAACAAAGATTATAGAGAGAATCAATATTCATGAAGATGGTCACTGAGGTCGATGGCTCCGCCAACTCTCCTGTCTACAAGAAGGATTGTGAATTCTCCTGCTTAATGTTGTAAGAAGATGAATTGATTCTTGAGGAGACCAAGGTCCTTCCCTCAAAGTAGATTGACCATCAGAGGAAGGAAGTGAATGAAACATGGACGCTGAAGTTTTATGGAGCCTATTCTAAGGAGGGAAATTGGGCTGGTGTCCTGTAGATATCACCTAAAGGTTGTTTAATTCCCCTATATTTTAAATTGGAGTTTGAAGCCAAAAATAACGTGTCGCATATGAAGCGTTATTATTGGGGTTGCAATCAGAATAAGACATGAATATTCAGAGTCTCAAGGTGTTCGGAGATTTAGAGCTGGTCATGAAACAGGTGTGGAACCAGTGGAAAGAAAAGGATACTAGGCTGAGGGCCTACAGGAATGAGGTATGGGATTTGATTGAATTTTTTTTCTTAGCTTTCAATATCCAGTTTATGCCTCGTGAAAGAAATAGGATGGTTGACTCACTAGCCGTTGCAGTTAGTAATTTCTGCCCCCCTACAAAACCCATTGTTTAGATACGAAATTGAGGTTAGATACCGACTCTCCATCCCGAACAATGTCAAATATTGGCAAGTCTTCGAAGATGAGGATCAAATTAAGTGTTTCCTCGGAACAGTGGGAGATTTCTCAAATTCAATGATCGATCAAGAAGAAGAATTAGTGGGTGAATAAAAGAATGCGGGGTGGGAGGAGACCATTGCTAGACATAAAGTTCTCCAATTGAAAGGGAACACCATTCCTAGAGGCCTGGTACCCTTGGAGAGGCTTTTCAATAGAAACAATGTCCCTCTTAATCCTAATAAGCCAGAACTGGATGAACAGGTGCAGGATTTCAATGCTGGGATAGAGGAAGACCCCAAGTTTATAAAATTGTCTAAAGGAGTCCTCGAGGAGTTCAAAAAAAAATACTTGTAACTTTTCAGATCTTACAAATATGTCTTCACCTCATTCTACTAGGATTTAAAGAAATTTGATGTGGATATCATACAACATAAAATTCCCCTTAAAGAAGATGCCAAACCTTATAAACAAAGTTGTGACAAATCAATCTACTGTTACTCCTTTCCATTGAGAAAGAAATAAAAAAGTTATTACAAGCAAAGATCATCGTACCCCTAAGGTATTATGAATGGGTGGCGAACTTAGTATCGGTAAGAAAGAAAAGTGGGAAAATTAGGCTGTGTGTGGATTTCTGGAACTTGAACAGGGCATTAATGAAAGACAACTACCCCCTGTCAAAAATGTACAACATTTTAGAGAAGGTGGTAGGATCTGCCCACATGTCCATGATGGATGGATTCTCAGGGTATAATCATGTAGCATTTCATCCGACAAACCAAAAGAAAACAACATTCACTATGCCTTGGGGAACCTTCATGTATGCCTGAATGCCTTTTGGTCTCATAAACGCAGGATCCACATTCCAACGAGCCATGGACATCGCATTTTTGGGTGCTAGGATAAGTTCATAGTTTTCTACTTGGATGAAATTATAGTCTTATCTAAAGCAGATGAAGAGCACATTGAGCACCTGAAAAAAACTTTCGAGAAATGCAAAAGGTATGGGTTATCATTAAATCCCCAAAAAACCCAGTTTTCATTGAAGGAGGGAAAAATATTGGGGCATATCTTAGCTATAGGAGTTAAGATCGACCCTCAAAGATTCAAGATGATAAATGGTATTCTGTTGCCAAGAAATAAAAAATAAATACAAGTCTTCCTCAAGAGAATAAATGTCTTAAGACGGTTTATACCCAACTATGATGAAATAGTCAGAGTATCAATCACATGTTGAAAAAGGGCAATAACATAAAATGGACTACCTCATTTAGGGAATTGTTTGTAATAATCAAACAGGCCTTTACCGAAGCACCATTCCTTGTTGGTACAAATTATCTGTAGTCATTCTTCGTTTTCTCCTTTGCGTCTCGTCACACTATAGTCGTAGTGTTATTGCAAAAGAATGGCGAAGGGCAGGAGAAAACCATCGCATTCTTCGGTCAAGTTCTCAGAGATGCAGAACTGAAATACAATATATTGGAAATGTTGGCAATATGATGCAGAGTGTTGTCCTTGATGGCAACCCACTGAATGAATGATGGAATAATATAAGTAAAGGTTTAATGACTAATCTAGATCTCTGTGTATACGCTAGTTTCATAAAGGGGATCCGCGTATATACGCTAGTTTACCGAAGGAAAGTAGCGATGGGTTTTAAGGAATGAAAAAGTAAAAAGATTGATTATAAGAACACGATTCACCCCCCCTCTCGCATTTTTCCCAACAATTGGTAAATGAGTTATGTCCAAGCAGGTCACCGCTTAAAGGGCCAGTAGTGCAATGGGAAGTCAAGAAGGAGTGATGTCTATAAAGCCACCTCTTAAAGCCACCTCTATTCAATGGAAGCAATCTGATATTCTGGAAGGTGCGTACAAAAGCATATCTGCAAAGTCTTGGTGCAGATGTATGGGCAATCGTGGAAGAAGGTTATCAATACCCGGCAAGTATTCCTACCGATGCAGCAGAAAGGAAGAAGTATGAAACCAATGCCAAAGCAGTAAATGTCTTGCTAGGAAGCATGTCTGAATCAGAATTTGCTAAAGTGATGCAGCTACATTCAGCAAAAGAAATATGGGACAAGATCATTCTAAGCTATGAAGGAGACACAAAGGTAAAAAATGCAAAACTCCAAACTCTTAGAATTGAATATGAAAATTTGAAGATGCATAGTGATGAGAGTATTGCCAATTTATTTCTTCATCTGGATGATATTGTAAATCGAATGAGAAATTTGGGTGAAACCATAACTGATACTACTCTGGTGGAAAAGGTCTTAAGATCCTTGACTTCAAAATTTGACTCTAAAGTTTCGGCTATTGAAGAAAGGCAAGATCTGCAATCGCTTACTATTGTTCAATTACATGGTACTCTGACTGCTTTTGAAATGAGACAAGGAGGTCCTTCTCAAATAAGAGAAGCTGCTTTTAAAGCATCTACAAAAGGAAAGGAAAAGGAGGTTGTCAAAGAATCCAGCTATGTATCCGATGAAGAAGAAGCAAATTTCGTGAGAAAGCTCCAACTAGGTACTGGAAGATTCAAAGGTAAGCTTCCCTTCAAATGTTTTGAGTGTGGTAAAGTTGGTCATTATGCTGCAAAATGTCCTTATAAAAGAAGGAATAAGAACCGATCTAGCTCTAAGAAAAGTTACTATGCTAATGAAGATAGTGATGAGTCATCTAATAGTGAGGAAGAATGTGAAGAAGATCTTAGACTTCTCGTGGCATTTGAACAAAAAGAAGAAAAGGATACTTTTATGGATGCTCTAGAGGAAAACGATTTTCTTGAAGAAAATAATCAACTCAAACTACGCTTAGAATATTACAAAATTCTCTTAGAAGAACAAAAGATAATCAGAGAGACCATTGAAAAGCAGCTTGAAGAAGCAAAGAAACATATTGAAAAACTAGAATGTGAAGTGGTAAGTCAAAGAAAAGAAGTTGAGAAAGCAAAAACCTTGAATATTAGATTTGCTAAAAGATCTGAAACCTTAGATGAGATCATCAAGGTACAACGTTCTCCTCTTATAAAGACAGGTCTTGGATATACCGGAGAATCTTCTCAAACTTCAGCACCAAACTATCTAAAAGCAGTTACAGGTGGTTTACATCATTCAGCCACTCAGCAAGGGAATAAAGGATCTCTACAGGAAAAGCAGGACCATCTCAATTCAAGGAACACTAACAGGGATAGCTTTCAAAGACACTACAACCAACAGGTAAATTCAAATAGAAGATTCCATGATCGCAGAAATTTCTACTTCAATGGGCAATGTTTCACTTGTCACAACTTTGGTCATAAAGCTATTCAATGTGTTGCATATAAAACCATCATGACAAGAGAAGCAAGAAAGAAAAGGTTGGATACTGAACCAAAGAAGAATACCTATAACAATTTTTCTCCTTTTCAAAGTGAAGTTGAATGTACTTATTGTAATAACTTTGGCCATGAAGAATCTGAATGCAGGAACAAGATCCAGCCAAAAGAACATGTTCCCTCAAGCTCTAAAATATGGAAAAAGAAAGAACCACCGGTTGAAAATTGTGGGATAGCATTATTTGCGGAAGGTGAAGAAAATCAATGGTACATCGATAGTGGGTGCTCAAGACACATGACAGGTGACAAAAGCAAACTTCATACTTATAATGCTCTAGAAAAGAAAAGAAAGTTACATTTGGAAATGATACTCCTGCTGTAATTAAAGGAAAAGGGTCAGTTTTTCTAAAAGAAAAGGTGAAGGCTAAAGATGTCATGTATGTGGATGGATTAAGGCATAACCTGTTAAGTTTTAGTCAAATGTGTGATCAAGGAGCAGAAGTGGTCTTCAGTTCCAAAGAATGTGTGGTTCGTGATCTTGATACAGGTAAAATCATTATAAAAGGAAAAAGAAATCCAAGCAACTTGTATGTACTAAACGGCATAGATCAATGTTACTTAAGCAAGTCTTCATAAAATTGGCTATGGCATAGAAGGCTGGGGCATCTGAGTTTCTCTCAAATCAACAAAGCAAGCAGACTTCAAGCTGTTCGTGATCTTCCCAAGGTCAATCTTCCGGAAAGTACCATATGCAAATCTTGTCAATTTGGTAAGCAGACCAGAGTACGATTTAATGCCAAAGAAGGATCATAAAGTAAGCCTCTTGAACTCATTCATATTGATATCTGTGGACCTATGAGGAAAAAGTCATTACGTGGGAAAAAATACTATATCTTATTTATTGATGACTACTCTAGAATGTGTTGGATCGGGTTCATTAAACACAAAGATCAAGCACTTGAAAAATTTCAGAGCTTCAAAGCATTGGCAGAAAATGAATTAGATCTAAAAATGAAGTGTCTTAGATCTGATCGAGGAGGAGAATATTCATCAAATGAATTCTTTGAATTTTGTGAACAACATGGCATTAAAAGACGGTTCTCTGTAGCAGGCACTCCACAACAAAATGGTGTAGCAGAAAGAATGAATAGAACAATTGTTCAAATGGCTAGAGCTATGCTTGCTGATTCTGATGTACCTGACATGTTCTGGAGTGAAGCAGCACATACAGCAGTTAACATTCTCAATAAGGCTCATGTTCGGGTAAATAGTGACAAAACTCCATATGAACTCTGGTATGGCAATTCTCCCACTGTGAGGCATTTTAAGGTTTTGGAAGTAAATGCTTTATCAAAAATAATGATGAAAAGCTTGGAAAATTTGAACCTAGATCAGATGAAGGGATATTTCTTGGTTACTCATCGTCAAGCAAAGCATTCACATGTTACAATAAAAGGCTTCGAAAGGTTGTTGAATGTATTGATGTTGTTATTGATGAGTCTCCTGCAGCTTCTAAAGAAGAAAAACAAACAACAAAAGAAGATGATAGCGACATATGGCCTTCTACATCAGATAGCAATGATATAGACAGTGGATCCAATGAAGAACCTGAAGATGATCTTTCTGAAAAAGCTCCATCCAGATATGTTCAAAAGAATCATCCTGAATCTCAAATTTTGGGTGACAAGGAATCTGGTGTACGAACAAGGAGAACTCTTGCAAGATCTTCTAATCATTTGGCACTCATATCCACAATTGAACCACACAATGTCAATGAAGCTAGCAAATATGAATGTTGGAGGCAAGCCATGGATGAAGAACTTGTTCAAATTGAAAAGAATGACACTTGGGATTTGGTTCCAAGACCTCATGATAAAAATGCCATTGGAACTAAATGGATTTTCAAGAACAAGTTAAATGAGAATGGGGATGTTGTAAGAAACAAAGCTAGACTGTTTTGCAAAGGGTATACTCAACAAGAAGGTATAGACTTTGAAGAAACTTTTGCTCCTGTAGCTAGACTTGAAGCCATAAGAATGTTTCTTGCTTTTTCAAGTTATCAACAAATCAAAGTTTATCAAATGGATGTTAAATATGCTTTTCTTAATGGTGATCTAGAAGAAGAAGTATATATATAACAACCGGAAGGATTCATTTTGGGAAATGATGAAAATCTTGTTTGTAGACTTAAAAAGGCTCTATATGGTCTCAAACAAGCTCCAAGGGCATGGTATTATCATCTTGACAAATATCTTCATCAACAAGGATTTTCAAAGGGGTCTGCTGATAGCAACTTATACACAAAAATTGAAAATGATAAATTATTGATTGTGGTTGTATATGTTGATGATATCATTTTTGGAAGTAATGAAGAATCTATGAGTCATAAATTTGCTTCTGTCATGCAGCAAGAATTTGAAATGTCTTTACTTGGGGAACTAACATTCTTTCTTGGCTTGCAAGTGCATCAAACTGCAGATGGTATATTCCTATCACAAACAAAATATCTTAAGCAAATTCTGAAGAAGTATGGCATGGAAGAATGCAAACCTGTAAGTACACCGATGATAACCGGATGCAATCTCAGTTCTCAGGATGATTCTCCCACGGTGAATCAACCAGAATACAGATCGATGATAGGGAGTTTACTTTATCTAAATGGGACTAGACCAGACATTATGCATGCTGTTGGGACTAGACCAGACATTATGCATGCTGTTGGGATTGTTGGACGATTCCAAGCTAATCCAAAAGAGTCTCATCTCAGCCTAAAAGAATATTCAAATCTCTAAGTAACTCAAGACTTTGGTCTATGGTATCCAAAGAATGTTGACTTTACTCTTCACCACATACAATGAAGTGTTGATGATCGGAAAAGCACTAAAAGTACTCACATGGGGTCCCTGCTAAGATCTGTTCAAAGAAGAAGCAAAATTTACTCTTATCTACGTTGTATGTGAGACATGTGGTCGCCGTATCTTTGTTGCACTAAATTTCTTTGGATGATGCAAACCTTACAAGATTTTCAAATCAAATGGCACTCCTCCTCGTCTCATTAAGTGTGATAATACAAGTGCCATCAGTATTTCAAAGAATCTTGTTATGCATTCAAAGACCAAGCACATTCCCATCAAGTATCACTTCTTACGTGAACAAGTGCTTGAGCAAAAGGTGAAACTGGAGTATGTTCCCTCTAAAGAACAAGTTGCTGATATCTTTACCAAACCTCTGCCCAGGGAAGCATTCGAGTATCTAAGACAGAAGCTGGGAGTGTTCTCTGCCAGTCACAAGAACAAATCTGCATAAATTTAGAAGATGGCTTGGGATACGCGGGTTTCCTGAAACACAGTCGCGTATATACGCGAGTTCCTGCACAGAAAACTGCGTATGTCTGATTGCTGACAATTTTTGCTTGGAGACAGCTCTCTTCAGCACAGCTGCAGTGCTGTTTGGTATCTCTGATACTGTTTGGTATCTCTGGTGGTGTTCCAGTTCTCATAATTCTATTTCTCATATTTTGATAAAGATGCCTTGATGATTTGTTGGTGAAAGTGTTCAGGATACACAAACTAAGGGGGAGCCTTAGTCATATAAAAAGGATGCTTGGATGCACAGATTCAGGGGGAGCAGTGACATTGCTGAATACAATGCATTGTTGGCATTAGTGAAAGTGTTCAGGATGCACAAACTAAGGGGGAGCCTTAGTCATATGAAAAGGATGCTTGGATGCACAGATTCAGGGGGAGCAGTGACATTGCTGAATACAATGCATTGTTGGCATTATGGTGGTTCTGAAATATGTTCTCTTTCTTGAGGACTTTCTGGTGTTGGTCTTAAATGATCATTTCTGTAATTTGTTGAAAAGGTCTTGTTGAGACTCATGATGTAAAATTGTAATTTTCAGTCATGTAAGGACTTGTCAAATTTTGTAAACCCACTTGGTTGGGTATTTGAATTGAAATGTGTAAACCCACTTGGTTGGGTATTTGAGTCTCATATGTAAATCCACTTGGTTGGATATTCGATGTAAGTATGAGTCCTTGGTGATAGGAAGTTCATAGAGTCATGTACTTCATTGGAAATTATGCATGAACTCAGGGGGAGCTTGGCCACTTCAGTATATATCAGATCTGCAGAACGCTTCTTCCACATGCGGAGAAAAGGGGGAGAGTATGTTGGTTTTGATCCACCCTTTGCCCTTGATGTCAAAGGGGGAGAGTGATATGGTGTTTGAATGAAGAGAAAGAATGGTGTCAAAAATGGAGAGAGTGACATGGTGTCATTGTATTCTTAATGTACCTATCTGTTGTGGTAACCAAACACCATCGTGGTTGTCATCAAGTCCAAAGGGGGAGATTGTTGGCAATATGATGCAGAGTGTTGTCCTTGATGGCAACCCACTGAATGAATGATGGAATAATATAAGTAAAGGTTTAATGACTAATCTAGATCTCTGTGTATACGCTAGTTTCATAAAGGGGATCCGCGTATATACGCTAGTTTACTGAAGGAAAGTAGCGTATGGGTTTTAAGGAATGAAAAAGTAAAAAGATTTGATTATGCAGTAAATACTGATTCACCCCCCCCTCTCAGTATTTTTCCCAACAGGAAATGTAGGCATATGCCTTGCTCAAGGCCTTGAAGGCTTTCTGGCTGTACATTTTACAATCTCCTGTTACGACTTATGTACCCATTGCAGCTATGAAATATATCTTGGTACAAGGTTACAATGAAGGAAAGAGAGGCAAATGGATAGCTAAGATACAAGAATATGAGATGGAAATTAAGTCCACAAAGTTGATCAAGGGTAAACGGTTGGAAAATATACTATCAAAATCAAATTTCTAGGCCCTGGGGATAAATCTATCAACAACAGTCAAGGGTGAAGAAGAAGGGGGTAAATATTTACACTTTGGAATAGAGATCTCGACACAGAGAACCCATGTCAAGTATTTGGTGTCCCCTTAGTACAAACACGTAGTGGAATACTTGCTAACATTGAGGTGTCCACCAAAATTTGACAAGGTAAAGTATTGCGCTCTAAGGTTGAGGTCCCAAAAGTTCATAGTGGCAAATGGGTGCCTATAATGGAGAGACCTGGTGGGGATATTACTATTATGTCTAACGTAGGAGGAAACCAAGGAGGTGATGGTAGAGTTCCATAACGGTGTATGTGGCGAGCATTATAGTTAGCGATAAATAGCTCACAAAATACTAAAAGCAGGATTATTCTGGCCTAAATTATTCAGAGATGTCTAGGCGCATGTCAGGGCTTGCGAAAAGTGTCAATATTGTGTTGAGAAACAAAAGTTCGCGTCTCTTTCGCTCATTCTGGATCACGTGGAAGAACCATTTAAGAAATGGGGAATTGAATTCATTGGTGAAATTCATTCGGCGTCCAACAACCAACATAGGTGGATCCTAATTGCCACTGATTACTTCACGAAGTGGGTCGAGGCAATGCTATCCAAGAACGCCATAGATGCAGTAGTGATGAAATTTTTAGCAGATAATATACTTTCAAGGTTCGGGTGTCCAACGAAAATTATAATTGATAATGCCCATGCTTTCAAATTTGCAAATTTCGTAAGCTTATGTCAGAAATATAATATCTTGCTTGGACATTCAACCACCTACTAACCCCAAGGAAATGGGCTGGCTGAGTCCTCTAATAAGAAATGGGACACCCAATTGAAATTTTCTCTATGGGTGAGCCTATTTACAACCAAAAGGTCCACATGTAAATCCCTTTATGAGTTGGTATATGGCAGAGCAACAGTATTTCCCACCTAGCATGCATTACCAGTGGCATGGTTCTTGCAAGATAGTGAGGAAGAACCTAATGATCTCATGAGGAGAATGAACTTGTTGGTTGAACTTCAAGAGAGCAGGGAACAAGTGAATCATAAAATGGTGAGTTATCAGGACAAGATGAAAGCCTTGTTTGAATGGAAAGCCAAGGATAGATGTTTCCAACCAGGGGATTTGGTGTTAAGATGGGATGTGAGAAGGGCCAAAAAAGGGAATCACGAAAAGTTTGACCCACTGTGTTTTGGACCATTCAGGATTGCAGAAGCCAAGGGGAATAACACCTTCATGCTAGAGAATTTGGAAGGTGATGTACTTGAGATTCTAGTCAATGGGCAGTTATTCAACTTCTATTTTCGACAAAAGGTACCCCTGGTCCATTGTACATACCACCTCATTGTAAATAATATGTTTCCAATTCTGTCTACCATATCTTTTATTATCATTCCAAATGTGTTTGAAATAATATGACTCCATGCCCAAAAGTATGCAGAAATTTTGTCGACGGGTTATCAATGTGAAAATCGCTGCACGATGTCCCCAATTGGAGCCAATGTTTACATGCTAACCTTATAAAATATTTCAAGGCACCAAAAGAAGAAGAATTCCATGCATGAAGGAAAAATATGCATGAATGGTGCATAAGGATCAATAATGAGCGTGTGGTCACCATGCGGTTCGATTAATCCACTGGTGTCCAAATTGTCACTGCGCAGGTTGATTAAGAAACTGGTGTGCACGTGGTCACTGCGCAGGTCGGTCAAGAAACTAGTGTGCACATGTTCCATCGGGTGCCAAACTTAAAGCAGATGACGAAGCCAACCCCTCGGAGAGGTCAACATCAGCCGACGAGCCAACCAATCAGATGTGTTTCGGGGGTTGGCTCTAAAGGGTTTGAAGGTCCTCACATCACGCCAAAAAGAGTGGCGGGGACCACCCAAGAAAATTATGAAGAAATAAAGGGGGAAGGTAAGACTTGAATGCGAATTTTTCCACACGGCCGACACGTGGCCTCTCACCTACCTGGTCTCTCTCACCCAATCCCCATGCGATGCATGTCAAGTGGCTGACGTCAGCCATCCAGTTGTTCCTCTTTTTCCCTAAAAAGGGTCGTTCCCTCCGCATTTTTCACTTGACCGTTGTCTTTTTCTATTTGTGTTGTTACCAGTTTGCAGTCTGGGTAAAGGACCAATATTATGCACACGTCTCTCCTCAAGTCGCTCTCATCGTCTCAGGTATTTGGTCAATCCCTTAGTTTTACTTCTTTTATATTTTAACTCTCCTTTTTTTAACAATGAAAAAATTCTACCCCTAAGACTCCTCAGGCCCGAGAGGTCAGGACCACCTTTGGCCCTGACCCACTCATGGATGCCCAGGCTCAGCTTTGTGACCTTATTTACCCTTTCAATGTAGAAAATGAGCATCATGAGCCCATGGGTTATAAGCAGTGGAGTGAAGACCTATTTAGGGTGGTAGAGTCGGGATTATACTATCAAATATCTCCCTTAGTTTATCATTTCCCTGAATTTATCTCTTGGCTCGCCGATGTGTACATTGAACAGAAGGGATTTTTCCTCTCCTCATAGGGAAATAAAATACTTGAAATCACCCCCAGTTAATCCGAAAAGCCTTGTGCTACCAACCCTCTCAAGATTTCCTCGAATTCTCTGAGGTAACCCTCATGTGTCACTTTTCGAGTGTCCCTCTTGAGAAGCATAGCTCTCTCCTCGAATTAATCATAGTCACAAAAGTGCCTGCCTTACCCCCCACTGAAAACATTTCGTTGTCCCTCTTTCACGATACTTTCCAACCAGTCTTAGCAATTATCTTAGGTATATTTGGGCAGGACAATGCCAGTTGGGTCAATAATGCTTGCTTAGGGTTTTTCGACCCCATGATGCAACCAAGAGTCTTACTTGAAATTCCCTCATTCCTGGCCTCAACCATCCAAGCCCACTTCCAAGACTTGTCAACCTCGTTTTGTTTCAAGTACTATTCACTGGTGTTTTATCTTTTCCTATTCGCACATTCCGATAAGTTCAATGGCTTAGGCCTGGAAAATTTTTATAAGAAAGGAAGTGAGCCTAAATATGTGTTCGGTTGGACCCTCTCGGTTCAACAACAACCCAAAGGCAACGGTTATGCAAAATTCATCACAGACTTCATGTCTAGGGCCTATACAATTATACATGGGACCCCTCCACCTAGGATTTTTCTTGAATAGAAAGAGCTGCTCCAGTTTAGCAAGAAAAATTCTATAGGGGATTTGTACCTATTCAAGGATCACACTGAAGTCAGAGTTTATGGCTATGAGCTTCCTCCTTTCGACTTGCCAATATTCATGCCCATGAGAATCTTCACTCTCGAGTTCATTAGTAAAATCTTGAGTGTAGGCAAAATTCATTTTGTGCCTACAAAGAAAGGCCATATCTTAAAACTCCCGAGTGTAGTAGGTTCGTTTACCATATATTCACGGCATGCATTCCCCGTGGTTGAGGAGTTTCTACAGAATATGAGCTTCCAACAAGGAGACACATGGCATTACAATCCTAAGGGAGTCATTGCACAAAGGAGGAATTTTATTAAGTCTTCAACCTATGAACATGAGCCTAGACCAAATATTGAATGGAAAGCTAATTCTGACTCATGGCCTTTGGATGCAGAGATGGAGAATGGCTCCCCAACTACAGACGGACCACTGGTGGGAGACTGTGTGAAAGAAGAAGAAGGAACCATAGGTGAAGGGGAGTTCTGGGAGCATGAGGACTACGTACAGATTGGGGATTTCATCGAGGTGGAAGAGGAGGGCCATGTCAATAGAAAACCTAGGACAAAAGGGCCTGAAGGATAGGTCACTAAACAACCAGATGAGGTGGTCCAAACTTAAATAGACTGAGGTGAGAATAATCTAGGTTTCCGGGTTTCTTTGGACGATGCCTCCTCATAGGCATCATTTTCTTCTTCACAGGTAATCACCCCAAGTGTCGTACCCTCAGAGGCAGATACATGTATAGGGATGTAATGGCCTTTAGCAGAAAGGATCAATGAAAAAAGTCAGTTGATGAGGGAAACGTTGAGGGAAGAGTTGGCTCAGCATATAGACAGACACCACACTAGACTATTAGCGGCCCTGGATATGGAGAATGACCAATTGCTGGTTTTAGTACAACACCCATCCTCTCACCCTCTCCCTCTTGGATGAAAATACATAGTGCTAGAGATGATCCTGGACTTAGCCTCTACCCCCCTACAAGATAATTTAATCTCCATAATTCTATTGGGGATGTGCTACGTAATGAAGTCCTGAAGCACACCCTTGCCCTAGAAAGAGCGCATAATCAACTAGACAAGACAAGGGAAACTTTCAAAAGGGAGAGGGAAAAATCCAAGGCTCTCCCTTGACATGTTGATTAGTATAAAGGAATGTTGAAAGGGAAGGGGACTGAGAAGAAGTCGGCCATGCAAACTCTTCTCCAGAGGGCGGAGTTAGAAGTGCAGGATATTTGGCTAAGATTGAAAATACTTGGCTCGGAACACATTCAAACTCCTGCGCTCACTCAAGTAGAGAAGGAAAAGGAGGCTTTGTCGACACTACTAGGCCATAAGAATGATGAGGTAGTGGATTTAAAGATGAGGCTGACATATTTGCAACAATAGCTAGATAACCACGTTTGTATAGTACCCATACCAAAAGATCCAGAGAACCCTTAGAGTAGTTGACTAAGGCACTAGATGAGTTGAAAGTCTCAGAAGATGAGACCCAGACAGTGCGCAAGTCTTTAGAAGAGTCTAAGAAAAATTTTGCCGAGAAAGATAAGCAGATCTATTCGCTACAAATGGAGGTTGACACTGGTCATAGAGAGGTACAGGAGTTGAAAAAATCAGTCAAATATTTTAAAAGCCACCTAAAGGGGAATATGGCACTAGTAGGAGGTAGGAAAATGGTATGGGATGACATTATGTGGATAATCCGGCAAACTCTCCAGTAAACAATAACCACAGGAACTTGAAAACCAAAATTATGAAAGAGGTAAAAGATCACTGGGATTATATCAATCTAGCTAATAATAAGAAGTTCACCATCCGCAACTAGAAAACTCAAGTAGACTCAAGCTGGTGGGAAGGGATTGGAAATGTAATGATTGCGTGAAACTACATCCAATTTGTAAATGAACTCCCAAATGAACAGTTTAGAATGTGTGGAGTGGTGGATCGATTTGGGACAATGATGGAAATAATGAGGATGATACAAAAACAAGATGCTCGGGATAAATCTATTGGGTGCCTGGGGATTGTTTCTAGAGGAGTGGAAGCTTTCAACAGTGAACTAGGCAAAGTATTTGAGGCGGGATTACCTACTTGCTGGGATGCGCAAAGCACATTAATCCCTTGGGCGAGTTATGAGTAGAGACTAGTGGAAAGTAAATGTAGAGCTGAATCAGCACAGGAGAAAACGAGCCAGTTGAAGGCCAAAAATTTGGTGGTCACTCTCAGAAAATAATTCATGCTTCTGGCCAAGGTAAAACAAATCTTCTCGAGTAACCTTGACTTCTCCGAGTTAACTTAGCTCTGTGATTTGTTTGAGCTTTTTAGCATGACACCCCTGCCCTTGAAGATCATGTGGCAAAGGTGCTAAGAACACGCTAATCCACCAGCAGCCTCCACCTCATAGCTGAGAGCTCCCATGCCATCTCATCATTCTCACTCATCATCTGACCTAGCATGGTCACGGAAATCAGGGCCTTCTGCAACCCCTTTCTGCATCGGATAAGTAGTTCAAGATCAGGTCCATGTGGCCTTTAGATAATTTTGTTTTTACTTTTACTTTGTCCTGATAGTGAAATTACGGTTTCACTGCTGATATTTTAGTTTGTTTTTCTATTAAGAGAGTCGTTCTCAGATCACGCTCCATTTTACAATGATGATGCTGAATTTTAAGATAAAGAAAGAATATATAGGGTAGATCCCAGAAGAAAACTCTATAAAAGGGAGAATCAAGGACATATAAAAGGTTCTGAATTTTGTCTAATTTTTTGGTCCTATCTGTTATGAATGATGTATAAGCATTTTGGGTTATGAACTACATATTTTGAGAAGTTTTTTTGTGACTAATATAATATAAATCCTTCTTTCGACTGGATTCCACTTATTTTGGTGAACAATATGTATTTATGTTTTCTCTAGTTGATGTTTATCAATCATTATATATATGTTATTTCTCAGATTCTGTGTGTAAAAGCCGTTGGTTGTAGCTCATTTAATTTCTTGAATTTGTTTACATTCTTGTAGAGGAAGGATAACATTCATGTTTTGAATTGGTTCATAACCTTAAATCACGCTCCATGTAATCCCACCATTGTTTGTCTGTTCCATACTATATTTTCATCTAATCCTGGACGACTTGTGTTCTTAGCTCTTCTAAGCCCCATCTCATTGGGATTACTTTTTAAGATCTTCATTTGAAAATACTCTCAGAATGAATTCTGTTCATTGGTTTAATTTTGGCCATGTTGATGCATTCCATTTAAATACAGTTTCTCGAAGCCCTTTCCTAGTCCTAATGCCTCTATAAGATCAACATCAAGAACCTTAATTATTATTGAACCGTTATACCATAATATTTAATGAATCAAACAATCTAGAGGAAGCTACAAGTAGGATCATTATCCTCTGATTTTAATATGTCATAGGCACTGTTCTCTTAACAAACCAGAGGCTATCTCTAGGAGTGACAACAAGAGTAAAAAAAAAAATTGACATTGAAATGACTAACTGACTAAACTCAAGAAAAACTGAAACTAACTTGATTGAAAGAATGAAATGACTTTAAAACTTAAAAAATAAAACAACAGCTGATCATAGAAGCATTATGGCCTTCTCCTCGGGCTTAAAACTTATGTGACAATTCTTTCACACTTTCGCAGCAAAATGAAAGTGTTATTTACAATGGAAATGAAATATTTTTGCAAAAATAAGGTAAGATAATGCTTTAGGAGTCTACCATTGACTGGTCCTCTTGGAAGTGATTGGCCATCGATATATTCTAACATATAGACATTGTTCCCTCTGAAATCCAGGATCTTGTATGGTCCTTTCCACAAATTATCAAATTTACCATGTTTTCCTTTCTCCTCGTTCCAGGCATCCCATCGGAGAACAACATCTCCCACACTGAAATCATCAAATTTTTTTTTTTCTGTCATAAATTTTCTTGATCTTTTCTTAAAGCTTTGAAGTATTCTGAAACACTTCCTCTTGGGACTGCTACAAGTGAATCATTTGATTGATTCTCTGTTGAGTATCATTGTGCTCACTGTCAACCTCCTATAGGATCTTCATCCCCAAGACTGCAAGGGAAGTTGGAAAAAAAAGTGTCTACTCCATAGACCAGCTGAAAATGTGACATACCTATGGATTTCTTGGTGCTCACTCTATTCACCCATAGAGAATCGATCAACTTTTTGTGCCAATTCTTTTTATCTTCCAGCAAATTCTTGAAGATGTTTACCAATTAATTGTTTGATGATTCTGCCACCCCATTACCTTGTGGGTAATATGTTGTTGAATGTTCGAGATTTAAGTGGTATTTGTCACATAAATCAATCATCTTCTTGGATTTAAAGGCTTCTACATTATCGTGTTGATCAATGGTTGTCATTGATGTCAACCCAAGCAGCACCAGGGGCTACCCTGATCTTACATGAGAATTTTGACTTTACAACTTACTCTATTCCAATTCAAGGATATTTTGGATGGTTTCTACTTGTAGATATGTTTCTGTTGATATATGGCATGCCACTTAATTCTTCATGTTTTAAGAGATATTCGTGTTTGAAGTTAGTAACCCTAGTTAGTGGGATAAAACCCCATGCGATTGTAG
Source organism: Pinus albicaulis (assembly GCA_034641835.2). Classification (NCBI taxonomy): domain Eukaryota; kingdom Viridiplantae; phylum Streptophyta; class Pinopsida; order Pinales; family Pinaceae; genus Pinus; species Pinus albicaulis. Next base: position 1,275,801,412 of record CM076583.1, on the reverse strand, counting down.
CATGACACTAATCATTGGTTGTGGTCATTTAATATTAAATAATTAATAATTTTTTAAGCTCCTAAAATCCCTCCAACGTTCACTTGTTGAAGACCCTCTCAACCTAAGAATTTATATAAATTGTGACCCTAATATACTCCTGATGCAAGGATTTCACTACTTAAAACAGGTCATCGTGGCATAACCACTATCACTTTTTTTTTTTTTTTTTTGCGAAGCTTCAGAGGCTGAAAACAAAACCCATTTGAGCCAAAATCCTAATGAATCTCGTGACCAAATTTAAGATATTGGTTCGCTATATGTTCAGAGATATGATCTGGGGAAGTTAGGGTTTTTAGAGGCTCTTGAATTTCATGTCAAATAGGTGACCTTGCGAAAATCATCATAAGTTTCTCTCTGAGCATTGGATTCAAATTGCGTAAAAGGTGTCAGGAAGAGGACAGACTATAGTTTTTTTAATATCATTTTTAGGACCAAAGGTTGAAACAATGGCATGTGGCACTTCGTACAAGTTCGCTCTACTAAACTAGTATATAATCAGGTCATCATAGGAGATTGGGCATAACTATTTCTTGAAGAATCCAATATTGATCAGACCTATAGGGTTGGAAAGAGGACTCAGAGGGCTACCACAGGACAAAATTTCAGACCTTCGAGATCTGAAATTACATAGATACAACCGATTCAATATCGAGCTTCTAGAAGGCAAGACAAAATATGCATTCAAGGATCACTGCAGTAATGACAAGACATCAACAGTCAAGGGTAAGTCAGCTACAACAAGGTATGTATGATTAGTGTTTGAATTTTAGTTTGAATATCATCTCTGAAATGTGTTTTTACAGGAAAATGTAAGTATTTTTATGTACGTTTGATTGTGTTTTGTTCATAAATGTTGAACGTATATACATTTGAATTTTGAATATTTCTCTAACATATGGTTTGCAGAAAAATGTAAATATTTTTTTTGTATATTGGTTTGTATCTTGTTAATTAATGCATGTGTAGGAAGGAGGATACAGTAGGACAACTCATACACATACTAGAATGATAATGCAACGCCAAAGTACCATTACTTGAAGCAAGCACAGCAATACCTCAGTGTTACACTAAAAACTGTCACCTTGAAATTCTGCTGACTGTATGAGCTCATTAACACTTATACATGCCTCCTCTGCAAGTCTTACAACCTTTAATCCTCATGTCAAGCCCTAAAACAAGAGGAAAAACCCTAAAAATCTTTGAAACTTTGGGTACGCAGGTAACATGAGGCCTGCCTGCGTTCCTAGCTTGGGTACACAAGTAATACACTGCTTACCTACGTTCTAGAACACAGTTTTCCTTTGCAATGCCTGCGTACCCTCCTCAAAGTAAAACATGCAAGAAATTAAAGTCAAAAAACTAATTTGAGGTCAATTCTAGAAGGTTCTAGATGAGAATTTTTGGGGATGAGTACGCTTTGATAAGGTGCATGTATCCCTCACCTTAAGGAACTAATCCCTTGATGTGAGAAATCTATCCCTTTGAAGGAGGATTCTATCCCTACAAAGGTGGAATCCTAACCTCCTCATCTGCTCTATAAAAGGAGGCATTGGGTAGCCTCAAATGGTTAGATTTTGCAGATTGAGAATTGGAGTTCAAGCTTTATGGGTGATTGAGTTGAAGTGATGTTGAGATTTAGAATTCTTTCTTCTGAGCTTTTGAGAGGAAAGATCACATACCTCTTTATGCTCCTGGAGGAAGAGTGCAAGACTTATCAAAGTAGAGGAGATTCCTGATTCGAACCTCGGGAAGGCCTTTCGAACATCAAGGCTAAGGTTGTAAGGTTCTTCTGTTATTTTAAGATTAATACAATCAAGTTTTTTTTTTCTCAATAAATTGTCATTCGATTGTTTATTTCAATAAGCTGTTGTTTGATCGTTTATTTCATAGATTCCTTGATCACTATGATAGGTATGTTTTATAATTATTTGTTATACAGGTGCTATTTAATATTTGCTTGTTTGTGATTGCAGGTTGACAAAAGACGATACTTTCTTGCGATGAAAGAACTCTTGTTGCGACAGAAGGTTTATTGTTGCAACGAAAGAACTCTTGTTGCGACAGAAGGATTCTTGTTGCGACGGAAGAACTACTAATGCGACAGAAGCACTATGACCGCAAATAAGCATTTGGATCTAAGGTAGGATCGACACATTCATAGCATTTATTTGTAAAACAAATACATTTAGAGAAAGACAAACTTAATTAGTTGTTCACTTGTTGCTAGATTGTCTTCTAAAATAGGGAGATAGGTCTTGTCCACAAGAGCGATTTATCCGGCCAACACTCAGTAGCTGCTAGTGTTCAAAGAAGCAGTGTCAAGTCAAGTATCGGGTCATGTCAAAAGTGAGCATTATAAAAATAATCATTGTAAAATTGTAAAAGAGTCAATCTTTCTAGAGTTGGAGAGACATTCTTGGGAGGTATAAGTGTCATTGTTGGATAATGTTATGGTTGGGTTGCAGGTCATAGTGTGATTGGGTGATTGGTCTAGTTCAAGAAAATCATTGTGAATCATATTGTATCATGGATCATTGTCCCTAGTACGGGAGTCCACACTCTTGTCTTATTTTTTATCATTTTAGGGTGGCAGGGAGGTGCTATATTGGTGCATTAATTCACCTACAAGTTGGACCCTATGAACACTTCAGGGTGGTAGGTCGGTCTAGGATGTCGAGGCATCCATTCAGTTGACTACTAAAGAAACCATGGCATTGGGGCATCCTTCCAATGGGAGCTGGAGAAGAATGATTTTCTAGAATTCTAGGAAGTTGTACCTTTCATTTTAGTTGGGGCTGAAGATTAAAGAGTTTATTAGAAAAGTGTTCGGTGGTTTTTGATCCGGAGGGGGTTTTCCACCTAAAAAATCATTTTCCTATTGTTACTAGATAAACATAAAGAATAATTGAATATTAACTAATTCTCTTCAAATATTTAAATGTGATAATTGATAAGAAATACTGATTCACCCCCCTCCTCTCAACATTTCCAACAATTGGTATCAGAGCTTGGTTCCTTCAATAGTAGTATAGCAACTGGAATGAGATCATGGAGTATACTAAGAATAGAGTTCCTTTGTTCAATGGAAATAACTACGCACTTTGGAGTGGAAGAATGTGGTGCAAGGATACAAAGTATGTGAAATCATTGAAAAATGCCTTACAACGACCCACAATGAAGACGATAAGAAAAATATGGTATATGATGCAAAGGCTAAAGATCTCGTTATCAGTGGGCTTATCGAATTTGTCTATATTAAGGTACTAAATTGAAAAACTGTTAAAGAAGTATGTGGCAAGCTTGAGAATATATATGCAAGTGACTCAAATGTGAAAGAAGCAAAGCTTCAAATTTACAGGGAAAATTTTGAGCAATTCAAAATGATGGAGGATGAAAATATTGATGCATACTTGCAACATGTTAATGAAATAAAAAATGCATTGGAAGGTTTAGGAGAACCTGTTGACACAGAAATCGTTGTCCAAAATATCCTTAGAACCTTGCCGACAAGATTCAACCCAAAAGCATATGTTTGAGGCATTCGAGTGTTTTAGAATCTAGAAGGAATTGGTTGAAAATGAAATTGATTTGAAGATCAAATGTCTGAGATCAGATAATGGAAAATAATTCACTTCCAAGGTATTTCAACAGTACTGTAATGAAAATGGAATAAAAAGGAAATTCTCAACAACTAGAACACCGCAACAAAATGGAGTTTTTGAAAGAAAAAACAGAACCATATAGGAAATGGCCATAACAATGTTAAATGACTTAAAATTAGATGATAAATTATGGGTTCAAGAAATATATACAGTTGTATTCATTATAAACATAGGTATCCTCTTAGCTCTTCTTATAGAGCCCATCACTTTGCTTCTTAAGCAAGTAGGCCACATAATTAAGTCTCTCTTGCGAATAGGCTCTAGGAGTCACCGTCTGTCCATTTGTTGATCTACTTGTTCTTGTGATTCCTCTTATACCAGGTCTGCTCCCATCGGTGAAAGTCCGTAAAGAGTAGGGAGCCTTAGTTGAGGTGGCAGTGGGTTATCGCTCCATCGTTGCTCCTTGACCTAGTAGTTTCTCTATAGGATCCCTTCCTAGGACCCCTAATAGTTTGAACGACAATAATACCCATTTATATTTCCTAATGAATAACTTGTTTCCTAAAAACCCCCTCAGTCTTAGGGGAGCTTAGTTGTTTTTACAAGAAACAATTGGTGTTTCTTTAAGAACATGGGCCATGCAGATAGGTAAATGCTCCATAAGACAAGGTCCAACAATGATTCTCCAAGTGTCTCCAATGCTCCAACCTGTTGTGCTATTCAACAACCCCCATTTAAAATAAATAGGTGTTAGGTAAACTTGACTCGGGATAGAGTCAATGTTGACTAGGTTAAATAGTAGTGGTTTTGGGGCACATGGTATTGTGCACCCATGGTTTTTCAGCCCATGGTATTGCATGTAATGGAGTCTATAAAAGGCTGGGAAGACTTCATTGTAATGTAGGCCTAGAGGTGAGCGATGAAGGCTCACTTGGCTGGATTGGCTAGGGTATTGGCCAATGCTTAATGAAATTTCATTGGTTGGGTTTTGCCCCAGATTTGGGGTTTTCTTGGATAAACATCTGTGTTTATGTTAATGATTTCTTGTTTTCTCTTTATGTTTATTCCTCTTGGTAAATTGTTTATTATTTCTGTGGTAAATTCTAACAACTGGTATTAGAGCAAGGTTCAAATCTCGTGTAATAATTTTATTGTGTCTATAGTTTCACTGCTGCTGTGCAAAGATGCGAGATCATCTCTATGCAGTTTGATTGGACAGATCTGCGTGTGAAGAATATAGATCTATTGTGTAGCATTTTATCACAAACGAATTTTCATATGAAGAACACAAATCTTGTCAAATATGGTGTGAAACTACCGCTGACAAAGAGTCAAGCAATGGGTAAACATGAAACTGCGCAAAAGAGAATACTTGAGTGGTGTAGAGGCAGATCCGGCACAAGGGAAAAATATTGATCAAGCAAGCCAGTGCCAATCTGCATCATGACAGAGGAAATACATCCAAATCGATGGCACACAAATGCACATGAGATGAAAACCGTTGATTGATACAAAGATCGCATGACAAAGAAAATTCGATGACAGAAGTTGCACTACGAGTCCAATAGTTTGAGCTTATGTGGACGACTTCGTTGGCTTCGAAAATGAGACCGTCATTGCACTATTGAGGTGGTTGTGGGTAATGACTTGAAGCTGACCACTGCAAATTAGTATGGCAATCAAAATGAGAGTAAGATTCCAAAGGAGGATCCACAGGTTCTATTTGTTTTGATATGCATACGAAAGGGTGGTTGGAAAATGTGAGCATGTGGAATCTGTGGTAGTAGAGGAGAATGAAACTTATACAGATCGAGCTCTGGACGAAGTGGATTGGTCGACTAAAGTGAACTGCATAAGTTTGATATGGAAAATGAGGCATTGGTATGCTTCATAATATGTCAGAACAACATGGGTTCAGATCCAGTGTGGCGGCTATGAAATCTCGGTGTCTAACGGTTCATCAGAAAGTCAATTAAAAACCAAAGAGGCCAATCTTCAACATGCTTCTCCTGTAATTTTATAATTTTGGAGCCAGAATTTCCACAGCAATGGATGCAGCGGAAGGACCCTAGAGATGCTTGTATGAAACCTTGGGCATCGAGCTCACTACCTTGTCTGACGAATTTTGTTCAACGTATAGAAATTTGGCCCTGAAACTCCACCCTAACAAGGTCGTCCAAAACGATTTTTCGCAAGATGAGGCATTCGCGTGGTTCCAGCAAATCCTTCGCACTGCAATGTTAGAGCTTGGAAGATTATGGACATAGAATAGAGTTGCGATATACTTATTCTTGGAGGTGATGTGAAGGCTGTATGTACATTTGAATAAGGAAGCCTTGGCCAAGAGAACTTGAGGCTTGTGTGAAGGTGCGCTTGTGGATATGTATTACAGGTGTTGTTCTGTGGAGGATGCAAACCAAGTGTTTGAGGAAATGTGCCAACCAGATGTGATCACATGGATTGCCATGATTGCTGGACTTGTGCATAACGGGTATCATGGAAAAGCTTTGGAATGTTTCCAGCAGATGAAGGTCGAAGAGCAGAAACCCAATTCGGCAACTGTTTCATCAGTTTTACCGGCATGCGGGAGCTTGGAAGCTGTGCAAGAGGGGAAGGAGATTCATGGCTACATTGTTAGAGGCCAGCTACATTTCAATATTTCTATTCGGACTTCTGTAATGGACATTACGTAGGTGAAAATAATAGCACTGAAGAAATGTAGATCGAAGGGAGCTTGTTAAAGCGAGAGAGGATATGTGTACATGGATTAATTAATTAATGAACCATGTATCTAAAGAGAAATCCTATAGGATTGGTGGTTACAGAGGCTGGTGACCCATGTAATCCAGTAGATGGGTTCTTTTTTATATGGACATTGATTTCATATGTGCAAAGACAATAACAATGAGAAAAAAAATATTATTATGGAGTTAAATTTTATTACATGTAAATGGGCATACTGATGTAAGACCTTGTATGGCATGCGTACCCCTAGGTAATCACAGGTAAATTATGGGTTAGATCTAGGTGATAGAGGGGATGTCAAGTTAACAATTACCTTGGGTAAAAATTTGAGGGGGGAAGGGCTAGAGTGAGTGGGGTTGTCTCACTTAGCAGTTTTGGCTGGATTTAGTCAAGAAACCCCAAGTCAAGTTTAAGGGGGGAATTGTTAGGTAAACTTGACTCAGGATGGAGTCAATGTTGACTAGGGTAAATAGTAGTGGTTTCGGGGCACATGGTATTGTGCACCCATGGTTTTTCAACCCATGGTATTGCATGTAATGGAGACTATAAAAGGCTGGGAAGAATTCATTGTAATGTAGGCCTGGAGGTGAGCGGTGAAGGCCCACTTGGCCAGATTGGCTAGGGTATTGGCCAATGCTTAATGAAATTTCATTGGTTAGGTTTTGCCTTGGATTTTGGGTTTCCTCGGATAAAAATCTGTGTTTATGTTAATGATTTGTTGTTGGCTCTTTATGTTTATTCCTCTCGGTAAATTGTTTATTATTTCTGCGATAAATTCTAACAATAGGAAATTTATTTGTTTGATTCTAACAAGTTATTTTCCTTTCCTCTTTCATTCCTTAGTGTGCATCACAAATCACATAGCTTACGAGCTTAACAACTTGAAACATATTAATTCTTGTGGGCTACGATATGCGGTAAACCTTTTCAAAGTCATATAAAACTCACGTTGCAGAAAGCTTTAAAAACCGCTATAAAAGAAAATTGCATAGTGCCTTGTAAAAAACGATCAACTTATAACAATTTGATAAGAGTTGCAATTAAACGGACTGATGAATCAATAAAGCAACAAACATAAAACTCCAAGTGTCTAATAAAGCGCATTGGCATGATTCCTTAAGCGCACTTCACATTTCACAGAAAATAACTAAATGCAAGTTTCATTACCGTATAGAAATTGCGATCTGCGATTTACGTCGATCACATTTCGCGAAATTTATTGGTAACATAACTAATGGGAATAGTATTGAATTGCGATATGAAATAAATGATAGTTATTGCTTAAGTGTGCGAAATGATTCATATCTAATCAACTAAATATAAGATCTAACTTTTTAAATTGATCGATATACATTTCACATGAAGGTGTATGAGAGATGTGATTGAAATAATTATCGGTGATTAACGACATTTAATAGGAGTAAGGTTTGAAAGATTCATGTATACTTTGAGTATGTTTTGAATGATTTAACGTCATATTTAATCACTTTAATTCTATTTGTCTCTCTATTCTCTCTATTTTAAATTGTGCTATGTTCTCTTGAATTCAGGAAACCACTTAACGGAGCAAGGATAACATAGATGAGAAAGAAAGGAAAGGAAATTGCCCAAGCATCATCTACTAAAGACTCAGATATGTCTCCCCTATTCTCAAATACCACCTACAACAAGGATTGTGGTAGTTCCTCATGGGAGGCAATGTATCAGTTCTTCGAGAATGAAAAGCCAAGAGTAATAATCAAAGTTGCTACAACAAGCGTATCAATTCCTTCAGACCCGACCTATTTTGACGTTGCATGCTCATTCACATATAAGGTAGCAGCAAGGCCAAAGATTCTCCCCTATACAAATATGGTTAAGTGGGTAATTGACCAATTGAACATAGAAGATAGAGCATTTAAGGATTCAAAAAGGCGATAATATCGGTTCATTCAGGGCATAAGATTTGAGGGCAATGTACCACGTACCCGTCCCGCAGTAGAATTATGACAAAGCTTTTGTTCAAAGATTTAGAAAAAAAATCCAGACCTGATGAAAGTCATAAAATAATGGTAGGATGACCAAGGAAAGCTTAAACGAGACAAACAAGGTATGTACCCAATAGCAAAAATTCCTTCCCCTTATTGCTATGCTGCCAATATGTTGTGTATATTATTTACAAAGCCTGATACTACTAGTTTTTTTTTAGATTGGGTTCCATTAATTGACGCAATTGTCAATTCCTTAATTCTGAATTGGGAAAATATCCTATCTGATAATTTAGCTAGAAGTATTATGGAGTATAGAAGTAAAATAAGTATTTTCTTTAGGGAAAAACCCCCCCTTTTACATGAGTTCCTATGTCATGGATGAAATTTTCTTTTCTTCAAGTTTTCCTACCATGGGATGGAAATGGACGACCCAAGACCCTACTCCAATCCACATTTACCACAGAGTCCTTTGGGAATCAGATTTTCATCTATATTTTTACAAAAAAATTCCATAGAGTCATACTGCCTATGCACCAGATTATATTTAACAAGAAAGCCCCTAAGATTTCCAAAGAGGCTATTACAGACATTTTTCCCGTTTCCAGATGGTTTTCCAAAGAAAGTTTCACTTATGTCAGAGTTTTTGGGAGTTATGATTTTCCCCACGTCCTACCATATTATGTTCCTGACAAGCTACTTGCTAGAGAGATTGATTACCAGCTTGTGGTAAATGGTATTTCAAAACAACTTAAAGATGCTAAGAAGGCCATTTGGCCTAATTTCCCTCTACAGTGCGGTACTTTTTCACTTTTTGATATTGGTCATGCCTACAAGGAAGTTTCAGATGTTAATTTGTTGAATTTGGCTGTAATGCCAAAACGGCCATATGACCCTAATGATCTGATTGAAAATTACATCGTAGAGCTCAAAGTAAAGAATTCTGTGAAAGAGATAGATATATTTGATGATTTCTTTCAAGGCACTGAAAATTTTTCAGATGTACTAAAGTTTGCATCCAGTCAACTCAATCAAGATGACTTGGAAGCCTTCCAAGAAACAAAAGCAAGAGACTGGAAATGATTCCTCTGGATTTATTGACTATTGAAGATGTCAACAGACCAACTCCAAGTATTAGCTTGGATAATGAAGCTAAAGACATGTTCGAAGATGAGTTAGGGAAATCATAACATCAATCTCAGAATTTAGATAATTTTGATAATGAATATGAAAGTTGAAGTGAGACCAGAAAAGGTAATTAATCAATTAATCAAAGATATTGAGATGCAACAGAAATGATGAATTAATGGAACTAAATCCTCTTCCCAAGAAGTTCAGCATAGCCAAGATACACCTGATCAGTCATAAAAATCTCAGCCAAAGGATTTGAAGAGTGAATGGGATAATTTTTCTAAGGTACTAAAAATGCCTGAAACAAATCCTAATACTGATCAATCTACCAATTTTCAGACGCCAGAATATTCTCAGAAATTAGTGGAAACGGTTACTCCACTACAACAAGTTCCTGAAACTCATGATTGAGAGATCATTCTGGCTTACCCTATAGAGTAGATAGTCTTACAAATTGAGGAAATCCCTTCACTAGATGCCTTCTATAGTCCTAGTCATAAGGTTGTAGTCAAGAGAAGAAAAAGGAGAAGAATTGGTGATACAGTCTCAAATCTTACAAATCAATTCGTTGACATTTTATGGAAGGATCCTCTAGCTGATCCTACTGAAAATTTAACCAAGCTATCACAATTTGCAGGGGCATATGCTATTGTCACTATTGATAAGGCCACTGAAGTTCAAATGTTACTGAAGCAGAGAGAAGGAAAAATACAAGATTCAGAATGACTGTTAGAGAAAGAAAAGTCTAACTCCAGCGAGAATATGGAATTGAAAATGTCCCAGTTTCAAAAATATTTTGAAAGGTTAAATTTGCAGCATCATGTTCAACTTACAGAAAATAAAATGCAACTGGAAGTAGCAATAAACAAATTACAAAGCTAGCCACACCTAGAGAAATTCATAAAGGAAGCATTGATTGTGAATGCTAAACTAAAGAAGCAACAAGAAGTATTTTTCCAACAAGCTTCTATTACTAGCTCTTATCATGATTCAAGTGAAATATTGATCCAAAAAGTGGCTATATAGAAACTTGAGTGTGAGAAAAACGAGAAGAAAATCAACGAACACATTCGATGGCAAGCATCATATTCAGGAAAGGAAACTGATCTACCCCATGTAGATAAATTTCACAAGGAAATTTTATTTAAGGATTGGGAGGCACAGATAAGGCAAGAAGACAAAGCAACAACAAAATCATCAAGGTTAACAAAGGAAATTATTGAATCTGTATGTGAACAACTTTTGAAAGAAAAACTTATCAAAGAGTGCACATCTGAAGTGCTCTCAGAAATCAAACAGTTGGAAACACAGTGGAAACAAAGGAAGAAAATGTAGGAAGAAATGATAAAAAAAGTAAATAAGTTTGATCAAGAAAATTATTGGAATTTTATGATCAAACCTTATCATCAATACCAAACCCTACAGTCTTTAACTGATTCAACAAAAAGATCGCAACCAGCAGTATTAAAGGGACAAGCTAGATCAAGAATTTTGCAGCTAGCTCAGCTCAAACCCATGCTAGACATTTGTAAATTTCATGATCCGGATCTTGGGGGGAGGCCCCCAAGATCTAAAAAATTGAAATGGATCTAACAAGATCTGCAAAATTAGAATGTCAGAAAAAAAGAGAGAACACAAAGCAAATAAAACCACAAAGAAAATTATTTTATTAAAATAGAGAATAACTGTAGAAGCTACATTGTGGTGGACAATTTGTCTTTTTACAAACTGAGGCTTGTTATTTATAGCCCTTTTTGAGTTACAATACCATGCGTAGATACCATGGGTCAATACCATGGGTAGATACCACTTACAATACCATAGGTCAATATCATGTGTGGATGAATACCATGGGTGGATACATACCATGGGTGGATGAATATCATGGATAGATGTCACTTAAAATACCATGGGAAAATAAATATAATGGGTGGATGAGTACCATGGGTCGATGACATTTACAATGCCATGGGTAAATTCCATGGATGGATGGATAACATGGGTAGATGAATACCATGGGTGGATGTTATTTTCCACTCGGATCATTCCTCCCTTCTTAAGAAGCAATGGCCCCCATTGAGTGAAGTTCCCTCCTGAGAATCCTTTGTTGAATATGAAGAACCATTGAAGAGAAGGGTTTTGTGTAGTTAACCCATAACCGTGATGAACGAAGATTCGAGGATAGAGATATCCTGTAATGCTTGTGACCAATTGTGACATTGACAGTGTGCGGCCTAGCAAATGGAATTCGATGAAGTGTGGGTTTTTGGATGAAAAAAAACCATGAAAAACGAATATCCGAGGATAATGATACCCTGGAATGCTTGTGACCAACTGTGTTACTGACAATATGCAGCCTAGCACATGGACTTCGATGAGAAGGATTTTGTGCAGTTGACCCATAACCGTGATGTTGATTGTTGATGAAGTAGCAAGTGCCTACATAGCTTGGGGTGGGAGGGCACATCTCCAAATAACCCAAGCTGAATGATGTTATGCTGAAATTGATGAATGTGAAGCAGGTGCCTACTAAAGCAGGGTAGGAGGGCACATCTCCAAAGGGAACCCGCTCTGAATGCTGCTTCAAATTTAAAATGAGCATAACTCGGTCGATATAACTCAGAATATTTACTATAACCTATTTTTGGAAATGGAATGATCATTCTGCATCTTCGCATGTGTTTGAAATCGATATATGGAGACCCTAGACTCTCAGATTTGCGCTAGAACTGTCCCAACGTCGCAATTTTTTTGAAAAAATAGCTGATTTTAAATCAATGATAAATCCCTCGTCCAGAATCCAATTCGACACATTTTTTTTTTGAAATCGGGTGATTTTTCAAGGGGAGTGAAGATCTGTAATCATTTATCTGAAATTTCCCACAGAAAAATACAAGAAATGATATGAGATCCACCGTCCATGAATTATCGTCAGAAAAATTGTTGCAACATTGTTGATTTTGAATCAGCGATATCTCCGTCATTTGAACTCCAATTCAGCCGATTTTTTTTTTTTTTTTTAGTTTGAGTATTTTCTCGCAAGGAATCCAGATCAGGTCTTTGTTTTTGTAATTTTTTCACCAAAAGTTTCAGATCTGATCTGTAAACTCGCCACCCAAAAAACAATTCATGGAGTTGGCTGAAGATTGCTGCAAAATTAAAACGCCAAAAAAAAGAGAGAACACAAAGCAAATAAAACCACAAAGAAACTTGTTTTATTAAAATAGAGAATAGCCGTAGAAGCTACATTGTGGTGGACAATCTGTCCTTTTACAAACTAAGGCTTCTTATTTATAGCCTTTTTTGAGTTACAATACCATGCGTAGATACCATAGGTGGATACCATGGATCAAAACCATGGGTAGATACCACTTACAATACCATGGGTAAATTCCATGTGTGGATGAATACCATGGGTGGATACATACCATTGGTGGATGAATATCATGGATAGATGTCACTTAAAATACCATGGGCGAATGAATACAATGGGTGGATGAATACCATGGGCGGATTACATTTACAATACCATGGGTAAATTCCATGGGTGGATGGATAACATGGGTAGATGAATACCATGGGTGGATGCCATTTTCCATTCAGATCACTTCGGGATCAAATCCAAATGAAAGATCATAATTCATAGCTATATTGTTACTTTATTTTCCTAGATTGTAGTTAAAGTTTGTCTTACGAGGATGGTTGATTGAAATCTCCTCTATTTTTATGTAATAATCTATTTTTAAACATATTTAGTTTAGTATTTAAGCCCCTCTCATGCATTTAGAGAAGGGTACAAAAATTTGTCAAAAACATTTGCAAAGAATGCACTTTTGTAAGTGTGTAAATGCTTTGATAGATTAATGGAACACAATCTGTTATCTTTTGACATTTGAAGTTGTTTAACTGATGTTGCACTATTATACTCTTTAAATTTCTTTAAAGTGAAGAAGAACATAAAATATACTGTCAATTTATATGAGTAGGACTTTGTACATATGGTACTTCTATTCACTTGTATTAAGCTTTGCTTTCTAGATTGACAATTATATTTTTACTTTCATTATATATTTGAAATGCCATCATAAATGAAAGTTAAATGCACTTATATTCTAATATTTGTCTATGATTTCTTATCTGATATATAATCACACATATGAATGCGATATAATTTTCATAATTATTTTAATCAAACTATTTAGTTAAAAGAATCATCTTTACATAATTTTCATCTCTTCCAACTGTTAAATAATCTTCATTACTAATAGTTGGAGGATATCTCTTTAGATCGCATAAAGGAAGAAACACCCTGGGTATATAGTAAAATAGATAACTGTTAGATAAATGTGTTAGCTCCCCGTAATTTTCTAGATTGATTGAGATACAAATGGACAGGGTAACATCAAACCAAGATTTGGAATCCAAGGACCTAGCTGATGCAAGGGCATTAGACAATAGCCAGCAATGTAGGAGTTTTTTCCACATGTTGTGGCTAGGAGGGATCAAAATCATTTGAATTGTAGCAGCAAGGTGTCAATACCTTAGCTGTCTATTGCATTTAGATCAGTTAGAGTCAGTAGAAGTCGAATAGTTTTGGTTCAGTCAATCTGTCCTGTTCAGTTATTTGAATAATGCAATTAGGTTTTTGTTAGAGTATAAATAGTCCTCACTGAGGAACCGAAGAGACACATAATAATACATATAAATTGTATCCCCCGGATGTATTGAGCAGAGGATATTTCCATAGTAAAAGTTGGTGTCAAGCAATTGCTTCCTGTTGAATAAAACACAGTGTTCATCGATTATCTAATTGTCTTTGAATTGATCTTTGCGTGAGAGTTTGTTTAATTGCGAGGTGGTTGAAACACCATTCTGTGTATGATTATTGAATAGAATTGTCGTGTAATCTCCGCATGCCTCTCTATCCATTATTGATCGCAGATTTCTCTTGAATTGTCAGAACAAGCTCTGTTGAAATAAATCCCTGTAAGAGGCCATAGTCGAATGTATTCAATCCTTGTGACAGACTTACATTGTGTCTAAACCGTCTCTGAGAATGAATTCGCAGTGATGTTTGCCGCAAACTCTGGATGTGAAGACCAAGCTCACAGAGAAATAAGTTTAGTTGTGAACTAAGAGTGTTGCGCCGAGAGTTTAACCTGAGTTTAATGAACCGGAGTGAATAGGAAGCAGGGTGTTAACCCCGGTTTAATCTACGGTCACTTACTGTTCAAAAGCCGAAAGCGGTTTTGATCGCACCACCTTTTCACGGTAAGTAGTATTTCCAATTCGAACGCGATCAATGCCGTATGCTGACACGTGGCCTTAAGTGGTTTGGAGATACCTCCCTCATTGCATGCCATCGTGCATTAACTATCGACTGTGGACTCAGTGAGATATCGACATACGCCGTCTGATCAGGAGGCTGGCCATCTAACGGTGATCGCACTTAGATATGCTCAAAGGATAACGTAAGGTATGGTGTGGGTATTTAATTAACTCCCGTCGATTGTATATGTGGGGCCGGGGCCTAAAATATATTAACGTGTATTATTGAATTAATACATCATATTTCCCGATGGCTGGACTTAGGATTATTGTGGTTTGTATTGCAGAGTCATAAGGTTGTTGATATCATACCAAGATGACCTATGTTGTGATTTCATTGCATTTCATATGATTTATATGTGCGGAATTAGAATACCAAGGACAACATAGATATATTTGTGAAGGATTATAGTCCAAGTTTCTTAACGTATTTATTTTTCAATTTCTCTGAAATTGATAAATAAAATTATAGAGGAGTTGAGAAATGAACTGAATCAATTCAAGAGAAATGCTGACAGAACTGCATTAGAGACCTGCTCTCCTTGGGGGTTAGACTTTCAATTTTGTTGCTGTCAATTATGGTATTAGAGATATTCTTGAGTTGTCCTTGAGGAGAATTAACATGGCTATCCGAGTTGTTAGAGGTGCTGGCAGAAGGAGAGGCATACCTATTGCCAATGCAGAAGTGTTGGAGACCTTGCAGAGGGTCCAAGACAGATTGGATGCCATGGAGCTAGGATAGCCTAGAGATCCTGAAGACATCAGTGAACCTGAAATAGAAGAAGCTGAAGAAAATGCTGAGATTCCTCTTGACATGAGGCTCCTCAGAACTGTTCTGGCGTCTACAGTTAAGCCTAAGATTGAAGTGTCAAGTTTTGCAGGAGGACTGAGTCCAGAAGAGTTGGTGGATTGGATTAATGAAATGAAGAAGTGCTTTGACTATGAAGAAATGAGCGAGGATAAGAAGGTCAAGTTTGAAGTAATAAAGCTGAAGGGACATGTTGCACTTTGGTGGGATGGAGTGCAGGCAGAAAGAAGGAGAGCTGGCAAACAACCTATCAAAAGGTGGACCAGAATGGTGGCCAAGCTAAAAGGTAAATTATTTCCTAGTGATTATCAGCTAACATTGTTTAGAAAAATGTAGAACCTGAGACGGAGGTTGCTGACAGTCAAGGAATATACAGAAGAATTCTATAGAGTAAGCATAAGAGCTGGGCAATTTCAAGACACACCAGAGAAAATTGCTAGATATGTGAATGGTCTCAAGCTAGAGATTCAAGATGAAAATTTTCTTCTGTCTCCTAAGAAAGTTGAAGAGGCCTATCAGATGGCCTTGAAAGAAGAGGAGAAACTCCTGAAGAAGAAGTCTGCCAAAGGGAGAGGTACTTTCCGTGGAAAGGGAAGTCAGGGTGGTAGAGGAAAGCCTACTACACCTAGAGATGGAGCTAACAGTAGCTCACCTCAGAATGCATCTACAGAGGGTGATGCAAGGGGAAGAAGGGGTTCTTACAGAGGAAGAGGAGGCAGAGGCAGAGATAGATAATTGAGGTGCTATAGATGTCATCAAGTGGGACACAAGCATTATGAGTGCCCAGAGAATATGGGTGCTGGTCCAAGAAATGCTATTGTTGCTCAGGCTGGAGAAGAGGCAACAGTTGAAGAGGAAATTTTACCAGAAAAGGGAGAATCCTTGGTGTTTAATAAGGTCATGTTGAAACAAGCCAAGGAGGTCACTAAGCCTGCAGAAAGGAAGACTTTGTTTAGGAGCATATGCAAGGTCCAGGGGAAGTGTTGCCAGCTAGTCATTGATAGTGGCAGCATAGACAATCTGGTTTCCATTGAGGTGATAGAGAATCTGAAGCTAAAGACAAGGGAGCATCCAACTCCCTACAGGGTGTCCTGGCTGCATTAAGGGCACCAACTGATTGTAAAGGAACAGTGTGAGATAGAGCTGCAAATGGGCAACTACAAAGACAAAGTCCTATGTGATGTGATGCCCATGGATGTGTGTCACATACTGCTGGGTAGACCTTGGCAGTTTGACAGAGCAGCAGTGCATGATGGCAAGAAGAACACTTACAATTTCTTCAAAGATGGGGTATATCATACATTGATACCCATGGAAGAAGGAGAACCATCAAGCAGAGTAGCTGATCCAAAGACCTTTTTGCTGAGCAAGAAAGAGTATCTATAGTAGATTGAAGAAGAAGAGGTAAGCTTTGCTTTAGTTTGCAAACCTAAGGTAGTTCTTACTTCTACAAAGATTTCTGATTTTCCAATAGAAATCCAAGAGATCTTAGACAGTTATTGTGACATTGTTGTGGATGATTTACCTGATGAGCTGCCCCCTGTGAGGAAGATCAGCCATCAGATATATTTTATCCCTGGTTCAAATCTGCCAAATAAGGTAGCCTACAGAATGACTCCCACAAAAAATGAGGAAATCAAGAAACAAGTACATGAATTGGTGGACAAGGGGCTGATTAGAGAAAGTTTGGGTCCATGTGCAGTACCAGCAGTATTGAGCCCGAAGAAAGATGGAGGCTGGAGGATGTGTACTGATTCCAGAGCAATCAATAAGATAAAAATCAGGTACAGATTCCCCTTTCCCAGAGTTCAGGATTTAATGGATTGTTTGAGTGGTGATAAATATTTTTTCAAAGATAGATTTAAAAAGTGGATATCATCAGGTTAGAATAAAAGAGGGTGATGAGTGGAAAACTGCCTTTAAAACGAATGAAGGACTGTATGAATGGATGGTAATGCCTTTTGGGTTGTAAAATGCACCTAGCACTTTCATGAGACTTATGAATGAAGTGTTGAAAGAATTCATTGGTAAATTTGTGATAGTGTATCTAGATGATATATTAGTTTTCAGCAAAACTAAAGAAGAGCATCTAAGGCATCTTAATTATGTCTTGAAGAAGTTGCACCAAGAGAAACTGTTGATAAACTTAAAGAAATGTTCATTCATGAAGGAAGAGTTTGTGTATTTGGGCTTTGTTACCTCTACAGAAGGATTGAAGATGGACCCAAAAAAGGTTAAGGAAATTGTGGAATGGCCTTCACCCGAAAATGTTTTTGAGGTAAGAAGTTTCCATGGACTTGCCAGTTTTTACAGGAAATTTATAAGAAACCTCAGTAAGATTAATGCACCCATCATTGAGACAATAAAAAAGAGCAAACAACCATTTAAATAGACTGCTGAAGCAGAAAGAAACTTTAAAATTTTGAAGCAAAATATAACTGAAAAGCCTGTTTTAATTCTGCCTGATTTTACTAAACCATTTCAAGTGAAGTGTGATGCCAGTGGAGAAGCCATTGGAGCTATGCTGAGTCAGGATGATAGGCCTGTAGCTTATTTCAGTGCAAATCTAAATGACACTAGAAGGAAGTATTCCTCTTATGAGAAGGAATTCTATGCAATTGTTCAGGCATTGAAAAAGTGGAGGCATTATTTGATGTCCAAAGAATTTGTATTATACTCTGATAATCATGCCTTGCAGTACATTGTACAGTAGCCCAAGTTAAATCATAAGCATGCCAAATGGGTTGAGTATCTCCAAAGTTTTAACTTTGTTTTGAAACATATAAGTGGCCAAGCAAATAAAGTAGCTGATGCTTTGAGTAGGAGGCACATGCTTGTTCAGGAATCCAATTTTGAAGTTGTAGGATTTGATTTTATCAAAGAACTGTATAAAATAGATTCAAATTTTAAGGAAGCATTCGAAGCATGTTGTAACCCTATTCTAATAGATATAAGCCAGTGGTTGGATTATTTCTTGCAGGAGGACTTACTATTCAGAAGAAACCAACTGTGTGTACCAAAATTTTCCATGAGAGAAAATTTGATCAAGGAGAAGCATAGTGGTGGACTTGCTGGGCACTTTGGTACTGATAAAACTTATGAGCAGCTGAGTCACTTCTATTATTGGCCCAAGATGAGGATAGAAGTGGACAAGTTTGTGAAAAATTGCAAAATCTGTCAACATGCCAAAGGAAGGAGCCAGAATGCAGGATTGTACACTCCCTTGCCTATTCCAGACGGGCCTTGGGACATGGTGAGTATGGATTTTGTTCTAGGATTGCCCAAGACTCAGAGAGGGAATGATGCAGTCTTTGTTGTAGTAGAAAGATTTTCTAAAATGGCACATTTTATTCCATGTTATAAAACTAGTGATGCCACCCATGTTGCTAACTTGTTAGGTTGCATGGTTTGCCCAAGAGTATTGTTTCAGACAGAGACACCAGATTTGTGGGCCATTTTTGGAGGACACTGTGTAAGAAACTTGGTACCAAACTGAGTTTCAGCTCAACTTATCATCCTCAGACTGATGGAAAAACTGAGGTAGTGAATAGAAGTCTGGGAAATTTGTTGAGAAGTCTTGCAGGAGAGCATCCCAAGCAGTGGGATCATATTTTTCCCCAGGAAGAATATGCATATAGGCTGCGAAAATAAGCACGGGGGAAAGGTCATTCATATTGTTGTGGAATGCACCCCAGGAAGAGGATATCAGAGTTAAGTAAGGAAAAGGGTGAGGGTGCGTGGTGAGAATTGAGTGGAAATCCAAGCCATACATGAACAGGTGAAACAACAGCTACAAGGAAGTAGCATAAAATACAAAGGAAGAGCAGAATTGAGCAGAAGAGAAGTCCATTTTGAAGTTGGAGATTTGGTCTTGGCACACTTGAGAAAAGAGAGATTCCCAAGGAAACAGTATAACAAACTGAGGTTTAAAAAGATTGGGCCATGCAAGATACTTAGAAAGTTTTCTGCTAATGCTTATGAGATTGAATTTCCTCCTGATGTTGGAATATCTCCCATTTTTAATGTTGCAGATTTGTACAAGTATGAAGATGATGGTGTGAAAGAAAATGAGACAAGAATATGTTAATTAGTTCGCCGGCTATACGACTATGCTACGGCCAGAAGACATTGAATAAAAAGTATTCAAGAAGACGGGGAAGGAAAAAGTGTGGGTATCGTCAGGTGGAAGGACGACCGGAGGAACTACACTTGGACTGGTGGAAGAATATTTGAAAGTGCCGTGGAAGAACTCATGGACAGGAGTCCATGAAGGAAAATTTCCCTCGGGAGTCTGATGCAGGGGCATTAGACACTAGCCAGCAATGTAGGAGTTTTTTCCACATGTTGTGGCTAGGAGGGATCAAAATCATTCGAATTGTAGTAGCAAGGTGTCAATACCTTAGCTATATGGTAGATTTAGATCAGTTAGAGTCAGTAGAAGTCGAATAGTTTTGGTTCAGTCCATCTTTCCTGTTATGTAATTAGGTTTTTGTTAGAGTATAAATGGTCCTCACCGAGGAACCGAAAAGACACATAATAATACATATAAATTGTATCCCCCGGATGTATTGAGGAGAGGAGATTTCTACACTAAAATTTGGTGCCAAGCAATTTCTTCCTGTTGAATAAAACACAGTGTTCATCAATTATCTAATTGTCTTTGAGTTGATCTTTGTGTGAGAGTTTGTTTGATTGCGAGGTGGTTGAAACACCATTCTGTGTATGATTATTGAATAGAATTGTCATGTAATCTCCGCATGCCTCTCTGTCCATTGTTGATCGCAGATTTCTCTTGAATTGTCAGAACAAGCTCTGTTGAAATAAATCCCTGTAAGAGGCCATAGCCAAATGTACTCAGTCCTTGTGACAGACTTACATTGTGTCCAAACCGTCTTTGAGAATGAATTTTTAGAGATGTTTGCCGCAAGCTCTGGTTGTGAAGACCCCGCTCACAGAGAAATAAGTTTAGTTGTGAAATGAGAGTGTTGCACCGAGATTTTAACCTGAGTTTAATGAACCAGAGTGAATAGGAAGCAGGGTGTTAACCCCGGTTTAACCTATGGTCACTGAATGTTCAAAAGCAGGAAGCGGTTTTGATCGCACCGCCTTTGCACGGTAAGTAGTATTTCCAATTCGAACACGATCAATGACATATGCTGACACGTGGCCTTAAGCAGTTTGGAGATACTGCCCTCATCGCATGCCATTGCGCGTTAACTGTCGACTGTGGACTCATCGCGATATCGACGTACGCCATCTGATCAGGAGGCTGGCCATCGAACGGTGATCGCACTTAGATATGCTCGAAGGATAACCTAAGGTATGGTGTGGGTATTTAATTAACTCCCGTCGATTGTATATGTGGGGCCGAGGCCTAAAATATATTAACGTGTATTATTGAATTAATACATCAGATTTCTCGATGGCTAGACTTAGGATTATCGTGGTTTGTATTTCAGAGTCATAAGGTTGTTGATATCATACCAAGAGGACCTATGTTGTGATTTCATTGCATTTCATATGATTTATATGTGCGGAATTAGAATACCAAGGATAGCATAGATATATATGTGAAGGGTTATAGTCCAAGTTGCTTAACGTATTTATTTGTCAATTTCTCTGAAATTGATAAATAAAATTATAGAGGAGTTGAGAAATGAACTGAATCAATTCAAGATAAATGTTGACAGAGCTGCATTAGAGACCCGCTCTCATTGGGGGTTAGACTTTCAATTTTGTTGCTGTCACTAGCCTTCTTGGATTCAGAGAGGGATCTCTCTAGTAGGTGCAAAGATGTGAACTTGTTTGCTGATTAGGGTTGATTTTAGGCTAGATGTTAAGTGCAGGGTATTTGATTGTTTTTGGTTGGGTATGATGCTCAGATAGATTTAGATATAAAACACGGAATATTGTTAAGTCATTGGGAAATGGAGTCTAACAAGGTCATGATAAGTTCATCAATGGTTTCAAGAGCATTTGCAGGGCAATTTTAACTTGGTTGGGGGGTCTTTAAGGTTGTGAAGGATCATGAGATGGACATTAAACTTGAGAACAACAAGCTAATAAAGGGCAGAAAATGAATTCTTTATATAGTTGTAAACTGAGGAAGTTAGAAGATTTATACGCATAGCAAGAGAGTCAAAGGCTTAAGCAAAACCTAATCCATTTGATTTCAGACTGAAAGTAGATAATCAACCAAGACAACATTCAGATAAAACATAGAAAGGCAAAAAACTTATTTAATATTTCATGGATTTTATCATCAAGATCAGAAAAACATTTAAGATGCACAAGTAACTATAACCATAGAAGGAGAGAACACCCTAACATCCACAGTTACAGCTATAAAAGTTCCTTGAAAAAAATTTAGCTAAGTGAAGGCAAAGAGCATGGTTAAGAAAAACTTCTTTGACAAACTATAGGCAAAGCTGCTTCAAAAGATGATTCCAAGAACAGAGTATTTCAGTGGTAAAAATATGCAGGGCTAGCCATAAATCATAATTGATACTAAATAATCTAAATCATTCAAGAAATGGACAAGCCAAAAACTTCTTAGAGAGCAAGAGATGAATTCCCTAACATATCTAAGCAGAAGAAAACATTAAGGCAGTGAAGGAAACAAATAGATCTAAGGTGCCATTATCAAACATATCTTAGTCTAATTTTTTTGTCCTATTGCAACATAGATGGGTGGAAACATATGAAAAACTTAGAAAACATTAACAAGAGAAAACTTCACCATCAACCAGGCCTATGGATCCTGCAAACAATTCTTCTCCATCAACAAGTAAATCAGATCATGCATAAGCTCCAAGACATCAATTTCTCATCAAAGGCTTCAAGGGACTATGTATTGCTTCAGCATAAGTCATAAACATCCAACAAAATATACAAGAGCCTCATGCTCTATTTATGGAGTAAATGAGGAGGTGGAAACCAAAAGAGGCTTCCAGAAACCCTAATTTAACCATAAATGTCATAAATGTCCTTAATGACCATGCAAGGCCCAAGACACATAAGAGATAAGAAAATAAATTAAAAAAATTAAAACATAACTCCCCAATCAAATTAGGAGTGTTTTTTCCAAGAAAATATTAAAAAACAATTTTCCATTAGTTAGTGTCTTTTGTTGACTTTTTGGCAAAAAGTTGTCTCTGTGCGTAGCTCCATATCAACAAAAAATGGGGTTTGTTGCAGCTGATTTTTGGACCCCTTCCCGGCATCGGATTTGGTCCCGTGATGGCTCGTTGGAAATATTGAGGAGTATAATTTCTAGATATACTTGAGTTGTGCTGAATGGATTCCATTTATCTACTCAAAAATCCAATATCCCATGACTTCTCAGCGCGTAGCACCAAGCCTAAAAAGGAGGCAAAAAGGTCATTTTTGAGGTGTTCTTTGACCTTTTGAGGGGGAAAAAATGCTCCAATTGACCTGAAATTTTATGGGTAGACTAATGGTGACATGAAAAACCCAAAAATATAAAATTTAGCAGCTGAGGATGCCCCAAAAAAGAGCGTAGCACCTAGGGTGTTACGCTCCTAGGAGCCAAAATTTGGAAAAAACAAAAAGTTTCTGGATTTTCTTCAAAATTGGTACATAGACCCCTCAAGGGGTTTTAGACACCTGCTGAGAAGCATTAGCCAAGATCCCAATGCTATCATGAACTTTGGGCCTTTTTAGCTCTTCTATCTCTAGGAGGGCTTGCTTCAATTTGGCATTAGCAAGCATGCTCTTCCTTGCATAGTGTTTGACCATTTTTTTTTGCAAGGCAAGGCCCCTCTTTACGTCTTTGAAATGTTTGTGCTCCTGTTTATAATATTATATGACCCTTTGTGCCCTTTCAAAATCCTTTTCCCATTCTTGAAGCTGGGCATATTTTTCTAGGAGGAGCAATTTTGTATTCATCCCTTGGTCCTCATTATCACTGTCTAGATCAACAAGGAGAGGGCCTTGAGAAGCCTTTTTGATCCTTTTGCTCCTCCTGACTGGTGCCCTTTTCTCAAAACTCTTCATTTTTTCTTTTCCTTTGTTCAAAGATTTGGTATTTTTTGAGGTGATGGCCCTTTGCCTTTTAGAGGCAGCAAACACATCCCTTTTCCCTCTGTGATAAGTGCATGAGAGAGGGGAAATAATGGGAGTCTCAAAGGCAATGTTGTCATAATTTTGTCCTTCAATCTGCTCTGCTTTTTCTTTGTCTTCTATGGACTGATTTCTGTCAAGATAGTCATGACAACTTTCATGACTGTCATGACTCTTTCTTGGACTGCCTTGGGCACTTAGATAGCTACCTTCCTCATCTGGCTGTTCTCCTTTTTCACTGTCTTATTCTTCATTGTTTTCTTCTTCCTCATCATTGTTATCTTCCTCCTCATCATCACGTTCACTTCTTTCATCCTTGTGGCTGATTTCACTGATGTTATCTTTGTGGCTGCCATCACTGGTTTCATATTTGTTTTCTCCTTCATCATCTTGCTGCTCTTGGCCATTGCTACTTTCTTCTTGGCCACCTTCATCTTCTTCATTTTCCTCTTCATCTACATCATCTTCTTTTTCAATGCTTTCCTCATGATCATCACTACTTTCTTCATGATCATGGCTTCTTTCTTCATGGCCACCACTACTTTCTTCATGGATACTTTCTTCATCTTCATTATTTTATTCATTTTCATCCCCTTCTTCTTCTTCATCGTCTTCTTATTCACTACCCTCACCTTGTCCATAATTATCTGTCTCATCTTCTTCCTCACTGTTGCCTCCTATTTGCTCTTCACTAGGGCTACTATTAGCCCCTTCACTTGGTAATTTAGTGGAGGAGGTAATAGGTGAAATTATTTGTGGAGAAGGCACATGGGGAGATGATGTATGTGTGGAGGTAGATGGTTGTGAAGTGGAAGGCAAGTTATTTTGGGTGAAGGCCCGGGGCTCTGCAAACACATGATGTGAGATGAAGGTCTCCCAAGATACACCTTGTTTCTCTAGATGGTATAGGAGAATCATCTTGATCAGGGAGTGATGAAAGAGGCTAGGCATTTTGTGGTCATAGTTTTTCCTCTTGACAGTGAAGGGCATTTTATCAATACTCCGAAAAAGGTAATAAGGTAGGTTCATCATCTTGACTTTGGTAAAATGCATCAGCAACCTGATATGATATGAATAGAGCTGGGAGCATCTTCCCTCAGATGTGAAAAAACTAATAATCTGCCTCATTAATGCTGCATACCTCTCTAGAAAATAAGAAAAAGGAAAAATAGCCTTGCAATTTTGCTGATAGGTGGGTTTCAAATAAGGCCCATAATAACCCAAATCCAACTTCCTTTTTTTGAACCAAAGCTCACCAATTTCTGGTATACTGGTTGCCTTGGAAATGATTTCAGATGAAAGCTCAAATTGGACCCCTACTAGATTAACTTGGTGGTTTTTTAGGCTATGGGAAAAAAATCTAGTCAAGTTTGGATGACTGTTGACTTGCTTGAACTTTTCACAAAAATTGTAGCACCCTACATCCTGGAAGCATGAAAGGATCATAGGAGAGGAAGTGATTGGAGTGGTGTCTATGGGCTCAAATCTTTTTGCTTTTCCTCCATGATGTTTTGGCTTGGTGGGAGTATGACTCTCATCACCACTAGTATGAATATCTCCCTTTGACATGGTGATTGGTCTAAAAACAACAGTAGGGATTTTGAACCTTTCTTGAGGGTTTTTTGGGCAAACTAAGTGCTTTTAGTGGCTTTAGGTCAACTTTTTGCAAAAGGAAAATTAAGGTGAAAATTATTTTTTAGAGCTTGCACTTGGGGTTTAGAGGTTAGAAAATAACTACAGTCACCCAATCCCCCTTTTTTTGTACTCAAAACCAAATTTCCTTACAAACCCTAACTCAAAAACTAAGTAATTAATCTTGGCATAGTCTAGGGTTTTGGGCTAATTTTGACTATGGATAGATTTTTTAGAAAAAGGAGAGCTTGGGAGGAAAAAAGAAAATTCACCAACCTTAGACCCTGCTTGCAGAAGTTCGAAGGTGAATTTCAAACTTTGGAGCCTTTTTGAGAAAATTTAGAAAAATGTGGTCAGAGCGCAGCGCCTCTGCGCAGTGCCTGTGCGTAGCGGCGGGCGGACTGGGCGGTGCCTCGGGTGCCTTCGGTCTTTTCTGGGAAAGCGCGTAGCACCGGGCCAGGTGTGTAGTGTCAAGACGTGAGCGCATAGCGCAGTGTATTTTTACACTGCCTGCCTCCCCTTTGTGCGTAGTGCCGGAGGCCAGGAGTGTAGCGCTGGCCTCAGTGCGTAGCACCCAATTTTTTCACAGTTTGGTCTGAAAACAAAAATAATTCTTCTCAACGGCTTCTTCTTTTCGGAAAATGGAAAATGGTGCATGGGGAAGGTTCAAGTGGCCTTTTATACTTGATTTGAAAAGTAAATTTAAAAAGACCAAACCCACTTTTGTAAAGTTGGTGCCTCCTATCTTTCAGTGTGCTTTTGACTAATATTTGTTGTGAACACACTTTAACACTTTTCGGAAAACATGTTTATTTATGCCTTTGTCAATATTTTTGTAGGACAATATTTTTGGCATGGAGGCCCTTTGTTGGGAGTCTATCGTTGAGATGTATAATCGAGGTTACACTTGGCCTTCTTAGGCCTGTTTTGACAATAATTTATGCCCAACTTTTTACTTCAAAAACTATGTTTGTATACCCTTTGGTAAAATGATCTTCTTTAAACTGATACCCTTTGTATTTCTTCTCTTGGTGCAGGTTAAGAAATTCTATTTTGTAAAAACCCTAAGGAGGAAGCTTCTGCCCTTGAAATCTCTGAGATGGTTCTTTTCTTGTCACCAATGTTTTGTTAATCCACCAAAACAAACCCTGATACTCTTTTACCTATAGGCCTATTTTCTTTTGTCTTGTTTGTGTCTACCTCCTGGTGATGATTACATCCTATTACCTTGCCTCTTCTTGTTGCTGGTGGCCACCTTGGCTATTCTTTGAAAAATAATGTGAACAAGGGAAGTTGTCCCTTGCAGTGTTTGGGCTTTAAGCCAAGGAGGCTTTTCTTGAATGACTTTGGGTAAAAATTCTTGATTTTATTCCCCTTTGAATGCAACCTCTTCATGCAGGAAGGCATAACTTGTTGGGCACCAAATCCATCCTATGACTCAGTGAAACCTTTGGTGACCTAATGGGGACCTTTGGACTTGGATTTTGGACAGAGATTTAGAGTTAGGGATCACCAAGTATAAGATAGGACCTCTGATAAGCTTAGTGTGTTTTGAAGACCTAGGATATAGCATACTTGATTATCCAAAGGGTCTGTAGAGACAATCAATGTCTAAGAATATTATGGAAGAGTCAGCAAGGCTATTTGATTGGTAGGTTTGAATAGTAGTAGGAAATCCTGTAGGTAAGCAAAACAGAGGATTTGGGCCAAAAGGAAAGACATGGTGAAAAATGGGTGATAGTTGGGGTTAAAATAAATGGCTTGAGCCTATGATAGGTCTTCCAAGAGTGGTGGGCTAGTCATGACTAGATAGAAAGATGAAATAGGAAAGTTTTATCTCAGGATAATGAAGGCGGTGAGATTTTAGAACTCACAATTTTCTATAAACTTTGTTTAGAAATCTTGGGGTAATCATTTAGTCATCACCACGCAAAATTTATTGATGATTAGAAGTGGCCCCACTTGGGGAGGGCAACTCCTTTTCAGGAGGTGTCCAGAACTTCAGATTTCTGGCTTACGAAGAGTAGTGCCTCATCCATTGGGCAAATTTTACCTCCTTCACTTGCTGATGCTTGCTTGAAACTGTGGGCTTAGAATCGGAAAAAAACATGTTTAACATCAACATCATCTCTACCTACCCAACCTACTTTCCTAACATTATTTCTTCGTTGGGTGCATTTTAACTGGCAAACCCTTGACATTTTTCTTTTTGAAAACAAAGATAAAACTATCTAATTGTACCATTATTTCTTCCAAGATTTCAGATTAGGCTAGTGAACTCTTCTTATTCTCTACCTAGACTACTCATTTGTCAAGATTGAGCTGTTTGACAAACCTTATTCACTAATCCTAAAAACAAAAATTGAAAAACATAGACAAATCAGGGTTAAGCAGTCTGATTTGCTATGATCTATTGCATTATGTACAAGCTGCACATAGAATTTATTAGTAGAAAAGTAAAACAAAATACTGAAGGCTTAATATCTGAAAGCATAATAAACATCCTTATTTCTTTCTTTGGCTGAGGTTTTAATATTTTTAGAGCCATTGTCCTTCTATCCTAATCTACTCTTTTTGATAAGCTAAGATTGAATGGTCTTTTGACAAGTTCTTCCTTTCACTAGCTTATCAGCAAAATAAATTGAAACATGTTTCAATCATGATTTTAGGTTGGATAACTGAACATGACTTCTCCTTTTTAAAAACAAGTAGTGGAATTTATACTTGCACACTTTCAGCAACATTATTTTTTTTGGTATGGGGCTGTACCTTTCTTTCAACTTCTATCCTCTTTTCTTTTTATATTGTTTTTGTGATTTTTATTTTCATCAAACAGTGGTATGTACAATGAATCAGAAAAAACAAACTAGGTTTTTTGAAAAAAGTAATGTTTAAGCATCCTCCCATTTACCGGGCCTCCAAACATTTCAGTCCCATCCAACTCTTGCAAAAAGAAAGCATTGTTGCCTCTAGCTGACTGAATGATGTAAGGGCCTTTCCATAGATTTTCAAACTTGCCATGTTTGCCCTTGTCTTCCCTTCTTGAGTCCCATTTTAGAACAATTTCCCCAATCTAGAAATCATTTGCTTTGGTTCTCCTATCAAATATTTTCTTGATATTGTCCTGGATAGCTTGTGTCCTTTTGTAAACTTATTCTCTTGACTGCTCCAAATGAATGGTTTGGTTCAACCTCCTCTGCATGTCATTTTCTTCTGATTGAAATTCTTGAAGAAGCTTCATGACTGGGACTCATAAATAGGTGGGGAAAACTGCATCCATGCCATACACTAGTTGATAGGGAGACATACCAATAGATTTCTTGGTGCTTAGTCTATCAGCCCATAGTGCATGCACTAGTTTGCTATGCCATGTTTTTTGATTTTATTCTAAGAGATTCTTAATGATGTTTACCAAGCTCTTGTTAGAGGACTCAACTATTCCATTACCTTGTGGGTAATAAGAAGTGGAGTGACTGAGGGTGATGTGATATTTATAGCAAAATTCCACCATTTTCTTATATGTAAAGGCAGCAGCGTTATCAGTGATGATCTTCTTAGGAAAACCAAACTTGGATAGGATGTTTGTTTCAAGGAATTTGATGATGACTGAGTTAGTGGAATTTCTAGAAGGGATGGCTTCTATCCACTAGGTGAAATAATCAGTGGCAGTGAGGATCCACTTATGTTGGGCAGATGAAGTAGGATGGATCTCTCCTATGAAGTCCAAACCCTACTACTGAAAAAGGGGCTTCAACACTGATGGGGTGCAAGGGTAAAGGTAGGAGCTTTCTTTTTCCATCAAAGATTTGGCATTTATGGCAAGTAATGACTAGTTTGTGAGTATCGGAAAATAAGGTAGGCGAATAGTAGCCATCTCTAAGGATCTTGTTGGCTGTGGTCTTCCAATAGAGGTGACCCCCACATTCTTCCTCATGTAATTCATGCATGATTTTCTCTGAATCATCTTCAAGCAAACACTTAAGCAACAAACCAACAAAACTTTTCCAGTATAATACTCCATCCATAATGCAAAAATTTAACGTTTTCTGTTTTAAGAATCTTGCTTTAGTTTTTGACAAAGAAGGAGGAGAATTGAGATAAAGAAGCAAATAAATAATATCAGCATACCAAGGTGAATTTAGAAACATTTCTTCAATGTATGGTGCTGTAATTTCTTCAATTTCTTCTAACATACCAACCATATTCATGTCTAGAGCTTGGAAATTCGAGTCAGCCATAAGTTTTGCAAGTCCTTGTCCTTTAATCAATTTAGTGGGTCTGATTTCTAAATCATATTCTAAAATGGTAGCAATCCACTTGCCCCTTTTACCATCAGGGTCTTGATTAAGTATATCTTTGACAACTGTGTTTGGGACAAAGGCTATGATATGTGAATGCAAAATATAAGCTCTAAAATCCTTCAAAGCTTTGATTAAGGCAAAGGCTTGTTTCTCCATAATGTTATACTTTAGAGGGGCATCCCTTAAGGCTTTGTTGAAGAAAGATATGGGGTACTCTTGCCCCATGATGTTCTTTTGCAATAATACTGTTTCCACAGTATGTTCAGAGGCAAAGGAGAAAATGTTAAAGTCTTTGGTAAAGTCAGGGTTGATTAAGACTGGTGTTTGTGTGAGTGCTTGTTTTACCAGCTCAAAAGATTGTTTTGCTTCCATATTCCACTTCACTCCTAATTCCTTTTTAACATATTTGTGATATTTATTAGGAGCTTAGCAAGGTTAGGGATGAATCTTCTTAGGAAGTTAATCTTTCCAGTGAAAGATTGCAACTCTTTAATGTTTCTAGGATGGCTGATTTGTAAGATATCTTCTATTCTTTTGGGATATTTTTTTATTCCTTCCTCAGCGATGATGTGACCTAAGAGTTTTCCTTCCTGTAGGCCAAATTTTTTTTTCTTAGGATTTAGGGATAGGCCATACTTTATACATTTTTCAAAGACTTTTCTCAAGTGGACCGAGTGCTCCTCATCCATCTTAGAGTAGACAGTGATGTCATCAAGATATATGACTATGAAGTAACCTATGTTTTCTGAAAAAGTTATGTTCATTTCCCTTTGGAAAGTAGCCCCTGCATTCATTAAATTGAATGGCATTTTAACATACATGAATGTACCCCAAGGTGTAGTGAAAGCTGTTTTGAGTTGGTCACTTGGAAAGACTAGAACTTGGTTATAACCTGAGAAGCCATCTAGTAATGAGATTCTTTGTGAGCCAACTAATTTTTGGAGTATGCGATCCATTTTAGGCAAGGGGTAATTGTCTTTCAAGGAGGCTTTGCTCAAATTTCTGAAGTCAATACAAAGCCTAATTTCCATAGTATTCTTCTTAACTGACACAAGGTTGGACACCCATTCTGAGTATCGGACAGGGACTCTGATCCCAACATCGTAAATCTTTTTGAGCTCTTTCTCAACTGAGGGTAACAAAAGGGGGTTTATTCTTATCAATTTTTTTTTAAATGGTTTTTTATTTTCCTTGAGAGGAATTTTATGTTGGATGATTTTGGTGTCATAGGATTTCAAGTCTTCATACCCTCAAGCAAACACATCTTTCAATTCCCTAAAAAGCTCAATGTATTTCTGTTTTTTGTGAGATGGGAGAGTTTTGGACAGCTTGATTATTTTGGGCTCTTTCATCCCTCCAATGTTACACTCTTCTACATTTATTTCAGTGGATTCCATCTTGGGTTTTTTAGCTACATCATTAAAATCAAACAACTCTTCTAGTGGTGTAAGGCCTCTTGGCAGGGTGTCAACTTTGTACTACATAATTTCAATTTCTCTTTGATCTGATTTATCAAGTACTTTTGCAACACAAGGGTTTTGAAGGTGGTTTATATCATCATCAAAGGGAAGCTCTATTTTGGGAGTTTTATTTTAAGAAGAATGATTTCTTTCAAATCTCAAACTCTGTTTTGCACTTGCAAAGTCATTTTTTGCGTGTAGAAAATCATCTATTTGGTCATAATTGTCAAACAATTGCCAATGGTTTAGGTTGTCTGGTACATTAGCCCTATTATTTATTTTGATGAGGCATTGATTCTCTTCATAAGGTAAAGAGAAATTGCTGGCAGCAAAGGTAAGCTCATTGGCAAGGCAGTTTTGGGCCCTAGGGATGAAAGTGAGCTCATATTTCTCAAAGGTTTTAAGAAGGCCTAGGGCAGCGTTTCTATATTCCCTTCGCCTAGAGTTCTTGGCTGAATATTCTCCCTTAATTTGATTTATGATCAGTTCTGACTCTCCTTGAACCAAGATTTTCTTAGCTTTGAGGTCTTTGAGTATGTGTAAACCAATAAGGAGAGCCTCATATTCTGCAACGTTGTTGGTGCATTGGAAATCTAGCCTATAGGAATGGCCTTTATTTGTGTTGTGGAACCAAACCCATGCTTCTGAACCAACCTTGCCACAAGAGCCATCAAAGCTTATATGCCAAAGGGTGTCAATTTCAGTTTTGTCAATATTCTGCACTTTGGGGATGCTAGGATTTGGGGTGTCATTTTCTTGGTCAGAGGATTTGCTTGGTTGTACTGAGGGGCTTATTTCTTTTTCCTTGTCATTTATTTGTTCATATATGTCATTTTCATTGTATAGGATGAAGGAGTCAAGGTCTGAGTGAATGGAATAAACCGGTGTGTTATTTGGCCTATATATGTTATTCGCCATGTATTTCATGTGGGATTCCTGGTATAATCTCCTTGTTTAATTGAAAACTGGGATGGTGGCATAAGTCATGTCCATTTGAAGGCTTCCCTGGAGTTTTCCCCCCCATGATCTAGATAAAAACATGCCATACTTTGAGAGAATTTCAGCCACAACTATATCCATGACTAGAATTTTGGCAGAGATTTGTGCCAGATTGACACACAGATCCTTGATTAGGCCTAGACACTTGACTTTACTGGAATCAAAAGAGTAAAAATATTTGTAGGGCTTTGTGATCTCTAAGCCCAATCTCTCCATCAAAAACTTTGGCATGAGGTTGTGTGAGGCACCGGAGTCTAACATAGCATTATGTAGAATTTTATCATGTATGTTCAGGATTACATAGAAAGGAGGGACAACTCCTTCTTGATATTTTCCCTCTATTTCAAGACCAGAAAAAAATTCCAGTTTATCATCAGTTAAGTTTAAAGTATCAGTATCATTCCCTATATTTAACACTTTGAAAATCTAGGATCTATATACCTCTTAGGTTATCAACTCAGTGAGTGGTATGGTTATATTGATTTTGGAAATCTCCCCCTCAAAACTGAAAGGTGTAGGTGTTTTTATTGCATTTACATCAGTTTTATCAGCCATGAGATTTTCTACATTTTTAATTTGCTGATTTTGATTTGATGGTTTGGACAACAGGATTTTTTCAGGGCCACTAGTTGAAATACTAGGGTAGCTTGAATCTTTACTAGGTTGACTAGTCTTTGGCTTGTTTAGTTTAGTTTTCTTAGCCATAGTATTTGTGTCTTTTGTTGTCTTTTTAGGGATAGGTTCAAAGGTTTTTCTAATAGCAGTGTTTGGCTGATTTGTTTTAGGAATATCTTGAATCTTTTTGCTCCTAAGGTCATACTACCTATGGACTTCCATTATGGCATTCTCAAATACTAATATATAGTCTTCGGAATCTTCATATGATTTTTCATCTGATTTTGAAGAAAACATCCTTTGTTCTTATTCGGTAAGGAATATGTTATCCTCATCATCCGAACCTATGACATTTGCATGGTCTTCTTCCAACTGCTCAGGCTCTCTTTCTTCTTCATCTACATAGTTTCCTTGGAAAGGGGGTCTGATCTGTTGGTCACTTTCTCTTCATCTGACTTGAGGAGGGTCTCTTCTAAAATTTTGATTTCTATTCCTGTTTTGAAGATTTGCTTGATTTTCCCTAGGAGTTGTTCTCTCATTCAAACTGAATGTTTCCATTATCCTCTCCATTTTCCTAATTATGGAGTCAAGTTCGGTGTCGAAAGAAGAGGGTCCAGGTGTTGTGTCATCTTTATAAGTCACCCTTTTTTATGATCTCATCCTAGCCATTTTTTCAATCAAATTTGCCTCTACACTTATAGCCCCCTTTTGCATGTCTTCTAGAGTTAGGTAATCTCTCTCCCTTAGTTGATAGGCCATATCAACATCAAAGCCTTCAGGATATTTTACCAAGGCCACACCTTGTGGAGGTTTTATGTGAGGAGGGAGAGCATTGTAAACACTGTTAAACCTAGTGGAGTAGTCATGAACACTTTCTCCCGGATTTTTCTTAAGATTGTTATACTCAGACATAATTTGAAGGGGGTTTTTCTTGATTTCCCATTTGTTCACAAAGGTTTTTTGTAGTTAACCCATAACCGTGATGAATGAAGATTCGAGGATAGAGATACCTTGTAATTCTTGTGACCAACTGTGATATTGACAGTGTGCGACCTAGCAAATGGACTTCGATGAAGTGTGGGTTTGTGGATGAACCAAAGCCATGACAAAAAAATACCCGAGGATATAGATACCCTATAATGCTTGTGAGCAACTGTGTTACTAACAGTGTGCAGCCTAGCAAATGGACTTCGATGAGAAGGATTTTGTGCGGTTGACCCATAACTGTGATGTTGATTGTTGATGAAGTAGCAAGTGCCTACATAGCTTGGGGTGGGAGGGCACGTCTCCAAATAACCCAAGCCGAATGATGCTATGCTGAAACTGATGAATGTGAAGCAGGTGCCTACTAAAGCGGGGTAGGAGGGCACGTCTCCAAAGGGAACCCGCTTCGAATATTGCTCCAAATTTAAAATGAGCATAACTCAGTCAATATAACTTAGAGTATTTATTATAGCCTGTTTTTGGAAATGGAATGATCATTCTGCATCTTCGCATGTGTTTGAAATCGATATCTAGAGACCCTAGACTCTCATATCTGTGCTAGAACTGTCCCGACGTCAAAAAATTTCTGAAAAAATAGTTGATTTTAAATCAACGATAACTCCCTCGTCCAGAATCCGATTCGACAGATTTGTTTTTTGAAATCGGGTGATTTTTCAAGGGGAGAAAAGATCTGTAACCATTTATCTGAAATTTCCCACTAAAAACTACAAGAAATGATATGAGATCTGCCATCCATGAATTATCGTCAGAAAAATTGCTGCAAAATTGCTGATTTTGAATCAGCGAATCTCCCTCATTCGAATTCCAATTCGGCCGATTTTTTTTTTATTTTTAATTTGAGTATTTTCTTGCAAGGAATCTAGATTAGGTCTTTTTTTTTGTAATTTTTTCACCAGAAGTTTCAGACCTGATCTGTAAACTCGCAACCCAAAATAAAAATCATGGATTTTGCTGAAGATTGCTGCAAAATTAGAATGCCAAAAAAAAACAGAGAACACAAAGCAAATAAAACCACAAAGAAACTTATTTTGTTAAAATAGAGAATAATTATAGAAGCTACATTGTGGTGGAAAATCTGTCCTTTTACAAAATGAAGCTTGTTATTTATAGTCTTTTTTGAGTTACAATACCATGCGTAGATACCATAGGTGGATACCATGGGTCAATACCATGGGTAGATACCACTTACAATACCATGGGTAAATTCCATGTGTGGATGAATACCATGGGTGGATACATACCATGAGTGGATGAATATCATGGATAGATGTCACTTAAAATACCATGGGCGAATGAATACAATGGGTGGATGAATACCATGGGTGGATGACATTTACAATACCATGGGTAAATTCCATGGGTGGATGGATAACATGGGTAGATGAATACCATGGGTGGATGCCATTTTCCATTCGGATTACTTCGGGATCAAATCCAAATGAAAGATCAGAATGCATAGTTATATTGTTACTTTATTTTCCTAGATTTTAGTTAAAGTTTGTCTTACGAGGATGGTTGATTGAAACCTCCTCTATTTTTATGTAATAATCTATTTTTAAACATATTTAGTTTAATATTAAACCCCTCTCATGCATTTAGAGAAGGGTACAAAAATTTGTCAATTTTTTTTGCAAAGAATGCACTTTTGTGTGTAAATTCTTTGATGGATTAATGGAACGCAGTCTGTTATCTTTTGACATTTGAAGTTGTTTAACTGATGTTGCACTATTATACTCTTTAAATTTGTTTAAAGTGAAGAAGAGCAGAAAATTTATTGTCAGTTTATATGAGTAGGACTTTGTACATATGGTACTTCTATTCACTTGTATTAAGCTTTGCTTACTAGATTGACAATTATCTTTTTACTTTCATTATATATTTGAAACGCCATCATAAATGAATGTTAAATGCACTTCTATTCTAATATTTGTCTATGATTTCTTATCTGATATATAATCACACATATGAATGCGATATACTTTTCATAATTATTTTAGTCAAACTATTTAGTTAAAAGAATCATATTTACATAATTTTCATCTCTTGCAACTGTTAAATAATCTTCATTACTAATAGTTGGAGGATATCTCTTTAGATCACATAAAGGAAGAAACACCCCGGGTATATAGTACAATAGATAAGTGTTAGATAAATGTGTTAGCTCCCCGTAATTTGCT
This sequence comes from Pinus albicaulis, assembly GCA_034641835.2. Taxonomy (NCBI): domain Eukaryota; kingdom Viridiplantae; phylum Streptophyta; class Pinopsida; order Pinales; family Pinaceae; genus Pinus; species Pinus albicaulis. The sequence continues at coordinate 1,275,765,518 of CM076583.1, read as the reverse complement.
AGATTGATTGAGATAAAAATGGACAAGGAACATCAAACCAAGCTTTGGAATCCAAGGACCTAGCCTTCCTGGATTCAGAGAGGGATCTCTCTAGTAGGTGCAAAGATGTGAATTTGTTTGCTGATTAGGGTTGATTTTAGGCTAGATGTTAAGTGCAGGGTATTTTGATTATTTTTGGTTGGGTATGATGCTCAGATAGATTTAGATAGAAAACAAGGAATATTGTTAAATCATTGGGAAATGGAGTCTAACAAGGTCATGATAAGTTCATCAATGGTTTCAAGAGCATTTGCAGGGAAATTTTAACTTGGTTGGTGGGTCTTTAAGGTTGTGTAGGATCATGAAATGGACAATAAACTTGATAACAACAAGCTAATAAAGGGCAGAAACATAATCCTTTATATATTTGTAAACTGAGGGAGTTAGAAGATTTATAAGCATAGCAAGAGAGTCAAAGGCTTAAGCAAAACCTAATCCATTTGATTTTAGACTAAACGTAGATAATCAACCAAGACAACATTCAGATAAAACATAGAAAGGCAAAAAACTTATTTAATCTTTCATGGATTTTATCATAAAGAGAAGAAAAACATTTAAGATGCACAAGTAGCTATAACCATAGAAGGAGAGAACACCCTAACATCCACAGTTACAGCTATAAAATTTCCTTGAAACAAATTTAGCTAAGTAAAGGTAAAGAGCATGGTTAAGACAGACTTCTTTGACAAACTATAGGAAAAGTTGCTTCAAAAGATGATTCCAAGAACATAGTATTTCAGTGGTAAAAATATGCAGGGCTAGCCATAAATAATAATTGATACTAACTGATTTAAATCATTCAAGAAATGGACAAGCCAAAAACTTCTTAGAGAGCAAGAGATGAATTCCCTAACATATCTCAACAAAAAAAACATTAAGGAAGTGAAGGAAACAAATAGATCTAAGGTGCCATTAACAAATGTATCTTAGTCTATATTTTTTCTCCTAATGCAACATAGATGGGTGGAAACATATGAGAAACTGAGAAAACATCAAGAAGAGAAAACTTCACCATCAACCAGGCCTATGGATCCTATAAACAATCCTTCTCCACCAACAAGTAAATCAGATCATGCATAAGCTCCAAGACATCAATTTCTCATAAAAGGCTTCAAGGGACTATGTATTGATTCAGCATAAGTCATCAACATCCAACAATATATACAAGAGCCTCATGCTCTATTTATGGAGTAAATTAGGAGGTGGAAACCCTAAGAGGGTTCCAGAAACCCTAATTTAGCCATAAATGTGCTTAATGACCATGCAAGGCCCAAGAAACATAAGAGATAAGAAAATAAATGAAAAAAACCAAAACATAACTCCCCAATCAAATCAGGAGTGTTTTTTCCAAGAAATATTAAAAAACCAATTTGCCATTAGTTAGTGTCTTTTGTTGACTTTTTGTAAAAAAGCTGTTTCTGTGCATAGCTCCATATCAACAAAAAATGGGGTCTGTTGCAGCTGAGTTTTGAACCCCTTCCTGGCATCGGATTTGGCCCGTGATGGATCGTTGGAAAGCTTAAGGAATATGCTTTCCAAAAATACTTGAGTTGTGTTGAATGGATGCCATTTTCCTGCTCAAAAATCCAATCTCCCATGACTGCTCAACGCGTAGTGCCAGGCCTAAAAAGGAGGCAAAAAGGTCATTTTAAAGGTGTTTTTTGACCTTTTGAGGGGGAAAAATGCTCCAATTGACCTGAAATTTTATGGGTAGACTGTTGGTGACATGAAAAACCCAAAAATTTAAAATTTATTAGCTTAGGATTCCCCAAAAAAGAGTGTAGCTCCTAGGGTGTTGCGCTCCTAGGAGCCAAAATTTGGAAAAATAAAAAGTTTCCGTATTTTCTTCAAAATTGGTGTGTATACCCCTTAAGGGGTTTTAGACACCTACTGAGAAGAATCAGCCAAGATACCAAGGCTTTCATGAAATTTGGGCCTTTTTAGCTCTTCTAGCTCTAGGAGGGCTTGCTTCAATTTGGCATTAGCAAGCATGCTCTTCCTTGCATAGTGTTTGATCATTTTTTTCTATAAGGAAAGGCCCCTTTTCACCTCTTTGAAATGTTTTTGCTCCTGTTTATAATAGTAGATGACCCTTTGTTCCCTTTCAAAATCCTTTTCCCATTCTTGAAGCGGGTATCTTTTTCTAGGAGGAGAAATTTTGTATTCATCCCTTGGTCCTCATTATCATTGTCTAGATCAAAAAAGAGAGGGCCTTGAGAAGCATTTTTGATCCTTTTGCTCCTCCTGACTTGTGCCCTTTGCTCAACACTCTTAATTTTTTCTTTGCCTTTGTCCGAAGCTTTGGAATTTTGTGAGGAGATGGCCCTTTGCCTTTTAGATGCAACAAACACATCCCTTTTCCCTCTGTGATAAGTGCATGAGAGAGGGGCAATAATGGAAGTCTCAAAGGAAATATTGTCATCATTTTGTCCTTCACTCTGCTCTACTTTTTCTTTGTCTTCTATGGACTTGTTTTTGTCAAGACAATCATGACAGCTGTCATGACTGTCATCACTCTTTCTTGGACTGTCTTTGGCACTTAGATAGTTGCCTTCCTCATCTGGCTGTTATCCTTTTTCACTATCTTCTTCTTCACTGTTTTCCTCTTCCTCATCATGTTCACTTCTTTCATCCTTGTGGCTACTTTCACTGATGTTATCTTTGTGGCTACCATCACTGGTTTCATATTTTTTTTCTCCTTCATCATCTTGTTGCTCTTGGCCATTGCTGCTTTCTTCTTGGCCACCTTCCTCTTCTTCATTTTCCTCTTCATCTACATCATCTTCTTTTCAATGCTTTCCTCATTATCATCACTGCTTTCTTCATGATCATGGATGCTTTCTTCATGGCCACCACTAATTTCTTCATGGCTACTTTCTTCCTCTTCATCATTTTCTTCATTTTCATCCCCTTCTTCTTTTTCATCATCTTCTTCTTCACTACCCTCTCCTTGTCCATCATGATCTATCTCATCTTCTTCCTCACTGTTGCCTCCTATTTGCTCTTCACTAGGGCTACTGCCAGCTCCTTCACTTAGTAATTTAGGGGAGGAGGTAATAGGTGAACTCCTTTGTGGAGAAGGCACATGGGGAGATGATGGATGTGTGGAGGTAGATGGTTGTGAAGTGGAAGGAAATTTCTGCTGGATGAAGGCCCTGGGGTCTGAAAACACATCATGTGAGATGAAGGTCTCCCAAGATACACCTTGTTTCTCTAGCTAGTATAGGACAATCATCTTGATTAGGGAGTGATGAAAGAGGCTAGGCATTTGGTGGTCAGAGTTTTTCCTCTTGACAGCGGAGGCCATTTTATCAATACGCCGGAAAAGGTAATAACATAGGTTCATCATCTTGACTTTGGTAAAATGCATCAGCAACCTGATTTTATATGAATAGAGCCGGGCGTATCTTCCCTCACATGTGAAAAAACTGATAATCTGCCTCATTAATGTTGCATACCTCTCTAGAAAATAAGAAAAAGGAAAAATAACCTTGCAATTTTGCTGATAGGTGGGTTTCAAATAAGGCCCATAAATAACCCAAATCCAACTTCCTTTGTTTGAAACAAAGCACACCAATGTCTGGTATACTGGCTGCCTTGGAAATGATTTCAGATGAAAGCTCAAATTGGACCCCTGCTAGATTAACTTCGTGGTTTTGCAAGCTACAGGCAAACAATCTAGTCAAGTCTGGATGACTGTTGACTTGCTTGACCTTCTCACAAAAATTGTGGCACCCTACATCCTAGAAGCATGAAAGGATCATAGGAGAGGAAGTGATTGGAGTGTTCTCTATGGGCTCAAATATTTTTGCTTTTCCTCCATGATGTTTTGGCTTGGTGGGAGTATGAATCTCATCACCATTGGTATGACTATCTCCCTTTGACATGGTGACTGGTCTAAAAACAAAAGTATGGCTTTTGAACCTTTCTTGAGGGTTTTTTGGGAAAACTAAGTTCTTTTAGTGGCTTTAGGTCAACTTTTTGCAAAAGGAAAATTAAGGTGAAAATGATTTTTTAGAGCTTGCACTTGGGGTTTAGAGGTTAGAAAATAACTACAGTCACCCAATCCCCCTTTTTTTATGTACTCAAAACCAAATTTTCTTGTAAACCCTAACTCAAAAACTAAGTAATTGATCTTGGAATAGTCTAGGGTTTTTGGCTAATTTTGACTATGGATAGCTTTTTTAGAAAAAGGAGAGCTTGGGAGGAAAAAAGAAAATTCACCAACCTTAGACCCTGCTTACAGATGTTCGAAGGTGAATTCGGACTTTGGAGCCTTTTTGAGAAAATTTGTAACAATCTGGCCGTAGCAGAGCGATTGTGCGTAGCGCCGGGCGAACTGGGTGGTGCCTCGGGTGCCTTCGGTCTTTTCTGGGAAAGCGCGTAGCACCGGGCCAGGTGTGTAGTGTCAAGACGTGAGCGCATAGCGCAGTGTATTTTTACACTACCTGCCTCCCCTCTATGCGTAGCGACAAAGGCCAGGAGCGCAGCGCCCGCCTCGGTGCGTAGCGCCTGATCTTTTCACAGTTTGGTCTGAAAACCAAAATAATTATTCTCAACGGCTTCTTCTTTTCAGAAAATGGAAAATGGTGCATGGGAAAGGTTCAAGTGGCCTTTTATACTTGATTTTAAAAGTAAATTTAAAAATACCAAACCCACTTTTGTAAATTTGGTGTCTCCTATATTTCAATGTGCTTTTGAGTAATATTTGTTGTGAACACACTTTAACACTTTTCGGAAAACATGTTTATTTATGCCTTTGTCAATATTTTTGCAGAAATGTTTTTTTGGCATGGAGGCCCATTTTTGGGAATCTATCGTTGAGATGTATAATCGAGGTTACACTTTTCCTTTTTAGGCCCGTTTTTACAATAATTTATGCCCAACTTTTTACTTCAAAAACTATGTTTTTCAACCCTTTGGTAAAATGATCTTCTTTAAACTGATACCCTTTGTCTTTCTTCTCTTAATGCAGGTGAAGAAATGTTATTTTGCAAAACCATAAGGAGAAAGCTTCTGCCCTTTGAAATCTCTGAGATGGTTCTTTGCTTGTCACCAATGTTTTGTTAATCCACCAAAATAGACCCTGATACTCTTTTACCTATAGGCTTGTTGTTTTTTGTCTTGTTTGTGTCTACCTCTTGGTGATGATTACATCATATTACCTTGCCTCTTCTTGTTTCTAGTGGCCACCTTGGCTATTCTTTGAAAAAGAATGTGAACAAGGGCATCTGTCCCTGTTTGTGCTCCAAGCCAAGGAGGCTTTTATTGAATGACTTTGGGTCAAAATGCTTGATTTTATTCCCCTTTGAATGCAACCTCTTCATGCAGGAAGGCATAACATTTTGGGCACCAAATCCATCCTATGACTTAGTGAAACCTTTGGTGACCTAATGGGGACCTTTGGACTTGGATTTTGGACAGAGATTTAGACTTAGAGATCACCAAGTATAAGATAGGACCTCTGATAAGCTTAGTGTGTTTTGAAGACCTAGGATCTAGCATACTTGATTATCCAAAGGGTCTGTAGAGACAATCAGTGTCTGAGAATATTATGGAAGAGTCAGCAAGGCTATTTGATTGGTAGGTTTGAATAGTAGTAGGGAATCCTGTAGGTAAGCAAAACAGAGGATTTGGTCCAAAAGGAAAGACATGGTAAAAAATGGGTGACATTTGGGGTTAAAATAAATGGCTTGAGCCTATGATGGGTCTTCCAAGAGTGGTGGGCTAGTCATGAATAGATAGGAAGATGAAATAGGAAAGTTTTAGCTTAGGATAATGAAGGCAGTGAGATTTCTAGAACTCACAATGTTCTATAAACTTCATTTCTAGAAATCTTGGGGTAATCATTTAGTCATCACCACAACATAATTTATTGATGACTAAAAAAATGCATGTGATAGATTAAAATCATTTCCCATTTCATGCTATATAAACAAAACACACCCCAAATCATCCTTATTGGGAAATCGGTCTCTTCATCCCCAGTCGGAGCCACCACAGGAAACATAAAAGGACATGCTCTAAAGTCTGGATTGGGTGGTTTTCCCCCAATTTGTCGCAACGAAATTCCAAGGCCTCAACGCAACCCTACCTTCTAAGCCATGCACTCCTTCTAGTCCACCATACTTATGTGAGTACTTGACCAGAGTGTCCTCAATTTAATCACAAGCCACCATGTAAGCAACCAAGTATCAAAATGCTACTTAAGGCTTAGTTCCTTCTTCCTAAATACCTAATGTTCATTCTCCAAGATGGTCCTACTCCCAAGCAACCAAATTCGCCATGCGCGTAGTATGAACAATGTCACCATGCCACATAAGTATCCATCCTACTAGGGAAGTGTGCCACATAAGCATCCAAATAAGGTATAGTAATCAATGAGTAGGATATCATGAATGTGTACATCTGCTACAATAAAACCAAGGACATGCATGGCACCATGCACTCACCACTATATGAAGTACCCTTAAGTATGTTGTAAACACTTTGAATCAGATTAGTAAGAAAATTTAACAAAATCAAGGACAATTACATCAGGTTATAATTGTTGAGCACTAGTGAAGTGGATGTGAGATGATAAGGGTTCCCTATGAAATCAACAAATTTAATTAGTGTGGGTAAATAGGGCCACATATTCATGTATATATACACAAATACATGAATGTGTGGCCCTCTTTACCCACACTAATGAAATTTGTTGATTTCATAGGGAACCCTTATCATTTCACATCCACTGCACTAGTGCTCAACAATTATAACCCGATGTAATTATTCTTGATTTTGTGTGTGTGTGTATATATATATATATATATATATATATATATATATATATATATATATATATGTTGGGTTCCATTGGTACTCATACCTATGGATTTAACTTGGAGGAGACATGTTGTTCTAGTTATCTCATTGACATTTGCTCCATTTTTCCTCATGCCACCTATAGCATAGGGATTGGATCAAAGGGTTATTAAGGAGACTAGTTGTTGACTAGAGTTATCATTGATGTCAAAGTGGGAATTGATGAGGTCTAATCCCTAAAGTACATCATATGGAAATTGAACTAGTAGTGTCAAGACTTTTGCAAGTGATTGTGAATTAAGTGTTGCAAGGATGTGAAACCTTAGGATGATGAGACAAATATGAAAAAGCTTGAAGAGGTTGCACGGAGTGCACAAATGCCCAACTTATTCTGGGAAGTTTCAAAGCTTATTGTTGTGGGATATGGCATTAAGAAGCTTCTATAATGATGAATATTGAAGGTGCCACGAATATTAGAGTAAGGTTTGAACCATAATGACTCAAGAGATCATGTTACTCCACCATGTCACCTTACTTAATGTCATTAATTTTATTCCAAGGTATGCATGAGATGTAAAATCATGATATTATTACAAAATAGATTGAGACTGTTAAGACCGATCTTTCTCTCGAATCGATAAATGTGAAAATTCTTGTTTTTAGATTTGAATTCCAATTGAAGTAAATTAGGAAAGTTCTTCAACAATTTTGCATGGAGATGCCTATTCAAGTCATCGGCAGGTCACTATTTTAGATGTTTTTTCCAAAAATTAGTCCACAATGCATTACAATTTTAAGAATTACTACATAACCATTTTTGAACAAAATGATATCAGAATGCTATTGTATAAGAATTAAACCAATTCAATGTAATGATTCTTGTTATGGACAGTGGAAGAAACATAGTTATACCATGAAATATGAGCGAGGATTATTGCAATCTGTCAATCAAGATAACATAAATTAAATGCGTGCTGAGATTATGAAATTGTGTTATGCAAATGGTGCTCAATCAAATATGTCAAAGAAATAAAGAATTCAAACTTTCAGACACCTTTATCTATGTTTTAAGAGAAAATTACAATGTACATATCATAGATATTCTTACAATATAGAGTGAGAGAACATAGCATAATAATTTCAAAATTGTTGGACACCTAATCCTCCAAGGGTTGGTGTGGAAGTTGAAAAGTCTTAGGGAGTCCAAGAGACCACTTGGAATATGAAACCAAGGGTCACTAGACTTGTATAAATATGTATCATTATGAATAATATATGTATTCAGGGTTGATCTTTCATATCTTATGTCTTCACCATTGTTGTCTTTAACAAAATTACTATCAAGCAACATTCCATTATAATTTACAACCAAGTCCTAAATCAAATTCAAACATGCATTAAAAGCACTACAAGTCATCTCTGTCCATGTTAAGTCACTTCCTTTCTATTGTTACAGGACAAATGACCTCCTCATCAGCTCAGAGGAGAAGGTAACATGGAATGAAGAAATGACCTAGACAAGACCCATTTCTACCAACGCACCCCAGAAGCAGCTTGACAGTGTTATAACACACTTGAGACATGTAAAGGAAGTGTTAGTACCTAGGGTAACGCTCTGTCTTGCCCAAAGAGCAGCATTATCCATGTTTGAGTGTTAAAAGGGAAACGATATTGCGGAAAAGTGACTGGCACTTCTAGCTTTTTCTCATAAAGGACTAGTACAAAATAGAAACTAAAATGCACAAACATTTTATTATGCCTTGCCAAATACAATTGGACTCCTAAGGAGGCAAAATAATGGAAGGACATGGAAACATCTTGATCTTTCCCATTTCAAATTGCTTGAAACGGTTGGCAATGTTTTCTCTCTCTATCTTCTATAAAAGGGAGCTGTGGGATCTTGGTCTAAGGTCGAAGGATTGAATATATGTAGAGTAGAGTTTCATTGTTGTAGTGTGAGGTTTGAATATTGGCGAAGTTCATCGAGAACTTTCTGCCTTGAGCATCATCACACTCAGAAATATAGAAATAAGAAGAGGAATTGGGAGACTGAGGAGGGCTTGGTGCAACCAATGGTTGTAATCCTCCTTTTTATAAATCAATAGAACTGTATCTGTTTTTTCCATTCGATGCATCAGTGTCACAATTATTTTTCTATCATCTACGTGGCATGATATGAATGGCTTAGATCTATATTGTTTCATGTTTCTTATATGCTAGTTTAATCAATAACAAACTATACTATTTTAGAGATTACACGGGTGCTTTGATTGATTGCAGGATCTAGATTTTGATCCGGTGAAGAAGGATCTCTACTTCGCTGCTCGTTGTTCTCCATAGGATCCATTATTGATAAAGAGGTAATCTCTCTCTCTTAATTTGTTGATTATAGACATTAGCATGAAAATGTATGCAACTTCTTTGTGAACTTTACAGCTAATCGAACTATCTGCCTCGAGAACCGGAAAGCCCTGAGAGGGATATTTAGTAACCACCACCCAAGCATATTACCCTATAGCAGAATTTGCGACTCCACTGGGGAGTTAACCCCAAGTTTCTGGATTTTTCCTATCACTTTCCATTTTTCCTTCTGTTCACATATCTTTCCGACCATCTTGTATGCTCAGTGAACATCTCAAAAGCTCATAGAGTTCATATCAAACCCTGCTTAGCCATCTGTGGAACTTTACCCTGACTAAAACTTCCCTTGTAAGTGTTTCAGAGCGTTATAATGAGGTCTTTGCTCAGATACAGTGCATTAGTCTCATTACTAACGCTTTGTAGCCTCTGCTTTCCCGCGTTACCCAACCAAAATAGTTGTTTACACCCCTATTGTGTTTCCCCTTTTGTTGTGGAGTTATTGGCCATTAGAATAGTTTCTCTTGTTGGATTCCTGTGCTTGTTTACCAACTATAATTTTTGTCTTTTTGTTCTTATTTCGAAAAGTGAAATGTCAATCACATCTGCTTTTTGAAAGAAGAAATTTTCTTTTTAGTCTTCTAAACTTAGTTGCATTATTTCTGAAAATTTTTGGTTAAAAGGTTGTTAAGAGAGGATATATAGATGTATGAATATTTAAAGATGAACTGTGTTATTTGAATCGTTGGTACACGGATGTTGAAAAAATCTCTCCTTGCAGAAAAAATCTTCATTGAAATTGAATATTTAGAGCATATTTTCTGCATGTTTTTTCGAGTTAGATTCTCATCACATTTCATACATCCACTCCCCCTCTGCAAGACTAACAATCAAGTACACTAAGAATCAAGCGATAATAAAATTAATCATATAACTTTTTCTGAGCTCACACCAACAATAGTTCAGGTTAGGATCTTGGGGTAGGAGAATTGATAAAATCAACCAAGATCTCAAAACTTGAAACTAGAGTCATTAATAAGTGAAATCCTACTGCACTTATATTATCAGGACCACTCCACTACCACTGGAGTTAAGCGCGAGACAACACCAGGGTGCATGAGAAGGTAGCCCACCTTCGAGTGCATTCAATGGGCATGCTATATATTGGGGTTCCCTTCGGGGATGTCGAAACTAGATCAGGGATCTAGGTGTTCTGCCCATATAGCGTGTTGTCTACAACCGTGACCCCCCTGATGATGTCTATGATTTGAGCTATCTTTAGTGGCCAAACGTTTTTAGGGACTTACATGAGGTGACTGGGATGGGTTGTCCTAGTACATAAAAGAGACAGATCTACTCTGTCTTCGGTCTTTAGGAGGGTACTCATCTTCACAAGAGTTCTTACACCTATTTTCTGAGGTTCGGGTGAAGCTCTAGAGTAACCATAACTGTGTTTATGAATAACCCTCTCTGTATTCTATTGTGATACTTGGTTTCATTTCCAGCAAAAGGTAGTACTTAGACAGGGCCACCCTGTTCTAGTTGCTTGTCGATTGATTTTAGAAAGTCCTTTTTTATTTTTTCCTTTTTAGGTGTGTGGTTACTATCATTGAGACTTTATAATACATCACAAATAATAAAAAATTGATAAAAATAAACAGGTCACCGTGGCGTCTTTCGACCCTCGCCGTTTGTCTCGACAACAGTGAGGTCTCTCCCCGTTGACACCGGAGGAGGAGTCGAGTCTCAGTGAGCTCGTGCCTTCTTCAGAAGAGTAGTCTCTAGTGACAACCCCTGATTTTCACATAGCACCATATCACACGGAATTTCCAGAGGATCCTTTTACGGAAAGCGTCGTACCTCCTTGTAATCCTCCATTCACTGATCTGTCGGTGCCAGTGTTAGTTCAGATTACACCAAGCCAAGATATGTCTTTGGCTACACCAACATCCATTTCACAACCAACAACCATGGGGTCGATGCCGATGGCAACCAACCTAGGTTCGCCACCATATTCCCCACCGGTAGTTAGTTCTATGCTGCTAATCGGCAGACCCAGTAGCCAGCCTATGCCTAGTCCCAGCACTGTTATCACCACAACTGTTAGTGGGTCTCCAAATCCTTCAAGACCTACTCCTACGGTGATTAAGCCAGGACCCATGGTGCCCGCTCCCATGAGCGTGGCTACTTCGGTTTCTTTTAGCAACCCTTTCAGTTGGAACCCTTTGCTGAGTTCAAACTCCTTGGCTATCATGCCAGGGGGTAGTGTCACCAACACACAGATGAGTGGGGGCACTTCGGTACCCCTGAAATTATCCGGACAAATGGGACAACCCACTATTAACACTGTTCCCTTAAGTGGTCAAATTTTTGGTATAGGATCTATGCCATTGCTTAACTATGCTAATAGCAGCATGCCTATGGCTAGCTCTATTGCGTCCATATGGGAAAATCAACCCCAAAATCCATTTGGACAAGGGGGAAACTTTTGCGCCGAGGGCAACCAACTGTTAGCCCGATAGTATAATATACTATATAGACAACAGCCATACGTTCCTACACCCCCACCCACATGGAACTTTTATCAACAAATTCCTATGTATCCTATTGGTAACACATTGATGGGCGGACCCTATGGTCTGAATAGTCAACTTATTCTTCCATGGTTGGACCTAGGGGAAAACATGAAATCACCATTTTTTCCAACTCTAGACATCCCCGAAATCTACAAACTAACCAATGATCCCATCAATCAAAACCCACTCTGGCCTCCAGTACCGCACAAGATTTCGTCTGACATCCTTAAATTTGACGGGAAACAAGGGGCGATCCGGCTACACACGTCACCACCTTTCATCTATGGTCTGTCTCTAACTCCATGGTGGATGATAGTTTCCAGCTTCGACTTTTCCCCCACACTCTCACAGGAAATGCTACCAAATGGTACATTGAGTTACCACGTGGAGCCATCAACACTTTTGGCGCCTTAGTTATGGAATTTCTTAAAAATTTCCAACTACCTGTTAGATACGAAACTGGCACGGATTTCTTAACCTCGTTGTGCCAAGACACCGCCACCCACATCTTCGATCACATTCATGAATGGAGACATAGGAGGAGGTTAGTCAAAGCGCCAATCTCGGATCATCTCTTATCTAATTGGTTTTATAAGTCACTATTACCAAACCTAGCTAAAGACATTTGTCTGTCTGATGCGGTCACGGAAGATCAATCCATTCATCGTGCACAACATCTAGATTTGATCTATTCGCAATCTGGCACGCTATATGATTTACTCCCCTATGCCCCTGGTAATTCGAATCCTCCTGCTACTCAGATACCTGGAGCACACGCTAACGGAATCATTGGTGCAATCTTTGGTATAGCCACAAAACAACCTAGTGGGCAAACCTCCCAGCCATCTTCAGCTACCACCGCCCCTAACCAATCAACTACTCTTCATACCACTGAGGTAAATTCTGTGCAAGTTGCACAAAAACCTAGTGGAAAACACAAGAAGAACAAGAAAAAGTCCTCTTCTTCAGAAGAGTAGTTAGATCATCAGAATAATCCCACTCAGAAAAACATTTCTAAAAATGACAAAGGGAAAGAGAAACCCATGAAATTTCCTTGCAGAATTTGTGCGGAGGACCACTTAACATACAAATGTCCTTGGCTGCAGGAATGCACAGATTTTATCACAAACAAAGACTCTGGGAGGACACCTGTCATCCTTCATAATCCCTTCCCTAATCCACAACAACAACAACAACACATGATTGCAAATCCACCACAACCCTCGCAAAGGGGAAATGATGGTACAGATCCTTCCAGTGAAGGATCATCTGCCATTTATGGCATAGAAAGTGTTGAACTCCAAACACAAGCCAAACTTTATGGAAATCCTGTCATTGATACTCAGGAACCTGGTACTAGTTCAAAACCACTGCCACCTAATGATTTGCATATCGAATGGCCCACTGCTAACCCCACGATTCGTCCCCCCAAAGGGACACTTCGACGCATGACTCATAAAACCTTTGCACGTGCCACCCAAAACTACAATATTGTAGAAGATTTGGCGCAGGCATCGTCAGTTATGTTTTCTCTCGAAGTATTGCAAACTTGCCCAACACAAAGGAAATCCTTTCTTTCGGCCATTGGTGGGATCGACCCCCAAGATTCTACGCTAGCTATTTTTGACATGGACAAATCTAAACTTCACCTCTCACACCAACTTGCATTCCAGGTACAAGTTGTTTCGAAAGGGAGACCAATCCATCGACTGTCATAGACGAAGGTGCTTCGACCTGCATTATGTCAACTACTTGCTGGCTCGCTTTGGGTTCTCCCACTTTTTCTCTGTCGTCGAATTCCCTTAAAGCTTTCGATGGCCACACTTTCCTCCAAAAATGTTACCTTACTAGCTTTCCCATTTCCCTTAGTAGGAAAACGATAACGGTGGACATAGAAGTCGTATATCATCATATCAACTATAATCTATTGTTGGGTCGCAGTTGGTCATACACAATGACTGCCATTGTTTCTTCGGTTTTCTGACTCATCCTCTTTCCATTGGATGGGAAATAGTCAGAGTGGATCAATGATCCTTTTGCACCCCTGATTACGCCACATTACCAAGTGGCACTATTCAAAATATCGATTCGAAAGGGAACTTGGGGAACCTTTCTAAAACCTTTAGCATATATATCTCGGTCAAAATGGGTATCGTGGAAAATATTCAAATTGGATTAGATTGCAATCCTAAGGAAATTGCACGCTTCACATCCCTTTTTAAGGAATTCCACGATGTGTTTTTTTGGTCTTACGACGAACGCCCAGCATAGATCCATATATCGTCGAGAATGAAATCAAGGTTTATGACAATGCCAAACTTATTCGGTAGAGACTTCAACCTGTCCACCCACGCAAATTAGCTGCCATTAAGGCTGAAGTCGAAAAAATTCTGAACGGTGGTTTTATCTATCCCATTCCTTTGACAGAATGGGTTTCCTGTCCGGTACCCGTAGACAAAAAACATGGCACCATCCGAGTTTGTGTTGATTATTGCGATTTGAATGCCGCTTGTCCCAAAGACAATTATCCTACGCCGTTCATAGATCAGATCCTTGATGATTGCACCGGATGTGAGTCTTTTTCCTTTATGGATGGTTTCTCAGGATATAACCAGATTGCGATTAAAAAAGATAACCAGTATAAAACCACCTTCATCTGTCCTTGGGGCACATTCGCGTATTGTAAACTCCCATTCGGTTTGAATAATGCAGGAGAAAATTTTCAAAGGGCTATGGACTATGATTTCCACGACATTAGGCATATTGTACAAGCTTACTTGGATGACCTTTCGGCTCATTCCAAGAAGCGATCCCATCACCTTGCACATCTGAAACAAATATTCACTCAGTGTAGGTTCTACAATATACGTCTAAATCCACATAAGTGCGTATTTTTTGTTGATTTTGGACACCTTCTAGGTCTTATTGTCTCCAAGCATGGGATTAGGGTTGATCTCGATAAGGTTAAGGAAATCATTGAATTGACCGCACCTCAATACATTCTGCAACTCCAACGTTTGCAAGGGAAGACAAATTTTTTACGTCGTTTCATAGTGAAATATGTTGAGATGAAGAAACATTTTATGTGCTTATTAAATAAGGGAACACTATATTTATGGGATGACCAAGCTCAGCTGTCATTTAACGCCTTGAAATGAGCACTTGTTTCTGCCCCACTTCTTAGTGCCCCCAATTATTCACGCGATTTTCTCCTCTACCTGGCAGCCTCACCATCCTCACTTGGTATGGTTCTGGTTCAAGTTCACGATGACGATAGTGGACATATGATATATTACTTGTCCAAAGGTCTCATAAGACCCAAGCTAAGATATTCACATGTGGAAAAACTCTCTCTCGCGGTGGTCTTCGCCATCACCCGACTCTGACACTATATATTACTACGTCAAACTACTGTTATTGCTCTGGAGAATCCCATGCGACACATTTTTTCTCGCCAAGTTATTGGAGGAAAATATTCCAAATGGATAGTGATCCTCCAACAATTTGACTTGGTATTCACTACTGCCAAAGCAAAGAAATCCCTAGTCTTCTCCGAATTACTGTCGGACCTTCTTATAATCTACCCAGGAGATGTAGCTCATGATCCATTTCCTAATGAATCTGTCTTCTTAGTCGATTCTTCTGATCCTTGGTATTGAGACATTTTGGTCGACCTCCAAACTCAACGCTTCCGCCCAACTCTCACGTCTGATGAACATCGTCGTATTTGCCACCAAGAGAAACACTACCTCATACTCAACGATACTCTATATTATCATGGTGTCAATATTATTCTTCGGTGTTGTCTCAATTTTGACGAAGCAGAACACGTTTTAAATGACTGCCACATGGGGGCATGCGGAGATCATATTTCTGGCATAGCTACTACCCAGAAAATCTTGCTTGTCGGCTATTATTGGCCCACTTTATTTAAATATTGCATCATAATAGTCCAGAAGTGTCATCCGTGTCAAATTTTCACGAAGAAAATGTGTGCTCACCCCGCCCCTCTCCACCCAGTTATCTCCATTAGTCCTTTCGCTAAATGGGGAATAGACTTCGTTACATGCAACCCCACTTCAGTTGACGGACATAGCTACATTGTCGTGGCAGTCAACTACTTTACGAAATGGGAAGAAGCCATTCCCACTTTTAGGGCCAATGGAGAAACCGTTGCTCTGTTCCTGTTCAATCAGGTTATCTATCGTTTCAGTGTACCCCTTTCAATTGTCACAGATCATGGGTCACATTTTCAGAACCATATGATGACGGAATTAACTTCCATGCTATGATTTCGACAAGATCAGTCTTCGTCCTACTATCCGCAAGTGAATGGTCAAGTCGAAGACGTAAATGGCATCCTCAAAACCATGATTCTTCAGTTATTCGGCAATCGTAAAACCACATGGCATCAGAAGTCATATTCCACGTTATGGGCATACCGTACATCAGTCAAAGCTACCATAGACTTCACGCCATTCCAACTCACATTTGGCCTGGAGGCAGTACTCCCAATTGAATGTGAGATTCCATCACTCAAGCTCACTATTGAACTCCTACCCGGAACCACCACCATAGAAGAGCACTTGCTCTCGCTCGATCACTTGGACGAAACTCATCGAGATGCCACACTGGCGCTCAAAGTTCACCAGTGCCGAGTTAAAGCTTAATATGACAAATATGTCAAGCATCGTTCTTTCCAAGAGAGTGATCTCATTCTACTCTACGATCAGAGACACGACCTCTTGGGGGTAGGAACACTTCAACCGTTATGGCTTGGTCCTTATGTAGTCACCAAAGTCCTCTCAAAAGGAGCTTATGAACTTTAGGACTGTAATGGAATTCCACTCGCAGAGCCCCGCAACGGGCTCTATTTGAAGAAGTACTTTGCCTAGTTCTCCACTAGGCATATGCTTTGTAATTTTATGTATATGAGTTTTGCCTTTGTTTTGATGTCTCTAGATATTTTGGGTTTTTGAGTTTTTCTCATATACACTCTTTCTCTTTTTTACATAGATGCCTTCGTCATCTTTATAATACAAAAAATATGCGGACGGTTCTAGTTGTCATACTAGGCACATTGCGTCAGTTGCTTGGGTCCTCTACACACCTGAGTCGGAACTCCTTGGTTCTGAGGGAATCTTCGTGGGCAATGCCACCAACAACATTTCTGAGTATATGTCGGTGATCCAACTCCTCATGGAGGTTGCCTCTCGCGATGATCTGGATTTATGTAGGAATGCAACAGAATAAACATATAACCATAAATACAAAGATAGAGCATAAATAACACTTCATTTCATTAATATTGAAGAACTGAAATTTGCTTACAGACATAATGGAAATAAAACTAGTTAGGGCACTAGTAGCTATCTCTGAGAAGAGATGTGGTGGCTACATGCCTATGAATTGAGTTACAATGAGGCTCGAGGGCCTATTTATTATTTAGAAACAATGGGAAATCCTAAACAGCCAAAACCCTAACCCTAGGAGATGAAGCGCCAAAACTATGGGCCTCATTTGGGTAAATTGGTGTTTCAACTTCCTGGGGATGTAACTTTGGCATACAATCTCTGTTTGACGCATACCATACCTCGTTAGAAATATCTATCTAAGGACTACAAATTTTGAGTGAGAAAAATCAGTCCATGGACACATGTTGCTCCCTATTTTTCCAAAAAACGTCATTTAGGGCCTCAAAACGGCTCCAGAAGTTCAGGACTCGAAAAATTGCTAAAAATAGTAAGTTGTGCTGAAACTGAAAAAAATGAAAGAGACAATGGTGGGGCCCCAAGTGGAATAGGCAGGTGACCACCAATATCCACCTGGATCATTCCTCCCCCCTTAGGAAGCAATGGTTCCCATTGCATTAAGTTCCTCCATGAGATGAGGAAATTTCTGCTGAACTTGGTCCCTGGTGAGCCACTTTCCTTGGTGCAGGAGTTGGCTAGCTTTGACAACTCGATACAGTTGGATCTTTTGTTGGCGAGTGTTCTTAATTTGCATGTCCATGATACAATCTTTGGTGGCCTATTCCATGCAGTCCGGGTTTAACTCTGTTGGTGTGAGTTGTTCTGCAATTTTAGAGGTGTGTAGTAGAGGTGGGAAGTAAGGACGAATGTGGTCCACATTGAATACTGGGTGTAGACCAAGGAATGGTGGAATACTGAGCTTGAAGGCATTGTTCCCTATAGCCTTGGTGATGGTGTACGACCCGTATTGGAGCGAGCAAAGCTTGCGGTGGGGTCCAGTGAGGCGCTCCTTCTGCAAATGTAGCCATACTTTGTCACCCACCTGGAAGTTGTGTTGCACCTGATGTTGATCATGGCATTGCTTGTACTTAGCATTGGCTTTGTCCAATATGTCATGAACCTATTGGCGGATGTGTTGAATGCGCTCGATGAAGCTATTTTCTTTGTCAACTTCAGACTATACATGAGCCGAATCAACCTGAGTAGCTGCAAATGGCATGGCTACGTCAATGGGACATAGTGGCTGGAATCCCAAAGCCACCTGAAAGGGGCTATGGACGATTGAAATGTGGAGAGCCCAGTTATAACTATGTTGTACATAGGGGAGGCTCTCATCCCATGTGCGTGGATGATTTGAATTGTACATGCGTAGAATGTGTATAATCATTCTGTTGACGACCTCTGTCTAGCCATCTGTTTGGGGATGGAAAGATGTGGACTTGGTGAGCTTGGTGTCTAGCATTGACCAGAGGTTGGACCAAAATTTGCTGAGGAACCTGCTATCCCAATCTGATATGATAGATTGTGGGATCCGAAAGTGCACCCACACTCGTTCAAATAAGATTTTAGCAGTGGCTTCTGCTGTGATATTCTTCTTGCAGGCCGCCATAATGGCCATCTTCGAGAATCTGTCGACGACCACGAAAACAAAGTCATTTCCATGCTTAGTAGAAGGTAGGCCCGACATGTAATCCATGGAGATGGATTCCCAAGGTCGACTAGGGGTAGGTATCAAAGTATATAGGCCTTGCTTCTTGATGGTTGGTTTGGCAATGGCGTAGGCAATACAGGATCTGATGTGCTTTCCGACATCCTGTCGAAGGTTCACCTAATAGAAATACTTCTTAAAGAATGCTATTGTTTTCTCGACTCAAATCCCCACGACTCGACTATAGTGTTCTTCTTCCCATTTCATTCGTATTCCCGTTTCAAGGAACACAAAGGTGTCCCAGTGACATAAAAGTGCATTCGAGGTGAAAATTTTGAACTTGCGTACCCCCAAGAGTGCCTTGTAAGTGTGGCCGACTTCTAGGTCGCTCTCCAGAGAATCACCCAATCGAAGTCTCGTGCCCACAAGAGTTGAGAACGGTGGTGAGTGGCACGATCGGTGGTCGGCTGAGGCAGTCTGCAACATTATTGGTGCTACCCTTCTTGTACTTGATGTTCAAATGAAACCGTTGCAACTGTTGCGCATATGTGGACCACTTTTGATGGCGATCATTCGCAATCCCCAAGAGAAGGTAGGCCTGACATGCAATGCATGGAGATGGATTCCAAGGTCAACTAGGCGTATGTAACAAAGTATATAGGCCTTGCTTCTTGATGGTCAGTTTGGAAATGGCACAAGCAGTGCAGGATCTGATGTGCTTTCTGACATCCCTTCAAAGGTTTAGCTAATAGAAATACTTCTGTAGTACTGCTATTGTTTTCTCGACCCCGAAATGCCCAGTGACTCGAATTTAGTGTGCTTCCCATATCATCTTGGCACATTCGGTTGAAGGAACACAAAGGTTTCCCAGCTGACATAAAAGTGCATCTTAGAGGTGAAAATTCAGAACTTGCATACCCCCCAAGAGTGCCTTATAAGTGTGGCCGAATTCTGGGTCACTCTCGTAGAGAAGCGGCCAATCAGAAGTCTTGTGCCCACAAGAGTTGAGAACGGTGGTGAGTGCCACGATTGGTGGTCGGCTAAGGCAGTCTACAACATTATTGGTGCTACCCTTCTTGTACTTGATGTTCAAATGAAACTGTTGTAGATATGTGGACCACTTTTGATGGCGATCATTCTCGCAACTTCCTCAGACCGTATGAACCGGCAAGGGCCGCCGCCCGTGTGGATGATTGCTCTCTTCCCCAAATATAGTAAGGAGATTGTCGCATGTTACACAATTGAATACATTTCTTTGTCATAAGTGGGATACTTGCGAACTATGTCAGACAATGTCTCACTGTGATATGCCACTAGATGTCCCTGTTGAGTAAGAACTACCCCAATAGCATAGTCAGAGGCATCTGTCTTGATCTCAAATGGTTGTTGCAAGTCTGGTAATGTGAGCACTGGGGCAAAACAGAGGCGATTTTTCAATTCTGTGAACGCCTTCTGTTGAGGTTCCGACCAAAAGAATTTTTCTCTCGCTCCTCCCTTGGTGACTTGACTCAAGGGCCAAGTGATATGAGAGAATCCCAACACGAACCTACGGTAGAAATTAGAAAGACCCAGAAAGCTGCGAAGCTTTGTTATAGTGGTTGGGGCTGGCCAATCCTGAATGACTTGGATCTTGGTTGGATCCACATGCACCCCCCTTTCATCAATAATGTATCCCAAATATTGAACCTGGGTCATGCCAAAAGTGCACTTCTCCAAATTGGCACACAACTTATGTTGCCACAGTGTTTGGAGGACTTGTCGGATGTGGTGAAGGTTCTCTTCACAAGTCTGGCTGAAGATCAAAATGTCATCCAAGTACACCACTACAAATCATTGGTGAATGGCCACAAGATGTCATCCATCATCCTCATGAAGTTCGCGGGAGCATTCATCAACCCGAAAGGCATGAACAGCCATTCGAAAAGGCCTTCCTTGGCTTTGAAGAAGTCTTCCACACATCGGAGGGTTCAATTGGTACCTGGTGATACCTAGACTTCAAGTCGATATAGCTGAAATATTTTGCACGTTTGAGTTGGTCCAGAAGGTCATCAATCTGTGGGATTGGGTACCTATTCCAAACAGTGATCTTGTTTAGCGCCTAATAGTCAATACAGAGTCTCCACGTCCCATCTGTTATCCCCCCATAAATTTTGACAAGCAAACATGGGGCTAAAATGTTTCTGTGCCTTCAAGTAATGCATTTCCTTTGAAAACACATCATCCTTGAAGTCTCCTGTGCCCTTTCCTTTGATAAACCTCCACTGCTTTTTCTAGTTTAAAGGACTTCACTGTTTGTAAAAAACTGTGCTCCAAAATGTTGGGTGTGGAGCCTGATTATCTTGTTTACTTTGTATCACAGCTTTGGACCCCTGTACCTTAAAAGGGGCGGCAACGCTGCCCGAAATTTAATCGCTGCCGTGGGGGGTCCACGGGGGGGCGGCAGCGCTTTTCGAAGCCCCCCCCTGGCGGGGGTTCGGGGGCAGCGCCCCCGAAGCTAAAAATAGATGTAAAATTGCCTTGTAAAAGTATAGTAATTTCTAGTCAATCTGGGCCGTTCATTAGGCAAATGATCTGACGGTAGAAGTTATGTTTAGATTAGGGTTTTTTGCCCTAGAAGGCAAACCCCTTGTATATATGGGGGCATTGTATTGCGGCTGTGCATTATGAGTGTATTCTCTGAGCGAGAAACAAAGAGGGAGAATGTGAGAGAGAACAGAGGATATTACAGCGGATTTGCTGTAGGTTTTGTCTCTTCATTTTTTTTGGATAATATAAAGGAAGGATTGGCTGTTCGGGGTGGACGTAGCCCAAACTGGGTGAACCACGTATATCTGTGTCTCTCTTGTTTTATGTGTTTTTTGTGCTTGTATTTTTTGCATGTGTTTCATTGCTCTGTAACATATAATTTTCTAACAAATGGTATCAGATCTGAAGGTATATTTGGATGATAAACGCACAGGAAAGAAGGTTTCCTAGTTCAAGTGGGAGCAATGGCAGAAGATGGTAAGTTTAGGGTCGAGAATTTTAACGACCAAAACTTCCCATTGTGGACGATGTAGATGGAAGATTATCTGTATCAGAAAGATCTATACCTACCATTAAGAGGAAAAACAAAGAAGCCGGCAGCCATGACAGACGCGGAATGGAACATTCTTGATAGAAAGGCACTCGGAACAGTACGGTTGTGTCTTGCGGCGTCATTCGCCTTCAATATTTCGAAGGAAACAACAACAGAGGGTTTGATGCAGACGTTAGCGAAACTGTATGAAAATCCCTCGGCCTCAAACAAGGTATTTCTTATGAAACGACTATTTAATATCAAGATGTCAGAAGGTGGATCTCTTGCAAACTATTTAAATGAATTTAATACAATTAGCAGTCAGTTAAGTTATGTAGGGGTGAACTTTGATGATGAAGTTAGAGCTTCTGAGTACTTGTGCTCATTGCCAGAGAGTTGGAATGGTTTAGTTATGGCCATTAGTAACTCTGTCTTTGGATCTAGTACTTTAAAGTTTGATGATGTTTTCGGTGCTATCCTTAGCGAGGAAATATGACGGAAAAGCTCTGGTGAGACATTGGGTAATGATTTGAGTGAAGAGTCTAGGGAAGAAGAATGGAAAGGGAAAAGAGCTCAGGATATCATAGTAAATCAAGGAAAGGTAGATTCAAGTCCAGATAGGGGATAGTATGCTGGAAATGCGGAAAGAAAGGATACTTGAAGAAATACTATAGATATCGGAAGGGAAAATAAGGAGACGCAAAACAAGAAAAAAATCATGAAGAAAATGTGACAGGTGATGTGTTACAATATGCTTTGATTGTTTCTTTCAAAAATGTTATTGATTCCTAGGTAGTAGATTCAAAGGGGCTTCATTCCATGTGCCACACCCGATAAGAAATATTTTCATGACTATGTCCAAGGAGATTTTGGACAAGTTCGTTTGGGTGATGAAAAACCCGTAAAATTGTTGGAATGGGTAAAGTTCTGTAAAACAACAAAATAATGGAAACCAATGGCTACTAAAGGAGGTAAGGCATGTCTCAGTATCCGAAGAAAAATCTGATTTCAACAGTGGCAGTTTAGCTAGTGGAAGGTTGTGTGACAACTTTTACAGATAAAACTCTGAAGGTCACCAAAGGAGCCCGTGGCGTAAAAGGCGTAAAAGGTTGGAACATTGTATTTATGCAATGGTATTTCTAACTCTGTTAATGCTTTAAATTCCAAAGGAGCAGATGCAACATTATGACATCATAGTCTCAGACACATGACTGAGAAGGGGATGAAGATTATTCACTCAAGAATTTTGTTATTGGGTTTGAAGAATGTTTATTTGGATTTATATGAGAATTGCATTTATGGAAAACAGAAGAGTGTCAGATTTCTCCAAGTTGGGAAAGAAAAGAAGAGCGAAAAATTAGAGCTTGTACATATAGATGTATGGGACCCGCTTAGGTATCATCTCACGCTGGCTCTCATTATTATGTTACTTTTATTGATGATGCAACTAGAAAAACTTGGATTTACTGTATTCAAAATACATCAGATTTATTCGATACTTTCAAGAAATGGAAAGCTTTGGTTGAGATTGAGACAGGAAAGAAGTTGAAGTGTCTCAGATCAGACAATGGAGGTGAATATTACAGCAAAGAGTTTGATAGGTACTGTTCAAAGCATGGAATTCGTAGAGAGAAGATAGTTCCAAAAACACCACAAGAAAATGGTGTGTTAGAAAGGATGAACAGAACAATCATGGAGAGTGCAAGGTGCATGAGATTGCATGCAGGATTGCCTTTACAATTTTGGGCAGATGTTGTAGATACTTTTGTTTATCTAATAAACATAGGGCCTTCAAGTTCCTTTGATGGTGGTATTCCGTGAGGAAATTTGTTGCTAGGATTGAAGAATGTTGATTTGTATTTCTGTGAGAAATGAATTTATGGAAAACAAAAGAGAGTCAGATTTCTCAGAGTTGGGAAAGAAGAAGAGTGAAAAATTAGAGCTTGTGCATAGATATGTATGGGGAACTGCTCAGGTATCATCTCTTAGTGGCTCTCATTATTATGTTACTTTTATTGATGATGCAACTAGAAAAACTTGGATTTATTGTATTCAGAATAAATCTGATGTATTTGATACTTTCAAGAAATGGAAAGCTTTGGTTGAGATTGAGACAGGAAAGAAGTTGAAGCGTCTCAGATCAAACAATGGAGGTGAATATTGCAGCAAAGAGTTTGATAGGTATTGTTCAGAGCATGGAATTTGTAGAGAGAAGACAGCTCCAAGAACACCACAAGAAAATGGTGTGTCGGAAAGGATGAACAGAACAATCATGGAGCATGCAAGGTGCATGAGATTACATGCAGGATTGCCTTTACAATTTTGGGTAGATGTTGTAGATACTGTTGTTTATCTAATAAACAGAGGGCCTTCAAGTTCCTTGGATGGTGGTATTCCAGAGGAATCATGGATAGGTAAAAAGGTAAACTACTCTTTTTTAAAGCCTTTTGGCTGTGAGGCCTTTGTCCATATTAATAAAGAAAATAGAACAAAGCTTGAGGAAAAATCAAAGAAATGTACCTTTATTGGATATGGTGTTAATGATTTTCGATATCACTTATATGATTATGAAAATCACAAAATCATTAGTAGCCGAGATGTAATATTAAATGAAAAGGTCTTGTATAAGAATCAGTTGCAGGAAAAGAAACAGGAAAAATAAAGCAAGGAATACATGGTTCTTGATGAGATAACTGAAAAAGTAAAGGTGTCTGAAAATAATAATAATCAACAACCACAACAGTAACAACCACCACAACAGCAACATGCACCTCAAACACCTCAAAGTGGTGTTAGAAGATCTACCAAGATAAGTAGACCCCCTGAACGATACTCTCCTTCATTATATTATTTATTGTTGACTGATTCTGGTGAACTCGAATGTTATGAGGAAGAAATGCAGGTTGAAACTAGGAAGAAGTGGGAGCTAGGCATGGAAGAAGAGATGGACTCCTCAATACATAACCAAAATTGGGATTTAGTCAGGTTTCCTGCAGGTAAAACAACATTGCAGAATAAATGGGTTTACAGACTGAAGGAAGAAGATGGAGGAAAATAGAGGTACAAAGCTAGACTTGTGGTAAAGGGGTTTGAACAAAAGAAAGGTATTGATTTTGATGAAATATTTTCTCCGTTTGCGAAGATGAATTCAATCGTGAACATCTTTAAGTCTTGTGGATACGGAAGATTTACATCTTGAACAGCTTAGATGTAAAGACAACATTTCTCCATGGAGATTTGGAGGAAGAGATATACACATGCAAAGAACCGTAAGGATATGAGGTGTAAAGGAAAGAAAGTTGGTGTGCCTGTTTAAAAATGAAGAGAGCCAGATGGTTTAAAACAAACTTGTGGTACAGGTGTCTAAAATTTGACAGGTTTATGCCTCAACAAGGTTATACTAGATGTCACTTTGATCATTGTGTTCATTTGAAAAATAAAAATGATTGCATCTATATTATATTGTTATTGTATGTAGATGACATGCTTGTTTCAGGGTCTAACAGGGAAGAAATAAATGTTATCGAAATAAAATTGGCAAATTAATTTGCAATGAAGGATTTGGAAGCAGCAAAACAAATCCTTGGTATGAGAATAACTAGAGACAGGAAAAATCGCAAGTTAACATTTTCTCAAAATGAGTGCATATAAAAGGTGTTGAAATGATTTAATATGCACGTAAAAACCAAGCTTAGTACACCTTTTGCTAGCCATTTCAAACTTAGTAAGGAGATGTGCCCAAAGACCCAAGAATACATGGATTATATGTCTAAAGTTCCATATGCATCAAGAAATTGGAAGTTTAATGGGCGCAATGGTCTCATGACAAGGCCTGATATTGCACATGCAGTGGGAGTTGTAAGCAGGTACATGAAAAATCTAGGAAAAGAACATTGGATGGCAGTAAAATGGATTCTCAGATATTTGTGAGGTACCATAAATCAAGCATTATGCTTTGGTGGTTCAAACATTACTCTATAGGGATATGTTGATGCAGACATGGCAGGTGAAAGAGATAACAGGAGGAGCAATACAGGGTATGTATTTACTGTAGGTGGAACAACTGTTAATTGGGTTTCAAAAATCCAAAGTGTTGTTGCACTTTCGACAACAGAAGCTGAGTATGTTGCTGCTACAGAGGCTAGTGAAGAAATGATTTGGTTACAAAGGTTTATGGATGAATTGCAAGAAGCAGTTTCGAGAAACACTATACTGAAGTTGATATGCAAAGTGCTATTCATCTTGCAAAGAACTCAAAGATTTCATTTCAGACTAAACACATCTCATACCATTTCATACGTATTGGAAGATGAGTTGAACTGAAAAAAGATACACTAGCCGTATCCTCACAGAGCATGCTAACAAAAAGTTGTAACCAGGAAGAAACTGAGAACATGCTCAGTTTCAATTGGTCGTCAAGGATGACGATGAAGATGAGGAACAACCATGTCCAAAGAGGAGTCATTGTCCAGCAAATGAAGCAGCGATGGAGTTGTTACAATCAGTCTCCAAGTGGGAGATTTTTGGGTGTGGAGCCTGATTATCTTGTTTACTTTGTATCACAGCTTTGGATCCCTGTACCGCCGTGGGGGGTCCAGGGGGGCGCGGCAGCGCTTTTCGGACTCCCCCCCCTGGCGAGGGTTTGGGGGCAGCGCCCCTGAAGCTAAAAATAGATGTAAAATTGCCTTGTAAAAGTATAGTAATTTCTAGTCAATCTGGGCCGTTCATTAGGCAAATGATCTGACGGTAGAAGTTATGCTTAGATTAGGGTTTTTTTCCCTAGAAGACAACCCCTCACTTTTATGAGGGCACTGTATTGTGGTTGTGTATTGTATGTGTATTCTCAGAGTGAGAAACAAAGAGGGAGACTGTGAGAGAGAACAGAGGATATTACAGCGGATCTGCTGTAGGTTTTGTCTTTTCATTTTGTTGGATAATAGAAAGGAAGGACTGGCTGTTCAGGGTGGACGTAGCCCAAACTGGGTGAACCACGTATATCTGTGTCTCTCTGGTTTTATGTGTTTTTTGTGCTTGTATTTTCCGCATATTTTATGTGTTTCATTGCTCTGTAATATTTAATTTTCTAACACAAAAGGCCTAGATTTTCCCCTAGTATCCTTGCAGAATGCCCCATTTTAGCCTCCTTTTCCCTCTATCAAAGTTCCCCTTTTATCCCATAAATTCCCCCAAAACTCCCTTTACATCCTACCCACACCCCTGGTTTGGCCTGATTTCCCTTTCTTTCCCCTATTGTTACCCTTCTAATTACCCCTTCTAGTATTCCTAAATGCTCTAAAAATGGGGCAATAAATGGGGCCAAAACCATGTTTTCCATATATGTGGGCTTAGCATCGTTTGGCCCTAGCCCTCAATACTTTCCCCACGTATCCGAGCACCGAAACCGGACGCCAAGACCAGGCACCAAGGCAGAAGGCGCTTATCTCAATTGGTTATCGGGTGATTTTTCTGCCGTCGATTTGTTCAGATCTGATGGTTGTTGCAAAATCTCTTCGCACCTGTCTTTTCCCGTCCGCCGCCCGATCATATATCAACCGTCCGTTTTCCCGCAGATCAATGGTCCATATTCCCTCCGCCTGGTGGTCCCCGTAATGCGCAATGTTCATAAACCACTGGTTTTCATCGCAACGCGTTTGGAGGTTGGGCGGTAATTTTTGTTTCAAAGCGATTCCACTCATCGCATGACACGTGGCTCCGTGCACTATTCATAAACCGCCCTCCATCGTGCGTTATCGTTCGGCGTTTGCCCCGGCGATCTAAGGCAGGCCATCTAACGGCGATCGCTCCGCGAAGTTGCACGGGAGTTAAACCAAGGCAACAGTACCAGTGGCCCACTGTCCATCGCCCTTCTACGCGTTCCCAGCCATCGATCTCCTCCTAAGATCGAACGATCCTGATTTAAAGTCAGCCCCGCCACTACCACATCCTGCCATGTCACCATTCCACATGTCTTCGCCACATGACCATCTGTCTCCTTTATATTTCGTTCAAAGGTCAATTTTCAGCTATTTGCATTCAAATTTTGCTACGCTCCACCCACGTCCTCCAGACCATGGTCTACTATTAAGTTACATGCTCCACCATGATCCTACACTTTTCCGCGATCTCACCAGTCTGCATGACCATTCTCGTCATCCCCGTTGCATCCACCACCTCCATGCGCGGTTTTCTTAACAGGTTTTCGTGTTTTGCAGGGTTATCAGATGGTGAAAGCCGCCATGATTACACAGTCTTTATTACAGCGGAAAAAAACGCAGAAAGGACCATTTTTCAGAGGCCAAAGTCACGAAGAAATCCTGGGAAGGAGCCATGACAGGACTTGCATTAAAAGAACAGGGTTTGAACTCTGTAAAACCTCCCTAGAGCCATTAAAAGCGCAGATTTCACCGACAGAGATAGAAATGGAGCAGTAGAGAGTTTAAGGCACAAAAATGAAGATATTTGAGCCTTAACTCAGTGGTTTAGAGGAAAAATACCAGATTGAAGACATCATGGATCACACAGAGGGTACAAAGTGCATAAATGGATGTATATCAGGTTTTCTACATCAGCAGAATGTTTTTCTCCATGAAAGGACATGGTACACATTATTGTTTCAGTCTACATTGTGTCCAAGTAAAGATTTCCACCCTGACGGAGCAGTCCTATGCTACCAGAGCATTTTTTATGCAGCATGGCAGACCTCAAAGTCATTTATCTACCTTTTATTTATTCACCAGAATACTACAGAGTACTGCAGCCAAAGTACACCAGAGGCATACCTGGAGTAAGTGGAAGCCTGACGAAGGCCACCATTTCATCCAAGGAGTACCAGGGATAAATGCACAGGGTTTAAAACAGAATGGGCTTTGGCCCTCTTTCTTTTCGAAGTTTTAATGCTTCATTTAGTTCTTCACCTACCTCCTCTACTCTCTTCAGCTATAAATTCATTAAGAAACTCATTGTAAAGGTTGTTGATCGGTTATCAGTGAAATTACAAGTTGTTTATTTTGAGACATATTCTCTATGTAAAGTTGTAATATAGGTAGGAGAAGATGTTTTCAGACTGAATATTCAGCCATTGGTAATGTTGTACTTGACTAGTATTGCTCTTTAATATGACAAGCACGTTTCTTTGGATCGTGATCTAAAGCTGCGGTGATTTTTTTCCTGTCTCTGTGTTTTATTTCATTTCATTTCATTTCTACTGGCTCGCATCAAAAATCTGGCATAGGATTTACCCTTGTTAGGTACCCTATGTTTCTTCTCTCCTTACCTTCAATGTTTTCTGCTATTTGTGTTATCTAAGGTTTGATTTCAATTAATTTAACCAGTGTAGTGGATGTTATTGCCTGCTAGCTAATGTATGAATTAATGAATATTTTCTTAGATGTTTTTGTTAGGATTTAATTGAATGAATTGGGAACACTGGGAGGTCTAGAACTATGTCTCTATCTCACTAGGATCCTTTTCAGTTAATTGAACCTTTTCTAAGATCCCTCAAGCTGGAGGCCGAAGCATTGAGAGTTCAAAGTCTCTCTCTGATCTCAGGTCTTTAACTTTGTGTTCTAAATCTTTAATGTTTCTTGTCTGAAGAGTTAGCCTTTGGATTTTAGAATCACAGGTGGTCAATGGTATGCCCTGTCCCTGGATCTGATTTCTAAAGGTCACCTTGGATGGTTTCCTTGCTTTCACCTTCTCTCTTACCATTTCATATCACACAATCATCTTTAAGATCCAATGCTTTAGATGACTAGCCCAACTGAAAGCCTGCACATTGAATAGCAAGTAAACCCTTTCCTGACTCCATTGCCCAATGGTCTTGAATGTTCCCTAGGGTATCTCTCCTTTGCCTAAAACCCTCTTTGCTCATTCTTGTATTATATTGAACCCTTCATTCCTGATTCCCAAGAACCAAAAAAACAATCAAACAAACCAAACCTGTGCCTATAACTAGCCTAAGAATCCTAACCTTTGAACTTCAAAGACATATACCTTTGACAATCATAGAGAGATCCCTCTCTGGACCTAGGACGGCTAGATCCTGAGGTCTGAAAGTGGTTTTATGTTGTCTCATCTTTTGGTATTGCCAACCTTGCCAAAACATGGGAACCCCAACATAATGACGACTTCACTGGGGAAAATCTGAGAGCCTATAACTGATAATGTTTGTCTGTCTCCCATTTTCATCACCAACATAATGGTGACTCCGCTGGGGAAAATATGAGAGCATATAACTGATAACGTTTGTATGTCTCCCATTGTCATCACCAACATAATGGCGAATCCACTGGGGAAAATTTGAGAGCCTATAACTGATAACGTTTGGCTGTCTCCCATTGTCGTCACCACCATAATGGCGACTCCGCTGGGGAATTTCTGAGTATTTTCCATCTTACTACATTACAAGAGCCTCAGAAAACCTAGAAACTCTGGTTAGGTTGGTAGTGAAACACTTCCATTTGCAATCCACTTTCTACACCATTCGTTGTGTTTCTCCCACACTCTTAGATAGAGTCTGGAAAGGGCCAGGTAGCCTCTGGATATCATCCTATTCGGAGGTGACATATCTATTAAATGCCCTCCCAGTCAATCTCTGGTTAGAGTTTGTTGTGTTTGAGGTTATTCCTGAAGGGGGACATCACCTAAGCACTGTGGTGGACAGTGTGTCCTCCAGAAGCATCCTAAACCTTCCACCTGGCGACTCCATAGCTCTTTAAATATCAAAGACTCCATTGGTGATCAGTAGGCCTGCTGATTATCTTGGTTCACATAAGACTCCACTGGGAGACCAAACCCCATAACAACATCTACCACAATAGAAGTAACAAGTAGGGTTAAGCTGATTTGTTGGAAGACAACATTCTGGCTTCAAGAACCATTCACACAAGAGCCTGCCCTAACACAAACCCACCTGAAATAGTTGATAACCCTGAGATCATCCTCAAGAGATCTCCTGCACCTATAAGACCAACTATTTCCCGCCACATCCACAGAGCTAACTCTACACCAAAAGAATTCACAGCTCTATCAGACACAGTTTTTGACCTAGGCACTCAAAACAGTTTTCCAAGAACTAGGTCATTCAGCGTCCTAGACCAACCAGACCTTGAGCTTCCCGGTTCTCCACTTCAAAGTGGTAAACACATTAAGGACAGAGAGACCCCTCCATCTACACCCCCGGACATTCACTTCATTCAAAACTTGGCGCTCACTCATCCTAGATCTGCCCATCAGTCTTCTGCTGGTCATAATATCCCTGTCATCCATATACCAGCTACTCAAGCCAACCCTTTACCTCATCAGAACATCATCATGGCAGCCTGGTATGCACCCCTGGTATTACCTCAGCCTCTGGTGGCCTTACCCAATGATTATCAATCAAATATCCCACACTTCACTGCAAAAGAGTCTACCATATCTCAACACCATGTAGATAGGATGGAAGATTCCTTTGACTACATGGAGATAGATGATGATACAGTCAAAATGAGAATCTTTGCCCAGAGCTTAGGAGGTGATGTGAAGAAATGGTTCAAAGGTCTACCTCCTAATAGTATCCAAGACCTTCCTGCTTTATATCAAACTTTCATAAAAAAATGGGAAGTTAAGGCCAATCCTCTCCAAATCCTAGCAGAATACAGGAATCTGAAAAGAAACGTAGGAGAGAGTGTCCAGGACTACTCTACAAGGTTTAACAACGTTTATAATGCTCTTCCACCTCACATGAAACCTCCCCAAGGTATGGTTCTAGTGAAATAACTTGAAGGCTTGGATGCTGACATGGCCTACCAGCTTAGGGAGAGGGATTACAACACACTGGAAGACATGCAAAAAGGAGAAGTGAGTGTAGAGGCAAATTTGATTGAGAAAAAAGCAAGATTGAGAGCTGAGAAAAGGGTAACATATAGGGATGACAATGTAGCTTCTACATCTGACCCCAATATTGATCGCATATCCAAAAACGTGGAAAAGATACAACAAATGATGGAAAAAATGGTTGTCACAGTTAGCAATCAAAGCAGAAACCAAAGTCATAACCAGAACCAAAACTTTAGAAGAAACAACACCACTCCCAACAGACAAAGAGAATCAGATCATCAAGTTATTCCCCCATTCCAAGAGAAATTTTTAGATGAAGATGAGGGAATCATAGAAGAGTCTAAGGGAGACACAATAAACATGTTTTAAGTAGAAAACTCAATCCACAACTATTCCACAGAAAAATATCAGCCCTCACCCTCATATTGGGATGAGGAATGGTTAGATTCTGAGGATTACAGGCTAGGATTTGAAGATGCCATCATGCAGGTCAGAGAATAGTATGAAATTAGAAGCAAAAAGAGCCAATACACTTTCAGGCCGAAATATTCTAAGGTTACCATCAAGAAAAGGCCTAAGAAAACTTCTAAAGTGACTGTTGAAAGTAAAAAATCAGCAGTTGAGAGTTCTGGAAAGAACAAAGAAAAAGACAACCAAAAAACTGATAAACAAGGTAAACCAACTAGAAACACTAGCACTATAGCTAGTGCTCCTGATAAAACTGTCATCAACACTATACATAACGAGAATCAGCACACTGATTCAGTCACCAAGGCAGTGGCTAACAAAATAGAGTCGAGCATTCCAAAGAGCCAGTCCACTTTCAATCTGGAAAGTTAGATTGCAAAAATTAAAATCTCTGTACCACTCTCTGAGTTGGCCACTCAGGATGTAAATAAAGGCCAAATTTTGATAGCATTAAATTTAGGTGAGAACAGTGACACTGTAAATCTGAGTGATGATCAACCTGCCCTTCTGTTTGGTCCAAAGATAGAAGGAAAGTTTCAGGAAGGGGTAGTGCCCCCGTTTTATATCAGTCTTAATATCCATGATAAGATCCTCCACAATGCAATGCATGACTCTGGTGCCTCACACAACTTGATTCCTAAAGTAGTTATGGAAAGATTAGGCCTAGAGATAACCCGACGGTACAAATACTTATATTCATTTGATTCTAGTAGGATAAAGTGTCTTGGCCTAATCAAAGATTTATGTGTGAGCCTTACCCAGATTCCAGCCAAGTGTATGGTCATGGATGTTGTTGTGGCAGATGTGCCACCCAAGTATGGCATGTTATTATCAAGATCATGGGGAGCCAAGCTGCAAGGAACAATGCAGATGGATGGGGCTTATGCCAAAATTCCTGTCTTTGGCCAACTTAGAAGACTGTACAGAGAGGCATAAATGAAATTCCTGATCAGTAGCCCCGAAAAGCCTGAAAATTCACCTGTATACTCTGTACATACAGACCTTGACTCCTTCATCCTTTGTAATGATGAATCCTCAGAAGGGTCTGAGTTCAAAAATAGAGATACAAACAAGGAAACAGAGCCCATGGACTTTAACATAATGGCTACTCTAGACTCAGAGGAGAATGACATGGAAAATTTTTAACAGTGCATTGAAACAAAAACTCAAAGTGAACTAGAAACAGAATGCAGTTAGCTGATTAGTCACCCTTCACAAACACATACACCACACTAAGAACGAATCGATGAGAAACCCCAGAGTGAAACCTTATGGGAAATGAATTTCGATGGGTCATGCACCAAGAGAACTGTTGGAGTAGGAGTGTGGATACATAACACAGAGAGTGATTACGTAGAGAGCCATGCCTATAACTGGCACTTCAAATGTACAAACAATATTACAGAATATGAGGCTCTAATCCTAGGCTTAAATCTGTTGAGAAAATTAGGAGCCAGTAAGATCATTTTGTGTGGAGACTCTGAGCTGATCATTAAACAGGTGAATGGTGAATACACAACAAAACATCCCAGGCTGAGAGCATACAGGAATGACGCTATGGATTTGTTGAAAACCTTTGTAGAATATGATCTAGTGTTTGTCCCCAGAGGTTAGAACGCCATTGCGAATGGACTAGCCTACATGGCTAGTTCGTATCATAAGCCTCCAAGTGACCAACAGATCATTATTCAGACCAAAATCAGACCTGCAGTGCTAGACAATGAAAAATATTGGCAGGTCTTTGAGGGATATAAACAGATTGAATATTTTCTGGTAGGCATAAACGAGTTTGAATTTTCTGATTTGGACTCTAAATCTGACAGTTGCTCCCTAAGTGAAGAGTCCTCAGATGAGGAAGAACCACCCTGTAACATAGAAATAAACACCCTAGATGAACAGATTGGAAACCCAAACGAAGGATGTGGAAACGCAGATAGTGAAGAAGTATAGGTGCTGCAGACCAAAGATAAGAACATACCTAGAGGTCTGGCACCTTTAGAGGACCTTTTTGACTTTGATGATGTAGCAAAAAATCCCACTATAGAACATGCAGACTTTGATGTAGAGGAATGCAACATAGGCATTGAAGATAAACCCAAAATGATCAAGCTGGCTAAGTCCCTGCCTACAAACATGAAAAAGAAATACATCGACCTATTCAGGGAATTCATTGATGTGTTTGATTGGTGCTATGAGGACTTAAAGGCCTATGACACAAACATCATACATCACAAAATACCCTTGAAAGAAAATCAGAAGCCCTTCAGACAGAAACTCCACAGGATAAACCCAAAACAATTTCCTGTAGTGGGAAAAGAGATTAAGAAGATGTATGAGGCAGGCATAATAGTTCCTGTGAGGTTCTCTGATTGGGTCTCAAACCTAGTGGTTGTGAGAAAGAAAACAGGGGAGATCAGGCTGTGTAGTGATTTCAAGAATCTTAACAGAGCCTCACTCAAAGACAATTACCCTTTGCCAAAAATGGAACACATCCTTCAGAGGGTAGTAGGCTCAAAAAGGATCTCCCTGCTGGATGGTTTTTCAGGTTACAATCAAGTTTTAGTACTCCCAGAAGACCAACTCAATACAACCTTTACCACTCCATGGGGCACCTTTATGTATGTTAAAATTCCTTTTGGACTGATGAACGCTGGTGCAGCCTTCCAAAGAGAAATGGATATAGCTTTTTCCGATGAGATAGGGCACTTCATTGTCATCTACCTGGATGACATAACAGTCTATTCCAAGATTGAAGAAGAACACCTAAAACATCTGAGAAAGGTCTTTGAAAAGTGTAGAAGGTTCGGTCTGTCATTGAATCCTAAAAAGACTGTATTTGGGCTGCAAGAAGCTAAGCTTCTTGGCCACATCATATCTGAGAAAGGGATTAGGATAGATCCACAAAGAGTTGAGGGAATACTACAAATCACACACCCAAGAAACATCAATGAATTGCAGTCCTTCATTGGGAAGATCAAATTCCCAAGGATATTTATTCCCAACTTAGCTGAACACCTTAGGAAAATGACTAACATGTTGAAGAGAGGTGTAGGAATTAAATGGACTGTTGAGGCTAGGAAATCTTTTGAATCAGTTAAACTTGCACTCACCCGGGACCCTGTCCTAAGCAGACCAGATTTCTTAAAAGATTTCTTGATATTTTCATTTGCCTCCGAGCATACAATAGCTACAGTTCTGCTGTAGAAAAACCCAAAGGGAATGGAACAGCCCATTTCTTTCTTTAGCAAAGCACTCAAAGATGCACCCTTGAAATACAACATAATGGAAAAACAGGCCTATGCCTTGGTTAAGGCCTTGAAATACTTTAGGGTGTACATACTGCATTCCCACACCATAGCCTATGTGCCAAATATAGTTGTTAAAGACATCTTGTCCCAAGACCTAGATGGGAAGAGGGGCAAATGGATCTCTGTGATCTTAGAATACGACCTTAAGATTAAACCCACAAAATTGATTAAAGGTCAGGGCTTAGCTCAACTAATGGCTGAATCAAATCTACAAGTGATTGACATTAACATGGTAGATGCCTTGGATGAGCAGTGGGGATTACCCGATCCCACTGTTGAGGAGAAGTTTCAGAGCTCTCCTTGGTATTCTGACATTCTGTATGTGCTTACACACTTCAATCCCCCCCCCCGTGAGCTATCAAAGACTAAGGCCAGATTCTTAAAGCTGAAAGCCAGAAGCTATTGTATTCTGAATGGATGCTTATACTGGAAGAATGAAAATGGCCTATTACTTAAATGTTTGCCTGAATCTGAAGCAGAAAATATTAAAAAAGAATTCCATGCAGGAGAGTGTGGAGGCCACCTAAATTGGAAAGCCACTGCAAACAAAATACTCAGAGCAGGCTACTATTGGCCAACACTCTTCAATGATATCCATCAGATGATAATTGCCTACCACAAATGCTAGATTTTCGAAGGCAAAAGAAAACTCCTCCCCTTACCTCTACAACCCATCACCGTTGAAGGTCATTTTATGCAATGGGCCTAGATTTCATAGGAGAAATTCATCCTGCTTCTTCTGCGCAACACAAATGGATCCTAACAGCCACATATTACTTCACTAAGTGGATAGAGGCCATACCTAGTAGGAATGCCACAGATTCAGTCATCATTAGTTTCCTAGAAGGTCATATCCTCTCTCGGTTTAGTTGTCCAAGGAAAATAATCACTGATAATGCTGCTGCTTTCGGATCCAAGAAAATGGTTGATTTTTGTCACAGGTATCAAATAGCACTCGCACATCCGATAGCATATTGGCTGAAACTCACAGGCTGAGCCAAGATTATGCTCTCATACCACTGTAATATTCCAAAATGGAAAAGACAGGAATATAGAACAAAATGATGGAAAGAGCAGTGAATAACATTACACCAACATGTGTGATAAACATAGAACCATTTGATTATGTAAAATGACAACAAATAAGTACAATAAATGTGGGCACAACTCAAATAATCAAGGTAAACAAGCCTCCCATATTTACATATGCCAAATCATAAAATGTTGCTACATAGCAGAATGTCGAAGAACAAGTACAACACAATATCAATGGATATAATTGCAGCTAGAAAATGTAATAACAAGGATATGCTGATATATGGCTCAAAATGTGTTAGGGATAGAGATCTATGCTCCCAAACACTTTTCCAAGACAACCCAGAAAGGGTTTTCGTAAATACACAAAAATGAAAAATGCAGGAATGCAACCCTAGGGCTGAATAGCAACTGCAACTGAATAACTGGAAAGGAGGTAGCTGCAATTGATGTAGAAATGAATAGAAATCCTCCAATAGATTCTCTAAATGAGAGGTTGATCCCTTCACTTAAGATCTAACCCTCCAAATAAAGCACTGGAACCTCCACTCAAATTCTCAATAACATAACGCAGTCTATGAGGGAAATTGTGTTGTAGGAGGTGGTAACAGCTGGGCCTGATGCCAAATAAGGAAATAAAGCTCCAGGAATTTTCTTGTTGGCCTCCCAATGGAAAGGCTACCTCTCCACTGAAAAACAAACACAAAAAATGGCCCTCACAATCCTCCACTGCTTCTACCCTGCAACACAACACAACTCTACAAGAAACTGTGTTGTAGCTGAAGATTGAAGCTGGCCTAAATGCTAGAATGTGGATATGTAGCTCACAATAGCCTCTCCTAAGTGGGCATTCAAATTCCCCCGAGGATGATTGTGGGATTCCATCTCGAGAACACCCTTGTTCTAAACAACACAACAGACTCTGCTAAACAACTACAGAGTGCAAATAGTTATACAAGACCACAAAATCAATAATCAAAAAAATCTCCATCTATGGCTTCCTTCCCCTCCATATATGCATTGTGAGCCTTC
The DNA here is from genome assembly GCA_034641835.2 of Pinus albicaulis. Lineage (NCBI taxonomy): Eukaryota > Viridiplantae > Streptophyta > Pinopsida > Pinales > Pinaceae > Pinus > Pinus albicaulis. Next base: position 1,275,728,118 of record CM076583.1, on the reverse strand, counting down.
TCACCTTGGGCCGCACTCATTAAAGCCACTAATCTCATGGAGACTTCCTCCCATTAACACTGCATTGTCTCTCATTGATGATCCACTCTCTCCATACCAACGATGTTGATTTGGTCAACATTGACCTTTTCCACATGCTTTAGCCCCTGTTCACACATGAGGGTGCTTTATCCAGCTATTAAGATTACCCTTATTCACATTAAGAGTGAATTTATTCCTATTAAATAGATTTATGGGTCTCCCTACCCACTTATTCTTCTATCTAAATGACAAAAGCAAAAATTAATATTCCAATTAGCTGCAAACTAATTTTGAAATATTACAAAAAAGTATATAGACTAGTTATATAGCATATATATCCTAAATTTCAGTAGGTCAGATCATATAAGCTTATAAAAGATAGCATGAAATTAACAATTAAAAGATCATTAACATGTATAAAAATCATATAAGATCATGACATCAGGAATGGGACAGAGCTTCTTTATTGATGTATGTAAAATATGTGGAGAAATATCACCTTAAATTAGTCACGGGTCCAAGTGAAACCTTCCTCCAGATCCATCCAGCCCAGGCCTCAATAATCATCTTCCATAAAAGGCGCACAAGGATGTCACATAAAGGAGGTGAACATCTCAAAGATGGAAAAAAGGGTTTCCTGAACCTGGGAAGTGCAGGAGGCACAGTGATAATCAGACTTGATCTGGGCTATAATAGGCTATAGTATCAATCCTTTCTCTCTCCTCCCTTAGGCCTTCCCAATGAGGTGTATTTATACTTCCTCAAAACAAATTTTTCAGTTGGGAAACAGTTTGGCCACAGGCTCCTGTAGGTGGGATTCCGGTGTAACTCGTAAACCCTGCCCAAAATATAGGGAGTTATATATTTTTAAATATTTTAAATTTACATAAGCAGGTCAAATATGAGTGGACCCGCTACTGTATGCGTGTTAGACAGGGCAGAGTCGCATATGGAATCAAAATAATTTTTTTTAAGAAGATGACCGATTCTGAATGGAAAGGGTTGCCCAAGGTCAATACATAGATCATCGAGTATATAAAGGTGATAAATGATGCTATAACAATGTTCCATGTGGTCGGGACCTTCCTTATTAGACCCTCTTAAATCTATAATCCTTTTGTTTGCTCCAGCAATTTGTGCCCCATATCCCTACCATATATCTCCCCTATAGTTCTCTTATATCAGGTTTTCCTATAAAGGATTCACTTTGTTCACTTCAATTACTTTCTACTCCAAGAATAAATTTTGTAATAGCACAAATTAATTTTTTCTACCAATTAAAGGAAGAGTATACTTTTTTTCACTCAAGACATGAATTTTAAACCAAATTTCACTAGAATAGAAAAAAATGTATTAATTTCTCTCCAACACATCATATATTTAAACTCCATGATTTAATTCTTACTTAGATAAAGGCCTTTGCAAAAATGAAAATGCATTAAACATTATTTCTTTATAGGAATTCATTTTTTAATAAGAATAAGAAGAAATCATCAGTTTTGATCTACGGATAAATCAAATTCCCTAAGTGTGGTGCTAGGCACTTAGAACAACATATTAAATACTTTGCTAACACTTTCTCCAAAATAAGCAGACACATAGAATGATAGAAGAACCTACTTCAAATCCAAGCGCTTCTCCTTCTCCTTCTGTTGCTTTTGTTGTCACCTTCAATCTAACTCAGATCGCTAGATTGATTCCTGCAAGAATAAATAGAGAACAACAAACAAATTGCAAAATACATATGCCTACTTATCTTAATCACTAAAATCGATTAGATGTGAAACATATAAATCATTCAAGAATCCATTACATGAGAAATAGAAACATAAACAGATACATATATGGGAAAATGACCAACAATCTTTATTAAAGAGTATAAGAAGGGGGAGGTTACAACCAATGATCAATTTGATGCCACCAGCTCCAGCTTCATCCCAACCTCATCAAATTCAACATCAAACCAACAACATATCATTACTTTCACTCTCCCAAATTAAAATCCAACAACATTTCTTTACCAAAATTCTTCCTTCCCTAGTAGTAGGATATGTGCTCAATTTATAGGGAAACTGATGGTATTTTCTCAATGAATGAATTTTTAATAATAGGCAAGGTATGTTCCCAAGATCATAGGTGTTAGATGGACACTTTCTTTGAATTTTGACACATATGGACTCTTCTAGAAGGCACTGGCCATGTGGAGATTCCCGGAACAATGAGAATTCCGCTTCTAGGTGACCAATGCACTCTTGAATATCGGGAAGTGCATTGCAGTGCACCCTTGAATGGAGGATGTTGAATATGCAACGCAATTAGTCCCTTTACCGGCAGCGTTGGTGAGTTCATAAGTGATATAAAATATACTTCAAACCTTGGAAATCTCACAATATAAGCCATGAATGATTTGTTCTTCTCTTATGGCATATAGCAACTGAAATGTAAGGGGATGATAGACCTTATTTCATTGGTCCTGGGGAAGACGTCTAGTTTGACCAGGTCATGGGGGATGATGCCCACATTGACCTATAATAGCTGCCCCCTAAAGCATGAAGTCAAAATAATAATAATATTTTTGAATGATATGCTTTACGACGTGATGAGATGGAACTGAAGCGTAGTGGCGAACTGCATCAATCTTACAATACATTACATCATGATATTTTCATCTTGATCATGAATTGTTGAGGGATGCATTCCCATGCTCATCACATAAACAATCTAATAACATTTAAATCGTGCAGAAAGTCTTCTATATTGGAATGTTGCCCAATACATACATGCCTACAGATATAGGCCCATGTTCAGATGATGATTTGTATGTAAGGTCACCATACAAATGATGTGTACAACAAGCCTAAAATCACAGCGTGGATGGCTAAAACTAGATCCGAGGTATTCTTATCTCATTCACTCGATCGTTCGGGTAAAAGTCTAGCCATGCGAATATATGATTTATAGTCGAACATGGTAAGACATTGTTTGATTACCAGCTAATGATGTGAGTTGTTAACAAACGTGAGAGAACCACCATTGATGTTCATGGCTCTCAAGGTACTACAGTAAATTTCATAAGGTGTGAATAGATGATTTGATGTCGAACGCCAAACAAAATATTTTGGTCAAAGATCCGAAAGCGAGGATATTGTCGATGTTGTAACAAGCCTCATGGTACTGGAAGATGATGTTTCTAAGTAAACTTCCTGCATGATGATTTGATGTTGACAAGAAGCCACTTTATCACGAAATGGGAGTTACTAATTTCAGAGACAAAATGTGACTTGATATAGCAATGTTCAGGGATGACTGTCAAGAAAATGAAGGTTTATGAG